>CM074722.1:273856590-275082161 GCA_037306005.1 Rhinophrynus dorsalis | reverse complement strand
TGAGAGAGAGAGACGCAGAGAGAGAGAGAGAGAGAGACGCAGAGAGAGAGAGAGAGAGAGACGCAGAGAGAGAGAGAGACAGAGAGAGAGAGAGACAGAGAGAGAGAGAGACGCAGAGAGACAGAGAGAGAGAGAGAGACGCAGAGAGAGAGAGAGACGCAGAGAGAGAGAGAGACGCAGAGAGAGAGAGAGACGCAGAGAGAGAGAGAGACGCAGAGAGAGAGAGAGACGCAGAGAGAGACGCAGAGAGAGAGAGAGACGCAGAGAGAGACGCAGAGAGAGAGAGACGCAGAGAGAGAGAGACGCAGAGAGAGAGAGAGACGCAGAGAGAGAGAGAGACGCAGAGAGAGAGAGAGACGCAGAGAGAGAGAGAGAGAGACGCAGAGAGAGAGAGAGACGCAGAGAGAGAGAGAGACGCAGAGAGAGAGAGAGACGCAGAGAGAGAGAGAGACGCAGAGAGAGAGAGAGACGCAGAGAGAGAGAGAGACGCAGAGAGAGAGAGAGACGCAGAGAGAGAGAGAGACGCAGAGAGACAGAGAGAGAGAGAGACGCAGAGAGACAGAGAGAGAGAGAGACGCAGAGAGAGAGAGAGACGCAGAGAGAGAGAGAGACGCAGAGAGAGAGAGAGACGCAGAGAGAGAGAGACGCAGAGAGAGAGAGACGCAGAGAGAGAGAGACGCAGAGAGAGAGAGACGCAGAGAGAGAGAGACACAGAGAGAGAGAGACACAGAGAGAGAGACACAGAGAGAGAGAGACACAGAGAGAGAGACACAGAGAGAGAGACACAGAGAGAGAGACACAGAGAGAGAGACACAGAGAGAGAGACACAGAGAGAGAGACACAGAGAGAGAGACACAGAGAGAGAGACACAGAGAGAGAGACACAGAGAGAGAGACACAGAGAGAGAGACACAGAGAGAGAGACACAGAGAGAGAGACACAGAGAGAGAGAGACACAGTCCTCCAGGGCTCCAGGGGAAGCCAGTAATGGTAATCCGTCTAAGATAAAAAAATAACCACCTTCTCATGAGGTTCATGAAACAAATCTGGCGGGGGCTATGGTAGCCTGACATGGAGGAGGGAGAGGCTCCACCCCTGCACTTCTTTCAGAGTTGTTCCAGCCCACTGGGAGGAGCTGTCACCTCCCCATGGTACCTGTATGTGATATTGGATGACAGAAAATATGCTCATTAGTGCTGAGAGATCTCTTTTTTTGGGGATCCTTTTCTCTGGGTGGCTTTGGATGTGTTTTTTCCCCCCCTTGTCCTCTCCCATTCGTTTTTTTTTTTTTTTTTTTTTTTTTTTTTTTTTTTTAAATATACTTATAAACTTGACTTTACCTAAATTTGAACCGCTGTTGCTGACACTGGAGCAACTTTAACCCTTTGAATGCCAAAGGGGTGATCAATGCATTGAAAATAAATATATTAAGCACCCATCTGGCCCTCAAAATGGTCACAGGGCAACCATCACTTTGATAGTGTCCTGTTGGCATGTCTACTCCCCTGGGAGCAGCCCTGTTGAATCTTTGGCTGCATGTAAGCCAGGGCAGACAAACAGGGAAGAACAACTGGGGTTAGATGAGAGGCCTTCGGTGTACCCCAGTTGGTCCCATAAGAAGAGACTGAATTGCAAGACAAAGTGTCTCTGCTCAGGTCCCCACAGACCATCAGTATCTGGCTTGAAAGGCTAATACAGCGGGTCAATGGGGACTGCACAAAACCTGCTAACACTGTAGCTGCAAGCCACCTACTTTTGGCTTTCGTATTATCCAAGGTGGGGGAGTAGTGAGTGTTCCCAGAGGCGTAACTAGAAGCCTCCAGGCCCTGGTGCAAGAAGCGCCATGCCTCCCCCCCCCCCGGACCACATTCACCCCCCTCCAAAATGCCCCCATCTCCTACATCCCTGGAGTGGCAGGAGCCCGGAGAGGTGTGTTGATCTCCCGAGCGGTCATCTTCAGTAATGCAGAGCGCTGGGAGATGATGTCATGATGTCATCTCCCAGCGCTCTGCATTACTACAGTGCCAGACGGAGATCGCAGGCACCAGGCAGAGGGGTCGCAGGGGGCGACCCCTATAGTTACGCCACTATCTAAAAGGATCAGTTTTGGGGCTGTACAGAACAGCAGCAGGGTTTTTACCAAGTCTGGTGCCATGAGAGCAGGCTTAGTAGAACATGAGCACAGGTGAACTAGTCACTTCCAATAACACCTGTCATTGGCTATGTATAGTCTTAATAGTAGCAAACCTTTATTTAGGGAATAATAAAATATATAACTATTATATATTACAAACATAAATTAAGTTGTAGGAACTGTAACAGCTGGTGGTGACATCAGAAAAGTTTAACTTTGTTCCAGAGAGCTATCAAACACATTGCTTTGCAATGCGTTTGATACCTCTTTGGAACTCAGAGAGTTAATGTATTAAAAAGAAAGTTTGAGATGTAATAGCTTTATATTCAAACATCTCCCTGCAAGTGGGAAGATCATAATTTTATCCTGCAGGAAAAAAAAAAATTAGCTTTTTTGTTTTTAAAGGAAAAAGTAATAAAAGTTTACTAAACATTTAAAACCAACAAACACTCTCAGGTACAATTGTGGATTGAAGTGATGACTTCTGATTCAGGAGGATGAGAACACTGGCAGTGAATAAACTAGAAAACAGGTGACATGGCAGAATAAACCTGGGTTGCTCACGTACATTTAGGATCAAACGTATTCAGTACCTTGGCAGTAGAGGCCAGAGAACCCTGGTTTGCAAGTGCATGTCGCTTTGCCTCGAACCATATGACATACTCCTTCATTTTTACATTCTATACTCGAACATCCTGTCCCAAGCGTGGTCACGCCATCCATGTCTGTTGGCCATGGTTCATGGTAAAACGTGCGGACTTTAGATTCTTGGGAAGGTTCTGCTCAGGAGGATGGGACAGTTACATAAAATTATGAGAGCTAAACAAGAAATAAAAGTACACAAGTTTTTCCCTTTGTAAAAGCCCTACTTGAGCCAAGGAAGCCAGTCTTGCTACCAGGAAGGTTAAGTGCCTCCTTGAAGGAGATAACTAGCTGGGCAAGTGGGCAGTCCTATTCTATTGTCAAAATCCTATACAATAAGGGTATTCATTTAATATGTCACAGTCAAAAGAACGTGGGACTCCAGTGGGCAGTCAGCAAGTCGCCATGATTAAAAAAGGGCGACCTGAGAATCACGCATTGCAGGACAGTGTAAGATTCAAGTCGTGCCTTCAAGTCCCAGCATCCTCATCCATTAAACAGTAAACCACTCCGGCCTCTCTCGCCCCCATCTCTGCTCCGCACTGTCCTGTCATTCTCTATGCAGAGATGGGGAGAGAGGCCGAAGAGGCTTACTTCAGTATAGAGCCCCTTGCTTTGGAATGCCGTTTTGTTACGTTCTCTAGCGGATGGGTTGATAATTAACCCACATATGGATTTTATAATAATAACCAATTCATTACTCAAGGGGTTGGCACAAGTGAGATTGTATTTTGTTTAATGGCTGAGGATGTTGGAACTTGAAGGCGCAACAAGCTATCCTGCAATGAGGAATTCTCAGGTTGGCCTTTTAAATCATGGCGACTTGCTGACTGTGCGCTGGAACTGCACACTATTTTGAGCGCGACATTAAATGGATACCCTGAAGATAGGTGGTGGAATGAAGGGGATTAAAACACACATTTTGAATGGGAAAACTACAGATCTTTCCCCCATGTGAAAGAATGTCTGTAAATATAAAATAGCCTGCAATGATAAAAGAAGGGTTGACCCTTTCTATAAGTTATAAAGGGTATTAAAGGATTAAACAGTTACTCTTAAAAGAAATGACCAATTTAACGCATGTTTAACCTCTTGAGAACTAGAGGTGTGTATGACGTTGCTTTTAATGCATTACTCACCCTTCTGGTTCTCAAAGGGTTAAACACACATTAACGAGATGGGGGGGGGGCAGAAAACAAACAAAAAAAAAGCATAAGAACACCACATCAAACAGTGCATTGAGGTGCAATACAGTCATAATATGCGGTAGTAATAGTTACATCATTAAATGAAACACCATGGCTTAGGATATAGGAGTCAAGAAAGTGGAGCAAAAAGAAGTATCACAGAAGCAGTGAACATTTGGTCAAAGAACAGGGGGTGGGGAGAATAAAAAAAGGAGAGCGAGGAGAAAGGAGAGAGAGAAATAAAGGGAGAGAGAAAAAGAAGCGGGAAGGGAAACCAAAAGGGATATCGAGAAGGCCCCTCAGCTACGCAACATCGCCCCCCCAACAAGTGGTGAGATAACTAGGCGCAAAGACCAGAGACTCAGGCTACCGAGCAGCTGGGCTCAAGACAGACCGTCTCTGGCTTTTCCAGGACTTGCATCCAAGCCAACCAGGTACTAGCATATCAGTCCCTGTGATCATCAGCCTTAAAAGGGATAGTAATACTTAAAAATTACTAATCCCTATATTGCAGTCATGTTAAAAATAAATTAATTGCCCCCAGTGTCATCTCTCAAACCTTTATGGTTTGAGAGATAATCGCTCCTAAAGTTCTCCCCTCCCTCCCCTTTCCCCAAAGTCAAGAAAGGTGAAGGGCACATTTAGATTTGCGTGTTAGCCAATTTAGTTCTTCATACATATCACAATGATGAGTTGTGTAATTACATTGAAGGATAAATCAGCATGAGTTATACAGTGTGTCAGTTTTAGCAAGATAGTATATGCTCCCACGCCACAAATCTATGTCCCCATAGTCTATGATTGGCATCATCTGTTGTACAATACGTCTTCTTACCAGAGGATTTAAACAGGGTTTGTTTCTAAACAGAGCACCTATTTTGGGATAAAGTTTGGACATTAATTTATCAATATGAAGACCAAAAGTGAGGTTGGGATCAAGCCACATACCAAGATATTTGTAGGAGTCCACTGTGTCCAATTTACAATTAGACTGTTACAATGGATAGATTGGTATTGCAGCGATTATGTAGTTTATGCTTTGTACCAGATAACATTGTGACCGTTTTGTCAGTGTTTAGGAATAGTTTGTTCTTTGCCATCTATCCTTCAACTTCAGAGAAATCATGCTGTAAATACGCCCTCCAGCTGTGATTTCCATGACGTGACCGGACCATTGTGGTGATTCTGGCACTGATTAACTCATTTGTGCTTAAATCAGAGAAATCCCTAAATACTGGCCTATTGGCAGCCCTTGAGGACTAAACTTGGACAGGCCTGGTCTAAACTGTCTGAACAAAGGCCTTAAAGTTCTGCATCACATCTGCATTACACACAGGCAAGATGCTTTTGGTTTAATTCACACGAGGACATACCCAACATATAAACATCACAGACTTCTGGTTTGACCCTTTTGAGTGCCAGATTTTTAATATTATTTATATATAGAAATGAGGTCACTGGCATCTTCAAGGTTTTCAGAAGGTAGGACGATACAGGGGCAGTCCTGTACAATTATGGCTGCAAGTTTAGAATGACGCATCTCCCAGAGGTGGGAATATAAACTAGTAACTACTGAGTTTTAACATTTTTTCATCATGGTTGCCGTTTAGCTAAGGAAAAACATTAACCCTGTGAGTGCCGGAAAGATATCCAGTGCATTGGGCTGAAATGCATTAGATACCTCTCTGGCACTCAAAGGGTTAATTTGGCATATGATGACATGGTCAAGTGAGTGTTTGTTAAAGGGATAGTAATACTTAAAATGTAAAAAAAAAATATGTTGTAGGGTTTATCCCCCTGAGTAAAACAAGGGTACTCCCACTGCTGAAAGGTGTTTCATTCAAAAGTTATTAATTTTCAAAGTTGAATTTTTTAGGTGCAATATCACAGTGGCCTGAAATTGTACAGTGGCGCTGTTGCTACACGATCCTATGGACAGCTCTGGTCAATTGACCATAAATCTCCATAGGATGGTGTAGCAACAGCGCCACTGTACAATTTCAGGCCACTGTGATATTGCACCTAAAAAATTCAACTTTGAAAATTAATAACTTTTGAATGAAACACCTTTCAGCAGTGGGAGTGCCCTTGTTTTACTCAGGGGGATAAACTCTACAACATATTTTTTTTTACATTTTAAGTATTACTATCCCTTTAACATGTCACTGCAACTTTGAACATTAAGCGAGCAAATCACAACCCACCACCTCACCCAGGTACTCCTTACTTTGTAAAGGGACCACTTCTGATGGAACAGTAGCCAATGAGAACATTCCTAAGGCAGCCAAAAACCAGCAGACAGTACACCCCATCTACAGCAAAACAAAAAACACAGCACCTTTGTTCAGGCATTCAAAGACACCACATTCAGTTCTGCAGAGCCAGGATTCTTAAAAGGCAAAGTAGGCAACTGACTAACGTTCCAAATTTTGAGGGGTGCTTTATATACACACTTACTGACTTATTTTACCCCTTGGATGCTACAGAGACTTCCAATGCATTGGAGATTTCCATAGCAACCAAAGGTTTAACACTTTCCTTTGTCCTTGGTCGGGTCATGTGAGGAGTATGGGTGTGGCCATGGGCAGAGCCAAGGCCACCTAGAGTACCTCGCCTAGGGACTCCTGGAATGTAAATCCAGCCCTGAAGTTGTGATAATTTCAAATGAAAGCAACACTTAATAGCAAAAAAAACAAACAAACAAAAATATTGCAGGGCTTATCCAGTTGAGTAGGTACCCATGGGTACTTGCACTGTTGAAATGTTTTATTCAAAAGTTATTGCACCTTAAACTTGTAATTGTGGACTGAAATTTCCCAGTGGTGTTGTTGCTACAGCAGCCTATGGTCTTTTGAATAAAGAGTCCCTGCAGTGGGAATACCTGCGTTTAACTAAGCAACATAAACCCTGTGATATGTATTATTTCATACTAGTTGAAGAGCCCGTTACACGGGCCACAGTGCCACTGTCAGCCGGTCACAGGGCAGTCACGCGCAGTAGAGACTGCCCACGCTGTGGCTGATACAGAGCTGCATGCCAGTAGCGTGGGCAGTCTCTACTGAGCATGACAGCGGCATTACACACGTTTTAGTGAATTATTATATAGGAGGATTAACTTCAGAGCTTAAAATATGAAGTCCTTTGCTACTAGCCAGACCTGAAGAGTTACTCGCCACTGCAAGCCATAGCATACCCACCAGGGCTGAATGTCTACTCGCCATTGGCTATTAACTATTACTATTGTTTTAACTGGACTTTTTTAGTTCTGTTTGGGATCATTGAAAGAGTACCAAACTAACTACTTTGAAATACTTTATCTGTATTTAGGATAGAGACGGAATTGGTGGTTGCACTGAAACACCTCAAAACATAATTGCACCAATAAGATCAGCGCAAGATAATGCTTCTTCAGTCCCAATAAAGATAAATATTTGCTGCTGTTGTGCAAGTGTCGGGGTGGGGTGGTGGGCAACAAAGTTCTCCAACTTTTTGACTACAACAATCATCCCCAACTGACCCCTGGTCTATACCAAAGATGTAGAACATGAAGATGTCCATCTGTTGATGACTAAGTTCCCATCATCCCAGAGTCATAATCAACAGCTGGAAGGGATAAGGTTGCCCAACTTTGGTCTTCTCATATCTAATGGAGTTTGGATGAATTGGTTTTCTTTTTAAACCTTTATGTACCCCTCTGGCCCTCAATGCATTGCGCCCCCCCGCTAACATTCAAAAGGTTAATTCAGAAAGAATACCACTTTCCCAAAACCCTTGATTTGCTCCCAAGAGATTTATAAAAGGCTGGACATGCACAGAGCATGTAGCTTGCCATTTAGCTTATATGATCAGACCTTCCCTGTAATGCAGAACGCCTATTAAAAAACAAATGCTGTAGGAATGGACTTCCCACTGTTCTGTTCTGCTGAATTACATTTCTTTTGTGTCCCTCCCCGGCATTAACTTGAGTTATTGTCTCCGCCCTCCAGCTGGGTAGGACTTCCTCCAAAAGTTTCAAATATCCGGCTCCCGCTCCCTGCACTCAGTTTTTTTGTCCTACCCAGCTGGATAGAATTTTGTTATTTTCTCAGGGGTAACGGGGGTTTGATTGTAGAGCTGTCTGTATTCCCAGTGCACGCATCGAGATGCGGGACCGCGGGTCACACAATACAAGTTTGTAACTTCCCTTCCTTGCCCTCTTAAGTACAGCGAGCAGGGTAGGTGTGCAGTCGCAGTATGGTACTCACTGGAATGTTGTCTCCTCCTCACCCTCTGGCACGGCAAGCAGGCTTCTTTCCCTCCGTTTCGGTGACTGTTGAGCGGGCTGGCGCAGAAACAGAGAAAAGGAAGCGATGGGAGTTCCTTTAATACTTATGCGTTCCAGGAGTGGAACGCATGCTATCGGAAGCAACCCTGAGCGCCAAGGAGCGATTCGGTCACCAGAGGAGGATAGCCCTGTGCACCTACACTATTTAAAAGGTAAAGGAGCTTATGTTTTGATGTATATTTATACTTGCTGAATTTTGCCTATTTCTGCTTGTTTGGTTGTTCTGGGCTACTATGTCTACCCCTAAGAGAAAAGACAAGGACAGAGATAAGGATAAGGAGAAGCCAGCCTCTGAGCCTACCCCTAAGGAAGACAAAGGCTCCTCAAAAACTAAAACATGCCTGGCTTGTGAGGCTAAGTTGAATCCCTCTGAAAATGGGAAACTTTGCCAAGATTGCTTAAAGAAGGCTGTGGGTCCAGATATGACCTCTCAGTTCACAGAATTCCTATCATGGATGAAAGCATCCATGCAGGATACCTTTAATTCCACGCAGGAAAAAGAACCTGCAAGGAAACGTCCTAGGATGGATCCAGGGGAAAGAACTTCCTCTCAACAAGAAGAATATTGCATTGATCAGGACCTTTTTGATCCTGACTGATTTATCCTCTGAGGAAGAGGGGGAGATTACTGAGGACTCAGGATCCTTTGGGATAGATAAAATAGATTGCTTAGTTCGTTTGGTTAGGAAAGCTTTAGTTATCACAGAAGTCCAACAAGAGAGAGATGTTATGGATACTGCCTTCTTGGGGAAGAGAAGAGGTTCCAGCCTTTCCTATCCATCAGTCTATCTTTGACCTGATCAAGGCAGAATGGAAGATTGGTGACAGAAGATCTAGAGTCTCTAAACATTTTTCAAAGATGTATCCTTTTAAGCAAGATGAAGTGGAACCATGGGTGCTCCCTCCTAAAATAGACGCCTCTATCGCTCAGCTAGCAAAGCTTACTACTCTTCCCCTAGAAGACGGGACATCATTATGGGACCCTATGGAGAGAAAGCTAGACAGAATCCTCAAACGTTAGTTTGCAGTTTCAGGTCAGAATCTAGAGGCATCTACTGCTGCAGCATGTGTTACCAGAGCCATGCATATTTGGTTGACTAATCTAGAGGAAAAGATTGAGTCCAATGTCTCTAGACAGAAGTTGCTCAAAGATGTAGCTATTATGAAGGAAGCTACAAACTTCATGTGTGATGCCTCCTTGGACATGATTCGTCTTAATGCTAGAACATCTGCTTTGTCTGTGGCGGCTAGCAGAGCCCTATGGTTAAAACCTTTGAGTGCTGATTCCTCATCCAAAGCAAAGTTGATTGCTCTACCTTTTACAGGTACATCTTTGTTTGGGCAGCATCTTGAGGAAATCATTAAAAAGGCCCAGGGGGGAAAAGTTCCTTTTTGCCCCAGGTTCATAGGCCCAGAATCTCGTCCCCTAGACCTTTTACTTCTAAATTTACACATTCCTCCTTTCAGGATCAATCTAGATTTCAAGGGAGACCCTATTTCAGGAAACAGGGATTTGGCAACAATCCCAGAGGGGGCTACAGGAAGGATTCCTTCAGGAAGCCCCAGACCAAGGAAACATTTCAATGAGGAACAGCAAACACTAGCTTCAGGCTCAGTCGGGGGCAGGCTGAGCCTATTTTTTTCTGCTCGGATTCTTCGGACAGAACCAGATCGTTGGGTTCAGCAGATTTTGGAGTTAGGGTATTCGCTGGAATTCCTAAGTGCCCCTACTATCCCTCACTTCATCAGGTCCAATGTTCTTCCCAAACCTATAAAGAGAACAGCCTTCATGGAGTCTATACAGAGCCTACTGGAAAATCAGGTAATAGAGCCAGTCCCATGGCATCTCCGGGGTTCTGGGAGATATTCAGTTCTGTTTATCGTACTGAAAGCCTCGGGGGGATTCAGAACTATCCTAGACCTTAAAACCTTAAATCAACACCTCAAAGTGGCTAATTTCAAGATGGAATCCACCGCATCCATTACCACAATAGACCTCAGGGACGCCTACCACCATATTCTGGTTCGTCCCTCTCACAGGAAGTTCCTGAGGTTTGCAGTGGGAAACGATCATTTTCAGTTTCAAACCCTACCCTTCGGGTTGTCAACAGCTCCAAGGGTATTTTCAAAGATTCTAGCCTCTGCCCTTCAACCTCTAAAGGAGACAGGGTATCCATGTAATATCGTATCTGGACGATATTCTGATTCTTGCAGGGTCTCGCTCCAAGGCAACCCTTCATACCAATCAGACCCTGGAACACTTAGCTCTTTTAGGGTGGATGATAAAGAAGGACAAGAGTCAGTTGAATCCTTCCAGAGTTGTGACCTTCTTGGGACTACGGATAGACTCCCAGGCAAAGGAAATACGTCTGACAGACGACAGGGTTCGTTGTGTCATCCGGAAAGTGAATCTATTCAAGAAAAGTCTGACTCATACATCTCAGGACTTTATGGAACTACTGGGGAACCTAACCTCGGTAACCCAGATCGTTCCTTGGTCAAAACTGCATATGCGTCCTATCCAGAAAGATTTTTTTAAAGTTCTGGAACAGAAATTCTGGGAATGCATTCCAGAGAATACCCCTCTTACCTTCAACACAGAAGGAATTGGTGTGGTGGCAGAAGAAAAGAAACCTGATGGGCCACTACAGTCTACAGGAATGCAGTTGGGAAATCTTGACATCAGATGCCAGCCTATTGGGTTGGGGGGGCACCTGGAGAACAGTCAGTCTTCAAGGTGAATGGAGACAATCAGAGAAGACCCTACACATAAACATCCTGGAAATGAGAGCGGTGTGGTATTGCATTCTGCACATACGAAAACAGATTGCAGGAAAATGGTTAATGATTCAGTCGGACAACTTCCCGACGGCCGTGTATTTAAAAAACCAAGAGGGCACAAAAAGTACAACTCTGCTCAAAGAAGCTCAAAGAATCCTCTTATGGGCGGAAGCAAACCCCAAAGGGATCTCAGCCTCTCACATTGTGGGAAGGGAAAATGTGATGGCAGATTACCTCAGCAGACATCAGGTGGAACCAGGAGAATGGTCCTTAAAACCTCAGGTATTCAAGCAGATTTGCGACCTCTGGGGCTTGCCGGAAATAGACCTGACAGCCTCAAGAAACAATGCAAAATGCCCAGTGTACTTCTCCAGACGGAAGGAGCAGGAAGCAGCGGGGTGCGATGCCCTTCGACTACCATGGAAGTACAACCTAGCTTACATATTCCCTCCATTTCCGATAATAATGGATGTTATCAAGAAAATCAAGAAGTACCAATTGGATGTCATTATGATAGCACCCAATTGGCCGAAAAGACCCTGGTTCTCCTTCCTAGTGTCAATGTCAATAGTACCTCCATGGGAACTTCCCATAACCAAAGACCTCCTGACACAAGGGTCAGTGTGTTATCCGGATCCTGCCTTTCTTCATCTGATGGCTTGGAGACTGAGAGGCTCATATTGCTAAGTAAGTGTTTATCAGAGGCAATAACCAGTACCATTATTGCTGGACGTAAACCATCTACTTCAAAAGTTTATTCCAGAGTCTGGTCTTTTCTAGCTGGTTCAAGTCTACGTTCCCTCAGGAGACTGCTGTTTCCATTCCTCAAATTTTAGATTTTCTACATGAGGGATTTCAAAAGGGTCTCAGGCCTGCCTCCATCAGGGTTCAGGTTTCGGCCTTATCTGCTATCATGTCAAATCATTTGGCAGAAGATGACCTTGTTAAAAGATTCTTACAGGCTATTTCTAAGATCAGGCCTACAATACACAGTATTGTTCCCCCATGGGACTTGAACATAGTATTGGATCAGTTGTCAAAATCCAATGTTTTTGAACCTCTGTCAGAAATTTCCTTGAAGTTCTTTACTCTTAAAGTAGTGTTTCTCACTGCTATTACTTCATCACGCAGGATAAGTGAGTTACAGGCCTTGTCATGCGTTAGTCCTTTTATGATTTTTCATCAGGATAAGGTGGTGTTGAAACCAAACCCATCCTTCAGAGGCAAAGTTATTTCAGACTTCCACCTTAACCAGGACATTATTTTGCCTTCATTCTGTCCCAATCCTGTTGCGCCAAAAGAAAAACAGTTCCATAATTTGGATTTAGTTAGAGCTTTATCTATATATTTGAAAAGGACTAAGGACTTCAGAGCCTCAGAATCCTTATTCTATTTTCAGGGAAGGCTAAAAGGCAAGGCAGCTTCAAAATCCCCCATTGCAAAATGGATTACTGAATGTATCAGAGTGTTCTATTCAGAAGCAGGTCTACAGGCTCCGAAGAAGTTGAAAGCCCATTCAACTAGAGCCATTTCCACTTCCTGGGCTCGGAAGGCTGATGCTTCTCCTGCTGATTTTTGCAAAGTGGCCACATGGTCCTCCTTATCCACTTTTATTAAGCATTATCAATTGGATGTCCAGTCTTCATCAGATGCCAGATACAGAAGAAAAGTCCTGGAAGCGGTTATTCCATCCTAAATCCGGTAGTATGCTCTAAAGTAATCATTTGGTGAATTTTGGATGTTTTCTCCCTCCCTGTATTTGGGTACTGCTTTTAATTCCCAAGTTAATGCCAGGGAGGGACACAGAAGAAATGAGAAATTTCTTCACGGCATTAACTTGGGTTATTGTCTCCACCCTCCAGGTGGGTAGGACTTCCTCCAAAAGTTTCAAATATCCGGCTCCTGCTCCCTGGACTCAGTTTACTTTTGTCCAAGCTGAAAAATATGAACCAAACATGTTAGAGAAGGTAGGGTATGCCGTGTAGGGACACAGAAGAAATACAAATAATGGTAAGAAATTTCTCATTTTCATAAGCATCCTGAATAAAAAGGTAGGACTGGCTATGTAATTGGGCCTTACACCCTCGTAAGTTTAGATCCTTTCAAAAAAAAAAAAAAAAGAAAGAAACTGCCTATCCTATATAATAATTCGCTAGAATGTTTGTCACAATGCAATCGTGCACAGTAGAGACTGCCCGTGTCTCTACTGCGCCTCGTCAGAGAGGGGATGCAAGACAGCATCTCATGGAGCAGTGAGGTAGCGGCCTCTTAACCCTTTGAGTGCCAGAGGGGTACGCAACGCATTGCAAAGCAATGCGTACCCCTCTGGCACTCAATGGGTTAACATCACCTGGACCTTGGCCCGTGTATGTGGGCTTTTACACTAGTATGTTATAATATGTATGTGGAATATAAATAATTTGAGAAATGAACATTTGTTGGTGGCATTTTATGCCAATTACTTTCTGTACTGGGCCAGTATTACGCCACACTGTGCTGTGAATGAACCCATGCAGAGCCCACACACTGGGGTCGTGATTAAAAAAGACCAAAAGCACAACAACAAGTGACAAGTTTAACCTCAAACAGAACTAATTAGCATACCATGCAGGTAATCAACATTAACTATTACACTGACATCACGAAGTATAATTTCTCAAAAAATGGCTAATACAAATATGACACATTTAAAAGGTCTGTAAAATAAACTAAAGTGACAGGTCCACATGTATAAAGACAAAAGTGGAGCAATTCTGATGCAAAACAGCTGCACCATATTGTATTAACTTAACGAACTGGATTCTAGATAGATCTCCAGTCACTGCAAAGCATTAACCCTTTGAGTGCCACAGGGGTACGGAATGCAATGCTTTGCAATGTGTTCCGTACCCCTCTGGCACTCAAAGGGTTAAAGGGATAGTAATGTCAGAAAAAAAAAAAAAAGTATTAACTATATGGTAGATACACATAAGTGCAAGTGCACTCTTAATTGTATCTCTCAAACTGTTATGGTTTGAGAGATACAGGAAAATAAAGTTCGCTGCTCCCTCTCCTTTCTGCTTGACGAACTGTAAAGCTATCAGAAGCAGATTCTGGTCACTTGACCAGACGCGGCCCTTCAGCAGCACTGATATACCGATATCTAAAGATAAATACTTCATCTGAATGGTCTACAATGTGTGCTTACAAACCAGGCATATGGTGTAGACCGTTCCGATGAAGTATTTATTTTTAGGTATCGCTATGTCAGCGCTGCTGAAGAGCTGCTGTCTGATTCAGGAACCAGAATCTGCTTCTGACAGCTTTACAGCTCATCAAGCAGAAAGGGGAGGGAGCGGAGAACTTTATTTTCCTATTTCTTGAGAGATATGAAGAAGTGCAAGTAATCTCTTTTAATTGTATATATCATATAGTTATTACTTTTCTTCTGTCCCTTTAAGACAAATAGCAACTGAGATGTTAAAAAGTCAAATTTTAATAAAGTCATTTGTATGTATTATATACAGTGCAGCTGTTTGTCCCAAACTAGACCATATTGCCTAAATGTACCAATATTTTCCCAAGTGTATAATCATTTTAGCCCTTTGAGTGACACAATGCGTTGGATACCTCTCTGACATTCAAAGGGTTAGAAGAGTTACATACAGATATAAAGAACTCAACTATGTATGACACTTGTCCCTATAGGTTTGCAGATTTCTCCCCAAACATAATGGTACAAGTGAAAGTTGCATTGAAGCTGCAGTTATGGTGTACTTAACCCTTTAAGGACAAGAGGGGTGTGCAACGCATTGCTCCGCAATGCGCTGTACAGCCCACTGGTCCTTAACTGGTTTAATATGAAATATTTGTTACCAAAAATTGTGAACTTGTAACTTAAGCAGGGGTAGGCAACCTCTGGCTCTCCAGCTGCTGGAGGCTACAAATCCCCACTATTCATCAGTTGGGGATGATTGGAGATTTAGTCAAAGGTCGAGTACCCCGACCTATCCTATAATGCTGGACACGTATGATAAACACCAGCTGCAGGGTTGTACTTATTTCTATGCAACCCTGTACATCAGTTCCTGGAACCTGTAATAAACCATATAAGTTATATTAATCCCATGGATACTATAGATTTATCCAATGTTGGTTCTGAACCAGTGTGCCATGGCCCTTTGGTGTACCATGGGTACGAGCTTAGGATGGTACAGTTTTCATAGGAAGACATCAAAGTGGGAATCTTGAGTTTCAAATGTATATCTTTATACGAATTTGTATTTTTATATTTCTACCCTTCATAATGCCCTTGACAACTGACCTATAAAACTTACGTGTGCCCCAGTAATTCCAGACTGTGTTAGAAGTACGTTGGAAACATTTTTAATATTTATAAGCTTAAAAGGAGAAATAACACCTAACAGCAATGCACGCAAACAACCTTCGCACCTTTCAACGGCCACTATGGTTCCTATGAATTTTGGCCCTGTGCCTTTTTTCAACATCTTTAAACAATCCTGTGTATCATGTCTATGGAGTTGGACACATTTGTTAGCAGACCCACTGGGCACAAACTCAGCCCACTGTTCATGGTTATTTTAACTCAATGCCAGAGAGGTATCCAACACACTGCAATGCAATGCGTGGATAGCTCTCTGGCACTCAAAGGGTTGCATAGGTCCATGCACTCTTTCTGCTTCAGTTTAAAAAGAAAACAGGAACTCCAAGTAACGCATGTCTACCACCATGGGCATAACATCCTAGACTGATGAACAAAGGCAAAGTGCATATGGGCCATTAGGATTTTATGGCCATAGTAAGGTACGTGGTGGGGAGGGTATATTGGGAGGAAGAGCAGTGTGGAAAGTTGGTACTTAACTTGGCATACAGCTGTTCCAGCCAGCAGTTTCTAACTTACATAGACTCACAAATAAATAAAGAATATATCTCCTATACATTTATTTTAGAGTAAGCATGGCTAACATGTAGGCATCAAAATACTATTTCTAATGAAACAAGTTTATTTCAAGGGTATTTCTACTCTAATTGTGTGCTTGGCAGTACAGTGGAAGCAATGGCAAAGGTAAACCAGGAAAAGGGGAACAATCACTAGATTTACATAACGGTGCATTCAGGAGGGAGAGAGTGTGAGAGAGAGTGAGTGTGTGTGTGTGTGTGTAAAATACAGGGTAATTACATAGAATGTGAATGTGTGTGTAAAATACAGGGTAATCACTTAGTAATTATGAGTAAAATGCAGGGTTATTACTGTGTTAGTTACTATGTGTGTGTAAAATACAGGGGTAGTTACATAGAGTGTGTGTAAGATAGATACTGTGTTTAAGGAGGGAGGTAATTCTCACAATCCTCAAAACACACCATCATTTTTACAATGTACAGGAATGGTTAATAAAAGTGTGTGTGTCCCTTTAGCTTTTCCAGTTGACCTGATGCAATAAATGAAGACAGCAGAGCAGGACACTGCATCACATCATCCCAACAGGTTGATTGTACAAAGGAGTTTCCATGCTAAGCCTAAATCAAGTGTAGAAACAAATTTTCACCCCCTACACTTGCCTAATTTCAAGTTTCTAAGCAACTCATGCTGGCGTTCCTTCCATTATCACTTGTGCCAAGGGCAGGAAAACCAGGCAGTCTGTAGGTGTTTTGGAGGAGGTTGTCCACTACTCCTTGACGTAGAATGATTTACTAAGCAAAGTGTAGAAGAAATGGTGTGCACATAAACTAGTTTTCCTACACGTTCTATGAGTTGTCTGGGTTTTTGTTTTTAGCACTATAAAATTATCTTTCTTTAAACAAATAAAATCATGTTTCTTTTCCACACAGCAGCACATTACCTTTCCAACTCCAAACAATAGAGCAAAAAGCATTTCCACAGATCTCAATTAAGTCTAAAGCACTCAAGTCTGTCATCACATTTATTTCAATTAATTACATTAACCCCTTAATTACCACAACAATGGGGGTTGCCTTTATAAACAGGTTTTCCACCTCCAGTCCTCAAGGGTAACTACCATCCAGGATATGAGGATTACCCAGTGCTTGTGTCAGGCAGAAATACCAAGCCACTGAGTTGCCAACCTGTGCTTGTGCAGTGATATCATGAAATCCTGATATGTTTTGTGCCTGTGGGACATCAATGTAATTCAGAGGTTAACAGTCAGTGTGTGGGGTGAATAGAGTCCCCCAAATGTACAGATGTTCTGGATCTCCTCACGTTAGCACAGGTTAATCAGTTGTTCTGTTGTAGCAGATGCACCTGTTCTAACAACAGGACTGTGAGGAGATCCTGAACCATGTATTATAGGCTGACCACACATCACCTTTAAACCCTTTTAGGCACCTCTTGGTTTTTACTGACCGTTGGCAAGTTTACGTTAAATTTTTGTTTAAATAGTATGAGTGCAATGCTTTGGATACCTCTCCAGCTCTCAAATAGTTAACCGGATACACATGAAAAATGCATACTGCATAGGAATACCTCCCAAGTCTCTCTCTTTAGAAGGGACAGTCCCTCTTTGAGACCCAAATCCATCTGTCCCTCTTTCCCACCCTGGTGTCCCTTTTTTTAGGCGATCAGGCTGTGTGTATATAAGTGTATCACATTGCTCCACAGCAATAAAACATTAATATTTGTTTAAACTTGAGTACATGTGTTTATAAAATCCTTATATATAAAATACTTTGGTTTTCCTCTAAATTATTTATTCAGTTACGCAAAGAGGTGTCAATAGTTCATAAAATAACCTAAAAATTCTTGGAAATGCCCTGTCCATAACCACAATCCCTGTAATGCTGCCAAGAAGAGAAAGTGTCCCTCTTTGGCCATTTGAAATCTTGGGAAGTATGCATAAGGTTGCTAGATCGTCCCTTTAAAAGGTGACACATGAAAAATGCCTGTTGCAGTGTTTCAGTTTTCATGTATCCTCTTTTAAAGGGATAGTAATACTTCATTTTATCTTTATTTTATTTTGTAGGCATTAAAAAAACATAAAGAACGATATAAGTCTTATCTCTCAAACCTTTATGGTTTAAGAGAGATTCACAAGCAAAGTTTCCCCCTCCCACCCCTTTTTCCTAGTGTAAGCCATCTCTTCTCAGATGTGAGTCTGGTTGTATGACAGGACAGATAACAGAAGGGGACAATTTTCTTTGTATGAAAACAATGAAAGCCCTTCCCCCCTTGACAAGTTTTTCAGCTTTTTCCCTTATCTTAATTGAAGACTGTCCCTCTCTGCAGTCTACCTGGGCACCTCCCTTCTGATCTGGCTGAACAGGGGGGATACTTTGCTTGTGAATATATCTTATACCATAAAGGTTTGAGAGATAAGACTTATATCGTTATTCGTGTTTTTTTAATGCCTACAAAATAAAATAAAGATAAAACGAAGTATTACCATCCCTTTAAAAGAGATCTGGCAATGCTAACACTGTAGGGATGCTTTAATTGCAGTGCAGCCTTGAAATATGCATATTTACTATGTATGTCCAGCTAACATGGAGGTCTGATAAGCTTATGGCACTTAGGGCTGAATGTGAAATTGCCTGATATGACAAATGTGTTTTGGAGACCTCTACATCTTAACTAGATGCAAAGGTATAATTTGCTACAGCTAAAGCTAAATCATTGTATGATTGTTTTTCAAATGTAAAAGGTGGTACCATGTTAGCTGTAGAAAAAGCAGGAGACTGGTAGAATAAAAATGAGACCTTATTTTTATATCGGAGCTATCACCATCATAATATTAATTGTCCCCAAATCCATTACTAATGTAGCGATAGGAAAAGCCATACTTTTATTATGCTGAAAAAGTCCATGTTATTAAGTAAAGCAGCTTCTTCTGCAGGATTCCAGCTGACAACAACGCAGACATGTTAGAGGAAAGTTAACTCTGAGTCTGGGCTGTGTGTCCCATGCACTTCCCAGACTGGTGGTGACGTCAGTTGGTTACCTTAAGGTAATGGAAGTTGCTGAAAGCGCAGGCACACAGAGCTTCTCTTGAAAGCTCTGTGCCCTGGATGCCTACAGAAGAAGTTGACTTTCTTTAAAGTGGAACTACCACATCTAAGCAACTTTAGCTTCAGTAAGTCCCCATCTGGCGACTAGCTGCTTAGTAGCCCTAGACAGGCAGTCCCTTCTGGAGCCGAACGGCTCCTAGCAAAAGCTTCGTTGAGCCAGCCGGGACTGACAGAGCAGGCGCACATACGTCACTATGGCAAGATGTCTGTGCTTCATCCTGCCTGTCAGCCCGTGAAGAATGGCTATTTCTACTTAACAAGGTAATCATTCTGGCAACTAGAGCCAGATGGGGACTTATTGAAGCTAAAGTTTCTTAGATGCGGTAGTTCCGCTTTAATAACGCTGACATAACATAATAGAAGTATGCCTTTGCCTATCGCTATATTATTAATGGATTGGGGGGCAATATTATGATGGTGATAGTTCCTCTTTAAAGGGATAGTAATACTTCGTTTTAACTTTATTTTATTTTGTAGGCATTAAAAAAACATGAAGAATGATATAAGTCTTATCTCTCAAACCTTTATGGTTTATGAGATATTCACAAGCAAAGTTCCCCTCCCCTCCCCTTTTTCCTAGTGTAAGCCATCTCTTCTCAGATGTGAGTCTGGTTGTATGACAGGACAGATAACAGAAGGGGACAATTTTCTTTGTATTAAAACAATGAAAGCCCTTCCTCCCTTGACAAGTTTTTCAGCTTTTTCCTTTATCTTAATTGAAGATTGTCCCTCTCTGCAGTCTACCTGGGCATCTCCCTTCTGATCTGGTTGAACAGGGGGGCGATACTTTGCTTGTGAATATCTCTTAAACCATAAAGGTTTCAGAGATAAGACTTATATCATTCTTCATGTTTTTTTAATGCCTACAAAATAAAATAAAGTTAAAATGAAGTATTACTATCCCTTTAACAAAGAGCAAAACAGCATATTTCACCACACGTGAGACTGGTAAAATTAGGTATTTGGGGGCCATATGCACAAAAGAAAAGTAGATCAATTATGGAACAATCAACAGTAACAGAGGGGACAAATACAAATTCTGACTGGTGTTTAACCCTAGAATGCTCCAGCTTTGCAATGTGTGCATACCTCTGTATCATTCAAGGGGCTAAACTACTCATTTAAATGAATTGGAACTTGGGAAACGTTTATTTGTCCGCATGATGTTTTTGTTTCTCCTCAGAATTACTTCTCTTTTTTCACTGTGCAAAATTATAGCCCTTCAACTGTTTGCTTTTAGAATAATTTATTATTTAACAGTCAAATTCATACACAAATGCACAATTACAAACCTCAAATCCTTTAACCCCACTGGGTTTGTACAACCCTATCTAGTTTAAGGGGTTAAACTAAGCGCTTTATAAAAAATATTATACAAAATTATTATTTTCCTTCCGTAACAGGATTCCTTCAATATTTAAATAATGCATTAAATTAGCAGTGATTTGTTTGTATTCATATACAGAAGGGTTTTTCTTGCTCAGTAACACAAGGGTGCTCAGGCTTCTGGGACAGTATTCTTTCAAACATCATTACAGTTCAGCCATTCTCAGCAGCATCACGAACCGGTGAGGTCCAAATTACTTTTCTTTTTAACCCTTTAATTGTCAGAGGTAACTAATGCATTGCTGCACAAAGAACTGTATACGTTTCCGGCACTCGAAGGGTTAAACAATGCCTTCTATGAAAGAGCAAGAATCACTGACTACGATTCTCAGTAACCTATTGAGTGCCAGATAAGTATCTATCGCGATACCTCTCTAGAACGCATATATGTTTAATAAATAATAGGCATAGCACCACCTGGGAAACGCAACACAAAACTGCATGTTTTTTATGTACAAAAAACCTCAAAAGTGTAATAACATTTGAATGCCAGAGGGAGTATCCAACGAATTAATATATGTAAACGTCCTACATCATATATTATTCATGAGTTTATTGCGCCTTTAAAATATCTTTAATGTTTCGGGAAATCAAACTGATTAATCCAAAAAGCAAATAATTAATCTATAAGCAGAAAAAACTGTTTGAATTGCTGAAGCGTTTTATCTTATTCCTAGACGTTATATTCTCACAACAGCTAGCGAGGTACAACTTTCCCATTACTAATATGATTTCAACTACAATTCCCAGCAACCCTTGTAACTAGGCCACTCTTCTTCCTTCCTGTGCTCGGTTCCCTTGGTGATGGAGTATGCACAAGTAAAGCGTTATAGCCTCTCCTGGAGTGTCAGGTACTTTGCGGAACATATAGATCTTATTTCTTATTCTGTACTTTATTTATAAATGCAGTATACATAAAAAAAATTGACTGTGTGCTCAGAATGAATTACTATGTAATTATATTTTAATAATATATAAATAGTATATTTGGATTGCTGTCTAAATATAATTATATTGTGCCAAGTCTTATTATGTAATGTGCCATATTATTTTTAAGAGGGCATGTGTTTTTTTAGAAAGTGCAATTATTATTATTACAATTAATAAAGTGTACCTTTTATTGCATTAAAAATATCAAAGTAGGATTTTAGTCAAATTGTTAACCCTTTAAGGACCAAAGAGATGTACATTACATTGAATTGCAGTGTGTTGCAGACCCCTGTAGTCCTTAAAGTGTTAAAGCTCTTATTTTTAAAGTAGAGTCTTTGATTTTTGTTTAACCTCTTATATGCTACAGATACTGTACAGATACAGTACTCACTTTGTCTTGCAGAGTGTAGCAGAGACTTATGTTTACATGAATCAGCTGGTCTGGGGATAGTCTACTGGGGACTTAAAACAGCTGATCATCTGGGTCAGGTAAACACAACCAGCAGAGAAGTTGTTACATGTAACCACTGATCTTCCTTTAAGCTGAGTAGGGAATGTGTATGTTTGAAGAGAAAGCTGGTGATGTTCAGTACCAAGATGTCTGAACTCATTGTTCCTGCTTCCCCATTTGCCCTCCCCAACAAATAGCAAGCATTATAGCAGCCTCATATGTTAAATATCAAAGTTTCTTTCCCTACCCTTGCATAGATCATTCTCAGTGCATATGGGGACGTATGTCATATTCTACAAGGCAGAGTGATCACTACACATCACTAGCCATTCTTTGCCATTGCGAGGAACCTTACTGCATCTACTGCCCCCACACACCCACCCACACATCTCTGTATGTCAATGCCGCACCTTCAAACCACCTCGGGACCAAGCTACGAGCCTGGCACCCCCCAGTGAAATCAAAGAGGAAACTGCAGGAAATGTAGCTCCACCATGGATCAAAATGAAAGACAATTCCAATAATAAAGAAAAAAGTGAAAAATATCAATAATAAAAAAAAAGGTTGTATACTGCACCGAATCCCCCATATCCCGACCTACCACACACCTCAAAATGCAGGGAAGTCAGAGTGCTAAAGTTCAAGGTAGGAGTCCAAAAATAACAAAACCCACAATAATCAGCATACCTGGCCTGACCAGTGGTACCCTCCAAAATGTAAGTGAAAAGTATAACGTAGGCTTCAGTGCAAATTTATTTGCCTTTTAATAGCACCACTTTTTAAAGATGTTCTGGAGGTAGACTAGGAAAATTTAAGGATAAGGTTATAATTTTTATGGAATGTAATTATATAATTAGTGGTAAGTCATTCAGATTGATTATGTACATGCAATTGATATATTCCAGGACATTAGTTTTGTGGTCAGGTGTTACACTAACGTGGTCTGCCATGATTCTCATGAGTATATGCAGAGGGGTGCAATCTGCGTTGGCTTGGTAAAAGTTGAGTTGTAAATACCTGCTCAAGTGGGAAGGGGAACATCATTGTTTATTGAGATATTCAGTTTAGTTATAAGATCATCTATATGGAGGATGATGTATATCTCACTTGGTATTTTTGTCTTTAAAGAGATAGTAATATCATGCTATAAAGGCATATTAGATTATTCCTTAAACTTTTTTATAATGCTCTGTACAGATCTAAATGTCCGTATCGGTTTAGTTTTATTGTAATTCTATTGTAAAGTTTCCCCCTTTCCCTACGTCACTCTTCTTGCAATGTGTTGCATACCCCTCTGGCACTCAAAGCGTTAAATTGGAAAAGAGACATCTAAGGGGTACTGACGTGGAGGTCATTACAATTAACTCTACAAGGATCTATTTGCTCAAAGAGCTGATCAAAAAACAAAAGGTCATTTATTAAGATTAGAGAAAGGTACTTTCAAATAAAATAAAGGTAAGGATTTTTTATAGCAAGGGCAGTAAAGATATAAGATTCTTTGTCTTGGCATGCTGTGTTTGCAGATACTTTAGCTGCAAAAGCATAATGGTTACCTTTCTACTTCAGAATATTACTGAGAATGGCAGCCTTCATGATGCATGTAGGGTGTTCTGTTACTTTGCATTTTAATAAATGTTATATTTCATACTGTTCAGTCCACTACTGGAGCGATAATCTCAGTGCTATTATATCCCCAGCAATCTGAATCACTGCTTGAGGCTTACTCAAGCAAGGCTAATCATCTGAAAGGCAGATTTTAGCCTTCCTATCTGGAAAGCATATAAACATACATACAGTATAACTTCTCTCAGTTTTATCCTTAGAGCTGTGGTTCTTAATCAGGGTGTCAATGCACTTTGGTATGCCCTGGGCCACAGCTTAGGGTGCCACATCTTTCCATGCAGACTTTAACAAAAATGTAAATGTTTTAATTTCAGGTGTATAATTATAGATTTTATGTCCAAATTCACCATTATTATGGTGAAATGTAAGAATCCTATATAATAATTAGCTACAAAGTTTGTAACGACAGTCATGCGCAGTAGAGACTGCCCGTGATGAGGCTCATACAGAGCGGGGCGCTCTGAAGGAGCCTCCAGCTCTTTATCAGCCGCGGCATGGGCAGTCTCTACTGAGCATGACTGCACCGCGACCGGCTGGCAGTGGCACTGTGGCCTGTGTAACGGGTTCTTCAACTAGTAACTATATATTATGCATCTGTACTCCTCATGACAAATGTCCTGTAAGATCTGTGGGGTGCCTTAAAAATTCCAGTTTGTGTGTTAGGGGTGCCCAGACCAAAAAAAGATTGAGAATAAGTGCCTTAGAAGCATTCTGCCCATTTCTCCTTTACTCCCTGTGTATAGTGCCTGATGGTTATGTGTTCTGAAAGGGGTGGTGGTATGGTGTAGCTGACATCTGTGCAGAACACAGGTGATGAAGGAATTTTGGCATTTGGATCTTCTAAAAGAAGCCAGCTTTGGTCCATATATTTTGCTTATGGATTTTTTCTCCTTATCTAGTAAGTACTTTTACATCTGAGAGTATCACATAGTATCACTCTTATGTGTTTATGCTCTCTCTTTTGTTTTTTAAATACTGGGAGAGTTATTGTATAGGAAGGAGGAAGATGAGAACTGTAAAGCAGGCTTTATTGAGAAGTCTATAAAGTGTATGTCTCATTTAAATATAGGGATGATTTTCTATGTGAAGTTCAAGGACCCCTTGAATGCTAGCAAAGTAATGTGTTGGAAACTTTCTAGCATTCAAGGGAAATAAATCCCATATAAATCAAAGAATATTTTAAGGACTTTTAATTTGTGCCCTATAGTGAAGCCAATCCCCTCCAAAATTGCACCAGTTCATCATAGATTAATTGCCTCTGGGTCTTTTTAGGTGAAAATGTTACCAGAAATGGAGTCTGTGGAGGGAGATGGAGAAGATGAACAGAGCATTAACAAGGGGGGAGAAGAGGAAGAGAGTGACATCCTGACTGCGGAGGAACTGAGGGAAATGCAGAACAAGCTCTCAGAGATTGAGGTATCTGAGACTGACAGCACGGAGTAAGTGGTAATTTAATTGTCTATTAACTCATGCCAGGGGTGAGGCTAGCTGGGGAGGAGAGCTAAAGCTCCAAGTCTCATGGGTTTGTTTTCGTGTTGGAATATGTAAAGGTACTGATCCCCTTTCTAGTAATGGGGGGCTGCACAGTGCATTATGAATGCATTAGGGTGGCCTAAGCCACTGATTTTTTGAAAACCTAGTAACATCCTTGAAGCTATACACTAGTTTGTTAAAATAAATATCTACATATTAGTCTGTCAGACATAAATAAATGTATATCAAGGGCTGAGACAATATCAGTGAAATTCAGCAGAAAGAAAAGTTGCTAGTCTTAAGATGTAAAGCTACAGGCCAACCAATGTTAAAGGGATAGTAATACTTGGTTTTATCTTTATTTTATTTTGTAGGCATTAAAAAAACATGAAGAACGATATAAGTCTTATCTCTCAAACCTTTATGGTTTGAGAGATATTCACAAGTAAAGTTTCATATAGAAATATATGTATAAAACTGGGAGTCAAGATGGAAAACAAACTCCCCAACCACTGCTCCTCTTCCCACAGTATGTACTCAAAACAAAAAAGGGGGGAAGGGAAAACAACCAAAAGAATAAATAAAAAACAAACACAAAAACTTTGATATCTCGATTTTCTTTCTTTAACTGTTTTTTGCTCTTTTGAGTCCAATGCTGCACGCTTCCAAGGAGATTGGGTTCCCACTCCAAACTGAGTAGACTAAAAGAAAAGAGGCGCAAAGGAGTCTCTCTAAGCGTAGTATGTTAATCACAGAAGATAGGTCCTTCACCCAAACACAGTGGAACAAATCATCAGAATATTACTCACATTTTTCAGCGGTACACAACCTGCCTCCTAGTTTCTGCGCTTGCACTGGCTTACACCCCAGTATAGTGATCTTCTCCACTTGGGGTCACAGATGGACACAGTTCCTTGTAGGATTCTCCAATAGGAGTGATGAATTTATATATGTGTGGAATTCGCCACTTAGACAGAGGAAATATATAGAAAATCCAATGCTATAGTAGGCTAAACCTTATTTGATCTTATAAAGAAATTCCACTCCTATTATTCAATGAGGGAACTGCTACTAATATAAAGCAGGCCAGTGTTTCAAAAGCCAATATGAAGTATACGTGAGTATAATCCAATGTAAATTTATTTCTTTCAAAAAAGAGAATAAAAAGGATAAAAATACAAATACAAGATAGGATCTGTGACTAAAGTAGCCAAAGAAACAACATAAAATGTGCATATACTTAAACAATAATCATAAAAAATAAAAATCTATAAAATCAATATATGCACAATAAAACAAAACAGAACAGTTCCACAGCTAACGCGTTTCGTCACTACATGTGACTTTCTCAGAGCTGAAAGTTCTTTTAGCGCTGTGGAACTGTTCTGTTTTGTTTTATTGTGCATATATAGATTTTTATTTTTTATGATTATTGTTTAAGTATATGCGCATTTTATTTTGTTTCTTTGACTATCTTAGTCACAGAACCTATCTTGTATTTGTATTTTTATCCTTTTTATTCTCTTTTTTGAAAGAAAGAAATTTACATTGGATTATACTCATGTATACTTCATATTGGCGATACGCGTGGGGAAGGTTAGCTGGTCCAGATAGAACCGTCTGATCCACAGTCCCAGCCTGGATGCCCGATTCAGTGCCTTGACCATTTGAGTCTTTATGATAAGTACCCTCTTTTATGCTATCCAGTATTTCACTTCATTTATTGTGTCACCTGTTTGTGATATATAGTACTTTCAGCCTTTAGGCTGTAGACTCATGGCTCATTATATATACTAATATATTTCTTGTATTTATATTTATGATAGATTCTGTATTGACGGGCTTAGGATTTATATGATATATCAGGCATTATCTATACAATTGTCTATGTGCTGCTTAGAATTTATTGTCTATTAGATACTGAGACTAGAGCTTGCACTTTATATCACATTATTTATTAGGGATCTGTTGCATCAGGGTTCTGTATCTGGACTGTGTGGTTTTAAATGATTTTATGTAATTGGTATATTTTTAGTATCTGAATAAACTGTGATATGTGACTATATTTTTCTGGCTACTGAGTGCCTCATTTAAAGGGCTACTTTTTGTAGCTACTCTTGGGTGGTATTTTCTCTTTCTTTCCCCCAGGGGCTTCTACTAATTGAATTTGTATTAGTTTTTGGCTCTTGAGAGCACCCCATCATTTGATGGATATTTATACTGTGTAGCAATAAGATATATTCTGGTGCCTATCCATTTTTTGGTATTTTCGTACCTACAGTGGACATATTGTTCATCCATTAGGTTTTGCTTGGGTGAAAGTGACTTACCGAAACTCTACCTATAGGGTCCAGCTGTATGTGGTTGAGGATGGAGGCCCTCCGCTTTTTGGAAGAGCATGGATTCAAGCAATGGGAATGCCAGATACTGTGAAAAGCCGTTCATCTGTTCTGGCTGTTCATGCTTCTTGCACTCAGGATTGTGTATCCGAGCTTCAACAGACTTTTGCTGAGGTATTTGCTCCTACTCTGGGTACTGTTAAAGATATGCAGGCACAGTTACAGATGAAACCTGGAGCCGTTCCACTCTTCTGCAAGGCACGCACTGTGCCCTTTGTTATCAGAGCCCGGGTGGAAAGAGAACTGCACCGGTTAGAAGATCAAGGTGTCATTAAAAAAGTGCCCTGTAGTGACTGGGCATCTCCAATTGTTCCTGTAATTAAAAAGACCGGAGAAATCCGCTTGTGAGGTGATTTACGAATAGCCATCAATAGCCAACTTGATATCGAACAATATCCCTGCTCCAGTCCTTCCTTGGCCCCGTCCACCCCGTCCATGGGTGCGTTTGCATTTGGATTTTGCGGGGCCAGTGCGAGGAAAATCCTATTTGATCCTGGTGGATGCTTACTCTAAATGGCCTGAGGTTTGGCCAACGTCTTCTGCCACCACGGAAGCTACGATCAAAGTCTTTCAACAGATTTTTGCAGTATTTGGATTACCCCAGGTGTTGGTGACGGACAATGGCCCTCAGTTTACTGCATTTGCTTTCCAGGCTTACCTTTCCTCCATTGGAGTTCAACATCGCACCTCTGCTCTGTATCACCCTGCTACTAATGGCCTGGCGGAGCGTTTTGTGCAGACTTTAAAGGCGGCTCTACTAGCTTCTGTGCCCTCTGCTGACCTCTCACTGAAGATTTTAGAGTTTCTGTCTTCCTACCGGACGACTCCTCATGTTGCTACAGGCGTTTCTCCTGCTTCTCTGATGTTTGCCTGGCCTCTCAGCATGAAGCTGGACGTTCTACAGCCTGACTCCATTACCGCTAACCCTCCTCCCCAGTCTGCTACAGCGGAGGTGTTACCTGCTCCTGTTTTTTCCAGAGGGGATAAGGTGTGGGCCCGCAACTACCAAGGGCCAAAGAAATGGGTGGCTGGCCAAATATTGAAGGTGCTCGGTTCTCGGACGTACATAGTCAGCACCACTCAAGGCTTACAGTGGAAGAGACATGTGGATCAGTTGCGGCCAGGAGCTCTTGGGACTGTTGTAGTGGATGACCCAGGAGTTGAGGATGATATGACCTGGCCAGTAGGCTCTCCTGTTGGTACGCCTGGGCCACATATTTCTGTAAGTCAGGGGACTACATCAAGTTCTGAAGAGTTACCCTCTAGTAGTTCATCTACTAGTTGCCCTGGAGACGTATCACCACCACCACCTGTAATGACAAGGCCAGTTCGAGCAGCCCGTCCTCCACAGAAATGGGAACCAGATGTGGCTCTCAGAAGCTGGCGGCGACTGTGAAGATGTTCCAGTCTCTCTCTCTCTGTCTCTCTCCTGTGTTTTTGCTTGTTGTTTGTTTGTGTTTGATTCTTTCAGGAAAGGGAGAGGTGTTGTGGAGTGATCCGGTGATTGCCGATGCTGGAGTGTCGGCGCCGGCTGATGATGTCACCAGCTTGCGAGTCATCAAGAAAACGAGAGATCCGACAAGGACTCAACTGGGCGCAAGTCACTGCGCCGGTATCATCGTCCTGCTGCCGCTCTGCTGAAAGTACCAGCTGACCAGCTGGACAGGGGCCAAATACCTCTGGCTGCGATCCAGAGGAACCGAGGGATACTTAATTAAAGTTGTATGATAAATAAATGGAGTCAGTGTGTTGCTGCTCCATTGACCCTACCCCGTTGTGTGCCTATTATTTATGGGGTCTCAGATCTAAAGAAGGATACATAACAGAATCCACTGCTGCTTGTCTGAATCCAAACAACACCATACTGATGTAGACATTATGTGGCTCTTCATATGTTATTTGTCTACAGTTTCCATTAGTGGAAGGCTGTAGATCATTGCTGGAAGCTGTAGTGTGGCAGCAGCTGGAGAGCCTCGCATTACCCGCCCCTGCTTTAGCTCATCAAATAACAGCTGGTGTGCCACAGATTTGTCAATTCCTGTCTGTACTTCCTGGTTTGGATTCTGGCAGTAAACTTTGTAGTACAGGCTGAAAGTGAACACTATGTTTATAGGAATAATCATTCTAATTTGGTTCTGGTTGCACAAAAATACAAGTGCCTATGAACTAGAGGGACAAGTGTACTTTGTTACACAGATATGTATTTGACAGCACCCATTCTTCATTAGCCTAGCATGTTAGCCTTGCTACATTATGCAAAGCACAAATAAAGGACTTGTTTTTCAGCTTGTAACTGCACTTTGATTCCAGTGGTGCTGCTAAAGGAAGGTAAGAAGTGGGAAAATACATACATATATACATACATACATACATACATACATGCTCATCCTGTATCTGGTCTCCTCCTTTAGCCTGGTGGGTAGTGACGTGATGGGCATGTGGCTCAAAGCATAGCACTTAGAGCTATACCAATGCACTAAGCATAATTTGTTCATTTTGACCTTATACTAATGGTAAATAAGCCGCCTTTTGTTCCTTCCCCCCAGTGCCTTCTCCACTACCTCAAAACACTTTTCTGATGCTCATTTAGGGTTCACTCAGATAATTTTTTTAGCTGGTTGATTGCTTGGGACAAGGGTGGGAGCACCATGGCAGCCTGTTGCATTGGGGATTAATAAGTCTCTGGCTGGGAAGTGCTCATATACAACAAAAGGCAAGGTGAGCACCTCTTCCTGGACAGATGGCAGAAGGGTTGAAGCAACATTTAATGCCGCAACATGAGAATCTGATGCAGGGCAAAATTCTCATGTCACCCTTTTAATCACATGGTTAATGCGCCATGTAGTCACATGCTCGTTTGTGTGCGACATTTTTAAAGTGAACCGCTTTGTTCCACTGGTAGTGACAGAACCACACATGCAGTGTGTGAGACCCTAACATTGTTCCACGGTTGAGTGGTATCTCTAAAGTCACACATACTGTGTGTGTGAGACACCCTCACTGACAGAACCCCCTTTTCCCCACTGAACCCATATTAAAAAGAGAGAGACAAGCAGGCACACACACATAGAAATTGTATGGTTGAATGTGAACTGTTGGATTGTAACCCTTTGAATAGCAGAGAGAGATAGGCAACACATTGCAATGGTTTGGGTACGTGTCTGTCGCTCATAGTTAATGTGTGTGTGAGCCTCTCCAAACCACAGACACACACACATGTGGATTTTTATTTTGTGTTAAGGGGTATCCATGACATTCCAATACATCGGATTTCTCTCTGGCAATGAAAGGGTTAATGTGTCTTCACCTATGTGAAACACAGTCACTTAGTTGATGTTAGATATGGTGAAGAGGCAAGTTGATGTTGAAGGGGAATACTGTAGTCACAGTCCAGAGCAGGAGGAGAGCTGGGTTCCAGTGGGAGGGGATGCTGCTGATACCCCTCCCCCCCCCCGCTCACTCCTGTGAAAATCATGCCCCCATGCTTACACAAATGGAACAGGCAGTATAGAGGAGATATACATAAATCCTCCTTACTGCTGCCCCTGGGAGTGTGTGGATTCGGACAAAGCTAGTCGGTCACATCATGCTTCCTCTTTTATATATAGCTATCATATCAAAATACAACATGTTCTACCTATAGTGAAATCTTATTTAACCCCTTAAGGACCATTGCTGTGCCAGGACCGTCATGGCGGTCCGGCACTTAAGGACCAATGACGGTCCTGGCACAGCATGGATTTCAGGGCTCCCAGCGAGGCTGCATGCTGCTCCGGAAGACCTGAACCAGAAGCAGTAATAATAAAAAAAAAAAAAAAAAATGCCCTGTGGTCCGCAAGTGCCGGCCGCACGTGCATGCGATGGTCCTTAAGGGGTTAAAGCGGAACTACCACCTTTAAGAAAGATGTCCATAAATAATTCCTCATCTGGCGACTAGCTGCTCATTAACGGTAGTCGCCAGAATTATTACCTTCTTAATGCGAGTTATACCCTGCTCCGGGACTGACAGGCAGAACGGAGCGCAGACATCTTCCCATTGTGATGTCTGCATGCCTGCACTGTCAGTCCCAGCCAGCTTTAGGAGGAGGCGTGCAGACGTCACTATGGAAAGATGTCTGCGCTCCGTCCTGCCTGTCAGTCCCGGAGCAGGGTATAATTCGTATTAAGCAGGTAATAATTCTGGTGACTAGCATTAATGAGCAGCTAGTCGCCAGATGAGGAATTATTGGGGACATCTTTCTTAAAGGTGGTAGTTCCACTTAAAACACATAGCAATAATGGTGAAAACTCAAGGTTTCCTTAAAGGGATAGTAATACTTAATATGTAAAAAAATTACATTGTAGGGTTTATCCCCCTGAGTAAAACAAGGGTACTCTCACTGCTGAAAGGTGTTTTATTCATAAGTTATTACAGCTCAAATTTGAATTTTTTAGGTGCACTATCACAATGCCCTGAAATTGTACAGTGGCGCTGTTCCTATGGAGATTTATCATCCCGGGACCAGAGCTGTCCATAGGATGGTGTAGCAACAGCGCCACTGTACAATTTCAGGCCACTGTGATATTGCACCTAAAAAATTCAACTTTTAGCTGTAATAACTTTTGAATAAAACACCTTTCAGCAGTATTACTATCCCTTTAAAGGACAAAATAGTACTGGTCTTTAAGTGGTTATATAATTTTGTGCATGGCTGGCTAATGTTGGGCTCCTTGTAATCACCTAATTGATGAGCTTTTCTACTTCCAGCTAGGAGGACAATGTTGCATTACGGGAGCCTGCCCTAATTGCTGTCACCTTCCACAATCCCATAATGGCAACATGCAAGGAGTAATGAGAAAGTCAATGGAAAGTTGCATAGAAGTTAATTTATGTATTAATGGCTAGTCTAAGTTCCATTGCATTTAGCACAGAACTCTAAATATAGATTGGGTATTCCCAGCCCTGATAGCTATAAGACCATTTCTGATGCCTGCACCATTAACACTCCATTCACACAATGTACAAGATTTTCCTCTTACTAGGTGGTCTGCTCGTCATAAAGCAGAATAGTTATTATGCACTGTATTAATCTTTTCTTCAGTCCAGAAACTTAAGCTTTGTGTGTGTATGAGTGAGAATTTGAACTGTCTGGTCTGGGACTGAGCAAAGAGGGAATGTGTATTTTAATGTTTGTTTATGAGTAATGAAACAAGTAGCCTGCTATACAATTGCTAGTTATAGGCCAGGTTTTTGGGGTAGCCATGTTGAAACACTTGTTGGCCGCTTAGTGGCTCAGTAATTTTCATTGATTTATTCTCAATCAACATGGGATATTCATAAGATGAGACCTAATAGAAGCACTTGCCCTAGCCCTAAAATAAAGTGTATATATCTGTAATGAAAATAATTTACTAATGCTACTTTCACAAGGAATGTCAGAAATGTGAATAAGTATATCTGTTTCTATTTCTGCTTATTATGAGGGTGCTATCTTAATTTTTCCCACTGCCCAGTGGCTTCTAGTTATGCCCCTGGCTAGACTCTAGAATATATACTTTGTATACAGGCAAGCAGTGGCACTTTTTTCAGCAACTGACAATCTCATCCTGGTCCCTGCTGGTATCATACAATGTTGCACATCTGTAGACACAGTTTACACACATATGCATATGCATTTCTGCCTCTTATTGCATTCCTTTAGGACTTGCCTTCCTATATCTCAGTTAGGAAATGTCTAAGAAACCTGATGAGTTTCTGTGTGTGCAATTTTACATATACATCTGAAAGTTTTAAAACCACAAGGTTGTATTTTGAGAAACGTATCTCCTTGTATTCTATTTCTAGAAGCTACTTGTCTTCCAGAGCGCTAGACGTACTCCCACTGGACAGCACAGGATTCCCCTCCTCCTACACAACAAACTCTGACAAGGAGAAGATGCTTCTGCATTTGGCTGAGAATTTCTGGCACCAGTACACATACCTCTACCCAGACCGAAAACCTCTTTTCATGTGTCCCCAGAACGAGTGCGGGGTGGAGGTGAGGTTTTATTTCTTGTCAGAACTGTACATGTGGGGTGGATGTGAATGACTCAGTGTTGGCTAGAGTTATGAACTTGGGTGTACCTTTGCTAGTCTTTGTTTCTTAGATATGTGCACATGGGATGAAGTGACTGTTAGGTGTCTGGCCCCTCAGACTGTTGTAAAACTAGTTCCCAGACAGTTTTGTACCAGTTCCAGAGCTTGTTTACATTATCCACATACTGTTGTATGGACCTGTCCCATAGACTTTTGTGTATCGGTTCCCCATACTGTTGTGTATGCGTTCACCAGGCTATTGTGTATGTGTTCCACAGACTGCTGTTTATGCGTTCTACAGACTGTTGTTTATGTGGTTCACGTACTGTTGTGTAATTGGTCCAGCTAATCCTGTTTACTGTACAAATTCCCCGGACTATTGTGTATATGGTCCCCAGACTGTTATGTGATTTACCTGGTTCTCTTAATATATTTTCTGCTGCGTTAGTATATTTCATCTAATGATACAATGTTGTGTCTTCCAATTTTTTCACTACAGAAATTTGTCTGCACCACATTGCGCCCAACACTCCTTCCTTATTCAGAGCTTTATAACTGGGACCAGTGTGCCCAGTTTGTGTCTGAGTACTTGACCATGCAGCCGCTGCAACCTCCACTAGAGCTGGTAAGGTTTCTCACAGTAGTACTTGTATGCTGTGTCTTTCCCCACTTCACCTTTTACCACAGTGATTCCCCCATCCCAAATACATATGTGTTTCATCTTCACTACTCTTAAGTCCATGGAACTTATCTACATCTCCCCCACTATATGTTTCCTTTGTCTTCACCTCTTCAGCCAACCCAGTCTGAACTTGTAAGGTGTAGTTATCTCCTCCCAGTGCATCCAGACTTCCTATCTCACTGCTGTAGTCTGGAGCCATTATAGCTTTTATTCCCCAATATGCTAGTCTGGAGATATTATGGCTTCCATGCCCCAGTCTGTGTTTACTTCATCTTGCATCATGGGCAATGCAGCTGTGAGAGTAAAGTTCCCGAACCCAAGATCATGGGGCTTTACCTTCACACTAACACCTACACCAGGGGTAAGCATCCCTTGACACTTAGGATGTTGCCCCATCCAGGTAATGGATTATGGGACTTGTAATCACCAACAGCTGGAGCTCCAGTGGTTGCCTACCCTGACCTACAAATTATGTGGTCTTTATATTCAGATGACAAATGGCTGATATAATGACACATAAATAGCAGTGGCTTAGCATGTGTTTCACACTTTGACATTTCTCTTCTCTTTCTGTGTCCTCTGCATGATCTGTACTGTGGCTGTGGATGCACCTAAGTGAAATAAACTTTCTGCATTCACATATTATTTTCATAAAAGGCTTTGTCAATTATTTTTATGATACAAGTCTTTTCTCAACCACATTTTCTTAGAAACAGTGCCTAATTATAGATAAACACCATGCGCTGTATTAAGACATCAGAAGACCAATTCTGGAGCAAATCATCTGCACCATAGTGGACACATAAAATAGCCATTGATTTATATTATGCTTTTAACCCTTTGAATGCTATAGTGGTGCAAGGGATTGAATCTCAATGTGTTGGAGACCACATTATTATTCAAGGGGTTAAAAACCCATGTAAATCAATGTGAATTTTCACTTGTCACCTATGATGTCATTGGTTTGTTGCAGAATTGCTATTCTTTTTCTTACGGAGTACTTCCCTATATCTTTCTGTTCTTTATAAATTGGTTCTGACTTACTGGGGTACTAGTTTCTCAAGTCCATAATAGTGTACTGATGTTTTTGTGAATTAGACAGGACCATGTCATGTCTAGTAATCATTGCCCACATGTCTTTGTATTGCTTCCCCCCATTCTCCATAATTTTAACACAAGTGTGCTTTTCTTCCTCCAATCTATATGTTTCTCACATCATCTCCTCTCTCCCTGTCTCTCAAACATTACAAACTGTTCACTTGTATTTCTCACACCTACAAATCCCTAGTTTCCCCGCTAACCTCATCATCTTCCATACACTTAACATAGTAACAGAGTAACATTCATTCAGTGCCATTTCATCCTTGTTGATCCAAAGGAAGGAAAAACAAATACCTAATTGAAGCATTTTCCAATTAAGCTCCAAGTGGGTAAAAAAAAAAAAATCCTAACTCGAAATCACAGTTGGATATTTCCCTGAATCAATATCCTATCTGCTTTGAGCCCAGCTGTCATAATTCTCAGTAGTCTGTGCTAGACAGGTATTCATTACTTTTTGAAAGAATTCATAACTTTACTGCTTTACTGCCCGTACTATAAGAAGTCCCTGCTTTTGTTTTAGTTGAAAGTTCCTTTCCTCAAGTCTTAACAGATAACCTCTTGTTCTTTGCTCAGTTCATTGAGTAAATAGTTCCTTGGCGAGTTATTTTTATTGACTTTTAATAAATGTTGTAAATGGTAATCATATCTCTCCTTAGATGTCTCTTCTAAAATGTAAACAACCCCAGTTTGGCTGGTCTCTCTTTGTAAGTCAGATCCTCCAATCACTTTATCAGTTTTGCTACACGTCTCTGCACTTTTTACAATTCAAGAATGTATTTTTTAAGAACTAGTGCTCCAGACTCTACTCCATACTCTAGATGAGGCCTTACCAAGGTTTTATATAGAGGTAGAATTATATTTGCATCCTGTGCATATACTCCCCTTTTTATGCAGGCTAGTACCCTATTTGCTCTAATAGCAGCTGAGTGACATTACACACTGCTGTAAAATGTATCGTCTATCATTACTCCTACGTTTTCTCTGAGGATTACCGAAGTAGTTTCCCATTTAGTGTAGATCATTTAATAAAAAATTAATAAGCATTGGGCCCAGGGCTGAGCCCTGTGGTACCCCACTTACAACTTTAGACCACTTTAAAAAGGTTCCATTTACAACAATGCCATCTATTATTTAGCCAGTTCTCTATCAATGTATAGATATCACTTCCCAAACCAAAGACTTTTAATCTATGTAGTAACCTGTTGTGAGGCAGTATCAAAGGCTTCTGTAAAATCCAAATATGCTACATCAACAGCAATACCCTTATCCAAATAACTACTTACCATTTTGTAAAATGCAAGTAAATTAGTTTGACATGATCTATTCTTCATAAAACCTTGCTGACTTCTACTAATAATATTGTTTGTCTTCATATAGTTCTGAATACTGTTAGTTATATATAATGTACCTACTATGAAAGTCAAGCTCATGGGTCTATAATGTCCTGGTTTAGATCAAACCTGCTTTTTGAATAATAATACTTCATTAGGTTTCCTCCAATCATTGGGCATTATGCCTGGTGAAAGTGATTCAATAAATATTAAGTATAAGGGTCTTGCCAATACTGAAGTATGTTCCTTAAGTACCCTTGGGTGTATGCCATCAAATACAAGTGATTTATTCACCATAACCTTTTCCAGTCTTGTTTGGACTCAGTAAGCCATCACTACTCACCTCCCCTTAGCCCTCATATCCCTGAAAACTAAAAACCTTTGCTCACCATCTCCTGACCTCCATATCTCCCAAACCTACAAAATATTCTCTCCCCTGATCTCAGTACCTCCCAGAAGTACACAACATTGTTCTCCTTGGCCTCCATGTCTCCCAGACCTACAATACTTTGCTCTGCCCTGACCTATGTATCTCTCATACCTACAAAACATTGTTGCCATCCACTTGGCCTCCATCTCTTCTCACACTCTCATTCCTCTGATAAACCCACCCTGGCCTCCATAGCTTTCACACCTACAAAACTCTGCTCTCCACCCCTTGTCCTCTTTGTCCTATATGTAAATATTTCTGGTCTCCTCATGTTGTGCTCCATATCTCTAACACATTCACCATCTCTTAATCTCTTCAGTGCTTCACAATGCATTGCATACCACTAGTGCACTGAAAGGGTTAAATAATGTGTTATTATCTGTAGTTTTGCTTCATAAGCCACTATTTCTCTATTGTTGAACATCTATTCACAGCAGAATATTTCCTCTTTAATTTTGCCCTTCTATGCCATCACAGCCCCGCAGCCTCTTCTCATCTAGCACAGTCCTGAAAAAACAGCGGGGGAATTGCTTTGACGCCAGTGTACTGCTGTGTTCCCTGTTGCTGGGTGCTGGATATGATGCCTACTGTGTCAGTGGTTATGCATCACGGAAGATGTGTCTAATGGATGAAACACGAGATGTCTGCCCCTTGCTCAAGAAAGTAAAAGAGGTGAAAAGGACAATCAGTTTTGTGATATGAGCTGGACATGCAGAGTGGTGCGACTACAGGAAGCCCCATGTTCATGTCCTATTCATAATAATATACCCCTCTGCTTTATATCAGTGTGTCTCAGTTTCACTCTTTAGGGATAATACAGGTTTTAAGGATGGTCCCATCATGGGTTAGTCTTAAAGACTGAGTCACTGGATACTGTGCAGTAATGATCTATCAAACATGGCTTTTATGACTCATCTTTAAGAATTAAAGAGATGCATTTCTGGAGCAAATCAACAAGGGACAAATAAAAATACCGTAAATTTTCAATGTTTTAAATGGGGATTTTAACCCCTTGGAAGCTAGAGAAGTGGCAATCAAGCAGATAAAATACCATTTCAATTTGGGGTGTTTTTATTTGTCCCTTGTGGTGCTGCTGATTTGCTACAGAATTGCACCTTTTAGCTTATTGCGTTTAAGCCCTAAGAGCCTTATTCATGGATCTGTTGCAAATCATTGAGGACACATGAAAATTCCCGGTGATTAAATCCTAGAATGATAGAGAGGTCTCTGATGCATTGTTTAAAATTCAGTGGAATTTTCATGTGTCCTGAATGCTCCAGTTTGTTTGCTCTAGAAATGTATGTTTTTAACCTATTGAATGTGGCCCTGAGACTTTAGTTAGCTATTGTCACCTACTACTTTCTCACAACTCTGGGTTTTTATGCACAAAAGAAAATGTGTGTAATTCTTGAGCAAACCAACTGTGCAATGCATTTTCAACCTATCTAGCACTCAATGGTTTAAAAGCCCTAGACAAATGAATGGGAGTGTTCAGATTTTATTTCCCTGCCATCTACAGATTCATACAAGGAGGAAACCCTGTCCACTCTTGTAAGGACAGGAAATCCCCAAAATGGATGACAGGATGGCCATCCACAGTTTTGTATTTTTATTCAGGCCCTAGGTTGGGCCACGTACCTGGGGTGTCTGGCCTCAGCTGGGAGAGCCAGTGGTCTGATATATATTTGGGGGTTGGCAGAGTCAGTGGTGTCCCTGCCTTCAGGCACATTGAGGGTTTTTTAGGAATCCTAGTGGCTTTCTCGCAGTCCCCATACCTTCACTGTCCACCACCATGTTCATTTATGTGTTGTGCAGGGCTTCAGGATCTTCTAACTACAGTGTTACGGTTGGCAAGCAAGACATGTAGTCAGATGGTATAGTTAAGATCGCCTTTATTAGAAATATATAAACGGTAATACAGATAACACACAGAGGGTATCTAAGAGGCAAGCACTGTATCAGAAATAGCAGTCTTCAAACAGATCCACCACACTGTCCGAGACTAGGCCTCAACCCACTGGAGTCTCGTGGAAAAGGTAACACCTGGAGGTAGCACTGACTATGCCTGCAGTCAGTCTAGGAGAGGAGTCTCAATATTGTACGGAACCACAGAGACTACTGACTCACGCTTGCAGTCAATAGCTAGGAGTCTGATAGAGCCCCAGGTCAGTACTAGGAAGGATGTCTGTGGAATGGGACCAACACGCGAACAGACAGAGTCCTCTAGCAAGCACCAGATAGGATAGCCAGACAAGCCAGGCCATACACGGAGCGGGTAGTCAGCCAGAGTCACAGGTTTGTACTAGATAGGATATCCACTGAGGTGTAGGTATGCGGGATGCGCAGTGGACAGAGCCACAGCTCAACACCAGAGTGGGTAGTCAGACAAGCCTGGTCATACACGGAGAAGGTAGTCAGCCACAGCCACAGATTTGCACCAGATAGGATATCAACTGAAGCGTTAGTATGATGGATGCGCAGTTGACAGAGCCCCAGTTCAACACCAGAGTGGGTAGTCAGACAGGACAGGCCATACACGGAGTGTGTAGTCAGCCAGAGCCACAGGTTTGCACCAGAAAGGATGTCTAAGCCAAATCGGAACGCACAAGGAGAATGGTCAGGCAGAGCCCACAGGTCAACACCAGAATGGATGGACAGACAATCCGGGTCATACACAGGAATCAGGAATACCAAATAAATGAACTGCTCAGAACCACAACGTAAGAGTGACTGAGTCAGGACTCAGTCTGCCCTTTAAACGCCTCCTCAGGAAGTAGGTAGGAGGAGCAGCTCAGAGGAAGGAAGAAGGTAGGAGGAGACTACAGGCCTCAAACACATAAAACAGAGGCCTGCAGCATGCTGAAGCCTCGCACCTGCAGATGACACATCTAGCATTGTTGCGTCCAACCGTTCGTGCATTGTAAGCATCGCCAGAAGTGGCGGCACTACAAGGTACTGTGACATACAGGCAATAAGCAGTAAGGATCTTCTTCCCGACACTGATTCTGATCCTGTGGCAAAAGAGGATAACTTAGTTATGGCAGTTAGATCCCTGAAGAATAGTCAGGATTCTAAGGAATATAATCTCTTCAGTGGACATCTTAAGAAACAAAAACATTCCCTGTCCATGATGTCTTCTCTTATCATTTGAGAAAAATGGCTTGTTCCAGTTAAGAAGCTGACTGCATCCAGAAGAATTTGGAAACTTTTTCCTCTTGAATACAAGGATATCGGCTTCTGACTCCTAAATTTGATAGGTGACCAGACTAACTAGAAAAATTTCCATTTCCCTGGAAGGCAACTCTAAATTTCTTTACACCGTGGACTGGAAGACAGAAGGAGCGGTTAAAATGGACTTGAGGCAGCAGTGACAGTATTTAAACCAATTTAGTGGTTATATATCTTTGTATCTGGCTAACGCAGATTGAAGCGTATCTTCTCTTGAAGACTACAGCGCAAGAAATATTAAAGGTCATCTCAGCTATAGAATTAGCAGTGGACTATATCTGTGATGTGGCTGTGTAGTTAGTTAAGATCAATGCTTGCACTTTATGCTTTGTCTGTGGTGGCCTGTAAATCCATAAGGCTTAAAATCAGGGTAGCTGATACTGCTATGATGTTTAAGTGTGGTCATTTCTTTGGTAATGATTTAGATAAGTCTGCAATGTCAAAGAAGATTATTCCATCAATACAGAATATTAATAACAGATATCTAGTGGTGTGTGTGCTGACTTTACCACTAACTCCTATCCATGCAGTCCGCAAACACACCACTACAGCGCCCCAAAAAATTGCGGTGTCCCCCACACTCAGTATAACCATATATAAAATAATTTCTCCTAACAAGATGAAAAACCACAATAATTCAATTTTCACTCATATATATGTGGATGAAAAAATGACAAATGAAATGGAAATGGATCAAACCACAGTCTCTCAGCTCAGTCTCTTGTAGTCCATACACTTTATTAGAAAACTCTTCTCTCTTGCTGCAGCATCTGTCTGATCCTCCGTCACACCATTGAAATTTCTATATCGTGCAAAAAAGGGCACAAAGACAAAAAGAAAAATCTAAAAGTGGTGTATGTTTATTCCCACAAAAAAACCCCCGCATCAGAAACACTTACAGAATACACTGATAACACAGGCACATAAAATCCTCAGGTTGTTCTCGATGTTAGTATCGAATCCCACGTCACCTTGATAACATCAACTGGCTATGAGACCACCCGATGGCCAAAAGACTGGAACAGCTATGGGGTGTACATTTGCTCCATCTTTTGCAGGTCTATATATGGGAAAATGGGAAAAGGAGAACATCTGGAATAATAACCCATTTAAGGAGAATTTGAAATATTTCAAGAGGTATATAGATGACATTCTAATTATTTGGGAAGGTGAAATGGATATTTTACAAGATTTTTTAAGATATCTTAATGTAAATGATATGAAACTAAGTTTTACTAGTCACTTTGACAAAAAAGAAATTGAATTTTTAGATCTAGTTTTATTTTATGATAATCACAAAGTGGTAACACGTAATTTTAGGAAACAGGTTGATAGTAATAGTTATCTTCATTATGAAAGCTGCCACCATAATAATTGGAAAAACAATATTCCTTTGGGACAATTCCAAAGGATAAAAAGAAATTGTAGTAGAAATCAAGATTTTGAAATAGAAGCTGCAGTGATTTCAAAAAATTTTTTAGAGAAGGGTTTTAAAAAAGAGATTTTAGAGAAATCATATGAGAGAGTAAAAACCATGGACAGAGAAACAATAGTACAATATAAAGAAAAGAAGAAGGGACAACAAAGAGAGATACCTTTCTTTACTAGATTCAGTACGGATGCAGGAAAAATTCAAAAAATTTTTAGGAAACACTGGCATATTTTACAGGAGGACCCGATTTTAGGTCCTATCTTGGGAGAAAATCCAAAAGTCTCCTTCAGAAAAAATAAATCGGTGAAGGAGTTAATCTCTCCAAGTGATATTGATAAGAAAAGTAAAATTGAAAATAAGGGCCATACAGGCTTTTTAAATAGTCCAGTGGGAATGTTTAAGTGTGGACGAAAAGAATGTTCCACATGTGCACACTATTATTTCGATAGGAGAGATATCCATGGGAAGAATAATATCAATCTGAAGAATAGAAAAAGGTTCTACTCTAATGTGACAAAGAAAGAATATGATATGAAGTATTTTCTAAACTGCAATTCTATGTTTGTGGTATATCTATTGGAGTGTAGCTGTGGACTACAGTATGTCGGACGGACATCAAGAAAATTTAAGATAAGAGTGTCCGAACATTTGAGAAATATCACCTTGGGAATTGAGAGTCACAGTGTGTCCAAACACTTCAAAGATGTACATCAAAAAAAGATAGAAGAGTTATGGATAACAGCGATAGATCAGGTACCACTAGATAGAAGAGGAGGTGATAGGATGTTAAGATTGAGACAATTGGAAACTTTTTGGATACATCAATTGGGTAGTTTAACTCCAAATGGTCTAAATGTGGAAATTGATTTGGCAGCTTTCATATAGAGAATAATATAGAAGATAGATGTAACTTCGGTGTGTAGTTGGAGGATAAAGGATGCTTTTCCTTCAAGGGAAAATAAAACACCGATTAAAGAAGTTTATTTTTACATAAATGATTGAGATGTAGCTTTTTCCGATCAATAGTCTATGAGGACGAATGAGAATATATTTTCTCCGGATAGTAGAATTAAAATTTTATATTTAATTTTATATTAAAATTTAGGGATAGTTTTTACAGTGAGAGAGGATTAGTTTTTATTGAAGAAATATATCCCCTTGGAGACTTAAAAGGTTTTAATGATATTAAGTTATAAGATGTATCTTTCACATTTCTTATATTTATTTTTATATGAAATTAGTGTTTTTTTAGAAATGAATATGAAAAATGAAAAATGGAGGTTCGGGTGGTTGAGTTTCCTTAGCCTCTGATCAAAAGTCGGGAGACTAACTATGAAGGCTTAATATGCTGATAGAGATCCAGGGATGAGGGAGTTAACTCAACCATTTGAACGGAGAAGAGGTGATAAAAGGTTAGCCCACTAGAGGGCTGTAATAACCCTTGACAAAGCCGGGAGAAAGACCGGCGATACGCATGGGGAAATTTTGTGTCTATGATACCGCCAGGTTAGAGGAAAGGAGTATCAAAGATTTGCGAGCGGAAAGATTTTTATATATCAGCGTCACGAAAGGCTGTGGAGAACCCTGAGAATTCCAGAGCAACTTCACCAATAGAGGTACCATAGGTGGGGATGGAAAGGAAATCGGGTGGTCTCATAGCCAGTTGATGTTATCAAGGTGACGTGGGATTCGATACTAACATCGAGAACAACCTGAGGATTTTATGTGCCTGTGTGTTACGGTTTTTAAGACACTCAGACCAATAAGTGAAAATAAAACACACTTTATTAAAGTGAATGATGACACTTACGCCCTCTAGAGGCGGTAGGTAATACACAGATAATGTAAACTGAGATAATACAATGAAAATAGTATTAAGGACATAAATGCAAGTCAGTATGCACTAGGATGATATGGACCCCAAAGGGGTTAAAGTCCAAATTATACTCAGTCTCAGATGTGGAAGTTTGACATGCCCTTGATGTTAAATAGACTGTGCTGTACAGACGAAGTTAATCAGGTGCTGAGGAACGAGTTGCCTTGCCAAGGTGGTAGATGATAAGCAGACTGGGTAACAACTTAGCCCCCACGGGCGTAGCTACAGGAACTGCTTAAGTATGTGCAAGTGCGAATAGCCCCTTGGGGCTGTATGGAAACCGGCCTGCAATGCAAGAGCTAATAGCCTCCTCAGGCGTAATCGAATGCAGTAATACTAGAGCCAGAGCCACTAGCCCCCGCGGGCGTAGTACCGGATAGCCAACACTGAAGCCTTTCTGCCAACACTCTGGGTATATGATCTCGTCGGTAACCAACACCGGAGAGCCTGTAAGTGCCCAAACGGCCCAAGCTTTGTGAACACTCTGCAACGTTAGACTAGAGTTGCCGACGGAGAGCGGCCAACTCAGCAGCAGTATCACTTGTAACAAGGCTCGTACTGGAGATAGAGAGAGTGAATAAGAGGCAGCACTGCAAGAGTTAAAATGCACGTTTACTTGAGGCTTCAGCGCTACTGCAAGGCTCTGTAACGTTACTCGAGGCTTCAACGCTACGCTCAGGCTCTGCAAGGAGAGGAAGGCCCACAGAATACACACAGCTCTGCACTAGAACGAGGCACAGCACTATCGAAGGAATCGCCAGGCTAGGCAATGGCACACTCGTGGGCATCAGAGACTGGAAAATGTCGCGGCGGCGACAACTGGAACGCAGGTCACTGGAACAAGCTGGAAGTCGATCTTCGGAGCATGAAGTCAGCTGGACCGGGTCATACACAGGCAGGGACGTCAAACTAGCCGGGTCAGGATCCAAGGGTGGTCCGTAGACGAGCCGGGTCATACACAGGCAGGAACGTCAAACTAGCCGGGTCAGGATCCAAGGGTGGTCCGCAGACGAGCCGGGTCATGCACAGGCAGGAACACTGGAGAATGGTCAGGACAAGCCGAATCGGTACACAGGAACTCAGAATACAGAAACACAGCAAAAGCACACTGGCTCAGGAACACCACGAAAGGGCAACTGACATAAGAGATAGCCAGGTATAAAAAGGTCATCAGGTGGCGGGTCAAACTCAGTCAGCAAATCAGTGACATCCACAACAGAGAGTGACAGGAATCACAGGCACTGTGATAGTACCCCCCTCTCAAAGACCCCCTCTCCTAGCCTGAGGTTTGGGTTTCAAAGGATATTTAGAGTGAAAGCTGCGTAGTAATCTTGGAGCATGGAGATCCCCCTGATCAATCCAAGAGCGTTCCTCAGGGCCATAGCCCTTCCAATGAACCAAATATTGCAGCTTTCCTCTAAATCTCCTGGAGTCAATAATACTCTGGACTTCATATTCCTCTTGGCCCTGGACGTCCACCGGCCCAGGAATCACTGGCGTAGTAGTATAACGATTGCACACCAAGGGTTTCAGAAGAGACACATGGAACACATTATGAATGTGCATATAGGGTGGAAGTTCCAGAGCATAAGAAACCGGATTAATTTTGCGGATAATCCTAAATGGACCAATGAACCGGGGAGCCAGTTTATTGGATGGGACTTGTAAGTTGAGGTTTCTGGATGACAGCCATACCCTGTCCCCCACTTGAAATGAGACCGCTGGAAGGCGTCTGCGATTAGCGTGCCGTTGCTGCCGTCTGAAAGACTGACTGAGGGACCTCTGAACCTGTGCCCAAGTGGAATGAAGTCGTGCCAAATGCTCGTCTAGAGCAGGGATCTGCTGTGCCTGAAAGGAGTCTGAGAGCAGACAAGGCTGGAACCCATAATTCACGAAAAACGGGGAGCTCCCGGACGATGAGTTAACCGCACAGTTTCTGGCAAACTCTGCCCATGGCAACAGGTCAGCCCAATTATCATGATGATCGGAGACAAAACAGCGCAGGAACTGTTCCAGTCCCTGATTGGCACGCTCAGCGGCCCCATTCGTCTGGGGATGGTAGGCAGAGGAAAATGACAATTGAATGCCCATCTGACCACAAAATGCCCTCCAGAACCTAGAAACGAACTGGCTCCCACGGTCAGAGACAATCACTCTGGGCACTCCGTGCAGACGGAACACCTCTCTGGCAAAAACTATCGCCAATTCCTGAGCCGATGGAAGCCCAGTCAGAGGCACAAAATGTGCCATCTTAGAGAATCTGTCGACCACCATAAGAATGAACTTGTAACCTCTAGATGCCGGTAATTCTCCCAAAAAGTCAATGGATATATGTGACCATGGACGGTCTCCGTTAGGCACAGGTTGCAATAAGCCCATAGGGAGGTGCCTAGGGGTCTTGGCATGGGCACAAGTGGTACAAGCTGCCGTGAAGGCGGCGCAGTCAGCTCTCAACGTAGGCCACCAAAATAGTTGCGAAAGAGACCATACCAATTGGTCCCTACCAATATGCCCAGCTGCTTTAGAGGCGTGATAGGTCTCCAAGAGACGGGTACGGAATGACTCTTCTACAAAACACTTCCCCACTGGGGTTCCTGGAGGTGCCCGTGATTGTGATGCCAGTATCTCCTCCCCCAGTGGCGAGGTTATAGTAGTACGAATAGTAGCCAGGATCCGATCTGGCTGAATGATGGGTACCGGGACTTCCTCCCTCTCAGTGTCAGAAGCGAACTGACGTGACAACGCATCGGCCTTAATATTCTTAGAACCAGGAAGATAGGATACTAAGAAATTGAACCGGGACAGAAACAGCGCCCACCTGGCCTGTCGAGAAGACAGTCTTTTGGCCTCTGAGAGATAGGTTAGATTCTTATGGTCAGTAAGAATTAGTACTGGAGTCTGAGTGCCCTCCAAGAGATGTCGCCACTCCTTAAGTGCCAGTATGATGGCCAACAGTTCCCTGTCACCAATCTCGTAATGACTCTGGGCGCTGGACAATTTCTTAGAAAAGAACCCACACGGCATTAAAGCTCCACCTCCCACAGGACGTTGGGAGAGCACCGCCCCAACCCCAACATCTGAAGCGTCAACCTCCAAAGTAAATGGCAGGGAGGGATTGGGGTGGGACAGTATAGGAGCAGATGCAAAGGCAGATTTCAGGGTAACAAATGCGTTTTCAGCTGCCTCAGACCACTGAGAGGGAGAAGCGCCCTTGTGAGTCAAGTCTGACAATGGTCTTACAATCGTGGAAAAGTTCTTGATGAACTTCCTATAATAATTCGCAAAACCTAGGAATGGTTGAATGGCCTTTAATCCCTTAGGCCGAGGCCATTGCAGAACTGCAGCCAACTTCTCCTGATCCATGGCAATGCCATTTTTGGATATAATGAACCCCAGGAATGGTACTTGAGAAGTATGGAATTCGCACTTTTCTAATTTACAGAATAGCTTGTGCTTGCGGAGTCGGAGCAAGACTTCTGAGACATCTTTAATGTGTTGGGCAAGGTTGGCAGAATGAATTAGTATATCATCTAGATACACAACCACACAGGACTGGAGCAAGTCACGTAAAATATCATTAATCAATTCCTGAAATACTGCAGGCGCATTGCATAGACCGAATGGCATCACCAGATATTCATAATGCCCTGTTCTGGTATTAAACGCCGTTTTCCACTCGTCACCCTCTTTAATTCTGACTAGATTATAGGCGGCTCGTAAGTCAAGTTTGGTAAAGATCGAAGAGCCCTTTAATCTGTCGAATAATTCTGTAATAAGTGGAATGGGATAGGCGTTCTTGGGCATCAGCTTATTCAACCCACGGTAGTCAATGCAAGGCCTGAGTTCCCCACTTTTCTTTTTTACAAAAAAAAATCCGGCACCAGCCGGAGATGAAGATTTTCGAATGATTCCCCTCTCCAGGGCATCTGTGATATACTCCTCCATTGCCCTATTTTCCTCACAGGACAGTGGGTAAGTACGTCCCCTAGGAGGCACGGCCCCTGGAGATAAATCAATGGCGCAATCATATGGCCTATGGTCAGGCAATGCGCTGGCCTCTCCTTTGCTAAACACGTCACTGAATTGTCCATATTCTGTTGGCACAGCTGGAGAGGTACACATAATCTTAATAGGGAGAGAAAGACAATTCTTGTTACAATACTCCGACCAAGAGTTAACTTCACACCTTTGCCAGTCAAATTGGGGATTGTGTGTTTGCAACCACGGGAACCCCAAAATAACTGAATGATGTGGGGAACGAATGATCTGGAATTGTATCTGCTCCCTGTGACAAGCCCCCACAGTCATAGACACTGGGATAGTCTCGAAGGTAATGAAAGCAGGATCCAGGGGTCTGCCATCAATGGCCTCTATAGCCACAGGAGAGTCCTTCTTGCATAACGGAATGCCCTGAAACTCAGCAAAGGACTGATCCATGAAGTATCCGGCTGCCCCGGAGTCCACCAATGCTAAGACTTCTATGACCTTGTCAGTCCAGGCAAAAGCCACCTGGATGGTGGGTTTAGTGGTGCAAGTCTCTAGGGACTGTTCAACACCACCTAGGGCCTGTCCCTCAAGGTACCCTAGGTGCGTTCGTTTCCCGGCCTTACAGGACAATTGCGTAATATATGACCTGGTTTGCCACAATATAGGCATAAGCCTTGCCTTCTACGATACAGCTTCTGCTCTTTCGTGAGCCTAGTAAAACCTAATTGCATAGGTTCCGTGCCGTCAGCTGTTCGCTCAGGCAGAACGGGTGGAGTGGGTGGGTTAAGGAACTGGTTCTGGCCATAACTCTTTGCTTTGGTTCTTTTAGCCAAGCGTCTCTCCCGGATGCGAGAATCTATTAGCATGACATAGTCAGTGTACTCGTCCAGCACGCTGGGTACATCTCGAGCTGCTATCTCGTCCTTGATCTGTTCAGCGAGACCCTGAGTAAAAGCAGCAAGTAAGGCCTCATCGTTCCATCCTACCTCTGCTGCCAAGGTCCGAAATTCAATAGCGTATTCGCCCAGAGTGCGTTCGCCCTGCTGAATCTCCATCAGCCTTTTGGCAGCAAAGGCAGACCTACCAGGAACCTCAAACACACGTCTGAACTTCACCACAAATTCTCTAAAGTTCAGTGTGCAGGGTCTGGCACTCTCCCAAATCGGATTTGCCCATGCCAAAGCTTTGCCCGTCAACAGAGATATCATAAAGCCGACCTTGCTACAGTCGTTAGGGAATGCCTGGGGTGCCAATTCCAAAAATATCTCCAACTGGTTAATGAAACCTCTGCATAAGGAGGGTTCGCCATCATATCTTAGGGGTAACGGTACCGCTGCCGATAACCCTCTTGTGTTAGTACTGAGAGGTACAGAGGGATTCTCCGGTGTCGAGACTGGGGGGACCACCGGATTCGGACCAGACTTGTCCAAGTGTACTGTACGTTCAAGTAACGTTTGTAGAGCCAGTGCCAATTGGTCCAGGCGCTGCTCTTGGACATCCATTCTCCAGTGGATGTTCAGAGGATTACTTTCACCCTTACCGTCTGAGGTCATGGCCCTTTCGTACTGTTACGGTTTTTAAGACACTCAGACCAATAAGTGAAAATAAAACACACTTTATTAAAGTGAATGATGACACTTACGCCCTCTAGAGGCGGTAGGTAATACACAGATAATGTAAACTGAGATAATACAATGAAAATAGTATTAAGGACATAAATGCAAGTCAGTATGCACTAGGATGATATGGACCCCAAAGGGGTTAAAGTCCAAATTATACTCAGTCTCAGATGTGGAAGTTTGACACGCCCTTGATGTTAAATAGACTGTGCTGTACAGACGAAGTTCATCAGGTGCTGAGGAACGAGTTGCCTTGCCAAGGTGGTAGATGATAAGCAGACTGGGTAACAACTTAGCCCCCACGGGCGTAGCTACAGGAACTGCTTAAGTATGTGCAAGTGCGAATAGCCCCTTGGGGCTGTATGGAAACGGCCTGCAATGAAAGAGCTAATAGCCTCCTCAGGCGTAATCGAATGCAGTAATACTAGAGCCAGAGCCACTAGCCCCCGCGGGCGTAGTACCGGATAGCCAACACTGAAGCCTTTCTGCCAACACTCTGGGTATATGATCTCGTCGGTAACCAACACCGGAGAGCCTGTAAGCGCCCAAACGGCCCAAGCTTTGTGAACACTCTGCAACGTTAGACTAGAGTTGCCGACGGAGAGCGGCCAACTCAGCAGCAGTATCACTTGTAACAAGGCTCGTACTGGAGATAGAGAGAGTGAATAAGAGGCAGCACTGCAAGAGTTAAAATGCACGTTTACTTGAGGCTTCAGCGCTACTGCAAGGCTCTGTAACGTTACTCGAGGCTTCAACGCTACGCTCAGGCTCTGCAAGGAGAGGAAGGCCCACAGAATACACACAGCTCTGCACTAGAACGAGGCACAGCACTATCGAAGGAATCACCAGGCTAGGCAATGGCACACTCGTGGGCATCAGAGACTGGAAAATGTCGCGGCGGCGACAACTGGAACGCAGGTCACTGGAACAAGCTGGAAGTCGATCTTCGGAACAGGAAGTCAGCCGGACCGGGTCATACACAGGCAGGGACGTCAAACTAGCCGGGTCAGGATCCAAGGGTGGTCCGTAGACGAGCCGGGTCATACACAGGCAGGAACGTCAAACTAGCCGGGTCAGGATCCAAGGGTGGTCCGCAGACGAGCCGGGTCATGCACAGGCAGGAACACTGGAGAATGGTCAGGACAAGCCGAATCGGTACACAGGAACTCAGAATACAGAAACACAGCAAAAGCACACTGGCTCAGGAACACCACGAAAGGGCAACTGACATAAGAGATAGCCAGGTATAAAAAGGTCATCAGGAGGCGGGTCAAACTCAGTCAGCAAATCAGTGACATCCACAACAGAGAGTGACAGGAATCACAGGCACTGTGATACTGTGTTATCAGTGTATTCTGTAAGTGTTTCTGATGCGGGGGTTTTTTTGTGGGAATAAACATACACCACTTTTAGATTTTTCTTTTTGTCTTTGCGCCCTTTTTTGCACAATACAGAATATTACTAAGTTCTTTAAAGGGGAACTACCACCCCGCAATAACTTAACATGCATTGATTCTTCATCTGGCGACTAGCTGGTTAGTAGCGCTAGTCGCCAGAAATATTACCTGGTTCCAAAGATTTTGGCGTTTTACCGATGCTCACAGGAGCAGGAAGCACGGACATCTCGTCACTGTGACGTCCGTGCGCCTGCGCTGTCAGTCCCTTTTGGAGCCAAGTGGCTCCAGGCAATCAGACGCGTTGTTCGTCATTCCTGAGGGTCCTAGGGCAGGAAGACCTGCATCCAAGGTGACTATTGCTTCTTGGATCAAGTCCACTATTCGTAAGGCTTATGAGTTGAAGAAGAAGCCTATCCCTTTCATGGTCACGGCTCATTCTACTCGATCTATTGGAGCATCTTGGGCTTACAAGAATTAGGCCTCTACTGATCAGTTGTGCAAGGCTGCCGCCTGGTCGTCTGTGCACGCCTTTAAGAAGCATTACCGTGTTGATGTGCTGGCATCGGCTGACGCCAGCTTTGGGAGGAAAATCCCAGAGGCAGTCTTGCCTGTCTAGGATTTTCTTTGTTCTTGGTGATTCCTTGACTTTTGAGCCCCGATGGTTCAAGTTCAGTGTGCTGTCTAACATTTTGAGGTGTTGTTATCCCTGTTCAGTGTCTGTTGACACTTCATTAGTTGTTGGGCTGTCTTTCATCTGATGGTTCATATCTGCTCTGGTGACTTTGGGGGCCTTGCGCCTGGTCCTTGCCTTACTTCCCACCTCTGGGAAACTCAATGGTTGGACATCCCAGAGTTACCAGTACCCTGTATTGGACGACAGAGAAAAAAGGATTTTAGTCTTACCTGTTAAATTCTTTTCTCTTAGTCCATACAGGTTACTGGTCTCCCCTGTCAAGGGACCATGCTTGGCTCTCCTGTGGCAGACTGTGGGGGTCCTTCGGGGTCATGCTTACAGGAGTCTTCTTTCCCTTCTACTATCTAGTCAAGAGTTAGTGTCTCAAATCTTTCTGGAGCTGGTTGGCTATCTGCAGCCAAGGAGGGAAGGTAAGCTCCACCCCCTGCATACAATTCTAGAGTTGTTCCTGCCTACTTAAAGGGGTGGATCGCCTACCCGGAGTTACCAGTAACCTGTATAGACTAAGAGAAAAGGATTTAACAGGTAAGACTAAAATCCTCTTTTATTGGTAATGCACAGAGTAATAAGAATACACACAATATCCCCAGACCACAGGATGGCAGTACACAGACCACTTCCCAGGGCTGCACACAGTGCCGAGGTCTGCAATACTGATGCTATACTTTACGATGATAGGAAATCGCCTAGAGTTCTAGCACCTGCTAAGAACCAAGCTGTTACGGTAGTGGTGCCAGGAGTGACGTGTGAGCATAGGCAACAATGCTCAAGTCTCCCAAACAAGGTATGGGCACCCGGAGGCAACAGGGAGCGAAGAGCAAGCCAGAGCCACGGGTAACCCTGATGAGGGTGGTCAGGCAAGCCGGGAAATGCATGTAACAAGTAGTCAGCCAGAGCCACAGGTCAGAACCGATGTGGTTAGTCAGACAAGCCGGGGTCATACATGGAGAGAGTAGTCAGCCAGAGCCACAGGTCAGAACCAATGTGGGTAGTCAGACAAGTCGGAGTCATACACAGAGCGAGTAGTCAGCCAGAGGTACAGGTCAGAACCGATGTGGGTAGTCAGAAAAGCTGGATAATACACAGAGTGGATTTGGAGGCCAAGCACAGGTCAACACAATATGGAGCAATGCCAGAGATACTAGTAGGAACACCACGAAAGTGCAATGACTCCTAGGCCCAGGGACGTTTAAATAGAAGCTCTCCAGGGCAGGAACTAATCAGGCCAATCGGAACTCGCCAATAAACAAGTGCATGTCACTGCACCCGTACTAGTGAACGTCAGGAATGCGGAAGTAACTGCTGTCCATTCTGGCTGACCAGGCTTGCCGAAGAAGAAGCACAGGAGCACTAGGCAGCCTAGGAATAATTTGATACTAACCACGGTTCTGTGGATTTAGGCTTCTCTTTCATCATGTAATCCCAGACAGACTCGATAATGTTGAGATCAGTGCTCTGTGGTGGCCATACCATCACTTCCAGGACTCCTCGTTCTTCTTTACACTGAAAATTTTTATTAATGACTTTGGCTGTATGATTGATGCCTCCCTGGTGGTACTGCATGATGGATACGTATCTGCCTGTACTTCTCAGCACTGAAGAGACCATTAATTCTGACCAAATCCCCAACTCCATTTGCGGAAATGCAGCCTCAAACTTGCAACTTGGAACCTCCACCATGCTTCACTGTTGTCTGCAGATGCTCATTCTTGTACAGCTCTCCAGCCCTTCATGAACAAACTGTCTTCTGCTACAAAAAAATATTTCAAATTTTGACTCATCATTCCAGAGTACCTCTCTGGCACTCAAAGGGTTAAGGCACAGATGGAGAATATGCATTAAGGAGGGAGGTTATGCATCTTAACCCTTAATACCACAATTATGTGGGGTAACACTGCAGTTCTTACATATCCCGGTGTAAATTCAATGGGTTGCACTCATAAGCTCACATCAGAAGACTGTGATGTGGGCAAAATTAAAGAATTAAAGCAAAAGACATTTACGTGACACTTAAACCACTTAAGGGCTAAGCGACTATCCAGCCAGACAAAACGCATAAAATTGCATTTATTAGAGAGGTCACAACACACAAACATAGGACAACAACTACAGGCAAACAAACAGGGGTAATGCATAAAAACTACACACTTCTGCCATTCTCTTGGTTTACCAGCACAGTTGTATAGATGGCAGGGGGTCCACTTAATACTCACAGTCCATTTTAGCTTTATTCTGGAGCTTAAATACAGTCCCAAAAGAGGCAGGAGTGGGGCACACAGTCCACTGCACATTCACCAGGTGATGGCTTGCATAATACTTCTATGTACCTTGTAGTTCTGGCAGAGGGGTTGAAGAAGGTGTCCTAAGAGATAATCCACAGTCACTTTCGTTGTTCTTGGGCTGTAGCCAATGATGTTTAGCTTTACGGCCAGCAACCTTGTTATAGGAACATCAGGGCACTTTCAGTGGCTGCAGCCAACACAGCTTAGCTTACAGCACACAACTGAAATGGGGACCCGGCCACTTCAGTGGCCACTAACCCTAACTCTTCTGATGAGGTCACACACCAGCCCCAGCTTCCCCAGTACTCCTTTAACAAGCACATGGGTCAGCCAAACTCCAGACTGGCCCCAGGCCTCCCTCCATTCTAGGAAGTCCTTCTCCCCTGCTCCTACATTCCCATCTCTCTTCTCTCCTCCTCCTTGAATTTTTCTCTTAGACTTCCTTCTACCCAGCCCTTCCAAGATATGATGTCACATCTACCATTTACAATATATATTTTGCATAGCCTGATCTATGGGGGATGGGGCACACATTCCACTCACAGATTTGCTCTATCTGCCCAGTGACCACAGAGGGCTATCTGATAACACTGAATCTCTTTGGTTAGCTAGACTCCACCATCCCTCTGTACTTCAAAGATACATACTAACCCATTCAATGCTGGTAAATGGCCAACACTCTCTAATACATGCAAACACAGGGGACATTAATGTTTTCAAGAATGGGAACACATGGTGAAGACAATGGAGGTCACTAAAAACAGACAGGGTTCATTCTCAGGGTCACAACCATTCCGTCACAGAGTCTTTTATACATTTTGGGGGTTTCCACTAATTATGAGGGAGGGCAGGGTTTCTTCCGTGTACAATTTGCAGGGAAAGGATTTCATAGGTAAGTAATATTCCCTTTTCTTCCCCATGGTTTGCCCCTTAATTACTTCTCTTATCTTTTGTGCATAAGTGCCATTTAGTAGTCTCAGATTCCTTCACTGAATTGTGTCTGCAATTTTAGGCTCAGATTGCATTGCAGCTGAAACAATTATCTGTTGTTTTCTTTACATATTTCTCCATAGAATTTAATTATAAAACTAATAATAACACTTATCAATTGAAATGGAATCCAAGTCTTCATCTGCAGATCTAGGAATTTTGTTTGTAGCAAATATCTGTTTTTCGCATTTCACTTTTTTCTGACCTCGATCTAACCCATTACATATTTCTGTCCTGTAAACCAATCAGAGCACTGGGCAAACTCCACTGAAACCACAGAAGAAATACAGTGTAAAACCCCCCCGGCAGCTGGTTAGTAAGTTTGAGGTGCAGCAAGAAGCAAAAAGAGAGGCCAAGATCAAGGCTGCTGTACTCAAGGAGCAGGAGGAGGAGGCTCAGAGGCTGGAGGTATATAGGAAGGATAAGTGGTGACCTCTCCTAAGGGTTAACTGCCGCCATCTGTGTATTTGCAATACTGAGGCAAGAACTGGACCAAAACATCTGCACCATAGAGGACAAATGCAAATCCCCCAAATTCCCTTTGATTTAAATTGGGCTTTTAATTCATTGAATGCCATGTAGGTCTACGGCACATTGCTGTTCAATTAGGATTTGCATTTATCCTTTCTGGTACAGTTCATTTGTTCCAGAATTTCTCAAATTCTTGTTAGTACATCAGCCTGTGTACTCAAAGCTCTGCGTAATAGCAGTTATTGTGCCTACAGGACGCAGAAGATCCTGGCCCAGATCCCCTGTATGGACTCCGAGTGCATTGCTGGGTTTTGGTTCTGTCTGGTAAGAGGGAGGTCCCAGAAAACTTCTTCATTGATGCACTTACAGGCAACTGCTTTTCAACAAAAGATGAACATTTTCTCGGAATAGAGAGTGTGTGGAATCATGAGAACTACTGGGTCAACATGCAGGATTGTCGCAATGCCTGCAAGGTAAAATTAGTTAATGGGGAGATACGACACCTTAAACAATCCTGGGAATGACAGAGGCAAAAGAGAATGCCTAGAGTTATAGGGAGTGATCCTGGTGGGAATGCAGTAATTTGCACTTCATTAAAAAATGTATGCAATTAATTTTGGAGTTCCCACATGTCTTCTCTAATTATTTATCTGTTTATTAATTCTTGTGTTATAAGTGTATTAAATTGGTCGGAGATGGATAGGGGCTTTGCTAGTACTGGCTAAGAGGGTTAAAGCCCCAGCTGTCTTGCCTAAAGTGCAACTATCACCGCAGTAGTGCCTTACTGGCATGTCTGATGCCCTGGGAGCAGACCTGCTAATTAATCCGGGGTTGTATTGTGAGCCCCGTTGGACCAACTGGGGACACAGAGAGGTCTGACATGAGACCCCTGGTTCACCATCAAGGAGAGACTGAACTGCAAGACTGAAGTGTCACAGCTAAGTCTCTGTGGTGCTCTGTGCAGGTCCCAACAGGCCCTCTGTATATTGTTGAAAACCGAGCACAGAGGGTGTGTGGGGACAACACATTTTTGTGACTGAGAGCCACAGATTTCCTTGTAGTGTTGTAGCCAAGGGGGACAATTTTCTGACCCCTTGAACTGAGACACAAGCTGGAGTGGGTTTCTGGGATGATGGAGAGTTCTAGAAGTTAAAAAAAAAAAAAAAAATTGGTTCATGGGGAATATCCAGTGTAAGAAATAGGTGATCATCCAGTGGTTGGTTGTTCCCACAGGATATGAACTTTGACCTGGGAAATCCCATGTGCTGGGAGTTCACACTGTTGGAAACCTCAGTGCCTCTGCTTCTTATCCCTGACATAGAAGAAGAAGATGATCAAGAAGCAAATGGAGACATGGTTAGTCATATAATGCCTTTTGTGGAATTGAATTCTGTTGTAGTTAATGAACTCTACAATGTGATAAATTGTGACATCAATATGAGCTCTTTTACTTTTCTATTGGAAAGCTGGCAAATTTAGGCAGCAGTTTATTTCTTCTGAATCTCTTTATAGCAACAGAATAGGAATAATCTTAACCCTTTGAAAAACACTTTTTAAAGCAAAATTAAAGATGATAGAGTTGTCCAAACATTTTCTGCATTGGCCAGACTAAGAAAAAGACAGTGAAGCAAGAACAACATACTACAAATAATATCATTAAAGGGATAATAATGTTTCAAACTAAATGCAGCTCCAGTTATTCTTTATAGTTTTTGGGCCATGTAGAGCTGTATTATCATTCTCTACGATGTGTCATTTCAGAGTAATTGAATTATAAATTGTCCCCCTCCCGCCCGAACCTTTTTGGTTCTTGCAGCATCTGAGTGACATTGTACACTGGTGTGAAGTATGTCTGTCAGTATCTCTAACAACTATTCTTCAATTAGTTTCCCATTTAGATTACATGTTGCATATGTAGCATGCTTACATTTATTTAATTTAAACCTCTTATGCCACTTTTCTGCAGATTCTCTCAGTTTTTACAGAGAAAAAACTTCTTGCTCTGTATGTAACTCATTACACAGTTTAGTGCCATCAGCAAAGATTGAGACGTTACTTTCAGCACCCACATCAAGATCATTAATAAACAAGTTAAAAAGCATTGGGTCCAAGACCATGAGACATGCAACTTACAAATGTTTGATTTACAAACGCTTTACATTCTTTTATTTAGTCATGCACAGGAAAAACTATAGTACTGTGTCATCTAGTAAAGTAGATGGGATTCAATGTACTTTTGTAACAAAGAACTCAGGAGAGTGAAATAAAGATGATACATTTTAATGGCTAACTGAGGATATAGAGAGTGCAAGCTTTCAGGACACTAAGGACTCATGCTCATCACATAGTCTTGAATACTATTTGTTAGTAATCTTTCTACTATCATATCCAATATTAAATTCAAACTCACAGGTCTATAATTTCCAGGTTTTGATCTTGTCCTCTTTTTGAATAATGGTACTACAACTGCTTTCCTCCAGTCACAGAGTATCATGCCTGTTGAGATTGAATAAATAATATAAAGCACAATTGCCATGCTATAACTAGGCTCCTTAAGTAAACTTGGGAGTATATGGTCAGGTTCTGGTGCTTTATTCACCATAACCTTTTCTAGGCTCTTTTGAACCTTGCCCTCTGTAAGCCATTCATATGATATAGGAAATGCTGTGATTCTTCATGTTTGCCCAAAGCCTCTCATTGTTTCTTCCTTACTATCTACAGAAGAAAATGATGTTTTTAAGCTATCAGCCACTGCCTTATCCTCCCTAAATAATTTACTGTCTCAAGTTTTACGTGGCTCAATATTATCCTTAATCTGTTTTGCTCTTTTTTTGCCTCTTGTACTTATTCCCCACTGGTATAAAGTGAAGGATAGTTAGGTCTGTAAATATTTGGACACTGACACAATTTTCATAATTTTGGCTCTGAACGCCACCACAATGGATTTGAAATTAAACAACCAAGATGCAACTGAAGTGCAGACTTTCAGCTTTAATTCAAGGGGTTAAACAAAAATTTTGTATGAAACATTTAGGAATTGCAACCATTTTCATACACAGCCCCCTTATTTCAGGGGCTCAAATGTAATTGGACAAATTAACACAATCATAAATAAAATGTTCCTTTGCAGGCAATGACTGCTTGAAGTCTGGAATGAATGAATGTCACCAAATGCTAGGTTTCCTCCTTTGTGATGCTTTGCTAGGCCTTTACTGCAACTGTCTTTCGTTGTTGTTTGTTCGTGGGTCTTTCTGCCTTAAGTTTTGTCTTCAGCAAGTGAAATGCATGTTCGATTGGGTTGAAATCAGGTGATTGACTTGGCTATTGCGGAATATGAATGAATGAATGAATATGTTTATTTATATAACACCACAAGTGTACGCAGCGCCTTACAATTTAAGGGTTTAAACAATACAGGGTTACAGGTGCTTTGTAGAGTGAAACATTGGGTGGGAGGTCCCTGCCCAAAAGCTTACAATCTAGAGTGGTAATGGGAGACATACAGAGTACAAAGGGTCAAGTGCTGAATACAGTGCTAGTTCTGATGATGATAGAGGACACCAGTAAAGTAAATAATTTATAAGAGCGTTCATTGTACAACATCAGTGCCTTCTACCATGTTGAGATTTTATCCATGAGGTGCGTAACTCTTCTGATGAGGTCACACACCAGCCCCAGCTTCCCCAGTACTCCTTTAACAAGCACATGGGTCAGCCAAACTCCAGACTGGCCCCAGGCCTCCCTCCATTCTAGGAAGTCCTTCTCCCCTGCTCCTACATTCCCATCTCACGTAAGTGGCGGGATGGGGTATAGCGGGAGATCAGAGTGAAATGTAAGAAGGAGTAGAGGAGAGAAGTGTCTTGAAAGAGAGAAGTACGGTTTTGTAAGATATCCAGAGTTTGATAGGCAGCCATTGGAGAGTTTTGAGGAGGCGTGGGGCAGGGACAAACCTAGGTGACAGAAGAGTAATTCGTGCTGCAGCATTCTGTACAGGTTGAAGTGGATGGAGATGGGAGGCAGGAATTCCAGACAGAAGAATGTTGCAATAGCCCATGCAGGAGAGGATGATTGCGTGTATAAGAATTTTAGCTGGGGAGGAGCAGAGGAAGGGACGGATTTTAGCAATGTTACTCAAAAGAATGTTACTTCTTTGCCTTAAAAAACCCCTGGGTTGCTTTCACAGTTTGTTTTGGGTCATTGTCCATCTGTAAAGTGAAGCTCCGTCCAATCAACTTCACTAAATTTGGCTGAATCTGAGCAGACAATATATCCATGTACACTTCAGTATTCATCCGGCTGCTTCTGTCTTCTGTCACATCATCAATAAACATTAGTGACCCAGTGCCATTGGAAGCCGTGCATGACCATACCATCACACTGCCTCCACCATGTTTTACAGATAATGTGGTATGCTTCGGATCATGAGCCGTTCCAATCCTTCTCCATACTTTTTTCTTCCCATCATTCTGGTACAGGTTAGTCATAGTTTCATCTGTCCGAAGAATGCTGTTCCAGAACTGGGCTGGCTTTTTTAGATGTTTTTTACCACAGTCTAATCTGGCCTTTCTGTTCTTGAGGCTTATGAATGGTTTGCACCTTTTGGTGAACCCTCTGTATTTGCTCTCTTGAAGTCTTCGCTTTATGGTAGACTTGGATAATGATATGCCTACCTCCTGGAGAGTGTTCTTCACTTGACTGGATGTTGTGAAGGGGTTTTTCTTTACCATGGAAAGGATCCTACGATCATCCACCGCTGTTGTCTTCAGTGGACGTCCAGGCCTTTTTGTGTTGCAGAGCTCACCAGTGCATTCTTTTTTTCTCAGAATGTACAAAACTGTTGATCTGGCCACTCCTAATGTTCCTGTTATCTCTCAGATTTTTTTTTTTTTTTTTACAGCATAAGGATGGCCTGTTTCACATTGAATGCTCCTTAGACCGCATGTTTTGTCTAATTACCTTTTGTCCCTTGAAAAAGAGGGGACTACATATTAAATAGCTGTAATTCCTAAACCCTTCCTCCAATTTGGATGTGAATACCCTCACATTAAAGCTGAGAGACTGTAACTTGAATTTATTTTGTTAAACAGCTGAAATCACAAAACTTGTGTCAGTGTCCAAATATTTCCGGACCTAACTGTATATATTTATTCAAAATCGTTTTGCTCAAATCCCATCCTTCTGCATTTTTTTTCTTTGAAAATTACAGCTCATTGAGTTTGCTTTAATATTGTGCATACAAAATATAAGCTGCTTCTGAGGATGAACAACAGCACAATGGCCTGTTCTACGGCTAGTCACTGATCAGAAGCATCACGTTTTAGCTTTCTATTGCCATTACAGAGGAGAAATTTCCTCATACATATTAGACTAATCCTGTCCAAAATGACAGGCAAGTCCCCTCTGCAAGGGAACACCAGCAAACCCCCAATGTACGTTTCGGCCTTGTTGGGCCTAGTCAGGGAGGTTCAGCTGGATTCCCTAGGCACTGAGAGCAAGGGGTCCATGTCTGGATTAACCTTCACTTTTAGGGAGAACCCCCTAAGAGTATTTAAAATATGCATACAAAATGCGTTAAGGACCATTGACAATCCTGGCATGTCATTGAATTCATATTGCAAATAAAAAAAGCTTTGTGGTCCTTAACTGCCAAGCAAGCGGCCTGTCATTAAGGGGTTAGTATTGCTTATATGTAAGTAAATTTAATATTGTAGAGATTAAAAATATGAATAAAATGAGGGATGTCCCATCTATCAAACTTTTATAGTTTGAGATATAGAAGCATCTTAAGTTCCGGTTTCTGCGATATAGAAATAAATACTTAGTTGGAACAGGCTACAAAGTGTGCTCTAACCATTCTATGCCCTAGCACAGCAGTTGCCTACAATCCATCTCTTCTAGAAAGATTGCCCCCAAGGTAAACTACAGCCTAGTGCTCTAGAATTCCAGACTCCTGCTTGCACCAAGTCTTTAGTCATGCATTTCATTAGCTAAAGTCCCATTGCCTATCATGTATAACGAGTGGCACATGTGTAGTATTTTAGAAAATTCCACCTTAGAAGCCCTTTGCTTACGCCTGAGACCTAAATCCTTGAAATCATTTTTGATGAACTTCCAGCTCCCAATGACGCTGTCATTGATACCAGCATGTGGAATGACAGCCGTGTCATGCCCAGGCATGCCCAACAGTCTATCAGCTCAGTCCCCTGCATACTGAACTTGAGCACAAGGTAGACAGCAAACTGTTTGAGTGAAGTGATCCTGGTGCCAGATTACCCTAGGTCTGAGTGCATCTTAATCCCATTAGTGCTAGATGGTCTTTTCTTTCAGCTGTTAGAAAGAACAGTCCAGCAAAGGTTTTCCCAGCATCATCAATCAGTGTAGCAAATCTCTTTGGGCATCCTCCCTACTCTTCCTTCCGTCCTGGTTACTTATAACTGTAACACAAATAGCAACCTGCTCCTCTTTTGTACAGTCTAAACCAATAGTAGTTCCTACAACAGCTACCTTCTTCTCAGTGAGCAGTACAACCACTTAAGATTTCCAGTCACCATCAAGGATGCAACCTGCTTCTCCAGGTCTCTAACTTGAGCTTCCAAGGAGGCTACTTGCTCACATTTATCACAAGGGTATGGACCCTGGAATGGTTGTTCCATATGCGCAAACATGGCAGCTTGTATACTGAGTGATAGCCATGCTATATATTGCAAGTTAAAAAGACAGGGCATTTTTTAATGTACAGGTATTAAGTTAAATCAATGGATATTTGCCACCCTGTTTATCTAACTCCTTGTGCTTTAATTCTTTGTTTTGCAATTCCCATCACTTGAACCGCTTCTTCACTGACCCTTCAAGATTCACACACTCCAAATGTTCTCTCTCCATCTGCAGTAGCAGAAGGCTGCAAAATCAAAGGAATTAGAGAAAAAATGTTTTGTAGACATCCCTAGCATTCAAGGTTTAACCCTCTGAGTGCCAGACAGATATCCAACACATCACAAATCAATGCATTGGATAGTCTCTGGCACTCAAACGGTTAAAATTTCCATTTAAAACAATGGGAATTTTGAAAAATGTTGGTTTGCCATAGAATCACTCCAGGTTCCCATTTTTATATTTTAATCTTTAAGTTTAAAAAAATCTGGACACTTTACAGGGGTGTGTTTTTTAAAATAGATTGAAATCATTACAATAATTGTATAAAAATTGTTTATATTGAGGAATATAATCACAACCATTGTTCTGGGAAATGTTGTAGAACTTCTTTTTCCACTATTACAAATCTGCACAAACTGAACACATGTAACATACATGACATTGTGGTAGAAGAGATTAAAACATAATATATGGACCTGCTACCTGTTATGAAGCAATGTTCAGTCTCTCCATTCACAGACAAGAACCTGGACACCAATTAGCAGGCGCTCCTGATGTTTGTATTTTATATGCTAACAAGAGGCCAATCTTTTTTTGCATTGTATCAAAACTAATTTTATAATTAGCATTGCTTACTTTTTGATCGCTTTTTGTTTGATTTTGTTGAGTGTTTCTGAAGCATGGAGGGGGTGAGAGCTTTTATTATATTTGGTGAGCCACATTTTCAGAAATATCCCTATTTTGGCTGCCCTCAAAAGATCTAAGCCTTTAACCTCTTTGATGCTAGGCAATATCCATGGGGTTAAGCTGCAGGTTTGGCAACATAGAGCAGTTTTATTCAGGGTACTTAACTCCTAATTTTAAGAAAAGGTTTTGTGAAGGGGAAAATGAGTTATAACGGATGAATGATTACTTATCAAGCTAATTATCACCACTGCTTAAAAATTAGAGGTGCATTGATCTCTTTTTCATTTGATACACGACCCAATGTATATGATCTGTAGCCTGTAACGTTATATTGTATTTTATTTTTCAATTTTTTTTTTTAAATTAAAAAAAAAAAAAAGGTTAGCACTGAATAGAAATCCTCACAATGTTTGTCCATAGTCATTTATTTATCTTCCCTTGACTCCACTTTATATTATGTTTCTTTGCTTAACAGGATGAAGAAAACAAGGAGATTTTTCAGATGCCTCCATCTTGGGTCCTGCCCATTGAGATAACACCAAAAGGTTTGTATACATCAACAGTCAGACCTTCCATTTACAGAGTTCTTTTTTTTAATACACATTTGGTGCTCAAGAAATCTCCAACAGAGTGTGAACAAATATATGAGATACTTTGCTAATATACATATAAACATATATATACTGTTTCTTCTATTTTGAGTGCTAGAGGCTTGAGGATTTCTTTTGTACCATGGACTAACATATGAATCAGAAAATGTCTGAAGTTTCTTCCTATACAAAATGATGACGTGAGGAAATCTTGTTAAAATGGGGATTTTTGGGAAGCTTTCAGAAATGGACACTAAAGTTACAATTTACTATACGATACCTCAAGCAAGCTTCGCGTAAGAAGCAAGAAGGTATTCAGTATGAATGCCACATATCCCTGAAATATACTGATACCCAATATGTATAGGTGCACAAATGTACATCCTTCACTGTGGCTCCATATTGGTTATAACAAATTTAAGAATTTTAATAACTGGATTTTTGTACATAATCTTTTCTCTTGGTCCATTGGGGAACACAAGGTGCATAGGATAAAGTATCTGCCACCAAAAGGCAAGGCACTTAACAATAAAGTTCTACACTAGAAAAACTCCTCCCCTTCCTCTGCCCAACTTAACCCTGATTCTTGCATTAGAAGTCTGTTTACATATAGGAAAGGAAAAGATGTGTAAGGCACCATAGTGGAATAGACGAGAAACGGCATGGCACCTCAACCCAAAGAGTTGTTTTCTTGGGCTGGCTGTCCAGTGTCCCAAATGTACTAACTTTAATGGTGAGTACAAAAATCCCAATTTCTTGTCCAGTGGGGGATACAGGAACCATGGTTATGTCCCAAAGCCGTTCCTCACAGGGAGGTCAAGAAAAGTCCTACGGAGCTGTTCTTTGTAGAACATTTAGTCCAAAGCTGGAAACTTCTGAGGCAGGGACTTTGACCTTTAAAACTTGGTAAATGTGTGAAGCGAAAACTATGTGGCTTTTTTTTGCAGATTTAGGGCTGGATTCTATTGCAGGTGCTAATTTTATCACTTCTTTTTATCTCCAGGTTTCCCCATAGATTTCAATAGGAAAATGTTTGATAAAACGGGTGTTAACATTTATGACCTGCAATAGAATCCAGCCCTTAGTCTGGATTGTCTAGCACTTCGTGGCTGGACTGCCTTTTGGTAGGATCAGTATGATGTGCTTTAGGATATTTCCTCTCTGTGAAAGGCACTAGTGAGCTAAAAGAGATTGCACCCTGGGTAGGATACTTATCCTATAGAGCCTCATCAATTCGAGGGCAGGCTCATTCCTAGTTGAACATCTCTGACCAGCTATTTGCAATTGCAAATTACCCTTGGGACTGGTCACCCTAAGAGTAACAGGGGAATCCAGACGTGGACCCCTTGCTCACAGTGCCTAGAGAGATCAGCTGCACCTCACTGACGAGGCACAACATGGCCGAAACGTCCGTCTGGGGTTGGCTGCTTATCTTGTTCAGAGAGGAATTGCCTGGCACTTTGTGCCTGGACTGCCTTTTGGTAGAATCAGTATGATGTGCTTTAGGATATTTCCTCTCTGTGAAAGGCACTAGTGAGCTAAAAGAGATTTCACCCTGTGTAGGACAGGTCTCTTATAGAGCCTCATCAATTTGAGGGCAGGCTCATTCCTAGTTGAGCATCTCTGACCAGCTCTTTTCTTAGTTTGTTGATGCCTGAGAGCCCCGGAGGTGCTTATAGTGCTTGTAGAAAGGGCTGCAATTTGGAAAGGTATTGGCTTGGATTTATGGATATATGTTTGTTTTATTACCCATTTAATCTATGAACAAATGGTTATTTTGAGGTTTCCATTTTATAGGACTATCGGAGACAACAAAGAACTTTATCTGAAGATATTCATAACTTGAATGCAATTCTTTTTGGGCATCTAACTACATCAGAAAAATTTAGTGTTTCTTCCTTCTTGTTACAAGCTATATAATACAAGGAAGGTAGGATTAATTCCTGTCCAGATGAAAGGCAGAAACTACCTTAGGCTGGAATTCAGGAATAGTTTGTAAAACCACTTTACATTTTAGAAAAACAGTCTTCCAAGCAATATGCCTGAGGGATGCCAAACACAGTGGCTCAAAGGTAAAAGGTGGTACTGTGTTAGCCATAGAAAAAGCAGAAGACTGGTACAGTAAAAATGTTACCTGTATTGGCTACCTACGTGGTTGTAGGATGAAAGCTTTCAAGACACTAGGTTAAATGCAAAATACTTGGCTCAAAGGGCTCTTGTAAAACCCACAAAACTAATTTCAGATTTTTGGGAATAGTTGGATCCTTTTATACACTTTGTAAGGAATGTCAGAACATGTGGAATATCTGCTATTTGTCTTTGAAAGAATGCTGACCCATCTGTGTCTTAAACAGAGTTTGTTCTTCTTCTAAACCCACATTAGTTTCCTTTAATACAAGAGGCAAACTGAAGTTTCGAGGTTCAGTTGTTGCTGTTATCAAAAATGTATATATGTCTTCCAGATTCTTTGATAGCTAAATAGAGGAAACAGGTTTCTGGTTTCAGCATTGTTTCAATGACCTTGTCAGAGAAACCTTTATGTCTTAATATTCTGGCTTCAAGTTTAATTCTGTTAAAGTCAGACTGAGTGAGTTGAGATGCAGTGTTGGTGTCTGGAAAAGTGGGTCTGGAATCATTGACAGAGTCCATGGTTCTGCTGTTGACAAATCCATCAATTCCATCAATGTATGGTTTGGTGTTTTAAGTGATCTTGCTGGAGCTATCACAACAACACTTGTCTTTTCTTTCTTGATGTTTGCAAGCATCCTGGGGCTCATTGATGGAGGAGAGATGTATGTCAGTCTGTAATCCCAGTGTATCACCATTGCACCATTTGCTGTGGCCATTGGATCATTTGTTGTTGTACAGAAGAGGTTTTGCATTGTACCTGGAAGCCATTACATCTATGCCTGGTAGGACCCATTTGACTGCTTGTAAGTTGAAGGTTTCTTGTTTGAGTTCCCATTTGCCTGGATTGATAGTTGTTTTGCTAAGATAATCTGTTTCCCAGTTTTCTACTCTTGGAATGAAAATTTCTGATAGATTCATAATATTTGCCCAGTGTAGGATTTATTGTGCTTCTAACCAGGCTGCCTTGTTTTTGGTTCTGCCTTGTTGATTTATGTATGCCACTTGTAATATTTTTTTGATTGTATACAAATGGGATGTCCCTTCAAGAGGGTCGTTCAAGTTGTAAGAGCGTAAGACTGTTCTCAGTTACAAGATATTGATGGGAAGGGAAGACTCTTGTTTCTGTCATAGGCCCTGAATGGAGAGATGATTGCAGACTACTCTCCATCCCTTGAGGCAGGTTTCTATTGTGACAGTTGCCTGTGTAAAAGGGAGAAAGCCTTCCCTCTGAGGCGATTCTGATAACTGAACCAAAATTCTAGTGATTGTATTATCACCGGGAAAAGCGGACTGTGATAATTCAAGGACTGCTCCATCTTTTTACATACTTGTAGATGTTGATACCATGGTTCCCATTATCTTTCTGTGGTTCCTGACTGTAGTTTTCTCTTACTTAAAAAGAGAAAGAACCCTGGACCTGATGTTGATGTTGTCTGTAGGTAGTAACCCCTTCTGGTGAAGCATGTTGATTTCCAGACAGAGGAATGTATTCCATCAGTTCTAGGTTTGACATGTCTAGATTGAGAATACATCGTCAGCTTGTCAGGATGGAGATGTGACTGGGACATATTGCTGCTGTAGTAGAGGAGCTGACCTGGTGTTAAAGAAAAGATGTGATGTTGAGCCCATCAATCTGTAAGTGTGCTACTGTAGGAGCAAATACTTTTGTAAACACTTGAAGCGTAGTTGCAACCCCATATGGAAGAGCTACAAAGTGATAATGAAGATTCTGGCAAGAAAACCAAACATAATGGTGGTTTTTGTCCCATATTGGAATGTACAGATGGGCGTCTTTGATGTCCAGATAGGAATGGAACTCTTCCAGTTCTGTGGCATTTATTATAGACCTTAAGTGTTCCATCTTGAATTTGGGAACCTTCAAGTACTTTTCGATTGACTTGAGATACCAAACTTATCTGAACCCCTCTACCCTTACTATATACATAAAAAAGTTCAAATAAAAACCTTGAAATCCTTGGTCTGTGGGTATTGGATTGATGACTTCTGAGGAGAGTGGAGAGAAAGAGAAAAAAAAAGTTTGGCCTTTCTCTCTTTCTTTCTAACACTGACCATAAAAACATCTTCTTGGGAGTTGGTAACTCTGGGATGTAATTTGAAGGACTCATAAGTCTGAAATTGTCACTTCCTACTGTTGGCGAAAATACTTAAGCCTTCCCCAAAGGGAAATGAGGAGACTCACTGGATCACCATAATGCAGAAGATTACTTGTTGGTGGGTTGGATGTCTGCATCTTACCTTACCAGGAAAGCCTGGTCCTGTTATTATACCTTGCAGCAGTTGCTTGTGAAACCATCTGTCTTGAAGAGGTATTCTTGAAGTCTTGAAGGAGAAAAATTAAGGCCTTTTCTGCATGGATCAAAAACTCAAGACTTAGGCTGGGGTATCATTGCGCTCTGCCCTCCTGTTGCTTGGCTGATGGTCTGTAGTTCAGTGCCAAACAACAAAAACTACCCTGAAAATTGAATGGCCAAGAGGGATTTCTTAGAAGAAAAATCTGCTGTCCAATTCTTCAGACATAATGACCTGCTAGCAGCAACTGATATAGCTGAGCATCTGGCTTCCAATATGGCTAACTCAAATACTGCTTAAGTATTAAAACAGTTAGAATTTTGTATCAAAGTTTCCAATCATAGAATTGAATCTTGAGAAGTGTCTTGTTTTAGAGCTCCTATCTCAGTCTACCCCCCTCCCCATCTCCACTCATGACAAAAGTGCCCTTCCTGGAAAGGGGAGAGCCTTGCCTTTCTATCAGTGGTGAGCATGAAGGGGTCAGTACCAGGTGATTTTGTGATTATCCGGTATAAACATATATTTAGTTTTAGTGCAGGTAGACAATGTCAACAAAAATAGTGATAGGTATAGATTAGTGCTCCTGGCACCCCCTTTCTTGTGGGCTATGAGTAGAAATGCAAGTGACACCTCATTTTATGGATGTTGCCTTCTTTGTCTAACTTTTTTTCTTGTTAGTATTTCATGCAGACATTTAAAGGGATAGTAATACTTCAAATTTAAATATCTGCATCTTGTGGACATTAAAAAATAAACGAAATGCTCCCAGTGCCATCTCTCAAAACTTTATGGTTTGAGAGATAATCGTATTTAAAGTTCCCTCTCCCTCCCCTTTCCCTGAAGTCAGCGCTCAGGGAAATCCGGTCCTGGGACCAGCCAGTGGCTCTGCAGCAGAGCCGAGATCGCGTTATTGGAAAAGAAATCCTTCACTGGAACGGTCTTCTAAGTGTGCTTGCAAACCAAGCACACTTAGGAGACCGTTCCAGTGAAGGATTTATTTTCCAAGAATGCAATTTTGGCTCTGCTGAAGAGTCTCCTCCGGTCCCGGGGCCGGATTCCCCTGCAGTAAGCTAAAGCGCTGATGTCAGGGAAAGAGGAGAGAGCGGGAACTTTAAATACATTTATCTCTCAAACCATAAAGGTTTAAGAGATGGCACTGGAGGCATTTTGTTTATTTTTTTAATGCATACAAGATGCATATATTTGAATTTGAAGTATTACTATCCCTTTAAATTCACTTATGTCATAAAAGTAAAAGCAAGAAAACTGACAGATTAATGTCCATGAAGTTTTGTGGTCCTGACACCCACTATGGTATGTCAACTCATAACAGTGAGGTACCATTTTACTCAGGATACCAGTAGCTACCTAACTTACCATGTAGGCGGATGCTGAGGTGCCAAGCTGAGGAGCGATGCTTGAGACCGGACACAGATACCTGAATTTACCTTTCTGCAGCATTAAGGTAGTGGTTGTAATACCAGATTGTTACTCCCCAGTTGGGCTGGGTATGAACCAGGATGGGAAATTCAGAAGCAGAAATGTAACTGGGTCAGAGAGATCAAGTCTGGGAGGAGGGGATTAACACTCCCCAGACCAAATGAAGAAGGGAAAAGTAGAAGCGAAAGAAGGAAGAGAATAAATAGCCAGTAGGAGAGAGAGTAGAAGTAAGGCAGAAATAGGAAATAGGAGAAGGACACCCAAAAACAAATGAGGTAATAGCTGAGAAGGGAAATAGATCAGTGAATGTAGAAACTAAGATGGAATGCCTAAAGTGCAATCCAGAGAGATGAAAACAGAGCTGATTCAGAAGAGGAGGGAGTACCGCTTTAAGAAGCAGACCTGCAGGGAGACTTGAGAGGAATTAAGCAGTCGAAGAAAGAGTTATAAGTAAGTAGAAGATGTACCGCTTTAAGAAGAGAACCTAGGAGGAGACTTATAGGTGAAGAAGATGGAAACTAAGGAATGGATATTTAAAAAGCAGATTTGAGAGGAAACTGAAACGCAAAAAAGTTAAAAGAATATACTGCTGTAAGAATCAGATAGGAAAAGGATCTAGGCAAACAAAAAGCAAAACTGAAAGGGAATGGAGAGCGAGTCAAGAGCATGCAAGGCGGGGGTGGCAAAGAGGAAAACCGAAGACAAAAAGGGAGAAGACATTTAAAGACGGTGGCTGGAAACTAACCACAAGCAAGGGAAGTCAAACAAGCAAGAGTCAAATAGGTAGTCTCCAGAGATGGTAAAGGAGCTGAAGCCAAACTCAAGTTCGAGGGCAAGCCAAAAGTTCAATACCAACGACCATCAGGTTTATCAGGAGGAGCAGTGTCTTGGGCTGCTAGAATCTCTTCAAGAGGAGAAGTAATACAGGTACGAATTGTATCGAGAATAAGATCAGCCGGAATAATCAGAGAAGGTGGAACCTCTTCTCTGGATGGGCTACAAAACTGGCGAGATAATGAGTCTGCCCATACGTTTTTAGAGCCAGGAAGATAGGAAACCACAAAATGAAAGTGGGACAGAAACAGTGCCCATCTGGCATGTCTGGGAGACAAGCGTTTGGCTTCAAAGAGGTAAATTAGGTTTTTGTGGTCGGTTAAAATCAAGATAGGAGCTTTAATACCTTCAAGCAGATGCCTCCATTCTTTCAAGGCCAGGACAATAGCCAGTAATTCTCTGTCCCCAATCTGGTAAAGCATTTCAGCTTTGGACAGTTTCTTAGAAAAGAACACACATGGACTTAGGACCTCACTAGGAGCTGAGCGCTGGGACAGCAAAGTGCCCACTCCGACTTCCGATGCATCCACCTCCAGGGTAAAGAGCAGGGAGGGATTGGGATGTGTCAGTATGGGACCTCCTGTGAAGGCTGCCAAAAGCCAGAATAGCTGGTTGTGACCACTCCAAGGTTTTTGCCCTGTCTGTCAGGGGTTTTACAATGGTAGAGAAATTCTTAATTATTTTTCTTTAATAATTCGCCAAACCTTTGGATCACTTTGAGTCCCTTAGGAGAAATTATGAGAAATTGTGAATAATGGGTTTATTCATCTCCCATAATGGATTGGCCCATGCCAGCGCCCTGCCCGTGAGGAGGGATATAAGGAAACCAACTTTACTGTGCTCAGTAGGAAAGACATCAAGTACTAACTCGAACTATATGCCCAGCTAGTTAAGGAAGCCACTGCAACTATCACGATCCCCACCATAATGCTGTGGGAGCTGAGCGGAAACTGTCAACCTCTTGACCATGCCTGCATCAGGAGAGGTTGGAACCACTGGTGCCCGGGAGGTCTCTGGGGGGGCCACCAATTAGGTACAAATCTGTTCAAGGCTAGCAGTGCGGTGGGAAACCGTCTGCACGGCCAAAGACAACTGATCAAGTCGTTGACTCAGTGTCTCCATCCTTTCCAGGATGCTTTGAAAGACTGCATTACTATTACCGTCTGAACTCATGGCCTTTGCGTATTGTCACGGTTTACCAATAACGTTCAGGAGTCAGTACGGTATAGTTAAATGCAAAATGTATTAATAATAGAAAAGTAGAGCACACTATAGACACAAGTAGCAAGCAGAGTGTTACAAGCCAGCAAGCACTGCTGTCAGGAATAGTAGGCTGCAAAGCTTGACCACTCTGCTGGAGACTAGGCCTCAGCCACTGGTAGTCTCTGCAGGAGCAGGAACAGGAACACTGGATCTTGATCCGACGAAGCAAGAGTACTGACTCACGCCTGCAGTCAGTTGGGAGCGATATCTGACTCACGCCTGCAGTCAGTATGAGGAAATGGATAATTGACTCACGCCTGCAGTCAGTATGAGGAAATGGATAACTGACTCACGTCTGCAGTCAGTATAAGGAAAGGGATACCTGACTCATGTCTGCAGTCAGTATTGGAGCTAGTCTACCAGAGCCCCAGGTCCGCACTAGATTGGGTGTCTGCTAGTTGCAAGGAACAAACATAAGAATAGTCAGACAGAGCCACAAGTCAGCACCAGAGGGGGTAGTCAGACAAGCCAGGTCATACACAGTTCAGGTAGTCAGCCAGAGTCACAGGTCTGCACCAGGTTGTGTGTCCACTATAGGGATAAACAAAAGAATAGTCAGGCAGAGCCACAGGTCAGCACCAGGTTGGATGGAAGACTATCCAGGTCAAACACAGAGCCCAAGGTAATAGAACTGCTATGAACAACAATGCAAGGGCAACTGAGTCAGGACTCAGACTGCCCTTTAAACCCCTCCTCAGGAAGTAGGTAGGAGGAGCAGCTCAGAGGAAGGAAGTAGGTAGGAGGGGACTACAGTTAGCATGGCACATAAAACAGAGGCCTGCTGCATGCTTGAAGCCTCGTGCCTGCAGATGACGCTGAAAACAAGGTAAGCTGTAATACGGTAGTTTCTGGAAGTGGTGCCAAATCATAATCAAACTTGAGGTTGGTGACCAGCCAAGATTCTAAGCAAAAGATCTCTGGGATCAGTGCAAAAATTATTTACTGGAGGTCTGAACTAAGGAAAAGTTAGATATATACAATACAGATACAAGCTCATAGGAGCACGGGGAGGAAATGAAGCACGAAGAGGGTGGTGATTCTACAACCACTTCTTTCTTTTTCTTAGATGCAATAGAGACTGGAGGGGACAGTGCAGGAAGTAGAAGCAACATGTGGACTGAGATGGAATCTGGTTAACATACTGCAAGTTAATTCAAAATGCCCTGTAATATAAAATGTCAAAGTCTGCCTCAGGAAAGACAAAGAGGCAGAGTTCTTATTATCATTTCTCTGTTGAGCAGAAGTTCCTGAAAGATCTGTAACTAGAATAATGGATTAGAAAATAAAGTGTATCAATCAAGAATAACTAAAATCAGCGAACACAGTATTATGTTTGGTGTATTGCTTATAACGTTTAGCTTACAGTGTATTGCTTTTGGCGTACAGCTTATTGTGCATAACGCTTTGCATATAGTGCATCACACTTTGTGTATAGCATTTGGCGTTATTATGTTATTATATGCTGTTATGTTATTTGACGTAGTTTGATATATTGTATATAGCGTTTGGAGAATTGCGTTTGGTGTATTGCTTTTGGTGTATAGTGTATGATTTTTGCTGGATAGCATTTGGTTTATAGTGTTTGGAGTATTGAATGTGGTGTAATGCGTATTGAGTATAGCATTTGGCTTATAGTTTTTGGAGTATTGGATAGGGCTTAATGCGTTTGTCATATTGCTTTTGGTGTATTGCATATAACATATAGCTTTTGGAGGATGACGTATAGCTTTTGGAGTTTGGCATTTAGTGTTTGACTTATGGCGTACAGAGTCTGGCATGTGGCATTTCATGTATAGAATCTGGTGTATAGCGCTTTGTGTTTGACATATTGTGTATAGCATATGCCGTATATTCTTCTGCATTGTGCATATAGCATTTGGCTATAGCGTTCTGTGTATCGCATGTAGCATTTTGAGTACAGCATACAGCATATTGCGTGTGGAGAGTAACATTTTGTGTATATCTCTGTGGGTACAGAGTTGTGTGTTTTGCATTGTGCATATAGCATTTTACACTTAGCATTGTGTGCATGTGTGTGTTCATTGTAGCCCCTGCATCTCCTTGCAGAGATTTTGACAGGAGTGCCAGGGGGGATACGCCCCTCTGGTCACTCCTGTCATAAATCACACCCCATGGTTGGACCAATAGGACAGGAAGTATAGAGGAGATTTGAATAATTCCTTCTTACTGCTGCCCCTGGGTGTATTTGCCAGGCACACAGAAGTGTGTATATATATATATATACATATATATATTTATATATATATATATATATATATATATATATATATATACATATATATATATATAGAGAGAGAGAGAGAGATTACGCTGTTGTGTTTTCACCTTCCATCAATGTAAATTGGTAAGATGAAATCTCTTTAGATATAAATATATATAAAAAGTGTTTGTACTATGGTAATCTGTCCTTATTAGTAAAAAACATAAATATGGTCAAAAACGTATGTCTATGGTAGACCTAAAGATAACAGTAAAATACAAAAATTTTCACTTGACACAGAGCTCAAAAAATAAAATGCCAACATAAATGAATTAAATAGACTCCCAGAAAAACAAAGGGGGAGGCTTCTTCCCTCAAACTAAAAATGCTGTGAGCTCAGTATCAGTATCCGCACTGTAATCCAAAACGTGTCCCCCTGACATAATATTAATAAGCTTTCTTCTCCTCCTCTGGACTTGTTCTGTATCCCTCACTGTTAGGCATGCAATCTATTTGTAATTCTTCAACAATGAATAAGACTCCAGGCCATTACAAATTTCTCTCAAATGTTAAGAAAAGCACTTTTTTTACATTTTCTTTTTTTTATAATTCAATGTTTATTGGTTTTTAAGAATAGGAATTACAGAAAAGAATAAGGGAAGGGAAACAGAGAAATCTGACTCCTGTAAATGAAATCAATAAGGCATGAGAATGAACATCTTACAAAGCAGAACGTACAGTCAACATGTTTACCAATGTCCAATTCCTGCACAAGGGTAGCCACATCTCGGTCAGGGGAGAAAGGCAAAGGAAAAGAGAAGGAGGGGAAGGGGAGAGAGAAGAAAAAAAAAAAAGGGATATACAGATGTGCATAAACATAGATACACACATACATACGGCTACAGTCAACGGATCAAAAGGTCCCTATGAAACCTGGGCGGGGCCACCACATCAATCCATGGAGACCATATCCGGAGATAGCCAGAAGAAGAGTTGTGAATATATGCAGTTAGTTTCTCCATCTGGATTAACCCCCAAATACGGCCATCTAAGGCCGCTCGAGAAGGAGGTAGGGACTTCCAATGTTGGGCAATATGACAGCAGGTCACAGCACACACCTGAAAAACAAGTCGGTTGGCCAGCCGTGAGAGGGGCAGGGTGCGAGACGGTCTGTTTAACAAGGCCGTCCACGGTTCCGGAGTCAATTCCGCTTCCAGGGCACAACCCAAAAGCCGAAATATATAGATCCAAAGCTCAGCCACAGAAGGACAGGACCACCACATGTGGAGGTAAGTGCCCTGCATCCCACAGCCCTGAAAACAGAGGTGGAAGACTGAGGGAAACATGCGGTGCAGGCTAATGGGGCTATAGTACCATCGAGCCAATACTTTGTAAGCATTCTCTTTAATTAAAGTGCATGGGGTTAAACTATTGACGTTAGCCATAATGACGGTTCACTCCTCGTGGTCCAAAGTCTCCCCCAAATCTGCTTCCCACTGAGCCCGAAAGGACAGAGGCATCGGGGCCAGGGAGAACATAAGAAGGGAGTAGAGCCTTGATATAGCACCTTTACCTGTAGGAGAGGAAGAACAAAGATGTTCAAAAGGGGTCCGACTAGGAAGAGGATCATGACCGAAATAAGATCGGATAAAATGTTGAACTTGAAGAAAGCGGTAAAATTCCCCAGGGGGCACATTATACTTCTATCTAAAGCGGTCCCATGACAGAGGGGTATTCACCAAAAAAAAAGTCTGCCACAGTAGTGACGCCTGTCTCCCTCCACCATCGAAACCCCCCAGAATCCAGGCCTGGAGGAAAATCCGGGTTGTAGAACAAAGAGCACATTTTAGATTTGGGTAGGGTAAGTCGCTCTTTTTTACCATACTGCCGCCAGAGAGACAGCGTAAGAGAGAGAGAGTTGGGCTATCGGAAGCCGTATTCGGGGACAAAGAGGGAATCCAAAACAGAACCTCCATTGGTGGGGAGACACATAACGATGACTCCAGTGCAACCCAGTGAGGCACATTACGTGTTGAATGCAATTGAAGCACTCTAGCAAATTGTGCAGCTTTGTAATAGGACCAGAGATGTGGGACTGACAGTCCCCCCTCAGTCCTGGGTTTGTAGAGCAACTTTGCACCTAGTCTGGGTTTTTGACCGCTCCAGAGAAATTGCATGACGTGACGCTGGAGTGAATCAATGTATCGAGAGTTGAGAGAAATGGCCAAAGTGTGGAATAAGTACAGCAACTTGGGTAGCAAAGACATCTTGACCGCCGATATCCGTCCGAACCAGGACAAACAATAAGTATGTATCACGGTGCCTGTGATTGCTGACTTCTGCTGTCAGTCAGGTGTGTGTACTCTCCATTGGCCGCCTGTCTTTTGCCCGCCCAGTATTGCCCATATAGACTGGGCTAGTGCCCTTTCGTGGTGTCTCTATGTCAGCCGTCACCTGCCTGTACCTGTACCTGTTCCTTGGGCCTGTTTCACTCTGCTACCAGTGTCAGCGTCCTCCAGTAGTCAGTGCCTCTCCTGCGTGGTTCCTGCCTCCGTTCCAGATCCGGTTGGGCTGCCGTTCCTGCTTCTCTTCCTGATCCCGTGCTGCCATTGTTCCTGCTCCGTTCCTGACCTGGTTGGCAGTCCTGTCGTTCCAGTGGTCGTCCTGGCTTGTCTGCTGTTCCTGTTGCTGTATCCTCACTGTCATCATCTGGCTGCTGGGTCGCCTGGGCGACATTCTGGTCACTGGTTTGCTCCACATTCACCGGTTTCTGATTCCGCCGTATAGAACCGGTTGGGCTTCACAGTTGTCCAGTACGCGGTACTGGTTTACTCCACATTCACCAGTTGCTAATCTGGCTGTATAGAACCGGTTGGGCTTCACTGTTGTCCAGTACGCGGTACTGGTTTACTCCACATTCACCGGTTGCTAATCTTGCTGTATAGAACCAGTTGGGCGTCCCTGTAGTCCAGTACGCGGTACTGGTTTAATCCACATTAACCGGTTGCTGATTCCGCTTTTAGAACCGGTTGGGGCATTCCTGTTGTCCTATACACAGTACTGGTTTACTCCACATTAACCGGTTGCTGATTCCGCTTATAGAACCGTTTGGGAGTTCCTGTCGTCCAGTATGTGGTACTGGTTTACTCCACATTCACCGGTTGCTGATTCGCTAGTATAGAACCGGCTAGACGCTATTGTTGTCCATTACACCATACTGGTTTACTCCACATTAACCGGATGCTGATTCCGCTTATAGAACTGGTTGGACATTCCTGTCTTCCAGTACGTGGTACTGGTTTACTCCACATTCACCGGTTGCTGATTCGCTAATATAGATCCGGTTAGACGCTGTTGTTGTCCAATACACGATACTGGTTTACTCCACATTTACCGGTTGCTGATTCTGCTGTATGACTGAACCGGTTGGGCATTCCTGTTGTCCAGTGCACGATACTGGTTTACTCCACATTGCCGGTTGCTGATCCATCTATACAGAACCGGTTTGCTATATTGTTGTCCAGTGCACGGCACTGGTTAACCCTTCTTTCACCGGTTGCTGCTGCCTCCATTATAGAACCGGTTTGGTTTCCCTGTTTGTGATACTGGTTTGCTCCACTCTTCCATCTTATGCTGCTGTTCCATCTATTCAGCATTTGTGGAGCTGTCCTTCTGTCCTCCTGGCTGCCTTGTCCGGTATATTGGCAAGGCCGGTAGAGCCACATTCAGATTGTCATGTAACCCTCCAGGCTGCCTTGCCCGGTGTATTGGCAAGGCCGGTAGAGCCACAGTTAGATTGTCGTGTTGCCCTCTAGGCTGCCTTGCCCGGTATATTGGCAAGGCCGGTAGAGCCTACCATGTTGTATCTTGCAAATACTACTGTTTGAATCCATTATGTACATGTGATATATGTGTATGTTCAGGACCCGTGAGGGTTCCCATTAAACTTTTCAGTAAAGTTTGATTTTTATCTTACTCTGTGTCTGAGAGTCAAAACAAACCGTGACAGTATGCCACCTATCAAGATCAGCATGAAGGGTTTGCAGCAAAGGAGAGAAATTCGCCCGATACAAAGAGGAAATAGAGGCCGTAAGCTTAACGGCCAAAGACGATAAATATGAGGGCCCCCATCGATGTTCAAAGCTTCACATTTAGAGTGATTCACCTTGAATCCCAAAAAAGAGGCAAAGGACTGTAAAACAGAAGAAAGATTAGGTAAAGAAATCATAGGACAGGTCAGAGTTAGCAAAATATAATCGGCAAAGAGACTCAATTTGTATTTGTCCGGGCCCACTAGCAATCTCCTGACGTCTGGGCTTCGACGAATAGCACATGCCAAGGGCTCAATGCAAAGAGCAAATAACAAAGGTGAGAGGGGACATCCCTTTCAAGTTCCTTTATGAATCGGGAATGTCGCTGATCAGAATCCGGCCACCCCAACCGACGCGGCAGGATCACTGTAAAGAGACCTAATACCATCCACAATAGGACCTGCAAAACCAAAAGCTTCCAGTGTGGCCCATAAATATTCCCAATCCACCTGGTCGAAGGCTTTCTCAGTGTCTAAAGATAGAAGCATCATGGGAATGGATCAGGCTTGAGCCACCCGGGAAAGATTTAGCAGACGCCGAATATTATCAGGAGCCTCCCTCCCAGGAACAAAACCCACTTGGTCGGGATGTATCAGAGAAGGGAGGAGTCACGAGAGACGAATGGCCAAGATCTTGGCAAAGAGTTTCATGTCTAAGTTTATGAGCAAAATCGGGTGGTAACTAGCACAGAAGTTGGGATCCTTGACCTCCTTCGGGATAACAACGATCCTGGCCTCTAACATCTCCGGCGGTGGACTCGCCCCATGCAGTAAAGAGTTAAATAGTGTGGTTAAGTAGGGGCAAAGTGTGGACTGGAAAGCTTTAAAATAAGCCGCTGTTTAGCCATCCGGTCCAGGAGCTCTAGAAGACTTGACCGTTTTCAATGCTGCAATGACCTCCTCATCCGATATGTCCCCATTGAGTGAACAGAGAGCATCAGGTGTCAACAAGGGTAGGCAGCAGGAACTAAGAAAGTCAGTAAGCCCAGATCTCAGGGAGGGAGACCAACCCACCTTACAGCCATCATACAGGGACCTGTAGAAGTCAGAGAAAGCAGCGGCCATCTCCGAGGATTTGTAAGTTAAAGCAACCGAACGGGTATGGATCAATCTAATAGTCCGATATTTCACTTGTTGGTGCAGTTTCGCTGCCAGCATAGAGTCCGGTTTGTTGCATTTCTCAAAATACAATTGCCGTGTCCACTGCAGTGTGTGAAGAACCTCTGAAGACAGCAACAAATTTAGTTCGCCCCGTAACGTCTTTAGGCGTAGGAAATTCCCGGGAGACAGATCCTGCTTATGCAATTGTTCCGCAGCATGCAATTACGCCGATAACCTAGAGCGTTCCTCCGCTCGGACCTGCTTCAAACGAGAAGCAGTAGTGATAAGCTTACCTCTCATAACCGCTTTGTGAGCGGTTCACAGGCATTAGCAACCATCAGGGTGCAGAGTGCACTTACAGCAACACCCGACATTGCAATACCAGAGACACCCCGAATAACATTAGGAATGTCCAAGCCTAAAACACCCATGTGATCTCCTGTAAACACCTAAAACCCCGCCTAGACCCCATACTGAACCTCAGCAGATCTAAGCCCTGACACCAAGCAGATACAGGACGGGGAGGAAATAACAAGCCCAGTAGAAAGACGGAATCCATCCCCATCCACCCGAACTAAGGAAACCCCAGGAGCAGACGGACAGTGCTCAGGCCCCACAGTATGTCTCTCAGACAACAACCCAGAGCCGAGGCCCCAGAGTCGCTCCCAGGGAACCCCACACCAGGCCGTTCTCTACGGGACAGATCAAGTATGCCCTCTCCGTGCCATACATAATGCAGATTTCACCATGTCATTTCACCAGGAAGCGACCCCAGGCGCGAGGTCCCCATGCAGCACGCACCTCATCTCGGTATAACATCCCCTCTAGTGGCGTCTGCACGCCATCTGCCCCCCCTGCCAACACCTACCAACCCAATGTGAAGACAGGTAAGACCCACAGAATGCATGCACCCCCATCACCTAGAAAATTAGGTGCACACTTGAGTGGGCACGCACACTCAGGCCCAACGAAAGTAGACACCAGCCCACATCTCTCTGATATATGAACAGAGTACAAGCTCCCGGTCCTAGCTCAGGAGCCAGTCGCTCCCAAATCAAGCTCCAAGTATCCGAGAGATGTATGAGAAGCCCATGGGACTCCAGCTGCAGTAGCAGCACACCCCCCACATAAACCCCACTTCAGAGCAATGGCCCTTGAGGGGAGCAAGGGAGAGGAATGCAAACACAATAAACAAAATGACATGTATAACAACCTAAATAACATCACAAGGTAAGCGAAAATCATACATGTAAGGAGAGTCAAGAAGTTTGCTCCGTTATAGGTATAGGCTCGGGGGAGAAGCAACTGTCCTGCCCAGGAAAGCCATTATCATCCCAAAGCCCCCCAGTGTCAACCATATGATGGAGCCTGGAGCTAGGGCCCTTCGGAGGACAGTTCAGAGCCTGATTCGAGGCCTTAATCTCCAAGAATCCACAAGGTCAGATCTACTCATGCCGGAGCCCCCTCACCATCTGGAGAAAAGTCAGCATACAGAACTCTCACCTCTGGGGACATCTCCAGGCCCAGCTTACTGTAAAAAGTCTTACAATCCGGAGGATCCCTCAGCTGAGTGGAGACTCCGTTCCTTGTAGCTAGCAGCTGAAATGGGAAGCCCCAGAGGTACGGGACATCCCTTGAGCGCAGGTAGGTCATGACAGGGTGCAGTCTCTGGGGTGTCAGGTAAAATGGCAGCGAACTACTTTAGCAGGAAAGCAGACAGATCAGAGATCGACTCCGGTATGTCATGAATGTGAATATTAGACCGTCTTGATCTGTTCTCCAAGTCTTCCAATGCGTTGTATAGTCTTCTGTTTTTAGGTTGGACCCTTCCCAATTCATCCCACAGCTCTGAGTGAGAAGATGAAAGTGAGGCAACTCTGGCTTCCAGGGCCTCAGTGCAGCCCACTCTTTGCTGGATCTCCGTCTTCAGCAAACTCATGCCAGACTGGAATTCCTCAGTTAAATCCTGCTTTACAGACAGGAGCAAATCCTTTAAAGCATCCATATCTTGTTTAGTGCATGGTGGAGCAGCCTCCAGGCCTGCCCACTAGGTAGTAGGCACCATGACACCAGACTCACGTTTTTGGAAGAAGTCCACCAGCTGGGCAGGCTTATACGGTTTTTGGGTCCTCCTGGACATACCTCTGTCGTGCTAACCAAGACCGCACTTCAGCAGATTATGATACCCGAGTGGGGCGCTATTTCTAGCTAGATTGGGTGAACAGGGAGCAGGAGCTTCACTCACACGCGTCCATTCCCTTCAGGCAGCAGGCCACACACCCCTTTTTTTACATTTTCTAACTGTCTAGCCAACATACTGTGAGTTCCAGTTGCATATAATTAAATACACTACATTGCTTGTATTGCACTTTTACAGTGGATTCACCTCAGATAGGATGTTGATACAGGAAAATATCTCACTGCTATTTGGAGTCAGGAATTATTTTTTTAATCACTTAGGGTTTCATTGGTAATAGCTTCAACAGTTTTTATTATTTATTTATTTTTTTTTGCCTGATCAACAGAGGTGATATAGCATGGGCTGAAATTGATATATGCAAGTCTTTTTTCAGCCTCATCCACTAGGTTTTATTATCCTATACCTTATTCAGCTGGTATTTATTGTCAGTGTAAGTGTAATAAGTCCACATACTATGAAATATAATATGTTAAGGAACATTTCCCCAACACAACAGGGAACCCAGGGATCTATAAGACTGTATCGTGTATACCATTTCAGGCCTCATTCCTGCTTGGTACCTCTACTAGTTGTGACATGAAATTTTCACAATGGAAAAAATATATATTGTAGGGTTTGTCATTGTGGAAAAAATATATATTGTAGAGTTTATCGTCCTTAGTAATACAAGGGTACTTCCACTGGTGATAGGTGTTTTGATCAAAAGTTATTGCAGCTTAAACTTGATTTGTTTTCGGTGCAGTATCTCAGCGGTCTGAAATTTTACAGTGGCACTGTTGCTACACTTTCCTATGGAGATTTATGGTCAACTGACCAGAGCTGTTCATAGGATGGTGTAGCAACGGCGGCACTGTAAAATTTCAGGCCATTGAGATACTGCTCATAAAACAAATTAAGTATGAGCTGCAATAAGTTTTGAATAAAATACATCTCAGCAGTAGGAATGCTCTTGTTTTACTCTGGAGGATAAACCCTGCAATATACATTTTTTCCATAGTAAGTGCTACTGTCCCTTTAAGCATACTTATGAAATGATTTACTTTTGTCGTGGTATAATAACTATTTCTCCAGTCAATTCCAAGATAGTTAAAATATCCCATTATTCCATTTCTTTTCCTCAAAGCCTTTACCATTTGCAGTAGCAGTTGGGACTTCTTCAAACTCAATATTTGGTGGCGTGTAGGAAATTCCCATGAACGTCTTTTTATTATGTTTAAACCACTTTATATTTCAGTTCACGAGGTTTCTACATTTTCACTGGGACATTCAATAATATATTACCTTATACTAGGTGTTTAGGCTTGTTTCACATATAGGCATAGCCCTCTACCTCTTTCATATACCCTTTTCCTCCAAAAAAAAGAATGCTCAACATTTGGTGATACATTAAGGGGGGGTACTATCACAGTCTCCCTTGGTCTAGCCTGTGCTTCCTTCCTCTGTGGTGTTTCGGCTGGCATAGTTCGTCCACTTCCACATTGCTGACATCATGAAACAGGCACTGGCAAGGGTGCCTGTTAATGGGCCTATTCTGTGTTGCATAATTAGGTCCCGCCTTCTCCTGCTCCTTTACAAACCTCCCTGAGCCTGGGAGTCATTGCCCTTACATGGTGTTTCTGATATTGTCTGTTTCTCTCCGTTGTGACCCGTACTCTCCTGAGAATCCGCTCCATGTATGACCTGGCTTGTCTGACTACCCACATCGGTTCAGACCTGTGGCTCTGGCTGACTAACTCGCTCCGTGTATGACCCCGGCTTGTCTGACTACCCACATTGGTTCTACCTATGGCTTTGGCTGACTACTCGCTCCATGTGGGTTCCGGTTTGCCTAACCACTGGTTCCTGTCTGACTACCCGCTCCATATAGTCCCCGCTTGTCTGACCTGTGGCTCTGGCTGACTGCTTGCTCAGTACACTCCTGGCGTGCCTGACCATTAGTCTCGGTTATCAGTGGCTCAGGCCTGCTCTCGCTCCCAGTTGCCTTAGGTTGCGTTACCTGAGGTGGAGACTGGTGCATCCACGTCTGTTCTCACTGGTGCTCCCCTTGTAGCTCTGTCTTAGCCTCCGGTATCTCGCAGTAGTGCAGTGCACAGCTCCGGGTAGGAGTCTGGGGCCTATTATCCTGTGGCCTGGCGTTGTGCAGGCTAATACCATTATTACTGTACGTATTAAATAAAAGTGGATTTATATTTTATATTCGCGTCTGTCCTTCTTTGCCTGAAAACTGTGACAGTACGTAAGGGCCATGTCTACTGGGGGTTCAGGCAGTCCACCTAGTCAGAACATCCTATCCAGGATGGATTCTCAGGACCAGAGAATCAATCAATTGTCTTTTGCTATGCAGAAACTATTGAATCGCATGGCTCGCCTTGCAACCGGTGGCTTCCCCAGTACCTGCACCAGTTGTGGCTACTTCCTCTGAGGCTGTCATGAGTAGAGAGTTGTCTGGCTCCGCTTTACCCCAAAGATTTGATGGGGAACCTACATTGTGCCGGAGGTTCTTTAATCAGTTGTGAATTTTTTTTTAAATGGTACCACATGCCTTCCCTACTGAGTGAAGTGAGGTGGGATTCCTGATCTCCCTCCTGTCTGGCAAGGTATTAGTCTGGGCCAACCCAATCTGGGAGACTGAAAAACCCATAATTCATACCTTCACGGAATTTGTGGCCTCATTCCGGACGGTTTTTGATGTACCTGGGCACGCAACCTCCGCTTCCAAAAGACTTATGACAATACAGCAGGGCTCACATACAGTAGTGGACTATGCTATTGAGTTCTGAACTCTGGCAGCGGAGGTAGGATGGAACAATGATGCAGTAGTTGCCGCTTTCTCCCAGGGCTTGTCTAACACGATTAAAGCAAGACGGCAGCCCGAGACCTGCCTGGTGATCTAGAGGCGCTAATCTCAGTCACCATCCTGATAGACACAATAATCCGTAAGAGGCCTTTGTTCAGGGAACAAGGGTGCAAACATTTACCTCGGTTGACACCTAACTTCTTACACCCCCACCCTGTTCTCCCTCGCCTCCCATACCTCCAAATTCTGACCCCGCCGGGAGGGAACCGATGCAACTAGGCTTCACACTCCTGTCAGTGGAAGAGAGGGCTTGGCGCAGGAGGAGGGGGTCTTTGCTTATACTGTGGGGAGCCAGGCCATATGTTGCGTGATTGCCCTATCAGGCCGGGAAATGCTCGCACGTAGGGTCAGGTAGAGGACAGACTCTGGGTGGAATTTCAGGTGTTGCGGCTGGCAAGCAAAACCAGAAGTCAGACGGTATAGTTAATAGAACCTTTACTATGAGAATGATAACAGTAATGCAATATATAAATAAACAAACAGTGGGTGATAGAAACGGCGAGCATTGTATCAGGAATAGCAGTCTCCCAATCTCTGCACCACACTGTCCGAGACTAGGCCTCAGCCCACTGGAGACTCGTGGTAAGGTAATGCTACTGCAGTCAGTAGCTAGGAGTCTGCTGGAGCCCCAGGTCAGTACTAGGAAGGATGTCTGAATAACAGAACCAACAAACTGAGCAAACAGACAGAGACTTCTAGTAAGCACCAGATAGGATAGTCAGGCGAGCCAAAGTCATACATGGAGCGGGTAGTCAGCCAGAGCTACAGGTTTGCACCAGAAAGGAGATCCACTGAAGCGATGGAATTCTGGATGCACAGTGGATAGAGCCCCAGGTCAACACCAGGGTGGGTAGTCAGACAAGCCTAGGTCATACACGGAGCAGGTAGTCAGCCAGAGCCACAGGTTTGCACCAGAAAGGATATCTGAGCCAAATCAGAACGCCAAAGAGAATAGTCAGACAGAGCCACAGGTCAACACCAGAATGGATGGACAGACAAGCCGGATCATACACAGGAATCAGGAATACTAGAAAATGAACTGCTCAGAACAACAACGTAAGGGTGACTGAGTCAGGACTAAGTCTGCCCTTTAAACCCCTTCACAGGAAGTAGGTAGGAGGAGCAACTAGAGGGAGGAAGTGGGTAGGAGGAGACTACAGGAAACAAACACACATAAAACAGAGGCCTGCAGCATGCTTGAAGTCTCTTTCCTTTAGATGACGCGTGGAAAGACGCAGAGCGTTGCTGAAGCGGCGGCGCTGGAAACAAGGTACTGTGACAGTACTCTCCCTTCAAAGACCCCTCCTCCGAGGGACCAGACCAGGTTTGTCAGGGAAATGTGCATGAAATCTGCGCACCAGGAGAGGAGCATGAACATCAGCAGCAGGGATCCAGGAGCGCTCCTCCAGACCATATCCCTTCCAATGGATAAAATACTGTAAGCGTCCTCTAACCATACTGGAGTCCAGATTACTTTGAACCTCATATTCCTTGTGATCTGCAACTATCACGGGAGCAGGACAGACAGGAACGGAGGTATACCGGTTGCAAACCAAGGGTGTCCTTACGTGGTGTTCCTGTACTAGTGCTTGTTCCTGCTCTCAGTATTTCCAGTGTACCGACCCGGCCTGCCTGACTACTCTGCATCTCGTCTCCTGCCTGTGAACCAACCCGGACTGCCTGACCTTTCTTCTGCGCCTGCTCCTGTGTACCGATTCGGCTTGGCTGTTGTTCCTGCTCCGTGTACCGACCCGGCTTGGCTGACGTTCCTGCTCCGTGTACCGACCCGGCTTGGCTGACGTTCCTGCTCCGTGATTAGACATAGCTTGGTTGACGTTCCTGCTTTGGTTGCCTCTGTGTCGCCTTGGCGACATTCCTATCGGTTAGGCATCTGTGACGCTTCCAGTTGGTTGCGACCTCAGGGCGAGTTGCTCAGTTGCCCAGTCTGTTCCTGTCACGGCAGTGCTCTGTTGTGTGTCTCCGTTACTGCTACGGCAGTGTGCAAGTGGCCTTGTCTCCGTTACTGCTCCTGCAGAGTGCAAGTGGCCTAGTCTCTGTTACTACTACCGCAGTGTGCCAGTGTCCTTGTCTCTGTTACTGCTCCTCCAGAGTGCAAGTGGCCTAGTCTCCGTTACTTCTATGACAGTGTGCAAGTGGCCTTGTCTCCGTTACTGCTCCTGCAGAGTGCGAGTGGCCTAGTCTCCTTTACTGCTACGGCAATGTGCAAGTTGCCTTGTCTCCGTTACTGTTCCTGCAGAGTGCAAGTGGCCTAGTCTCCGTTACTGCTATGGCAGTGTGCAAGTGGCCTTGTCTTCGTTACTGCCCCTGCAGAGTGCAAGTGGCCTAGTCTCTGTTACTGCTCGGCAGTGTGCACGTGGCCTCGTCTCCGTTACTGCTACGGCAGTGTGCAAGTTGCCTGGTCTCCGTTACTGCTACGTCAGTGTTATATGTTGCTCAGTCTCTGATACTACTCTGGCAGTTCACGTTTGTCTGCTAACCTATTTCTGGGCGTTACTTATCCTTAAGCTCTCTATCTTGTGTGAGCTCCATCACAGACCTCGCTTCACATGGGACTGTTTACACTCGCTGAAGACCATTAACCCCTGCAGTACCGATACCCTGGGAATCCTTCGTATTCCGCCTGACATGTGTCAGTATATTCTGTTATGGACTCTATGGTTATACTGGTCCTGTGTAGGCATATGTATATGTAACCTGTCGTGTGTCTGTATTATTCTGCTTAAAGGGATAGTAATACTTCATTTTAACTTTATTTTATTTTGTAGGCATTAAAAAAACATGAAGAATGATATAAGTCTTATCTCTGAAACCTTTATGGTTTAAGAGATATTCACAAACAAAGTATCCCCCCCCTGTTCAACCAAATCAGAAGGGAGATGCCCAGGTAGACTGCAGAGAGGGACAATCTTCAATTAAGATAATGGAAAAAGCTGAAAAACTTATCAAGGGGGGAAGGGCTTTCATTGTTTTCATACAAAGAAAATTGTCCCCTTCTGTTATCTGTACTGTCATACAACCAGACTCACATCTGAGAAGAGATTGTTTACACTAGGTAAAAGGGGCGGGGAGGGGAACTTTGCTTGTGAATATCTCATAAACCATAAAGGTTTGAGAGATAAGACTTATATCATTCTTCATGTTTTTTTAATGCCTACAAAATAAAATAAAGTTAAAACGAAGTGTTACTATCCCTTTAAATACTACAGGACCTGTGAGGGTTATTATATTACTGTGTTTTCAATAAAACTGTGTTTTATCCTAAACCACTGTGTCTGTGTGTCAAACAAACTGTTACACCACTGGAGCGTATGCATGCTGGATGCACAGTGGATAGAGTCCCAGGTCAACACCAGAGTGGGTAGTCAGACAAGCCTAGGTCATACACGGAGTGGGTAGTCACCCAGAGCCACAGGTTTGCACCAGAAAGGATGTCTGAGTCAAATCAGAACACCAAGGAGAATAGTCAGACAGAGCCACAGGTCAACACCAGAATGGATGGACAGACAAGCCGGATCATACACAGGAATCAGGAATAGTAGAAAGTAAACTGCTCAGAACAACAACATAAGGGTGACTGAGTCAGGACTAAGTCTGCCCTTTAAACCCATCCACTGGAAGTAGGTAGAAGGAGCAACTAGAGGGAGGAAGTGGGTATGAGGAGACTACAGGAAACAAACACACATAAAACAGAGGCCTGCAGCATGCTTGAAGCCTCTTTCCTGCTGATGGCATGTGGAAAGGCGCAGAGCATCGCTGAAGCGGCGGAGCTGGAAACAAGGTACTGAGACACCTGGTTTTCTCATTGTAAGAGATCTTGCCTCCAGCAGCCCACCTGGATATTGAATATCTCTACCTTGCCACCTTTTGAGCTCCAATCCTACGAAGAGGTTTTTAATTAGGTAGAGGCCAGTACATTACCGCCACACAGGCCTTACGATTGTACTGTTGATCTGGTACTAGGGGCCAGACCTCCTAAGGGCAGAGTGTACACCTTGTCGGTGAAGGATTATGTGGCTGACGCTTTATCTAGGGGTATTATCCAGAAATCATCCTCAACTGTGGGCGCAGGTTTGTTCTTTGTTAAGAAGGAGGATGGGGAGCTCAGACAATGCATTTATTTCAGGGGTCGGAACAAACTGATGTAAAGAACGCCTATCCGATTCTGTTGATCACGGAGCTATTTGATTGTATCAAAGGCTCTACTATTTTTACAAAACTTGACTTGAAGGCGAAGTACAATTTGATACGAAGAAAAGAAGGCCATGAGTGGAAGACAGTGTTTAACACCCGGAGGGGGCACTATGAATATTTGGTGATGCCTTTCGGTTTGTGCAACGCTCCCGCTGTCAACCAGGAATTCATTAATGATGTTTTGAGAGATCTACTACAGAGTAGTGTTGTGGTATATTTGGACGAAATACTCATCCATTCTCCTAACCTGGAGACACATAGAGCAAATGTAGCCCGGGTCCTACAACTGCTCAGGGAGAACTGGTTGTTCTGCAAGCTAGGGAAGTGTGAATTCCAAAAGGTCCAGGTGACATTCCTATGATACATTATATCATCCTCTGGCCTAACTACGGACCCGCAAAAACTGTCTGCCGTACTACAGTGGCCACTCCCAGCAGGACTAAGATCTATTTAGAGGTTCCTGGGCTTCACGAATTACTACAGGAAGTTTATACAGAACTTTTCCACTGTAGTCAAACCTCTCACGGACATGAATCGGAAGGGTGCTAATCCTTCAGACTGGTCACCTGAGGCCTTTCAGGCATTCGAAGACTTGAAGTTGGCTTTTGCTAAAGCTCCGATATTGTCCCACCTGAACCCCACCCTGCCTTTCACCCTGGAGGTTGATGCCTCAGAGTCTGGAGTGGGTGCTTTGTTGTCCCAGCTCGCGGGCCCTGGGAGACCTTTGCTTCCGTGCAGTTTCTTCTCTAAGAAATTGTCTAAGACTGAGAGTCTATACGACAGGGAGTTACTCGCCATCATCCTTGCACTGAAAGAATGGCTATATCTGTTAGAAGGTACTACGGTACCTATACTATCAGAGGCTAAGAGGGTGTCTCAACGTCAGGCCAGATGGACCTTATTCCTCTCAAGGTTTAATTTTGTGGTCTCCTATCTCCCTGGTACAAAGAACATTAGAACAGATGCTCTTTCTGGACAATTTGGGGCAGAGTCCCAGGAAGAGTCTCCTCCGGTACCTATCATTCCTCCTAACAGCATTTTGGCTACAATATGTACCAGTATTGCATCTCCATTGGGTGAGGAGATTTTGGCTGCTCAATTTTCCACCCAGGCGGAAAAGCCAAATGGGAGATGTTTTGTGCCTGAATCGCTCCGTACCAGACTATTGGAGACTTACCATTCCTCGAAGGCTGCTGGGCACTTTGGGAGAAACCAACTAATATGGTCTGTGACTAGACTCTTTTGTCTTTTGCCGCATGTTCCACTTGTGTGCGGACCAAGACTCCCAGACATCTTCCGGTTGGCCTCCTGCAACCCATTCCTAATGGGGAACGTCCATGGTCGCACTTGTTGATTGACTTTATGTTGGAGGTGCCTGTCTCAGATGGTTACACAGTCATCCTCATGATTGTGAACAGATTTTCTAAGATGGCTCATTTTGTACCACTGAAGGGACTCCCCCTCCTCCTATGAGTTGGCCGAGATCTTTGGCAAGGGGGTAGCTCGTCTCCATCGTATACCCAAAGTGGTGGTCTCAGATCGTGGGAGCCAGTTTGTGTCGCGTTTTTGGAGACCCTTTTGCAGACAGATGGGCATCCAGCTCTTGTTCTTCTTGGGCTTATCATCCACAGTCTAACGGTGCTGCTTAGAGGTTTAATCAGGCACTGGAGCAGTTTCTCCGTTGTTTTATCTCCGACCATCATGATAATTGGGCGAACCTGTTACAGTGGGCATAGCTAGCCAGAAACAGTGCTGTCAATTCCTCCGCTCTGAACTTTCCCTTTCTGATCAATTATGGGTTCCAACCTTCTCTCCTACCTGAGTCCTTTGAGGCTCAAAATATTCCTGCTCTGGAGAAGCACTTGAGGGCGCTCCACTCCACATGAGTACAGGTTCAGAGATCCCTGCAGAGTTCCACTATGCTGTATAAGAGACAAGCAGACTGTAGGCGTCTACCGGCTCCAGTGTTCCAGGTGGGAGAGAGAGTATGGTTGTCCTCACGCAATCGCCACCTCCAGGTGCCTTGTAAAAAGCTGTATCCCCGATTTGAGGGTGACTTTCGGGTTCTCCACAAGATCAACCCCGTAACCTATGCTCTTGAACTCCCTGCTAATATGCGCATTTCTAATGTATTTTATGTGTCGCTGCTGAAACCATTGGTCTGTACTACTGCCACTTTCCGTCCTAGACCTGTCCAAGTAGAAGACCGTGATGAATATGAAGTGCAAAGCATTTTGGACTCTCGCTGGGTCAGAGGCCAGCTACAGTATCTAGTCCACTGGAAAGGTTATGGGTCTGAGGAGCGTTCCTGGGTCGCTAAGAAAGATCTTCATGCACCTGCCCTTCTCCGTGAATTCCTGTCCCATAATTCCTCTGGTTCTGGTGCCCTTCTGCGGGAGAGAGGTCGTTAAGGGGGGTACTATCACAGTCTCCCTTGGGCTATCCTGTGCCTCCTTCCTCTGTGGTTTGTCCGCTGGCATAGGTCTGGCCACTTCCGCATTGCTGACATCATGAAACAGGCACTGGCAAGGACTCCTGTTTATGGGCCTATTCTGTGTTGCCTAATTGGATCCTGCCTTCTCCTGCTCCTTTATAAACCTCCCTTGGCCTGGGAGTCATTGCCCTTATGTGGTGTTTCTGATATTGTCTGTTGTGCACCATTGTGACCTGTGCTCTCCTGAGAATCCGCTCCGTCTATGACCCCGGCTTGTCTGACTACCCACATCGGTTCTGACCTGTGGCTCTGGCTGACTAACTCACTCCGTGTATGACCCCGGCTAGTCTGACTACCCTATCACGGTGCCCGTGATTTGCTGCAGTTACTTGTCTCTCACCAGTAGGGGGCTTCTATTGGCTGTCTGCAGATAGCCCGCCTCTTATTGACTATTTAAACCTGGATTGGGCACCCTTTGAGTGCCCTTTCGTGTTGTTTCTGACCTTCTTGCTATCACTATGCTAGTGATAGCTGGGCCTCTGTTCCAGTGTTCCTGAGTTCCTGATCTTATGTGTTCCTGAGTTCCTGATCTCTACTGTTCCAGTGTTTCCTGCATGCTGAAGTACTTCCAGTCCTGGTTCCGGCCTAGTCTCTGGTGTTGCAGTTCCTGCTGAACTTCTCTGCTGTTTTCTGACCTGACTGATCGTTGCTGGTTCCTGTCATCTCATCACCTGTCTTCAGTATCCTGGCGACCTTCTGCCTGGTCGCGTTGGTGACATTGCTACAATTCCGTGTTGGTCCCAGCGTGCGGACGCTGGTTTGCTCCCAAGCCTTGCGGCTATACTAACTCGCTTGTTACACCAGTGTGCGGTCACTGGTTTGCTCCAAAGCCTATCAGCTATACAAATCTGTGTTGGTCCCAGCGTGCGGACGCTGGTTTGCTCCTAAGCCTTGCGGCTATACAAACTCACTCGTTACACCAGTGTGCGGTCACTGGTTTGCTCCAAAGCCTATCAGCTATACAATTCTGTGTTGGTCCCAGCGTGCGGACGCTGGTTTGCTCCTAAGCCTTGCGGCTATACAAACTCACTTGTTACACCAGTGTGCGGTCACTGGTTTGCTCCAAAGCCTTTCAGCTATACAAATCTGTGTTGGTCCCAGCGTGCGGACGCTGGTTTGCTCCTAAGCCTTGCGGCTATACAAACTCGCTTGTTACGCCAGTGTGCGGTCACTGGTTTGCTCCAAAGCCTATCAGCTATACTAATCTGTGTTGGTCCCAGCGTGCGGACGCTGGTTTGCTCCTAAGCCTTGCGGCTATACTACTTGCTTGTTACTCCAGTGTGCGGTCACTGGTTTGCTCGCTAAGCCTAACGGCTATACTATTCAGTGTTGTTTCCAGCGTGCGGACGCTGGTTTGCTCCAAAGCCTTGCTGCTTAACGATTCGGCTAATTTGCCAGTTCCATCTGACTGCTGCTATTATCTCTGGGCTGCCCTGCCCGGTATTGGTAAGGCCGGTAGAACCTTTTACCACATTCCATCTGAGGTTGCCTTACCCGGTATTGGCAGGGCCGGTAGAGCCTACATTGTGTATCTATTGAGGCTGCCTTGCCCGGTAATTTGGTAAGGCCGGTAAAACCGTTATGCTATTCCATCTGCAGGTTGCCTTACCCGGTATTGGCAAGGCCGGTAGAGCCTAAAGGCTGTCCTGTCCGGTATATTGACAGGACCGGTAGAGTCTGCCTTCTGTCTGTGCTATATTCTGTATATATATATATGTATGTTATTGCCATCCTAAGTTATCATTTATTATTTCAATAAAATTGATTTTTTTTACCTAAAACTTGTGTCTGAGAGTCATAATAAACCGTGACAGTACGAAAGGGCCATGACCTCAGACAGCAAGGGTCAAGGTAACGCACAGAATATCCATTGGAGGATGGATGTGCTCGAGCAACGTTTGGATCAGTTGGCAGTTGCAATTCAAACGATCCTTGAACGCACGGTACCTGCTGACCAATCTAGCTCTAGCCCGGTGGTCTCGCCAAGTCAGACACCGGAAAGTGATACCAGACCCCTAGGGGGTACTGCTAAAGGGTTAACGGCTTCTGCACCCTTGCCGCTAAGATATGATGGTGACCCTAGTCTCTGCAGAGGGTTCATCAATCAACTCGAAATCTTTATGGAATTGACGGCACACGCATTTCCCAATGATCGTAGTAAAGTGGGGTTCACGATATCACTGCTCACTGGCAGAGCATTGGCCTGGGCTAACCCCTTGTGGGAGAATGCTAAACCTTGTACTAAGAACTTTAGTGAATTTGTGCGTTCCTTTCGAAGAGTGTTTGAGCCTCCTGGTAGAACCACCTCTGCTGCCAAACGCCTTATGGAGATACAACAGGGCAGGCGTACAGTGGGCGACTATGCCATCGAATTCCGCACATTGGCAGCAGAGGTAGGTTGGAATAACGAGGCATTATTGGCAGCCTTCTCTCAAGGCCTGAATGACCACATTAAAGACGAAATCGCTGCTAAAGATCTACCTATTGATCTAGATGATTACATTGAGTATGTTATGATAATTGACTCCAGAATACGTGAGAGATCAATTGCCAGAGATCGTAAGTTACGGTCAAAAAATAATGAGCCTAGTAGCATGTTTTGCCCACCCATCCCTCCCTTGGCATTGAAGTCTAGTGAACCAGTACAGGAGACAAGTGAACCTATGGAAATAGGCTTCACTAGACTATCCAAGGCAGAGAGACTATATCGCAAAAAACAAGGGTTATGTTTATACTGCGGTAAAAAAGGGCACTTGCTAAATTCCTGTCCGGTACGTCCGGGAAACGCACACACCTAGGGTATCTTGGGGGACAGGCCCTAGGTGGTGTACAATCGTCCCCAGTGTCGGGCATAATGAAACCCACCATACAGGTGGTATTGTCTTGGGCACAACGCTCTGTGGAGGTTTTGGCCTTGGTTGACTCCGGTGCAGCAGGGTATTTTATGGATAATACCTTTGCTGAATTGCACGGAGTTCCACGCATTGAAAGAGAAAACCCCTTGACTATTGAAGCGATTGATGGTAGACCCTTAGAACCGCCTCAGGTTATATTTGAAACTATGCCATTGTCTATGACTATTGGGGCACTTCACAGAGAAGAGCAGCAGTTTCAACTGATTAATTCCCCGCACCATGCGGTGATATTGGGATTTCCGTGGTTACAGTTACATAACCCACAATTCGATTGGAAAAAGTGTGAAATTGCTGCTTGGTCCCAGTTTTGTATGGACAAGTGCGTCATCCAGCCTATTAAGGTCATGTGCACCTCCTCTGCTATGCCGGATGTGTACCAACAGTTTGGCGATGTTTTTAGCAAAGGAGAGGCTAGTATGCTACCCCAGCATAGACCTTATGATTGTTGCATTGAATTGCAGCCTGGTGCAGTACCTCCGAAATGACGCACTTATCCATTATCTTGTGATGAAAATAAGGCTATGGAGGATTACATTTCTGATGCCCTTGCTAGAGGGATCATACGTAATTCTACCTCTCCAGCTGGGGCTGGGTTCTTTTTTGTAAAAAAGAAAAATGGCGAATTAAGACCATGCATTGACTACCGGGGCTTGAATAAACTAATGGCTAAAAACGCATACCCAATACCACTCATCACCGAGCTTTTTGACAGGCTTAAGGGCGCTTCGATATTTACCAAGTTGGACCTACGGGCCGCTTACAATCTGGTTCGCATTCGAGCAGGTGATGAGTGGAAAACTGCCTTTAATACTCGAGCTGGGCACTACGAGTATCTAGTAATGCCTTTTGGGCTGTGTAATGCACCCGCAGTTTTCCAGGAACTGATAAATGATGTTCTGAGAGATATGTTACAGACATGTGTTGTGGTGTACCTCGACGATATACTGATTTACTCCCAAAACATGGCACAGCACATCAAAGATGTATCCGCAGTATTGCTACGACTCCGTGAGAACAAATTATTTTGTAAAATGGAAAAATGTGAGTTTCATAGAACCAGTGTGCCATTCTTGGGGTTCATAATTGGCAATGATGGCATTGCCATGGACAAAGAAAAGTTGTCAGCTGTCCTACAATGGCCAAAACCCAAGGGTCTTAAAGCCATACAGCGTTTCCTGGGTTTCGCTAATTATTATAGGAGGTTTATTAAGAACTTTTCTTCCATTGTCAAACCTCTGTCCGATCTTACGCACAAGGGTGCTAATCCTTCTTGTTGGCCGGTATCTGCTGAGAAAGCCTTTGAGAATTTGAAGCTGGCATTTGCTGCAGCTCCTGTGTTATCCCACCCCAATCCTTTACTTCCATTTACGTTAGAGGTTGATGCCTCAGATATTGGGGTCGGGGCAGTACTTTCGCAGCGACACGAGAAAGGTGGAACTCTCAGACCTTGTGGGTTTTTCTCTAAAAAGTTGACTGTCACTCAAAGCCACTATGAGATAGGTGACAGAGAATTATTGGCCATTATCCTTGCTCTTAAGGAATGGCGTCATTTGCTTGAAGGTACTAAGAATCCTGTCTTAATCCTAACAGATCATAAGAATCTGACCTATCTCTCGGAGGCCAAGAGATTGTCCTCTCGTCAGGCCAGGTGGGCACTGTTCCTGTCTCGATTTAATTTCATTGTTTCATATTTGCCAGGGTCAAAAAATATCAGGGCTGATGCACTGTCAAGACAATTTGAGGCCGACAGTGACAGAGTGGAAGCACCAGCTCCTATCATCCAACCTGATAGAATACTGGCTACTATACGCACGAGTATCACTTCTCCTCTAGGGGAAGAGATCCTGGCCTCTCAGGGGTCCGCTCCCCATGAAACCCCAGTGGGCAAATGTTTTGTCGCTGAATCATTTCGTACTAGGCTGCTCGAAACCTACCATTCCTCTAAGGCTGCGGGACATATTGGTAGAGACCAATTGTTATGGTCCCTTTCTCAGTTATTTTGGTGGCCTTCCATGAGAAACGATTGTGCCGAATTTACGAATGCCTGTGCCACCTGCGCCCGCGCTAAGACCCCGAGACATCTCCCTGTGGGCTTGCTTCAACCGGTGCCTAATGGCGAACGCCCCTGGTCTCATGTTTCCATTGATTTTATGGGAGAATTGCCTATGTCGAAGGGGTACTCCTTTATATTCATGGTGGTGGACAGGTTTTCTAAAATGGCTCATTTCGTGCCCCTCCGTGGTCTTCCTTCAGCGAAGGAATTGGCAATGGTGTTCGCCAGAGAAGTATTCCGGTTGCATGGAGTGCCTAGGGTACTGGTGTCTGACAGGGGGAGCCAGTTTGTGTCTAGATTTTGGAGGGCATTTTGCCAACAGATGGGCATACAGCTGTCCTTCTCCTCTGCCTACCATCCCCAGACCAATGGAGCCGCTGAACGAGCTAATCAGGGCTTGGAACAATTTCTCCGTTGTTTCGTTACTGACCATCATGATAATTGGTCCGACTTGTTGCCTTGGGCAGAGTTCGCCAGGAACTGTGCGGTCAATTCTTCATCTGGGAGCTCTCCGTTTCTGATTAATTATGGGTTCCAGCCCTGTTTGCTTCCAGACTCATTTCAGACGCAACAGATTCCAGCTCTGGATGAGCATATCGAGCAACTCCGTTCCACATGGGCACAAGTTCAGAGGGCACTTGGTCAGTCATTTCAGCGTCATCAGCGCCATGCTAATCGCAGAAGGCTTCCAGCGGTTTCCTTTCAGGTTGGGGATAGAGTATGGCTTTCCTCCAGAAATCTCAAGCTGCAGGTTCCGTCTAATAAGTTGGCTCCTCGGTTTATTGGTCCATACAGAGTTATTCGCAAAATTAACCCTGTCTCCTATGCACTAGACCTACCTGCATCCATGCGTATCCATAATGTGTTCCATGTGTCCCTTCTTAAGCCTCTGGTTTGCAATCGCTATACTACCACACCTGTGGTGCCAGGACCTGTTGAGGTCGAGGGCCAGGAGGAGTACGAGGTTCAGAGCATTATTGATTCCCGTAGGCTTAGAGGAAGGGTACAGTACCTGGTACATTGGAAAGGGTATGGTCCTGAGGATCGGTCATGGGTGGATAGTACGGACCTTCATGCACCTAGGTTAACTAGGGCCTTTCATGCCAATTACCCGCAGAAACCTAAACCCTATTCTAGGAGAGGGGGTCTTTGAAAGGGGGGTACTATCACGGTGCCCGTGATTTGCTGCAGTTACTTGTCTCTCACCAGTAGGGGGCTTCTATTGGCTGTCTGCAGATAGCCCGCCTCTTATTGACTATTTAAACCTGGATTGGGCACCCTTTGAGTGCCCTTTCGTGTTGTTTCTGACCTTCTTGCTATCACTATGCTAGTGATAGCTGGGCCTCTGTTCCAGTGTTCCTGAGTTCCTGATCTTATGTGTTCCTGAGTTCCTGATCTCTACTGTTCCAGTGTTTCCTGCATGCTGAAGTACTTCCAGTCCTGGTTCCGGCCTAGTCTCTGGTGTTGCAGTTCCTGCTGAACTTCTCTGCTGTTTTCTGACCTGACTGATCGTTGCTGGTTCCTGTCATCTCATCACCTGTCTTCAGTATCCTGGCGACCTTCTGCCTGGTCGCGTTGGTGACATTGCTACAATTCCGTGTTGGTCCCAGCGTGCGGACGCTGGTTTGCTCCCAAGCCTTGCGGCTATACTAACTCGCTTGTTACACCAGTGTGCGGTCACTGGTTTGCTCCAAAGCCTATCAGCTATACAAATCTGTGTTGGTCCCAGCGTGCGGACGCTGGTTTGCTCCTAAGCCTTGCGGCTATACAAACTCACTCGTTACACCAGTGTGCGGTCACTGGTTTGCTCCAAAGCCTTTCAGCTATACAAATCTGTGTTGGTCCCAGCGTGCGGACGCTGGTTTGCTCCTAAGCCTTGCGGCTATACAAACTCGCTTGTTACACCAGTGTGCGGTCACTGGTTTGCTCCAAAGCCTATCAGCTATACAATTCTGTGTTGGTCCCAGCGTGCGGACGCTGGTTTGCTCCTAAGCCTTGCGGCTATACAAACTCACTTGTTACACCAGTGTGCGGTCACTGGTTTGCTCCAAAGCCTTTCAGCTATACAAATCTGTGTTGGTCCCAGCGTGCGGACGCTGGTTTGCTCCTAAGCCTTGCGGCTATACAAACTCGCTTGTTACGCCAGTGTGCGGTCACTGGTTTGCTCCAAAGCCTATCAGCTATACTAATCTGTGTTGGTCCCAGCGTGCGGACGCTGGTTTGCTCCTAAGCCTTGCGGCTATACTACTTGCTTGTTACTCCAGTGTGCGGTCACTGGTTTGCTCGCTAAGCCTAACGGCTATACTATTCAGTGTTGTTTCCAGCGTGCGGACGCTGGTTTGCTCCAAAGCCTTGCTGCTTAACGATTCGGCTAATTTGCCAGTTCCATCTGACTGCTGCTATTATCTCTGGGCTGCCCTGCCCGGTATTGGTAAGGCCGGTAGAACCTTTTACCACATTCCATCTGAGGTTGCCTTACCCGGTATTGGCAGGGCCGGTAGAGCCTACATTGTGTATCTATTGAGGCTGCCTTGCCCGGTAATTTGGTAAGGCCGGTAAAACCGTTATGCTATTCCATCTGCAGGTTGCCTTACCCGGTATTGGCAAGGCCGGTAGAGCCTAAAGGCTGTCCTGTCCGGTATATTGACAGGACCGGTAGAGTCTGCCTTCTGTCTGTGCTATATTCTGTATATATATATATGTATGTTATTGCCATCCTAAGTTATCATTTATTATTTCAATAAAATTGATTTTTTTTACCTAAAACTTGTGTCTGAGAGTCATAATAAACCGTGACATACCCACATCGGTTCTACCTGTAGCTCTGGCTGACTACTCTCTCCATGTAGGTTCCGGTTTGCCTAACCGCTGATTTCTGTCTGACTACTCACTCCAAATATTCCCCGGCTAGTCTGACCTGTGGCTCTGGCTGACTACTTGCTCAGTATACTCCTGGTGTGCCTACCACTAGTCTCGGTTTTCTATGGCACAGGCCTACTCTCGCTCCCAGTTGCCTTCGGTCACGTGACCTGAGGTGGAGACTGGTGCATCCTTGTCTGTTCTCACTGGTGCTCCCTTTGTACCTCTGTCTTAGCCTCCGGTATCTTGCAGTAATGCAGTGCTCAGCACAGTGTGCAGCTCCGGGTAGGAGTCTGGGGCCGATTATCCTGTGGCCTGGGTTGTATGGGCTAATACCAATATTACTGTACTTATTAAATAAAAGTGTATTTATATTTTATATTTGTGTCTGTCCTTCTTTTCCTGAAAACCTTGACAATACAAAACAGTCATTCTCAATAAGCTTTTGTCCCTTAAGGGCTTATAAGCCACACATAGCATTATCAGTAATATTGGTATGTAACTTATTCAATACATGTACACTGCGTTCAAGCAGCCAACCCCTCCTTGCGCCAGCCATTCTTTATTCCTTAACCCAAGATGGCCTGGGTGAGCAAGAAACCTGTCTAGAAGCCCTTCTCTGTCAAGTCTTCTTTTGCATGATTTGTGGAGTTATGATCCACCTCAGGCAATCAGAAGGAGTCTGTGTCATTTCCACAATACATAGGCCCTCTCAGTGATGTATTCATGTGTTCTCATGGTTATTTCAGATGGTTATCACATAGACTTCAAGGACTCTCCTCCTCTTCGTTTCTTCAAATCAAGGGCTCGTTGTGATTCCAGCAGTACTTCAGTTCTGGCCCTTATGAATTTGTCTCCACAAGAAGGACGGTGCATGTCATCCGGTCCTGGATCTGAAGTGTCTTGATCGTTTCATCCATACTTCTTGGTTCAAGATGGAGTAATTGTGATAAATTATTGCCATGTGTCCAGGGGAATTTCTGGCCTCTCTAAACATTCAAGATATGTGGTATCATATGCATATCCACAAGCAACATCAGCAATTTCTTTGTTGATCCTTTCAGGGCCACTATTTCCAATTTACGCTTCTACCCTTTGGATGGCCATCCAGTTCACAAGTTTTCAGGAAGATTCAACCATATTTGGCCTATAGGGATCTCATACTCTCCTTAGCTGAACAATCTCCTACTGTAAGAACCTTTTGTGACGCACTTACGTCTCTATCTCCAGATGTGTGTCTTCTTTCAGTAACAGCATGACTGGGTGATGAATTTTGAAGTGTCTTATTATGTCCCAATCCCAGACTCTGTGTGTGTGTGTGTGTTTGTAAATATATCACATTGCTCCACAGCAATAAAACTCACATTAAAGGGGAACTACCACCCCTTCTAAACTTGCCCCCAAATAATTACCCATCTGGCGACTAGCTGCTGACCCCGGTGATTGATTCAATGATGAGAGTGCATCACTGCGCTTTCTATGAATGACACGGTGACAGGGTTCATTCATTCCACAAGCGCTCAATACAGCAGCTACTTATACAGGCGCTTCTGTATCAAGAAGGCAGAAAATGCCTTTGGGGGTCTCCCCATGGATCATCTATCCTTTTTGGATAGATATCCATGATGGGGGGCTATCAGGAAGGGTCCTGTTGGCCCCCTCGAGGTCTGAAAGTATTATATGATTATAAAAAGCGCATATAACCTTTATTTAAAAAACAGCAATTTTAGTACATGACAGGAGGCTTCATATTTTGCTATACTTTCTTTACTGACAAACTCCAATAGCAGCACAGTATTTCACAAAGTAACAACCAATCAGAACAAAGGACTCCACTAATTTAAGCCCTGGAGCAGATAAGCCACTCCTCTTTCTTTGCTCCAAGAACGCTGCACAGGTCAGAGTATTTCTTCCTTATGTTTTTTGTATGTATATATATGTATAACTGCTTGTTTCTGCTGTTAATGTTGCCTGTTGGGGATTTGCGACAGCACTTTTCTATCATCTAACCTTTGTCTTGCTTGTCGCAGGCATTTTCACCCTCTTGAGTTTAGCGTGTGTGGGGATTAACTGCTAGGCTTCCCTGCCTCCCCTGCGTTATTGCTAGAATCCTGCTGGGGGGTTTGTGTGGTCCACACGCTGCTCAGACTGGGGCAGTGGTTGCGCGGGTATTCCCTGTTGGCCTGCCGGGGGTTCATCAGTCTTTCCCACTTTACTTGGCTTTCCCGGTCAGCGGCCGTTGCGGTCTGCGGAACGGGTGTCTGTCGCAGCGGCCATCTTGAATTTCGTCTGGCGCGAGATTCTCGGTGGCTATTTTACTTTGCCTTACCTCCGTGACCGGGTTGCTCCGGCCGCGGGGGTTGCAGGCAGCGCAGTTATTTTGTTCCCTGGCACCGGACGTGTTGTGTTTGGGCTTGCTGGAGACGGGGGATTTACTGGGCTAGTCCTCTCTCCCCTGGTTAATCGTGCACGCATATTGGGGAGGTTGGGGACTACTTCCCATGGCGCTTCTTATTTAGGGTGAGCCCCTACTACTCTTACTGTAGGTGTGCCATTGGCATGGCTGTTCCCCTCTAAAGTTGGTTTGCTTTCCCTGCAGTGCTCCTTTTGTTCAAATAACAAGCAGATGCAATACAGAAACGTATAAAAAAAAAAAACACACAACAAGACACATAAATAAATAAAGCTGTCTTTATTGTTGGGTGAGCCCCTGCTGCACATAAATAAATAAAGCTGTCTTTATTGTTGGGTGAGCCCCTGCTGTTCAACTGGGGTGAGCCCCGCTATATGTACTTTTGTTTCCTGTTGGGTGAGCCCATCATTTGATTTTGATTTTGGGTGAGCCCCATTTTGCTCCTGTTGTGGGCTGTATGTTTCTGCCTTTGCGCAGTTCAGTCTCCATGCTTGCATGGGTTTATTGAGGTATTGGTTATCCTCTTATATTGCTGGGGTGAGCCCCTTAGTACATCCTAGTTTTGTGTGACACTGGTTTCTGCTACAATATTCTTGGTGTACAAACATAATACTGAAAAAAACAAACAAAAAAAAACAAATAAAAAGAGAAATCTTTGATACTTGCTGGGTGAGCCCCAGTTGGTTTAGCAGGGGATCGCCCTATCATTTAGGGTTTCTGTGTTTATGCTAGTGCTTACCGGCACTTTTTTGTTCCACAGATGGCTGAGTCTCAGGACTTTCATGCTCTGATCGATGGGGCAGTAGCCGCTTCAGTTGAAAAAGCTTTGGCTCGTGTGCTGTCTTAATGTCCTTCGGAGACCTCTTCAGGGATGCCCTCGTCTGTGGCTCATAGAGATGACGATGTGCTGGCATCTTCCGCAGCCCCTGAGAGTTTTCATGCTGCTAGGGTGGAAGGAATCTACGGCCAGCGGTTCCAAGGGGAAGACCCCCTTGAGGAAGGCCCGACGTGGGGACGACTTGGATTCTCTACCTCCTCCTCCCCCTCCTTATCCTGTGGACGACACCTCACCTTCACCCTCACCGTTGGCCGTGGTGGACAAATGGCAGGCATGGGGGTCGGCATCTGAAGATGAAGGTAGCTGGGTTTTTCCTCATGGTTCATCTTCCCAGTATGTCAAGGAGTCAGTGGTGACGGATCAGGACGCAAATCAGGAGGTTCACGAGCCGCTAGGTCAGGATGAGGACGGCTTTTATGATTCTAAGGGCATCAGGCTGTTCGATCCCTGGTTTATCCGCCATCCAAGGTCGTCTGAATGCAATCTACCGGGCCACCTGGCTCATTATGTCCATTATTGGTTGAGGCAGCCTCTTGACTGGGAGGTGAGGAATCGCTTGAAGGCTGAGTGTCCGAGGCCCGTTATTCCTGACAAGGTGGCGGTTACGCCAGAGTTTGATCAGACCGTCCTAACCTTCATGTCCCGATCCAGTCGGGACCCTCGAAAAGGGATTGAAAAAGGTATAAAATCTTTGCAGGACAAGCTACTAGATGTCTTGGGACCCCTGGCGAAGATTTTGTGTTTTTCGGATCTTGCCTTATCTCAAGGGGAACTGCTGGATGCGAATGCGGTCCGCAAATGGGCTCAACGGGCCAATGTCTCTTGGGCAATGCCAATACGGCCATTTTGAAAGAGCGAAGGAAAGCAACTCTGCTACGGATAGATGCCAAGCTAGCTGACTTGGGATCCAAAGAGTTGGGCCCCTCGGCCAATGGCCTCCTGTTCGGGGATCCCTTTATTGTGTAATTGAAACGTCATGTTAATTTATTCACCACCTTGAACAAGGCACAGACATCTATGAAACAAGTCTTTCGCCTGCCCTCATCCAGGGGTGTTTTTGGGAGAGCTGGCTGGCAGAGGGGCCATGCCACCAGCAGGTTTTGGTCACCAGGCTCCAGATACAATCCTCCAACTCCCAACTTCTTCCCTTCCAACTCATACTGAACTACTTCGTTCGCCAGAGGCACGGACAGAGCCAGGAATCAGAGAGGCAGAGGACGCTCCCGCTTTAATACCGGTAAGCCTCCCTCTCTTGCATGCTCCTGTAACAAATGTTTGCACTGCCGGGAAACTTGCTTTTCATTTTCAGGCATGGGAGGCTATCTCTTCAGACGTCTGGATCCTGCAGACCGTCAAGGGGTATGTGATCGAGTTTCATTCCCCTCCACTTCAGGTTTATCGTCGTCCGGTGCCGGTGGTTCCAGTCGCAGATCAAGACCTGATATATGCCGAGATTCAGTCTCTGTTTTCCAAAGGTGAAGTTCAGTTCACACCGGATGAGACCAGATTTTTCAGCACCATTTTCCTCGTCCGGAAGAAGACGGGAGATTTTTGGCTGGTCATAAATTTGTGGGACCTCAATTCCTTCGTGGTTTAACACTTCAAGATGGAAGGCATTCATCTGTTGAAGGATCTTTTATTGCAAGGGGACTGGTTTACTCGTCTCGACCTCAAGGATGCTTATCTGTCCGTTCCCATAGATCCCAGTTGTCGTCAATTTGTCCGGTTTTGTTGGCGCAGTCGTCCATGCCAATTTACATGTCTTCCATTCGGCCTCAGTTCGGCTCTGTGGTGTTTCATGAAGCTGTTGAAGCCGGTGGTGACTCGTCTGAGGTCGCTGGGCATTCACTGCCTGATTTATCTCGATGATTTGTTGCTGTTTTGCAACAATGTCTCCAGGATTCGATTTCAGACTCGCTTTGTGGTGCGTTTTCTAGAATCCTTGGGGTTCGTAGTCAACAGGGACAAGTTGGCTCTGGTTCTGTCTCAGGTAGTTAAATTTTTAGGATTCGAAATAGATTCCGTTCAATGTCTCCTTCGTCTACCCATGTCCAAGGTTGTAGCGATTCGCAAAGAGATATGGAGAGTTCTGCTTCAGGAGCGGGTCCCCTTGCAGCTCCTGGCCTGCATTGTGGGCCTACTTTCCTCTTCCATTCAGGCGATATTTCCAGGTCCCTTACACTACTGGGCTCTTCAGAGACTGAAGGCACTGCATCTGCGACAAGGCCGTTCCTACGATCATCTGATAGAATTATCGCGGGATGCTCGATCGGAGCTCCGCTGGTGGCTTCTTCATATGCAGGCCTGGAACGGCAGATCGGTTTTCGGTCCTTCACTGGATTTCGTGGTAGAGTAAGACGCAAGCCTTTGGGGTTGTGGGGCCCGCTGCATGACTTCATCCACAGGCGGTCCTTGGTCGGCTTCCGAAGAAGGCCTTCACATCAATTGCCTGGAGTTGATTTCGGGATCCTTTGCCATTCGCAGTTTCGCCACAGACAAGTCCGACTGCTGCATTCTGTGAAGAATGGACAGCGTTTCGGCAGTTCAGTACGTCAACAAGTTAGGAGGTGCTCGGTCACAAGATATGACAGAAGCGGCGAGGGATCTTTACAAGTTCTGCTTCAATCGCAATATTTGTCTGTGGGCAGAATATCTGCCGGGGACTTCATATTTCACAGCAGATTGGTTTTCTCAACACTGGCGGGACAGCAGCGACTGGAAGCTGGAGGTGACGGTGTTCCAGCAGCTCTGTCTTATCAGAGGTCCGCTGACGATAGATCTGTTTGCTTCCAGAACCAATCGGCAACTGACGGAGTACTTCAGCTGGCTTCCGGATCCAGAGTGCAAGGCGGTAGACGCATTTCTACAGGAATGGCCGAGATGGGGTGCGTATGCTTTTCCTCCGTCAGGTCCGGGTTCAGGAGGTGGACCTTCTGTTGGTGGCCCCGTTGTGGCCCAGCCAACCATGGTTCCCGGATCTTCTGGAATTATCCTTCAGGACCCCTCTTCTTCTTCCTTTCTTCCCGTTGTTGCTCACAGATCATCAAGGGGCTCCTCATCCTCTTGTCCTTCAGGACCGGCTACCACTGGTGGCCTGGGTAATTTCAGGGGCTCCTGGTCGGTCGAAGGCTTATCGCGGGAGACTAGGGACCTTTTGTGGGATTCATGGGCTCCTGGCACAAGATGATGCTATCTTTCCGCATGGAACACCTGGGTTAGCTGGTGTGTGGAGAGGGGTTGCGATCCCTTTACAGCGCCTGTGGCTGCAATCTTAAATTTTTTATCTTCTCGGTTTTCTCTTGGGCAATCTTACCGGTCTATTAATGTTATGCGGTCGGCCATTTTAGTGGCGCATGTCCCTGTTTCACGGATTTCGGTGGGCCGTGACCCATTGGTATGTCGGTTGCTGCGGGGCATTAAAATGGCTAGGCCTCCGGCACCCAAATATACTAAATTCTGGGATGTAGATACGGTGTTAGGTTTCCTGAGGAATTGGCCGAAGAATGAGTTTTTGTCTCTTCAACAACTTTCGTTAAGTTGACATTGCTTTTTTGCTTAGTGTCTTTTCGCCGTGTGGCAAACATTACGGCTTTCGATGTGGATGGTTTCACTGTCCTTACCGAGGGAGTGTCATTTTCTGTTTCCAGGCGCACTAAGACTGATTCCACCTCAGTTTTTTATCCCTTTTTCAGGGAAGTACCACAGCTCTGTGTTGTGGAAGTTTTGTTACGTTATGTGCAGGTTACTTCTTCTTTTCGTTCGTCACAATCAGGGCAGCTCCTGATTTCGTATGTGAGACCACATAGGCCAGTCTCTTCTACCACTTTAGCTAGGTGGATACGTTGGATCTTCTCTTTAGCGGGTGTGGATCCTGGTTTTGGGGCCCACTCTGTGCGGGGAGCGGTTGCGTCCCGAGCGGCGTCGGCAGGTGCCTCTATCGCAGATATTTTACATTCGGCAGACTGGTCTAGGGAGGATACTTTTCGCGTCTTTTATTTCCGCTGGGTGGCTCATGCATCCCATTCTCTTCTCTCTCAGCGTTAAAAATGCAAAATATGAAGCCTCCTGTCATGTAGTAAAATTGGAGATTATGCTAACATAGTGTACAGATAATCTTAATTTTATTAACGACAGGAGGCGAATATTTTCCCTCCCAGAGGTAGTATCCTGTTCAAGGTGCGTATTTGGGGGGGGACTTTATGAAGATAAAGTTTATTTGGATGTTTCCGGATATGTTACTTTTATTGTACAATATAGTCTCTGCTACTGTCTGAAGCGTAATACCATTACAGTTGTCTTTCACTAATTTTCTTTTGCTTTCAGTGTGATGTCACCCATGGAACACAGCTGCGGAGGGCGGCGGCTTGAAGTTTCGACAATCGGCGGTCTGGTCGAAAGAAATTTATTGTTCATTAGTTGGACTTTTCTGTTTGCTTCATGTTACTCAAAGAAAGAGGAGTGGCTTATCTGCTCCAGGGCTTATATTAGTGGAGTCCTTTGTTCTGATTTGTTGTTACTTTGTGAAATACTGTGCTGCTATTGGAGTTTGTCAGTAAAGAAAGTATAGCAAAATATTTGCCTCCTGTCATTACTAAAAATAAGATTATCTGTACACTACGTTAGCATAATCTCCAATTGTCACCCCCATGCTAGGGGGGTGTCATGAGGGGTCATGATATCCCCCTTGAAGTCTGATTTTTTTTTAATCACATTAAATACATAATTAAAGACAAAACAATGTTTTACACATATTTGGACAAGGTATGCAGCCACATACCTTGCCTATTAACCCTTTGAGTACCAGAGGGTCAGGAAACACATTGCTAAGCAATGCCTTCCTACCACTCTGGTACTAAAAGGGTTAAGTGTCGAATAAACAACAGGTTCGTTGACTAAATAGTTGTTCCTGTCCAATGAAGAGGTAAAAGTTGAATGGAGATAGTATGTTGCATAAATACGATATATGTCGACACACTAAGAGGGGGGTGATATGTTGAAGGGGGGAACATTGTGTAGTGCTTGATGTAATTTTTTTTAGGGGAAGTGGAGATTGTGAAGTCCGGCAGCAGAGGCTGCTATCGGAGTTTACTGAATGAGTCAAAGTGTCACATTATAATATCAACACACCCCCTTGCATACGAATGTGTCTCATTATTCAGCATTTCCATATGGAAATTAGTCATTATGCTTCATTTGCATACGGAAATAGGCCTTTATCGATATGATGATTGAAAATTCGTAAACCTGTTGGATTGATGTAGATATGGGCATCTTTTTGTCGTAGACACTGGTGAATACAGTGAATGTGCCTACGACATTGCTCCGACAGGACAGCAACATTTTTAGCCCTCTATGAATTTTTGTGCATCTAGGCCCAGGTGTTCTACTACCAATCTATTACATATGTGATGATGAAACAGTGTTTATATTCCAAGCATAAAGTGAAGTTCCAAAGCATTTGTATTAGGATGTGTAAATAATATGGATTGATTCGGATAGATATGAGAAAAATGTTACTCATAAAGCTTATAGTGGTCATAACACAGTGAAGTTTATTATGTACAAATTTCAGGTAAACAGCTACCCCTTATCAAGGCTAAAGGTTACTTATTTACCCAGAATGCTGACCAAATAAATGTCACTGCATTCCCACTAGAAGAGTGTTCGTCATGAAGTGTCTTCCAGTGTGCAGCTGAGTGATTTATAGCACAAATTGTGAGTAGAGAGCCACTGGTTTATTTTACCTGATTCAGTCCTGCTACAGCATTACCCCACCTCTTTCTCATCTCTATATGTGTTTGACACATATGCAAAACTTGCCATGATTTTCCTTTATGTGTATATGTGTAGATGTTTACGAGTGATTTGTTGTGGAATTATACACGTGTTTTAAAAGCTTTCTATGTCAACTTCCATGTAGAAATTACTAAATCTTACAAGAGCTGCCCCACTCACTTGCATTGTACAGGTGCCAAAGAATTCACTCTCCCCTTCTTTAGTGAGTGGAAAGTCAGGATTTGCATATTGAAAAAACTTGAATTAAAAATGTATTATATAATTCTAAATGGGATATGTACCCAAAACGAGTTAAAGCACAGGACACATATAATTAAAAGGAGATGGTATATTGGCCATTGCATTGTGCTCTACAAAGCTTAGTCAAAAACTTAAGGATAGTAATACTTAAAATATAAAAAAAATATGTTGTAGGGTTTATCCCCCTGAGTAAAACAAGAGTACTCCCACTGCTGAAAGGTTTTTCATTCAAAAGTTATTAATTTTCAAAGTTGAATTTTTTAGGTGCATTATCACAGTGGCCTGAAATTGTACAGTGGCGCTGTTGCTACACCATCCTATGGAGATTTATGGTCCTGGGACCAGAGCTGTCCATAGGATCGTGTAGCAACAGCGCCACTGTACAATTTCAGGCCACAGTGATATTGCAACTAAAAAATTCAACTTTGAAAATTAATAACTTTTGAATGAAACACCTTTCAGCAGTGGGAGTACTCTTATTTTACTCAGGGGGATAAGCCCTACAACATATTTTTTTTACATTTTAAGTATTACTATCCCTTTAAAAATAGGCTAATATTGGTTAAAGAGATACCTAAATGTTTAATTGTTCTTAATACTTTGCATACCAGGTGTGTGTGCAGTACATTGTAAAAAATGATTTGTGCACATCTCTTGAACTCGGGTGTTTTAAGTAACATTGGAGTCCAAAACATAGAAGAATATCTCCTGTAAGAGTGCTCCTTAAATCCATAAGCTTTAAATTAAATTTCTCCTCTATTCAGATACATGTGTACACCACTACCTACCACTATATACTTTATCTGAGTAAACTGTACCTATTTCTGAGTATCTTGTCCCTCCCCCTACAGAGTTTGCTACACGTTGTCCACATGGTAAGAAAGAACTGCAGTACAAGAAGGCAAAGCTTGAGAAATGGGCACCCTACCTCAATAAAGATGGGCAGGTCTCACGTCTCACTGTGTACCAGGACACAAAGTGTAAGTAATGAGCCAGTAGGAGAGGTCAGTGGGATATATTTACAAACTGAAAGGCTGAGTAACTCTGAGGAATCAGCCACAACACAGATTAAACAAAAAATGTCAGTGACTCTAAATGGCACTTTTAAACCTTTGATTGCTAGTTGTGTCTCCAGACCATTGCTTCACAATATATTTTAGATCTTTGGTATTCACAGGTTTATAATCCCCATTTAAACCGATGGAGATTTTTACTTTTTTCATATGGTGGAGTTAATTTGCCCTAGTTTGCTCCACTTTCATAATGTATATATGGCCCAGTGAGAGAATATCAAGACCACTAGAGTCAGTTTTGTTTTTCCTCACAGGCTTCCAAGAGGTGGAAATTCAAGAATGGTTTCAAAACAGACTGGATAAGTTGAATATGAGACAGCAGAAGAAACTTAGCCAAGTCACAACAGAGTATTTCTTGCCTGGACGTGGTGATGCTTTAAAAGGTAATCACCAACAACTTAAAGGATCAGTAAACTTTTTTTATGAAAACATATATATTATAGAAATTTCTTTTTAGGAAAACATAGGTACTTCGACTGATGGGAGGCTTTTAAAAGGATAGTAATGTTTCACAATAAAAGCAGCTCCAAATAATCTTCATAGTATTTGGGCCATGGAGAGTGTTATTTTGTTATTTCAATACTGTCGGAGTTGTAGTTCAAGAGTAATTGAATGATAAAGTATTGAATGATAAAGTATCTCACTCCTGCCTCTTTTACCTAGGGTAAGCTACCTCCCCTCAGATGTGGAATCTGGACTTGAGACCAGACAGCTCACAGCAAGGTACAATCTTCTTACTGTGAACATAAGGAAAACCCTGCCCCCCCGACAGGCTTTTTCCCCTTACGCTAATTTCCCACCCTTTTTACTGATGGAACACTGCTCATCTGAAAAACCTTTCAGTTGGGCAGGGTTTTGCTCACAGTGAGAAGATTGTCCCTTGCTGTGATCTGTTTGGTCATGTGACCAGATTCCATATCTGAGAGGAGGCGGCTTACACTAGGTAAAAGGGGCGGTAGGAGGATACTTTATCATTTAATTACTTTTGAACTACAACTCTGACAGTATTGAAATAACATTCTCCATGGCCCAAATACTATGAAGATTAATTGAGCTTTTTTTCTGTGAAACATTACTGTCCCTTTAATTCAAAAGCTAATTTTTTTATTTTTAAAAGTAACATCACAAGGATGAAAAACAAGTTTGAGCTGTAATAACATTTGAATGAAAAATCTGAATTATTATTTATTTTCAGACTTTCTGAGGGTCTATATGATATATAATGTACAAATTATTATGTTATTTATCACAGACAAACAAGGCTTGTTATTTTATGCTAATTGGAGCTAAACTACCTTGTATAGTCCCCATGTAATTCTCCTTCCCCGGTGCTTTCCCTCCCACTATGTTAATTTTTTAGACCTCTTTTCAGCATTTCAGTTCATAATGTGTTTATTTTAAACCTTTGTGTTTTAGAGAGTTGAATTTTCCACAAGCATTCAAAGAGTTAAATTCAATGGTGCTCCAATGCATGAAAATCTTTTAGATGTACATTCCCCATCGATTTCTGTGGGGAAAGCGTATGCACATAGACACGGACGTTTTCCTGAGTACTTGCTCTCTTTTCTTTTTCATCCTGTGGGGGACACAGGGACCGAGGGAGGTTAAGGTCTTTTTTTTTAGTTGACAGGGAGCTTTAAAAAATAACTATCTCTGAAGCAGGCAGTTTCCTTCTCTGCTCATGCTGAACCCCCACATAGCTCCACCCACTCAACAGTTTACTGTGTCCTGCATCAAAGGAAAAGACCTTATTACAGTTTTCCAGTACAAGACATGCTGATTATTTGGCACTCACAATGGTCTAGATCAGGGCTGTCCAAGTTCAGTCCTCAAGGGCCACCAGCAGGCCAGGATTTAAGGATTTCCCTGATTAAGCACAGTTGAGATAATTAATTGCTCGTTCAACTTGACTAACTCACCTGTGCTTAAATCCTGGTATTTTTTAAAGTGCCCTACCTCCCAAAAGAATGACCTTAACCCACATGGTCCCTGTGTTCTCCTCATTAGCTTTAACTGCATTAAAGGGAAAGAGATGGATTGTAAATTCCTGTCTGTCCTCTCTCAGAGCCCTCTGTTTAGTGTGTTGTTGTCGGGAATGCTTTACCCACAGAATTTAATGGGGAAAGTATTTCCCATACAGTTACTGCATTGCATTAAAACACCAGTCAATTCAACCCTTTCAGTGTCCAACCATCGGACACTCAATTAGTTAAAATAAACACATTTATAAATACATTTTCTGTAAATGGGGCTTAAGGAGCTGGTCTCTACAGTTAATAAAATAAGTATGAGCAAGAGGTAGGGAAGTGAGAGAGTAATAGGAAAGTGAGCTGGTATCTGAATTACTTTTGGCCAGTAGTGGTTAATTAGCATAAACACAAATACAACACACATAAATAAAGTTAAATAACTATTATAAGTAAAAATAGCTACTATATAGATGATTTTGAAAGTTCTTTCAAAATCACCTAAGTTGTTATAAGGTGACAGGTCCACTTTAAAACAAAAAGAAAACCTTTTCCCTATTAAGAATTGAAAGTTAACAATTCATTGTGTTTTTATTTTTTTCAGTGATTCGCTGTTTTTTTTAAATCTCACTTTTAATAGCTGACATTTTAGAGTCCGATATATCAATTTCCTAAGCACAGGTAGAAGATGTCACAGTTTACCAATAATGTTCAGGAGTCAGTACGGTATAGTTAAATGCAAAATGTATTAATAATAGAAAAGTAGAGCACAGTATATATACAAATAGCAAGCAGAGGGTTACAAGCCAACGAGCACTGCTATCAGGAATAGTAGGCTGCCAAGCTTGACCACTCTGCTGGAGAGTAGGCCTCAGCCACTGGTAGTCTCTGCAGGAACCAGGAGCAGGAATACTGGATCTTGATCCGACGAAGCGAGAGTACTGACTCACTCCTGCAGTCAGTAGGGAGCGATATCTGACTCACTCCTGCAGTCCGTATGAGGAAATGGATAACTGACTCACGACTGCAGTCAGTATAAGGAAAGGGATACCTGACTCATGCCTGCAGTCAGTATCGGAGCTAGTCTACCAGAACCCCAGGTCCACACTAGATTGGGTGTCTGCTAGGTACAAGGAACAAACAGAAGAATAGTCAGACAGAGCCACAAGTCAGCACCAGAGGGGGTAATCAGACAAGCCAGGTCATACACAGTTCAGGTAGTCAGCCAGAGCCACAGGTCTGCATCAGGTTCGGTGTTCACTATAGGGATAAACAAAAGAAAAGTTAGACAGAGCCACAGGTCAGCACCAGGTTGGATGGAAGACTAGCCAGGTCATACACAGAGCCCAAGGTAATAGAACTGCTATGAACAACAACACAAAAAGGCATCTGAGTCAGGACTCAGACTGCCCTTTAAACCCCTCCTCAGGAAGTAGGTAGGAGGAGCAGCTTAGAGAAAGGAAGTGGGTAGGAGGGCACTACATGAAGCATGGCACATAAAACAGAGGCCTGCTGCATGCTTGAAGCCTCGCGCCTGCAGATGATGCTGAAAACAAGGTAAGCTGTAACAGCAGAGTGGTCAACCAAAGATCAACTATTCAAGATTAAGATGAAAGAAAATAGTGCATCTTAAGAACACAATTAAAACACAATTTATAGTTAACTTATTATTGCTAATTAATAAGAGGGTTTTTTGTTTGTTTAAACACTATACTGAGTAGTGTCATGGTACCACTGTAATTATGTCTCTACAGTTCACCAGTATCGCTTCCAGGCTCCTGAAACCGAAAGAAGTATGGTGTTTTACAGTGAAGCTCGTCTAGATGGACTGGAGAGACGGGATGAGAAACCTAAAGAAATGACAGAGACATTTCAGGGCCGAGCAGACTTCCTTTATTTCAAGCATACCCTTTTTGGGAAGAGGCCCAAGAAAGTGGCAATAGCTGGAGGACCAACTGAGGCTAATCCGAGACCAATACTGGTATTGCAATGCAAGCAGTAGCCCATATTAATTTCATGAAAGAATCTGACGATGCTAATTGTTGTCATAGATGGAGCCCTGTTGGTACAAGGGCTGTCTCCTTATTGCTTTAATGCTGACCACTTATGATGATGATACCTACTGAAGGGCTGCACTTGAAGTATTGCAGCCCTATGACAAAGGTGGCTCTATATTTGTTGTTGAACTACATCTCCCATTATCCCCAGCCAGACTCAAGCTGTTGTTGCACTGCAAATAACATTACTCTCAGCCTGCTGACAACTTTCAGAGCATGATGGGTATTGTAGTCCAATAACAGTTGGAATAATAAAGTTTTCTCACCTCTTCTTTTGAAATGCAATTCGCCGTTCTTCAGGATGCATCTTTCATAAGGTGAAAGTATTAAATGGATGAGGTGGAAACTGTGGTCCTTTAGACCTACCAACAGAGCATGTCTTCAGGACACCCCAGCTGAAGCACGTGGACTAATTAGTGTCTCTCTGACACATTAATTAATTGATCTATGTGAGTTCATTCAGGGATGTCCAGAAAGCCTGTTCTGTTGGCAGCTCTTAAGGACCAGGGTTGGCTACCCCTTCTTTATAGGTACTCACTATTTGTGCCTTAAAAAATCAAAAGGGTGGGCGAGACAAACTGTAACCTACTAGGAAGCAGCAGAAAGCTAAAGAGGAGCAATATTGGAACACACCAATGAAACCACAGGGTACAAATAAAAATGTCCTAACTTCCTATTGATTTAAATGGGGCACTTAAATGCCAGAAAGGCTTGCCCTCTAACATTTAAGAGGTTAAAAGCACCAATTAAATCAAAGGGAATGTTTAATTGTCCAATGTGGTGCACTTGGTTTGCCCCATAATTGTTTCTCTGTCCCTTTCTACAGCCCTAGGATACATATTAGTCATGGTAAAGAAATAAACGTGGACATATACTGTCAATCACAAGCGGGATCCATGTTGACAAATAAAGATGTATGAGACTGCTAGTGATATCTAAAACATATCCATATAGTTTTGACTGCTAAAGACTTGGTGGGAGGTTTCCAGAGGAGTACAGTCAAAAACAGGGATACACTTTTAATTTTATGGTATTAAAGTGATCTACGTTGTTCCTTTTCTTCTAAAAGAAAATCACAGAACGTTTCCATAGAAACAAGCAGAAACCAGCCAGCGAGGATGTAGCTGAAAGAATCTTCCTGATAACGGAAGATCGTATTCAACTGCGCTGTCACCGGGAAGATGATCACATCACCACCTCATACTGGGAGTACCAGAAACCTCCTAACCTGGGAGAGAAGGGAACGCATGTCTTAATGAGCCCTGAAACTTGCATCTCTTACCAGGTGAATGGGCAGTGGAACTTACAGACCAACTTCCTCTAACTTTGTTTGCATTATGTAAATTAAATATAATTTCTTTTACATCCTATGTGGAACACTGGAACCATGGGGTAAAGTCCCATCCTGCACCACTTTACCCCACCTGGGTATGCTTAGTTTTAACAGTGCTCTCCATGAAGGAGGAAGCAAGGGCACTGCTCTCTTAATTAACCTTAACCCCCAATAGGCAGGCTCTTATTCCTGGCCTCCTTTAGAAGGACTGACCAGTGCACAGGCTTTCAGTACCTGATCTGTGGAGGATGGCTTGTTTTATCAGCCTGTTTCCTCTTATATTCTATGAAACGTATCTGTTCATATAGAAGACTGAAGAGAAGATTTTCTACACAGGTTCTGTGAGTATGCCTCTATTTCTCTATCTGGCAGCCACATTTACATGTGGTTTAGCCTTAATTAAGTTTTTGTTGATGGGCTTGCTTATGCAGCACATCTTTAAAGGATTTAGCACATCTATGTAACTGGTGCACTGCACTGGTGAGGGCATTTCTTACTGTATGGGACTTTTCATTTGGGAAGTGTCTTATTGTCAATTGTGCTTACGTATTTTTCATTTATGTTTAGCAACTTTTGCTAACTTTTATTAGTTTTATAAAACTTTTCACTTTTTAGGTCAAGGTGCCTTTAAGAATGGGCATGGGCAGGGCTGCTATATTGCTTGGAAAATACAACGTTATTCTGGGGCTTCTGTTGCCTGGGTGTGTTTTTCAGAGGCAGTAAGAGGGCTAAAGATGATTCTAACCTTACATACTGATTACTGGAGCCATATTGGACCCCCCTCCTCCTAATATCAGGGGGGTGCCATTGAGTGACAGCTGGAAAGCCACTGTATCATTTGTAAATCTGGGAAACCACAGTCCAGCAGGAAATACTTCCCAAGTCTTCCAGCAAAGAAAGAGGTGGTCCTTGAATGATCCTCTTCCCTTTTGGATTTTAGAAGCTGGTCTCTCCCTGCTTTCCACATTAACCCCTTGCACTCAGATAAGTACTTTTAATGATTTTTAAGTACTTTTAGTCTACTTTTCCACTACTTTTATGTTTTTTTTCTTTATACTTAGGGGTTTCCTGAGTATGTCAGAACCTAAAGGAGACATGGGCAAGTCCAAGGCTATTAACGCTTCAGAGGTCCCTTTAACCCATTAATCTTCATGCCAGACTGGGCTTCTTGAGGCTCTTTTCTGGTATTCTGTGTCTCTCTGGCCCCTACTTGACCTTTGGAGGCTTCACCTGTTGAACAGGACCTGCACAGATTAAGGGCTTGATTCAAATGTTGGCGTTAAAACCAGCGTGAAGTAAAAAACTGCCTTCGCGAGTTAAACAAGACCAGGTAAAGTGAGATTCAAATCTTCCTTACCCAGAAAGGCTAACGAGCGAAAACCAACAAAATACACGTTCACCTTAAACCTGCTTTTCATAGAAAATCTCTAAAAACACACGATAAAAATGTTACCTAGCACCACAGCCAATCACAGCACTCCACAGCAGAAAGTTCAGTCAGAAAATCCAAAACCAACGTCGACAGTTCTGAACAGCATTCTCTGTGCTTCCCTACCTTGCCACTAGGGGAACACAGAAAAGGCTTTCAGCACCATGGACAGCTTTGAATGCCATAGGGATGTGCACTGCTCACCCCTGTGGCATTCAAAGGGTTACAATAATGAAAAGTAGTACACCAAGCCCTACACAATGCCCCCCTTTGACCCCCCCCCCTTTAGTATGTCACATATATTGCAAATATGTGACATACTAACCCCATCCACATCCACCTCATAGACTTCCATGTGGTGGACAAATCTGTCTTTTATTCCACAATTAACCCTTTGAGTACCAGAGAGGTAGGAAAGCATTGCTTAGCATTTTTCCTACCCTCTGGTACCCAAAGGGTTAATAGGCAAGATATGCCTGTGTGTGTGTGGGTGTGTTTGATACATTTTATTATTAAAATACTATTATTAAACATATATTGAAGGAGAGTGGAGCAAAAATAATGATAGCAATGGGACACAGGAGGTAGGGCATTACAAATGAGTAATTAATTCATTCATTAATAATGTCCTACTTACTGTGTCCCATTGTTATTAGTGTTTTTGCTCCAATCTCCATTTGAAGGAGAGTGGAGCAAAAATGATAATAGCAATGGGACACAGGAGGTAGGGCATTACAAATGAATGAATCTAAGTCAATATACGTTTAATAATAGTATTTTAGTAATCAAATGTATAAAACACACCCCCACACACACACACACACACATACAGGCATATCTTGCCTATTAACCCTTTGGGTACCAGAGGGTAGGAAACATGCTAAGCAATGCTTTCCTACCTCTCTGGTACTCAAAGGGTTAATTGTGGAATAAAAGACCGATTTGTCCACTACATGGAAGTCCATGAGGTGGATGTGGATGGGGTTAGTATGTCACATATATGCAATATATGTGACATACTAAGGGGGGGATGTGGAAGGGGGCATTGTGTAGTTCTTGGTGTACTAGTTTTATTGATTGTAACCCTTTGAATGCCACAGGGGTGAGCAGTGCACATCCCTATGGCATTCAAAGCTGTCCATGGTGCTGAAAGCCATCTCTGTGTTCCCCTAGTGGCTGGGTAGGGAAAAGCACAGAGAATGCTGTTCAGAACTGGCGACGGTGTTTTTTTTTTACTCTGTGTGGTGTGCTGTTCTCCAAAAAAAATAGGCTGTCGATTTCTGGAGAGAAATGTTGCAATTTAACGCGAGTTAGCCCTAACTCTAACATTTGAATAGCTTTTGGCGTTGCTTGTACATTATCATCTATGGGTGAGATCTTGCTGTTCTGGCGACGGGCGAAGTGTGTTTCAGAACTGGCGTCGCTTGTTACTAGTTGAACATTTGCATTGCTCAGTTGACGTTATTTTTTTCTGGCGATGCCAACATCCTTGGCAAGGATACAGATTTGCAGATGGCAGATTTGCAGTTGGCAGATGCCTCTGCTTTTAAGGACCAGGCAGATACACACCTATATTCATTTTTTGAAGGTGCATTTTGCAACTTCTGGTGCCACCTTGCTCCCTACTTTTGCCATTGCGTGGGTAACTAGGGCTATGGCTGTCTGGGGAGACCAGCTTTTGGATGCGGTGCATGCGGATGCATCCACCTTACTGAAGCGGAATTTGATGTCTCCAAGCTTACTGGTAAGGTTTTGGCTTCCTCTGTGGCCGTGCTTCATACTCTGTGGCGTAAGATTTAGTTGGCTGACCAGTCTCCTAAGAAATCTTTGGTATTTCTCCCTTTTGTGACCAAACAGATGTTTGGCCCAGAACTGGAGAATGTTATCCTTCATACCAGTGAGGGAAAGTGCACCTTTTTGCGTCAGGTTACTCCTAAATGTTCATTTTTTCCATGGAAAACTCATGGTTTTCATTACCTCGCCAGTATGGGTACACTTATAGGCTACCACTTCCTTCGGTAGCCCAAACACATTCCAACCCAAAACCCAAGCAGGCTTGGTCAGTCAAGAAGCTTTTACAGTAGCCCAAGGCTGCTGAACATTCCTCCTCGTGGTTTGAGAGGGCTGTGGTTCACTTCAGATTATAGTAGGTTATTATGTTTTTTTTCCACTGCACATGGTCTGTGTATATGGTGGACCAGTGGGTTTTGGTGGTAATTTCAGAAGGGTACCACCATGTAATTTCTTGATGTCCAGAGTACCTCACTATCAATAGTGAAGCCCTCTATTTTTGAATTGTTTCTTTCCTGGTAGACATTCAGGTGTGTATTCCAGTTCCTACTAAGGAAATATTCTCAAGATTTATTCAAATCAGTTGTTCCATTGCACCCCAAAGAAAAAAAGATGGCAGTAATGACGGAGCATAAGTACTCCATGTGACCAAGGGAATTTTTGGCTTCCCTAGACATTTAGGATGTTTATCTGCACATTCCTATACACAAAGGTCATCAGAGTTTCCCTCAGTTTGCATTTCAAGATTGTTATTTTCAGTTCACTTCTCTCCCTTTTGGGTTGGTATCCACTCCACACGTACCAACAAGGGTCATGTCAGCCCTGGCAGCTCGCATCTGCTGTCAAGGAATCTCTTTCACTCCCTATTTGGATAACATTTTATTAAACTTTCAGAGGAGATGAATAAATGAAAAAAAAAAAAAAAAAAAAATATATATATATATATATATATATATATATATATATATATAGCACCACAGGTTTATGCAGTAATTTAATGGTTTGGGCTATACAGGGTGACAAGAAAACATTGGAAATAACGTCACTGCTCGAAAGCTTACAATCTAAAGTGGTAAAGGGTGACATAAAGAGAACATAAGGGTTAAGTGTGGAATGCTGTGTTCCATTTCTGACAGGATAGTGGAACTTAAATTAGTACGTTATTAGAGCCTTGGATATATGAGGTTAGTGCCTTCTAGCTAATTGAAGGCTTGCTGAGTAGTAGTAATGTTAAGGAGTAGTAATGTTAAGTGAGTCTTGAAGACCTCAAGAGAAATGCAGTGGCATAGGTTGGGAGGTAGAGGATTCCATAGATAAGGAGCAAAGAGGGAAGATGGTTTGATATGAGAGAGAGCAGCTGTAGACACAAAAGGAGTTGACAGAAGAATGTCGTTGGCTTATCGTAGGTGGTGGAATAGCAGGAGATTAGAGTGGAAATGTAGGAAGGGGTAGAGGAGAGAAGGGTCTTGAATGAGAGTAACAGTATTTTATATCCGGAGATACGCAACAATTGGAGGAGGGGGAGGGGACAAACCTACGTAACAGTAGGGTAACTCGTGCTGCATAATTCTGTATGGATTGAAGTGTATGAATTTGGGATGCAGTAAGACCAGAAAGAAGAATGTTACAGTAGTAGTAACTTGCTTCTGATACAGGATTTATTGTAGTGCCATTTATTGTCACCTGGAAGGGCACTTCTTGGCCAGGTCAAGGTAGAATGCAGAGTCATTTTTGATATGTTGAGTTTGAAGTGACTGTGAGCCATCCAGCCTGAGATAGCCAAGAGAAAATCTTGTTCACTTAGATTCAGAATTCAGTGTCCATTCTGGGGCAACACAGTTGGGTGATGAATCTGAAGAAATCATCTATAGTTCTGTCACAGGTCCATCACTTTCTTAGTATGAGATTCAATACTCTTCTGGAGATGTTTTTTATACCAGATGACAAGATTTTGTTATAGTCTCTCCAAGTGATTCAGGTGGTATCCTGCTCATCTGCGAGTAAGAGTAAGAGTACATGAAATTACTAGGCTACCTAGTCTGTACTTTGAATGCAGTCCCATTTTCTCAATTTGATATGTGGGAGCTGCAGCTGGAAACTTTCAGGAATTGGTCTAGACAATCTTTCCAGTGTCATGTCTCTGCCCAACAGGATGAAGGTGGACCTACATTTGTGGCTTTAGCCACTGGTTATCCTATATTGGATTATAGTTACAACAGACACTGACCTGACAGGCTGTGGTGCCACTTTGGGTCCTCAGACTGATCATCTCCTTTGAAGCAGGGAGGAGAGTTCTTTGTCCATAAATGTTCTGGAGCTTTAGGAAATTTGCCTAGCTCTGCGGCATTGGTCTCAGTCTCACCAGTGATCCCTGGTGCGGGCAGTCAGTGTGACGACGGTGACTTACATCAACAAACAGGGAGGGGCCAGGAGTGTGGCCATGTGACCTGAGGTTTGGCTGATTCTCATGTGGGCAGAGTCTGGATTCCAGCAACTGGGCGTTCAATCAGAGCATATTCTACTTGACAGTTTGACTGTGGTGGACCTAATGGCCACTCTCTTGAACCACAAGGATCGTCAGTTCTGTTCCAGGTCCTGGGATCTTCTAGCTCTCCTGGTAGACGCAATGATAATTCCATGGCATTTTCCTATGGTGTATGTTTTCCTTCTGGTTCCCCTGATTCCCAGGGCACTGAGGAAAATCAGAATGGAGCGGGCTCATGCCATTTTGATTGCCCAGTTCTGGCCCCGTTGGACCTGGTTTCCTGATCTTATCTATCTTTGGCAGAGCCATTTTTGCTCCCTCTGCATCTGGGCCTTTCAACTTTGGGTCTGCTTAGTCATTAATAGGTGGAGAAGTTGGCTTTGGTGACTTGTCACTTAATACCAGCATCATGAGAATGAAGGGGTTTTCTGACTGTCATTGCTACCATGCTGCAGGCTCGGAAGCCAGTCTCTTCCTAGGCATATCATAGGATATGGTCCCTATTCTCAACTTCCGGTTGTCTTGTTCAGATTTCTTCTCTTTCTGTCCTTTTCTTGGGGTGTATTTCCTTACTACCTGTTCAAACTTTTATCCAAGGGGTGACTCATGCGTACCATGTCTTTTGGGATCCAACTTCTCCATGGGACTTAGTTCTGGGAGTGCTTCAGAAGGCTCTATTTGTCTTGGGTTTCCTTGCGTTTCATGACGCTTTTGGCTGGCATTCTCTTGGCTAATGTGTTGCAGGTGACTTCAGGCTTTATTTTGTAAGCCTCTCTTTTCTGGTCTTCCACCCTGATAGGGTGGTACTGAAGACTCCCATAGGGTTCATCCCTATGGCTGTTTCTGAGTTTCACATCAACCAGGAAGTTGTTCTTCTTTCTCTCTGTCCAACTCCATTTAAAACACAGGAACAAGAGCTTCTGTTGGATGTGGTTAGGCGTTTGAATTACTATGTTCATTTCATGCAGCCTTTTGTCATCCCTGAGGGCCCTTGTGTTGGGCAGGCTGCATCTAGGGTAACAGTGGCTTCTTGGGTTAGGCAACCATTTACCAGGTATATTTCCTCAGGAAGAAGCCTGTGCCATTTTGGGTGGGCACATCTTGGGCATAGAAGAATCAGGCCTCTGCTGGGCAGTTGTACAAGGTGGTGCTGTGGTCGTTTCTCCAAACTTTTGTAAAGCCCTACTGTGTCATTGTGTTGGCCTTGGCTAAAGCCAGCTTTGGCTGGAAGATTCTACAGGCCATTGTGCCTTCTAGAGTTTCTTTTGGCCAGCAGCATGTTGGCTTTTGTTCTTTGGTTTTTATTGTTGGTGTCCATTGACACCCGAGGTTCATGTTATACCAGTTTGAAACAGGTATCGGATGGGGATTCTCCTTCACTCCCTGAAATCATGGTGGATGCTTTGGTATAAGCCCATGATTCCTGTGTTCCACATAGAATGAAAGAGAAAAGGGGATTTTTGTGTAGCACAGGACTTCCCTCCTGGAGAAAAGCCAATGGTTCAGTTTCTGGGGGGGTCTCTTGGGTTCTCTGGTTCAGAGGACTACCTGTCTTGTTTCACATGTGTTTTTTTCTTTCAGCTTTGCTATACATTAAAATTGAGTATATCCAGGCGGCATAACATGGTGCAGGCTGGTAGTCTCCATCTCAGTGCCCTTTGGGAACTTTAACCCATGGTTCCTGTGTTGAACTAAGAGAAGAAGATTTATTGATAAGTGCACAAAAAATCCATGTATGTACATAAAATGTAAAAAAAAAATATATATATATATATATATATATATATATATATATATTAGAGAGAGAGAGAATATAATTAGGGTAGATATACTCTGTATACTGGCAATCAAGATAAGGACTTTATATGCTTTGACACTCTGACACTCTGATATTCAAACACACACAGTATTTCTCACGCACAAACACACACTCACACAGAGTTTCTCTCTCGCTGACACAGTCTTTGTGGGTGGGTTTGTGTGTCAGACATACACAATGAAAAAGAAGTGTGGGAGGTAAAAGGTTCGTAGGGAGAGAAGGAGTAGAGGCATTTTTCTGACCCAGTCAAAGTATACACCTCTTCTTATGTCAGTACCCACTTTGGAGGAATGGGAAGGTGTTACCAATGAGTATTGTAAATTCTTCTGCACTTATAAAAATGAGTGTGTTGTTTTTGTTTGTGTTATCAATCACACCCACTGGGTCTCTTTCATACTGTGTGTGTCTCACATACACACACAGGTAATTTGTCTCACACAGTCTCCCTTTCTCACTCTTGTGCACACACACACACACACACACACACACACACACACACACACACACACACACACTTCTATCTCACACACAATCTCTCACAACACACATAGTCTCTGCCACACACATGAGCATACACACACACTACAAAAAATATAGTCTATTTTTCTTGTACTTACACAAACACACAGTGTCTCTCGCACACATATACAGAAACAGTCACATGCACAAACACATATACATACAGTGTCCCACACACTGCCTCTCATACACACATGCAGACACACACACATAGTCACTTCCCTGGCACATAAATGGTTAATGTAGTAACACATACACACTCATCCTTCAAAAGCATACTTGTTTTGAGGACTGCATGATGATTCTAGTAGCAATGATATCAACCCTTGAAGCAGTTCCATACACATCATACCACGCATCTACAACTATAGATGCAGAAATAATGGTCACAAATGATCAATTGGCTGTTGCACCTGATATCATGGGACACAAAGAAGAAACTGTTATGGCATCTTGGATATGAGTTAAGAGTGTACCATAATGGCAGGATGCCAACAGGTACTGACCTGAAAGTGCTGAAAATAAGCAGACGTTTCTGCTACTGACAAGCTAGGGATACAGTCTAGGATGCAAAGCCCAAGATAATAGTCTGCCCCCAGAGTACCATTGCTGCAGTCAAAGTCAAAAACTGGATCCAAGGGAATCGGAACTCAAGCAAGCAGTGTTTGACTACATAACAAGGAAATGGGCAATGCAAGATGTGGATCTGATGGCAATGAGAGAAACTCAAAAGTTATCTATATTCTGTACAAGAACAAGAGTTCCTCATGCATTGGCTGTAGAAGTGATGGTACTATCTTGGAAATTCATTATGGCATGCATATTTCAGAAATGTCATCTAGTTCTCAGGGTTCTTTGAAAGATATTGAGAAAGAGCATGTGATACAAATAGTGCCAGATTAATCAAAGAAAGCATTATTTTCTCCATCTGGCAGTAGACAAACTAAGGTGACTACCACATGTTCTAGACTTACTATCTTTGGGGCAGTTAAACGATCTAGTCCCAAATCAGCTGTCATTAAAAGAGGTTCTGGGATTAAGTTATAGCTACCATATTTAAAGAACGAAAACCAAAACAGCTCAGATCTACTACAGGATATTGTCAATAGAGTTCTACCGTTTTTAATGAGTATACAGTCAGGAGGTTCAGGATTTCCTTCACCTGTGAAGGTTGTCATTGTTTTATTTTATTTTATTTTGCAATACTCCGGGGGCCCTCATAATGTGGGGAGAGTCCGTGTATATAATTCACTGTTTCTGGCACACTAGTTCCATTGGGACAATGAAGTTTAAAACTGGCGGAGGCCTAAGCTCAGCCATTGGCTGAGAGAGAAGCTTGTAACATAGCACTCTGATGCTGGCCATGCTACGTTCAGCAACACAGGTGATATGTACAGTGGTAGCGCTCTCTTCCACACAGCAGTGGAGGAGAGCTCTCCACGGTTGTTTACTGGGCCAATGTTTCCTTTTTTTCCGTTTTTATAACATACCGCTATTGGAGCATGAAGGGGAGCTATCTGCACATATGCAGACGTGCGTGGGCACGTACAGTTACCTCAAGACACCAATGAAACTGACAAACAAGTCCACCGTGCACCATTGGAGCAGCAATTTCAAATTTAACCCCCCTAGCTCAGCTCCGTTGCGGCATCACTATTATTATTTAACATTATATGTCCTCTAGTCCCTTCTGGACAATATTATTTACTTGACAAATTGTCATACATCTCTTTCTTTTTTCTTTTTTTTTTAAATAATGTGACAGAGCCAAAGGAGGAAAAGAAAACTAAGAGCAATAAAGGCACTTCATCCTCTTGCTATCTTGTGATACTAAGATTTCAAACAATACATTTTTGTGTACTAAATGTTTGGAATGAGTCTAATAGGGCTACTGCATCAAAAGATTTGCCTCCAAATCTTGAACCAGAGTGCGCTAAGGCTTTCCATGGTTCAATAGCCAGTACTTTAGAGAGAGTATTAGATAGATGGCTAACAGAAACACCATTTGTTCCTGTTAAAAGGCCTCTTACAAAGAATTCCTCAAAAAAATACACAAATTTCTTTACAACACTCATCAGATAATGAGGAGGAATTATCCAATAATAATAGTGAATCATCTATGTCTATGGCAGAGTGGTCCACACATAATGACAATGACACAGAATAAGCAGAATCTCTCATTAAAACAATTCTAGAAGTAACAGACAAACAAGTCAAGAATACCTCATCTAAATCCCTCTTTAAGAGTAAAAAGAAATCCTCTCTCACCTATACTGCTTATGAAGAACTTGACCAGATAGTCACACAAGTGGAGTAATTCAGATAAATCCTTGGTTATCCCCCAATAATATGAACTTACATATCCATTTCCCAAAGACAAGGTAGACGTTTGGTCTAATCCACCAGCAGTGGACCCCCACAGTATCCACACTGTCTAAATATACTAATAAACCAATTCAAAATGCAGCAGCCCAACCTTCTTTGTGTGCCAGAGGGGTACGTAACACAGTGCTATGCAATGCCTTGCTTACTCCTCTCGCACTCTAAGTGTTAAAGACTCGGCTGAAAAAAAGATTAATACATTAAATAGGTTAATGTTTTCAGTACAGGGAGCAAACATTAGACGTTGATTTGCATCACCACGCCTTTGTAGAATGGCAGAGGCTTGGCAAACACAAATAATAAAAGATAATACCCCACATGAGGATATTCTTTCTCTAATGGGTTACCTTCAAGAAGCCACCACCTATATAGGTGAAGCGGCCTTGGAGATAGCCAGAATAGCAGCCAAGGAGATCTTGGTTTTACCACCTGAGAGAAATGTCAGTGACAGAGCCGTGGCATCTTCCTCATATTCCCAGATCTCATATCTCATGGATCACTTCACCACCACAACCTGCTCAATCTACCTTTGATGCCATGGAAACTGAAACCCAAATATTAATGAAGAAACCTGTGTCTGACAAAATATATCATTGTATAAGGAAAATATGTTTTTCTTTCTGTTATAACAAAATGCTAGAACCATTATTCTTCCATCTCGTTTCATTATTAGAGTTCTTACAATAGGTCTAGAAAAGGGACTAAGGCAGGGGTTCTCAAATGCGGCCACCAGCGTGTTCACTTCCGGCCACCAGCATGTTCGCTTGTGACCACATGAAAAGTACAGTAGTGGTGGCCACTGTAGTATTATTTGTGGTGCTTGAGGGCCGATGCTGAAGCTGGGACACCGCGGAGCCAGAAGATGATGTCACGCAAGCAGAGACATAAGAAGCGTGACCACGCTCACAACATTGAGTTGGTGGGAGTAACCACTGCCAGGAAACCACCACTGCTCTGTTCTTGCTGGCGGCTCGCAAGTTGGCCGCCAGCCAAACCTCACACGCTGCACTGAGCATTAAGTAAATGGAGCTGGCTGGTCACCACTCCATAAGTGGAGTGGACCTTCATTATTTCTTGCAACCAACACCAGCAAGAAAAACATGATTGGTGGTTCAGTTTAGGACTAATGATCCCGGTGTAACACTATTTTCAGAGCAAGGCACTGACTTTGCCCGAAAGGCTTAAAAGCAGCCACATGCCAGGATCACAGATGCCGCAGCTGGATAGGCTGCAGAGAAGGATTGGACTGCTCTCAAGTCATGAGGTGGACTTTGCAGTACACCGAACAGCTCCAGACCTTAAGATCTGCATGCTGTTTGCTGAGACACTACACGGATACAAAGTAAGAGGCCACCAACATAGCTTGCTGTACTGTACAATTGTGACATTGGACCAGAAACTCCATTGTCTGTTCATGGAAGCTGTATGCGAGGGGGACATTATCTACCATTAATTACAACATTGTTCAGTGGTAGATTCCACCCTGGGTACTAAAAATGGTTGCACTCACTAAAACTAATTCTGCTATACAGCCAGTGGACCCAATATTTACTCTGTTACAAAAGAGCCACCTACAGTAGCAACTGTGATATGCTCAATGATAAGAATAAATGACAGGTAGGTAGTAACAGGCCACTGCCTTTATTATACAACAGTGGTTCTCAAAGGATTTTTCCTCATGGCCACCACTGCAGCCACCACAATGTTCTGATGGCCGTCACTGTGGCCACAGCCATGTTGTGGTGGCCACACTAGGACATTACATGCGCAACTGGTATAATGGGATTAAGACATACAGAAACTGCATACATTTATATCATATTACAATTTAATCATTCCAGAAACCACACAGGATTAAAAACTACCCCATAAAATGTTCTTAAAACTTACTAGTTACCCAAGGTCTATATTTCAGAGAAAGTCACTTTCTCTTCCAGTTCTAAAGGTTACTGCTTCACAGAAAATGCGCTTGAGCTCACAATCTTGTTTTAGGTGTATGAGGTCCTCTGTCAAGGGGTAGTTTTGAGACTACTGAGTGGGTTTGAAGTTGGCAAGGAATGGGCAATCACATTATGATGACAATGACTATTTAGTATGGTGTTTAAAGCTGATCAGGATTGGGTAGTCTTAGCCAGCTTTTAACCTTAATCCAGTAGTCCGTTATCTTTTGTCACAAGTTAACAAACCCCTTGAAGACCAAATGGGGAGGAGGATGGTTACATAAGGAGAGAAAGTTGGTCAGAGAAAGGAGTAATGAATAAGTGGAGAGATTTGGATGAGGAGTCAAGGAGGGAAGACAAGGTATCAGAGAGGGTGGTGGGGTGTCTGGTGGAAAGGATATGCTATCAGAGAGGATAGAGAGTCTCCATCCTCTCTGACATGCTATCCCTACCACTTGACACCCCCCACCCTCTCTGATGTCTTGTCTTCCTCTTTCCGACTCTCCATCCTCCATATAACAACAAAAAAGCAAGGGATTCTTTCATCAGACAACTTCTTGCCAGGTGCCATGAAGTGAAATAAAAAAAAATAAAAAAGTCAATACACAAATTATATCAAAAGGAGCAGACTGGAAACAGACCTATGCTAGTCTAAGTGATCCAACAAAATATTGAAAATATGAAAAAAATCCGGCACTCTTTATGGCAATTGAAAGACACTATGAAATACCAATTATGTTGATGTAATGATATACAAAAAAATGTAATTGCAGGATAAATATAATATTTTATTAAAAACAGGAGAATGATTAACATTGTGCGTCCACGATTGAAGCATCAAATAAAAACAGGTAAGAAAAGAATGGTGGATACTAAAAATGCGTGCTGATGTCTCTTGGCAGAACATGTTGGTTTTGGTTGCCAACATCATGGAAGCCAGTACCTACATTTATGCGGCTCTGCATGATGTGGCCAGTATTTTCTGTTTTCGCACATCGCACCCTATAGCTCAAGATTTGGTCTGGGCACCAATCCACTAAGACATCACTGGTGTCATTGCCTTCTTAGGGCAAGGCCCACTTTGGGCCTGACCTGAAACAGATCATTAGCAATGCTACTGTTGGAAAGTGCACCCTATTGCCCCAGATTTCTTTCAAGCAGTCCTTTCTTGCAAGGAAAATGTATGGATTTCATACCCTCGTCAACCAGGGAACCGAGGGCGCAAACCACTCAGGTTTCCCAACAGCCGCAAAGCTCAGACAAACTCCCGGAATCCTGGTCTGTCATTGCCTGTAGGGGGTTGTCGCCACCTCTCTTAATGGAGCAGTGGGTTTTGTGGGTGGCATCAGAAGGTTACCACATAGATTTCTGATCCTTTCCTCCATATTGCTTCTTTTCCTCCCTTCTTTGCCAGTCCCAGCTCAAGACGGCTTTTCACGTTTCTGTTGAATTATGTTTGTGGCTCCCTATTCTGGCCCTGAAATGTCTCAACAGGTACATGGTTGTTACGTGCTTCCAGGTGGAGTCTTTGCATTCTGTCATCACAGCACTGTGTCCAGGGATTATCCTAGCCTCCCTGGATCCTCAGGACGTGTACATACATTTCCCTTTACACCCGGACTGCCAACACTATCTGAGGTTTGCCATGGGCAGCAATCACTACCAGTTCATGGCCCTGTCATTTGGACTGGCTTCAGCACCCAGAATCTTCACTAATATCATTGCAGTCTTGGGAGCATACATTCATGCCCAAGACTCCATATTTGGACAATCTCTTGCTGAAGGCTTCTTCAAAAGACCTCTTGGCTCACCATATACAAGAGTTAGTCCTCATTCTGAGAGAAAACTGGATTGGTTGGTTTCTGCTCTGAAAGCAGTCCCCTGTTCACAGTTCCATGCCACGTAACTTCAGAGGGACAGTCTCAGGATGTGGTCCAGGAATCCAGAGCATCTCTCCCATAAGATGACCCTGTCTCCGGAAGCCAGGGAGGAGCTTTGGTGGTGGCTTCATCGTCCACATCTAGCGAGAGAGAGACCCTTTTATATTCCAGAGAGGGCTCTGGGGATGACTGACGCCAGCCTGAGGGCAGGGGTACAATCCTGGGTCACTTGAATGTCCAGGACAGGGCCAGGGAGTGTTTACTGTCCATTAACATTCTGGAGATCAGAGAGGTTCATCTGGCACTCTTCAGTTGGTCCCAGGTTCTCACGGGGATTCCAGTGACAGTTCATTTGGACAACTCCATGGCAGTGGTGTTCATCAGCTGCCAAGTGGGAACCCACAAAGAAATGGCATGGAGGGAGGCAAAAGGATCTCCTCACTTAGGCAGAAGATTATGTTCCAAACTTCTCAACCATACACATTTCAGGGGTAGAAAATGTACTGGCAGACTATATCAGTCATCAAGATATAGACCCAGGAAACTGGGAGCTCCACCTACCTGGGATCCCCCATTCAACCCTGAGGTGTCCCAGGGATCGACCTAATGGCATCCAGGGAGAAAAGGAAGGTTCTGACATTCTGTGCTTGAAAGAGGGATCCTCTGGCTTTCACGGTGTCCTATGTGTTTCCCCAGATACCTCTCATCCCCAGTGTGATCTGGAAGATCAGGATAGACAAGGCAATGATTATTATAATCACCCCATTCTAGCCCAGAAGGGCATGGCTTGCAGACATAGTCAGTCTGTCCATTCAGAATATGATTTTCCTGCTGCCCAGACTGGATCTGTTGCTTCAACGGCCTTTGTGGTATGAGGATGCGGAGAGACTGGCCCTGACAGCATGGCCACCATTCTGAAGAGGAAAGGATTTTTTGATGACGTCATCTCACCCAGGATACAGGCTTGGAAGCCATTCTACTCTAAGGCATACTATATGGTGTGGTCCATTTTCCACAACAATATGTCCCCACAGGTTTTTGACCTTGCCATGGTGTTGTACTTTCCTCAGGATGGAGTCAAGAAGGGGTCTCAGTTTGAATTTCATCAAAGTTCAGATCTCAGCCCTCTCTGTTCTTTTTAGGGACGTATTGCTATCATCCTGGATTTGTAGACTTTTCTACAGGGGGAGGCTCATGCCTTTCCCTCCTTTCAGGACCCAATATCCACGTGGGATCTCAGTTTGGTATTAGGTGTCTTTCAGAGGCCTCCTTTTGAACCTCTAATCTCCATCTCCTTGTGTCAGCTGACGCTGAAGATGGCTTTTCTCTTGGTAGCGGTCTCTGTCCGAAGGGTAGCTGAGTTGCAAGCTCTCTCTTACAAACCTCCATTCCTAGGTTTTCACCATGATAAGGAAGTACGTCTTACTTCTCAGGAATTTCTTCCTAAAATAGTCTCCGAATTTCACAACAATCAGGAGATAGTCTTGCCTTCTTTTTCTCCTGACCCTTAGTCCACTTATGAGAGGGATTTCCACCTGTTGGACATTGTGCACTGCCTTAAGTTTTATGTGCATCACACTAAGTCAGGCTGCATCCAAGGTAACCATTGTCTCTTGGATTAAAGTGTTAGTAATGTCCAAGAGCTTAAAAAGCTGAGCTAAATGCAAAAAAACTTATCTCTCAAACCGCTATTGACAGCTGTAAAGCTGTCAACAGGAGATTCGTGTCGGTCGATACAGAGGCGCGTAAGAAGTGCCGAGATCTCGTTACTTACAAGGAATCCCTTCATTGGAATGGTCTAAAACGTGTGCCTGAATCAGGCACACATTTTAGACCATTCCAATGAAGGGATTCCTTGTAAGTAACGAGATCTCGGCACTTCTCAAGCGCCTCTGTATCGACCGACATGAATCTCCTGCTGACAGCTTTACAGCTGTCAGTAGGAGAGATCAAACTTTAAACGCCTGTATCTCTTAAACCATAGCGGTTTGAGAGATACTGTTTTTGCATTTAGCTCAGCTTTTTAAGCTCTTCTAAATGCAAAAAACTTTTTCTTGGACATTACTAACACTTTAAGGCTGCCATATGCCAAGTAAATGAGATTAGTTAAAAAACAGGTTCCCTTCAAGATCACAGCACATTCCACCAGATCTGTGGGTGCTTCTTGGGCCTGCAAGAACAATGCCTTGGCTGAACATCTGTGCAAGGCTTCGATTTGGTCCTTTTTGCATACTTCCACCAAACACTAACGTGTCAATGTCTTGGCTGAACCCAAATTTGGCCAGAAGGTCCTTCAGGCAGTCTTGCCTGTTTAGTCTTGCCCTATCCATCATTCTCCACATTCAGTCAGTCTCCAACTCATGCTGCCAACATTTACATAACATATCTAGAATTCAACCTTTTCTCACCCAAAAGACTACCAAAAATGTAGAACAGCTACAAAGAGATGCCTCCACTGTAGTCCAAGGAATTATTTACACAGACAATGGAATTTAAATTTAAAAATAATTTTCATGGATGTATAACCTGTCATATATTTTGTATTTAGCCTTCATTCTAAACATGCCAGGAGAAGAGATCTGAATTGTCTAGAAAGCTTGCATTATAAAGCTATTAAGTCAAAAAATTTATAATTTTTACTCTTCCAGTCTAGTTTGTTTTGGGCATACAAACATCAGGTTTCAGTGGCGCAGTGGTGTAAAACAGTTATCTGAACTCTCTTGATACTTTTTCAAGACAATACAAAGTCAGTGTTTTCGCCTTGGCCAAGTCAAGTTTTGGAAGAAACGCGTTACAGGCAGTTATAGTGGACAAAAGTTTACAGTATGAAGAAATCTGAATTATTTTGGTTGTTATTAATTATGGTGTCCATTGACACTGGCTGTTACAGAAGTTTGCCAGGTGTGGCACTTGACCTTAGCATTGGTTTTAAGTTTTATCTCCCTCCTTCATCTTTATTTGGAATTGAAATGGGATGTCCCCATGATCTGTGTGTCATCCACAGGATGACAGGATAAAGTAATTTTATTTTTTTTTTGTTACTTACCAAAAGTAATTTATCTGGTTCCAGATGTGACACTCAGAAAAAAAGCTATGCCTTTGACATTCTAAGTCCCTTGGACTGGTGACCTTTCTTACCTCATTTTATGGATTATTTGACTTATAACTTCTATGGGAGATGTTAAATTAAAAAAAATGAACAGGTAGCGCTAACCATAAGATTATGTGGTGCAGAGTAAGAGACTACCTCCTCTAGAGTCTTTTTTTTTTTTTTTTTTAAATGCCCTACCTCTTAACGGGAACAGCATACACCCCATGGTGCCTGTGTCCCTCAAGGATCCAGAGAAAATACTTTATCAATGTGTAACACAAAAACTCTTTTTGCTATATTAATGATATTATCCTCATATGGACCAGCCTTGAACAGGACCTAATGATACATATCAATAACATCCAATCCATTAATTGCCTGGCTATTACTATGTTTCTTGAGGGTAATACATTGCAGTAAACCTACGGATTGTAACACTATCTTGCATCATACATTTTTTTACCCTAAATACAGTCAGATCTGTACCACACAAATGATCATGATTAGTCACAATAACAGCACTATGCAAATGACTACAGTACAATTGGAAATCAGAATTAGTCAGTGGGTAAAGGTATAGGAAAGCTAGTCTGGGTTACAGTGCAAAAAAAAAACTTGAGCACTCACTCAGTTTGCTGGCTAAAAATCCACAGCAGAAGTCACTATTACATAGACTTATGTTCTTTATGGATTGCACTGTGGGATCCTACAAACTCACTAACCGCGTTTGTAAACATTGGGATGCTTTGCCACAGATGACACATTACCCACAATATTTATTTGTCCCTGTTACAAGATATATGTTTGTAAAACCATGTGTATGTGTAAGGACAGAAGATCAATCATAAGGCTACTTACACAAAAGGATTTCCTAGCAGGCAACAATGAGAAATCTGTTGCATGTCAGTCATTGTTTGTAGCATAGCTACTCACCTGAAACCTTGCTCAGTATGATTATTGACTATATTCGTTCCTTTACATGCAAAGGAGACCGAGGTAAGACCCTAATGAGATGAGTGACATGTTGGATTTATTTCCTACAGGCTGTGTCCCACCAAGGACCTAAAAGATCAGCTTGTCTATGAATGTTTATACTGCTGATAATTTTCTTTGCCCAGTTTTGCTCTGACTTCACACTGCAATTCAAAGAGCATGATTTTCTGGGTATAAGCAGTGGAGCATGCCTTCAACATCAGCCATAACTGTTAATGTGCTGAGTGTGACCATGTAATGAGGATTACCAGTATGGGAGAAGCCTGAAGATATTGATGTGTTTGGGTGACCTTTTCATTTGCAAGTGATTTTTGCAGAGTCTGTGGGTGGTTTAATGGATGTGGGGTGGGCTAGGGTTTAATTTATTTATGAGCAACTAATGTAAAAGCCTGTGTACATGGGTGTATCCTATTATGTATAAGACCAGCGCAGTAGAGTCTGGTGAACGCAGAACTACACCTCCCAGCATTCTGTGCATTTGGGCAGTGTCTACTCCGCATGACTGCCTGCGTTTGGGCAGTCTCTATTGTGCATGACCGCATCGGACAAACATACATCTGGCCTTTTATATTCTAGGATATGATAGGGATCCTCCTCATGAGAGAGGCATTCGGCTGATTGATCTTTCAGAGCACTTGAATATATTGTGTGATGCATATTATATCTTTGATACATGTATCTGCACATACTGTGAATTGTTTCACTACTGATACTCCACATTTGTTGCATTTTCATCATTCATCAACTCCTGGCCCTATTATATTCAAAACCTTTTATATACGAGTATTTTTCGCACACAGATATATACAATCTTATATCACGTATTTATTTACTTCTTTGCTCTCATGTCTATGGTTTGCCTCTCTAGTATTCAGTTCTTTGTATATTGCCTTATGTATGACTCCCTGCTGTATAGGTGTTTAGTTCATGTGATTTCCTTTCAGTCTTAGCAAGCTTATTAATCTCCATCAACACTACTGGCATGACTTGCTATGCAACGCAGTGTGCCAGAGTAGAATTATTAGTGTGCTGTCCTTAGGTCCTGATGTGTCTACAGGATGGGATATTAGTATTATAGTCCCACTTATGTTAAATTGTTAGTTCTCTGTTTTCATTTGCACCCCTACAATTCTTTTGGCATTACTATATTTTAAAGATTAGTGTTTTTTGTTTGTGCTTATTTCCCTATTCCAGGATGCACCACAGACTAGGTTTAGACATGCTGTGCAATGCACTGGAGTCAGGTCGCAAGTCTTTATTTTTCATTCCTGTTGGCTCTTCGTATTCTTTCTGCTGCCTTGAATATATACTTTTTAACATATAAGTCATGGATCTTTTGGCCATACTGATATGGTATTCCCGAGCTTAATACTCTCTTTTTTAATTTTGTGGATTACCTTTTTCAGTGATCAGTCTATCTATTGAAACGTGTCTTATCAGCCACAGCATAGTTACAATTAACAGGGTGTATGATGGGTGGAGTGTTCCTTTTTCTGCTTTGTATGTTTACATTGTACATATCCTTTGTATATATTTCCATTTTCCATCCCCATTAACTTTTGTGATGCTAGATACATTTCCTACACAAAGCAAACTAAATATGCATAGTTGAATGATACTTACTGGGCTGGGTAACTGTAGAGATGCATTGTGGCACCTTTATTAACTAGGCACTGGTGTGGTATTTCACTGATAGTTCTGACTGGTGAGGTCTCCAGTTCCTCATCTGTGAAGTGCTTCTTTGATTAGCAGTCACTTGTCAACTGTAAGTTTATCCACAGGCTAACCACAGAGGTGCTTTTTGGTGGAATTTACCAACGCTCCCTGTGGCGTCAGTAACTTCCAAGTGAGTGAACAAATGGTATATTGTTTAACAAGCTGTAGAAGCTGCTTGAATAAATATTTTACAAGAAAGCACGCTATATACAGTAATATGCAAAAATTTTAGGCACATGTAAAAAAAAAAAATGCTGTAAAGTAATAATGCTTTCAAAAATAGACATTAAAATAGTTTAAATTTATCAATTAACAAAATAGTGAGTGAACAGAAGAAAAATCTAAATCAAATCAATATTTGGTGGAACAACCCTTTGCCTTCAAAACAGCATCAATTCTTCTAGGTACATTTCCACAGTTTTGTGGTGGGGTTGCTAAAGACAGTTTAATGTCACAAGTCATACACCATAGCAAGACTGAGCACAGCAACAAGATACAGGGTAGCTATACTGCATCAGCAAGGTCTCTCCCAGGCAGCAATTTCAAGGCAGACAGTGGTTTCCAGCACAGAGAAACGTGCAACATTGAGGACCGTAGAGGTAGTGGTCAGCCAAACAAACTTAGTGTAGCAGATGAAAGACACATCATGCTTACTTCCCTTCACAAACAAAAGATGTCCAGCAGTGCCATCAGCTCAAAATTGGCAGAAAACAGTGGGACACTGGTACACCCATCTACTGCCTGGAGAAGTTTGGTCAGAAGTGGTCTTCATGGAAGACTTGTGGCCAAAAGTCATACCACCGACATGGAAACAAGGCCAAGCGACTCAACTACATACGAAAACACAGAAACCCGGGTGCAGAAAAATAGCAGCGGGTACGCTGGACTGATTAGTCCAAGTTTTAAATATTTTGCTGAAGCAGAAGGCAGTTTGTTTGCCAAAAAGCTGAAGAGCGGTACAAGAATGAGTGCTGGCAACAGTGACGAATGGTGGAAGTTCCTTGCAAGTTTGGGGCTGCATTTCTGTAAATAGTGTTGGGGATTTGGTCAGAAGTAATTGTCTCCTCAATGCTGAGAAATACAGGAAAATACTTATCCATCATGCAGTACCATCAGTGAGGCATCTGATTGGCCCCAAATTTATTCTGCAGCATGACAATGACTCCTAACATACAGCTTAAGTCATTTAGAACTATCTTCAGTGTAAAGAAGAACAATGAGTCCTGGAAGTGATGGTATGGCCCCACAGAGCCCTGATCTCAACATCATTGAGTGTGTCTGGGATTACATGAGAGAGAAGCAACTGAGGCTGCCTAAATCCACAGAAGAACTGTGGTTAGTTCTCCAAGATATTTGGAACAACCTACCTGCCGAGTTCCTTAAAAAACTGTCTCCAAGTGTACATAGAAGAATAAATGCTCTTTTGAAGGCAAAGGGTGGTCACACCAAATATCGATTTTGGTTTAGATTTTTATTCTGATCACTCACATTATATATATATATATATATATATATATATATTATATATATATATATTATATATATATATATATATATATATATATATATATATATATATATATATATATATATATATATATATATACTAGAAGGAGAAATCAGAACTCACAGGATCAGTGTTGTTTTATTCTGTGGTCAGATTTTTGATCCTTACATGGATCTTTCTCAAGACGCCATATTGCTGTGTACCTATACCCCTATAAATACCCAGTGACCTTTCATACATCCAATCAGGAAAAATATACATTTGTATGAATCAATTTAAGAAATATTATGTACAAATAAAAGTGACATAACCTCAGTGACAGTATGCAGTGTACATAAATAGAACATAAAGTTAAAGACAGGGAAAATGAAGAAACTCATCCTATTCAGAACTTCACCCTGGATCAAACCTTGAATCATCCTCTGTACTGGCAAGCCTCGGGTCTCCCGCACATTGCGGAGCACCCGAATCCATCAGTAATAATCCATCTCCCATTCTTATCAATAAACAAATGACTAAACATTTGGGAAATCAAATATGTACAATAAAATCTAATCTCCCACAGCCACATCTGTCCAAACCCTCACAATCACCCTTGACCCTAAAGGTCAATCGGGATCGCAGAGCAGCAAGACAGGAAAACTCAAAGACCTCCCTCTATGAGCCAACTCAACTATAAGTCCCTTCACTGACAAGGCAAGTCATACCAGGCATGAAACCATAGTGCACTATGAATTTACTTATGTACACCAATAATTATTACCTTTGTCACAATCATATATTCTCGCCCATTTCGATGGAAGCTCCATGTGAGCGCCTCCTACCATTCAAACTAGTAGTTAGGAAGAGCCACATTCAATCAAAATTCACAAGAACAGAGAAAATTAGTCTTTAAGAATGTAACCATCATAACCCAAACCGGATATTATTAATAAACATATAGAAGACTCGTGTTAATCATGAAACGAATCTACAAAGTGGGGAGTTCATAGGGATACTATGTATAATAAGCATCAATTCTTATAGAACAACGACCTTTGCTGAGGGTGTGTTATGAATATAGATAAATCCATCTGTCAGAGAGTAATATCAGACAAGTAAAACAGCATATAAGTTAATTTCGTACCCCATATTCAGACTGATAGTTAATTCAGAGATATCCGGAACATATGCTGCTGTTGGGTTTGAGCAAAGTCTGGCTGGTCCTACCAGACACTGTCTCATCACCCATGTAAGCTGCTGCCCTGGCACTCTCATGTGGTCCCAGGTCGACTAAATGGGTGCATTTCCCTTATTCAGACAGATGCTACCCATCCATCTTTCTGGTCCCCACTGAGTCTCAAACCTCACTCCAATGGGTGTCTCCATCATCCAGTCCTAGCAGGTGGGAATAACTGGTCCATATAAAACTATCTTAATCTAGTTCGATCGATATAAGGGATTCCAACCACCTCCACCAGCAGGTGAATCAAAATGGTACTCCCATAGGTCTTACATAATCCTATTAAGAGTACATAGCATCCCCTGCCTCCACTGAAGTGGATTAGAGCAGTAGCTGTAAATAAGCTCCAAAAATAGTCCATAATGTTCATAAAAACAGGAATATGACATGTTTTCGTTCAGACCTCCAGGCGCCAGTGTCTTAAGTCTTCTAGTCCATCTGAGTTCTCTTTGTAATAGTCTTCCTCTATCCCCTCCTCTAGGGGGTATTGTTTCTTGATCAATGATCATGCACTGCATGGATGTGACTGTATGTTTGAATTGAGCAAAATGACGAGCCACAGGTTTATCAGATGTTCCAGATATTAATGCATGGGCATTTAATAAAATAAATGATGAATGTCGATGTACAAGTTAATCTCTGTTTGATGACTATATCCTTGCCAGAATATGGATCTTTAAATGAAGTGCCTGTGAGTAAATTTTTACATGTCGTACAATGTAGACATTTGTAGCAGCCGCCTTTTTCTTGTTTCTGTCTCAGCCAACACTGTTTTTCTGATATATAACAATGCGTCAAATCGGTCTTTACCAGCATGTCTCTGAGGTTGGGGCCTCTTCTATATGCAGTCATAGGAGGCTCGCGAAAGATAGGGGGTAGAATGCGATCTTTTTCCAGCAGATGCCAATGTCTTTAGACATATGTTTGTATCCTGTGCGAGTCTGGGGTATATTTGGTCGCAAAAATCAGTCTTTGTGTGGATTTACTTTAACATTCTGTTTAAGAAGTGACTCTTGTGTGTTGTTCAAGGCTTTTTCTATATGCCTGGAGATTTCCTGTGCACTATAGCCTCTTTGGAGTAGCTTAATACTAAACTCTTCCAGTTGTTGTAAGCCCTTCTCTCTGTTACTATTACTCCTCAGGATTCAAATCATTTGGGAGTACGGAACAGATTGTACTACATGTCTAGGATGGCAGCTTGTTCTGCGTAGGATAGTATTTCTATCTGTACTCTTTCTGTAATTGGTAGGAAATAATTGTCCATCTTTATTGAAAATTGTTAGATCTAGATAGTCTATAGAATCTTCACTATATACCATAGTGAATTTAACAGGTGTATCATCAATATACTGAAAATAACAACCCAAATGAGCTTGCCAGATTGACAAGATGTGTGTTTCTTTGAAATTAGCCATAAAAAGATTAGCAAAAGATGGTGCTATATTTGATCCCATTGAGGTTCCTGATACCTGCAGATAATATGAGTTTTCAAATTTAAAGAAATTATATCCCAGGCAGAATCCTAAGAGGGTCATAAGAAATTCCGTAGGGGGTCTTGTGGGATTCGGGGTGTTAACTAGTGCTTGTCTGACTGCTTCCATTCGCAGATAATGGGTATAACCGTATACAGTAACTTGGCTTCCAGGGTGACCAAAATTGCACCCGCTGGGATAGAATCAAGAGTTTTAAGTTTAAAAAAGAAAATCTGTTGTATCCCTTATATAGGACCTTGTGATATGAACCAGTGGTTGAATGTAATAATCAAGATGTTTGGCCAGAGGTTGCAATAAGGAACCTATAGCTGCTACAATAGGTCTGCCGGGTGGCTTCTGTGGGTCTTTGTGCACTTTAGGTAAGGTGTACAATATGGGGCATATTGGGTATTGTGTTGTGAGGAACCCCAGGGTAGTGGTGTCTATCCAACATGCTCTATGTGCTATCTGTAAAGTCTCATCAATCATGTTTTTATATATCATTGTGGGATCCCCCGTGAGTAGTTGGTACGTGCTGTGGTTACACAGTTGTCCCAGGATTTCTTCCCGGTAGTCTACATAGTCCATCAGGACTATTGCTCCACCTTTGTCGGCTGGTCGTATGATAATATTAGAGTTAGTGGCTAAGTTCCTAATAGCTTCCCTTTCTTGTCTGCTTATGTTAGGGAAGGTCTTCCTCATGGTTTGTTTATCCAATGTGTATTCCTCTTCAATAACGTGATGAAAACTGCTGATCGACTTATTAGTGTTAGGAGGTTCAAAACTGCTCTTGATTTTAAATGGGGCTGTTGGCTTTGTAGTATTTTTAAAAACATCTTTTAATTTCATTGATCTCACAAATCTATGTAGGTCAACAGCAAATTCCAAGTCATTATTCCCCGAAGTGGGGACAAAGGACAACCCTTTAGATAAAATCCTTTGTTCACAATCCGTTAACACATGAGAGGAAAGGTTAAAAATCACTTCTTCCCCCTGGCAGGTGGTCTTAGATTTGTATGTGTGCCTGTGGCTCCTACCTCCTCTTTTCTTATGGGGCCTCCCCTGTCTCTCGCTGATTGTATTCTGGTAGTAACCCCTAAAAAAGGTGCTTGTTCTTCATTGAGGTGGGGTACTGCTTTGTGTTGCTTTAATGGGAGTATCAGAGTCTGTGCCTGTGGAATTTCCGGAGGAATCATCCACTGTGTTCAGATTTGGTCTGTTGATTCTATTTCTGGCAGTCCTTCAATGAGGTGGTCTCTTCTTATTACTTTATTACTGACTGATTCGGGTGCCCCACAATGTGCGGGAGACCCGAGGCTCGCCAGTACAGAGGATGATTCATGGTTTGATCCGGGGTGAAGTTCTGAATAGGATGAGTTTCCTCATTTTCCCTGTTTTTAACTTTGTTCTATTTATGTACACTGCATACTGTCACTGAGGTTATGTCACTTTTATTTGTACATAATATTTCTTAAGTTGATTCATACAAATTTATGTTTTTCCTGATTGGATGTATGAAAGGTCTCTGGGTATTTATAGGGGTATAGGTACACCAATATGGCGTCTTGAGAAAGATCCATGTGAGGATCGAAATGTTGACCACAGAATAAAGACCACAGAATAAAACAACACTGATCACTACATATCGAAGTCCTGTGAGTGCTGATTACACTTTAAAGGAGAATCTGGTCACGTGACAAGCAGTTCTCCAGATGTGCCACACACACCCCGGGGCAGTCAGGAGGAGGAGGTAGCATGTCTCCTCTATTCACATCGCTCCAACATACAGAGGGGCATGATTTTCACAGTAGTTTGCATGGGGCCTTCGGCTCCATGCTCATTCCTTTGAAAATCTCTGCAGCAAGTCACACGGTTTCAAATAGCCTCTGTGCTGGGACTTTACCTCATGGCTTCATTTTTGGCCTCAAGGAGTTTGCCTCATCTCTTCTGCTGCCACCCTGAGCCGGTTCCTTACATGGGTCCCATTGGGTTCATGGTACCCAGGCGCCATTTTGGCAGGGGAGGCAAGTTTCCTTCCCAAGTCATGTTTTTTCAGGCGCCAGTAAGAGCTATTAGCTCAGCTGTGGTCAAGCTGTGGTCAATGCAGTTTTGTGCTTTTGCCGACTGCAGTAGGAATCTGCAGACTCCTTTGCAATTCTAACTGAAAAGCATAAGACCCCATGCACGGTCTAGGGCCTGTGTGTCACAGTTTCCCAAGAACAATTCAGGAGTCAGTACAGTATAGTAAAATAATTTAATGAAAAACTCAAAGTATCACACAGTAATACAATGGAGAGAGGCAGAGGGTCACAAGTTAAGTGAGCAATACTATCAGAAATAATAAGCTGCCAAAGTTTGACCTCACTGCTGGAGACTAGGCCCAAGCCACTGGAAGTCTTCTCTGGAAGCAGGAGCTTGAACAGGAGCAGGAACAGCAGCAGGAACAGGAACTCGAACACTCTGACCTGGGTCAGTGAGATGACTACCAGACTCACGCCTACAGCGTAGTAGCAAATATACTGGACTCACGTCTGCAGTCCAACTAGCGGGAAAGGATAACTGAATCACGCCTGCGCTCAATCTAATATCGAGTCTACCAGAGCCCCAGGTCAGAACCAGATTGGGTGTCTACTATCCAAGGGGTAAGGCAAGAAAATAGTCAGACAGAGCCACAGGTCAGCACCAGACAGGATGGTCAGACAAGCCTGGTCATACACAGTTCAGATAGTCAGCCAGAGCCACAGGTTTGCACCAGATTGGGTGTCCACTATATACAGGATAAGGCAGGAGAATAGTCAAGCAGAGCCACAGGTCAGCACCAGATTGGATGGTCAGACAAGCCAGGTCATACTCAGAGCCCAAGGAAAACAGAACTGTATTGTACAACAATGCAAGGGCAACTGAGGATTGGCTCAGTTCTCCTTTAAACCCCAGCCCAGGAAGTAGATGGGAGGAGATACCAGCACTCAGGCTAAAAACCAGGCTCTGCGTCATTCTGCCGCTTCACGCTGGTCAATGACGCATCTTACCGCTATGGTTCAACCTGGTGACCCGTGCCCACGTCAAACTGAGTGTGACCAACAAATAGCCAGAGGACACGGACACCCAATCTCGTCCCCAAGCACGCTCAGCCCAGGCACTGTAAGTGACGCCTGGAAGGAAGCCTCCAACATATTTCGACGCATACTGCATTGCAGACCGGACAGACTATCACGGTTCCCGTGCTCTCTCTCTCTGTCACTCTCGCTTGTGCTGCTCCCCTATTGGTCGAGCCTGTTTGGCCCGCCCCTAGTGACCCTTTTTATACCTGACCAGTGGCACCTGTCAGGTGACCTTTCGCGGTGTTCCAGAGTCAGTGTTGTTGTTGCTGTGTTCCTGCGTTCCTGATTTCCTGTGTACCTATTTGGCCTGTTCTGGCTATGCTCCTGTGTTCCTGCTCCGTGATCTGACCCGGCCTGGCTGACGTTCCTGCTCGTTGCTGATCTGGCTTGTCTGAGAGTCTCCTCCGTGATCTGACCCGGCCTGGCTGACTTCCTGCTCTGCAACCTGCACCAGCTTGCTACAGTCTCTACTGCTGTTCCTGCTGTCTGCTGCTGTTGTCGCTCTGGCGACATTCTGATTCCTGCTGTATTCGTATCAGTGCTGATCGAGACTGCGTTTATTAACTCCTGCTGAGCCGTGTCTCCTGAGCTGAGTCTTCCGTTACTCTTGCAGAGCTGTACTACTAAAGCTGAGTCTCCTTGGCAATTGCAGAGCGATCCCTTCACATGCTGAGCCTCCGATTGTACTTGCAGAGCTCCTGATTCTATCGCTGGTGCTGTTGTTAACTCTTGCAGAGCCATTGCATTAATCCGCTGCTCCTGCTGAGCCGGCCGTGTTGTGGCCTTGGTATTGTCTTCTAAGCAGAGTAGTCGGTCTCCGTTTACGCGCCCGTGGGAGGCGCTATTGGCTCTAGCTCCTTCAGAGTTAATCTCCGTTACGGCCCAGTGGGGTTGTTTGCTCTATCACTTGCAGCACCGGTGGTTTCCATTATACGCCCGTGGGGGCTATCGGCTCAAGCTCTTGCAGTACCCAGTGTCCATTGTTACGCCCATATGGCTACTGGCTCACGCTCTTCCAGTGCAAGTTGTCTCCGTTATACGCCCGTGGGGGCTGTTGGCTCAAGCTATCACTGTACGGTTGGTCTCCGGTATACGCCCGTGGGGGCTATTGGCTCACGCTCTTGCAGTACCAGTTGTCTCCATTATACGCCGTGGGGGCTATTGGCTCACGCTCCAGCATTACAAGTTGTCTCCATTATACGCCCGTGGGGGCTATCCGCTAATACTCTGCAGGTTTCTGTCTGAGTCTCTGCACTCCCTCAGCAGCTCTCTACTCCTATGGACTTAAGTTGTTGTGTAATCTAGCACCTATTGCTGCCTCTTATTCACCTTGGGCGTGCCAAACACCACAACAGAGACTGACGAGTCCTTTGTATTAACTATTGATTGCCAGTCACTATTCTGTGCCTGTCCTGTGACAGTATATGTATTATTTGTATTTCTGTATACTGGTCCTGAGAAGGTCTATGTAGCCTTTCTTACTCTTTTCACTGTATGGCCTTGAGAGGGCGATCCTTGTCCTTATTTTTGTTTTAATAAAACTGTGTTTTATTCAAACCTGCTGTCTGAATGTCTGAAATCCGTTACACAGATGCTGGAACTAGGTAGGCTATTACACTGTGTTCCTGGTGAGGACATGATGTCACCTGGAGGGCAGATAACAGAGCGGAGAAGAGTTGGGAGGTAGGTGGCAGGAGATACACTTCTTTAATGAGGTGGGTGCCAGATATGGAACTGCTCACATAATGGGGTGGGGAGCTTGAGGGAGGACTTGAAAACTTGATGGCAGTGGAGGGGAGTGGGGAGAGAGGAGGCAAGGACAGGGAGCCAGTGGAAAGTCATTTACTTGCCACAAAGGAGCATGGACATGAGCAGTTCTAGGAGGGACATACGGTAGTTTAGAGTGTGGCCAGTGGAAAAAGGAAGGGAGCGGAAGCCAAAGGGTTGGGAGGTCAGTCATAACACTACTAATTCCTCTAGTGCTGATGAAGTGGGGTGGTAGGGTGACGAAACAATAAATTGTATGGTGCAAACCACCTGAAGTGATGTGGCTTGTGGGCGGGTGGTGAAAGAGAAGGTGTGAAAGAGGCAACAGGGTGGAGAATGAAGCCAAAGGGAGGGTGGGAGTTAGCAGGCTAATGAATAACGAGTTGAATAACAAAAACAAAAAGATCTTCATGTGAGATGTGACACAATTATTGTAAGGAGGCTGCAAAGGAAGTAGAAAAAATATGGAGTGCATAGAGTGGCATGAAATAGATACTTTTAAGTGGCAGAACTCATGGAGAACTGAAGTAGGGGAGAGGCAGGGCCATTGCAAGGCATATTAAAATTGGGACCATTGTGAATCCGTGCACGTGTCATATTTTACTTTGACTGCCAGAGGGATATGTAACGCTTTGCACCACGTTGCGTACCCTCTGCCACTCAAAAGGTTACAGTGAACTCATGCCTCCTGCTCTTCCCTTCTCCTTCCTCACTGCATGACATTTAAGCCTTTGCCTCCCACACTTATATGCAAAACAATGCACAGCAGGACCCTACCGTCATGCAACAGTGTTGCCCCATCCCCAATACAACAGGGATCTTCATCAACTCTGATGGTTATTATTATTTACATTTTTGGGGGTTTTTGTTCCTTCAATGAGAGGCAATGGGATCTACCTATACTACACATCAGTATACTGCTCACACACTTTAAATGTCCACATCACATATATATTATATTCACTATGCCTGTTATGATTCACTACCATTATGGCTTGCATAATCAGGACAAAGGCACTTAAAGGGTGTTAGGAAACCCCAATGTCTACATACGCGTTACAGAGGCACCAAATGGAGATCAGGAGGCACTTAACCCTTTTAGTGCCACAGGAGCCTGCAATGCCTCGCGAAACACTCTGCCACTCAAAGGGTTAAGGCATGGGTCATACCTCAGTCTGCTTCAAAACATGGTTATTTTTGTGTACCTTTTACATATGTTCAGGAAAACAGCTCTAACATTTCACACACACCTCCACATACATTCATACAGACCCGTGCACATAGGGATATTGCCAACGCTGGACATTTTTCTGCTACTTTAAAATTACACTTTACGTTACTAAATAGAAGCATAAAAAAAAATGATGGGCAGCGCCATCCCATATATATATATATATATATATATATATATATAAATCGTAAAGTGGGCACTCCATATCATAGAAAAAATAAATCCTACTTGCCCGGTGCAGCCTGAAACGTTTATATATATATAATTGCCAATGTGAAACACATCAAACAACAAGCGCACACTAGGGACTTAAAAAGTAAAATATATCTTTTATTTAAATATTGGTTAAAAAGTTCGACGTTTCGACCCCCTTGGGGCCTTTCTCAAGACACCATAACATCTATCACCATGTAGCGCAATGTTGGTAAGGGGTGGTTAAATTGAGCAAAGTGTGTTGCCACTGGTTGGTCCTTGATTTTTGATGGAAGTTTTTTATCAGGGTTACGTCTAGCTTCCAATGCTGCCTTGACCAGGTACCACCTCTGACACGAGGAGGCGACAGAGGAAAGATATTGTTGCAAAAGGAGGCTAAGTGAATCCATTTTCTTGATACAGTAACACCGAAAGGTTTGAACGATAAACTTTCACTACACTGTTTTCTATGAAAATTTATGAATAATAGTGTATTATGGATATGGCTCATAATAATCCTACAAAAATGAACATTGCATAATATTCAATATATAAAGAAGATGTTTAAGATCTGATTCATATGCTTTGGGACTCGTTATACATAATACTGCAGTTTGTTTCAATATCTAGTACTTATATGTTACCGTTGGCAATATTTACAGCATTCAGTATATTTCATTTTCCTCCTTTACAAAAGTTGTTTTATAAAATGATTTTTGTTATCTTTAAAGTAGTTGTATGACCCGGGGGGGCGCGTGGGTATAGTTCGTCCAGATGGGCGTATTTGACATGCGTGTCCCCTCGGGTTAATATTTGTACGGAGGGGGACGTCGACCTAAGATGCTTCGTTTTTTGGCTGGCGATCAGCCTCTGTACCACAAGATGGTGTAGTGACGATCTTCCAGTCAGGGGGAGCTTTGAGCGTTCTCTTGGACCTATCTATTCAACATTAATGAGGTACAATATATTTAACTTTCATTTACATATGACAACATCTAGCACGAATTGTTCCATATTTATTTACCTATTGCGCTTGGATCCGCAACTGAAAGTGTGCCTCCCTGATCCTGTAGACCCTGTAATAGGACTCCATAGTGTCTGCAAAGTGCAGCATATGTAGAGCCAGGGGTTAAGGATTCCCGACTATTTTGTGAGTTCAAATAATGGATATTGGAAGATTCCTTGACGGCTGTTAAAGTACAGCGCATGTTGAGCCAGGTTTATATTTTAGAAATGCTCACACACAATCCTGTGGTCAGAATAATTAGTTGTTAATTGACCCAGAATTGACAGGAGAAGGCTTTGCTTCGGTATTATGGGACACTGTGCAATATGAATCATTATTCTGTCACAATGTAACAAATTATGTATTGGCATAGTATTACAAACATAGTTTGAATATTTACAATTTAATATGAATGCATAGCGATCCATTGAAGCGCTTTCGTTGGTCTTTTATGTCCCCCACCAAATGTGCATTTTATAAAGCTGTAACATCAGTGCTTAATTTATTTATTTTTATGTTTCAAACACTTTTGAGTGTTTCGTTTGATATGTAACATTCTACAGTGTTCCGCTTTGTTTGCCAGAACCGGGATTAAGATTACAATGATTGTTTGTTTATACAGTGTGTCTTGGTAAACCTAGAGTTAAAACCGCTTGCGGTTCAAGATGTTGCGCTCCACGATATGTGTGAACGCTAGCGCAATCGCCTCGTGATGTTTTGGTGCAAAACGGTTTGATGTATTTAAGGTTGCTACATTGTATGTTATGGTGTCTTGAGAAAGGCCCCAAGGGGGTCGAAACGTCGAACTTTTTAACCAATATTTAAATAAAAGATATATTTTACTTTTTAAGTCCCTAGTGTGCGCTTGTTGTTTGATGTGTTTCACATTGGCAATTATATATATATATATATATAATTTATTTATGAATATATGACATATTCGGCCTGGTTGGATCCAGAAAAATAACTCTGTATCAGCCGCGGCGCGGGCAGTCTTTACTGAGCATGACTGCACCGTGACCGGCTGGCACTGTATCAGCCACGGCGTGGGCAGTATCTGCTGTGCATGACTGCCCTGTGACCGGCTGGCAGTGGCACTATGGCCCGTGTAACGGGCTCTTCAACTAGTATATATATCCTATATAATAATTTGCTAATGTATGTTTGTCAGAAGCTGTCATGCACAGTACAGACGGCTGCACGCGCTGCAGTCATGTGCAGTACAGACTGCCCACGCCGCGGCTGATAGCGGAGCTGGGCGCTCTGAATTCAGACCGTACTTGGTACGCAGAGAGGACTGCGGTCTGAATTTGGAGCGTCCTGCTCTTCATCTTCATGTGGAACTGAGCTTGTCATGGTGGCTCGACCTTTCCAACCTGCTGAAGGGCAAGTCCTTTCTGGTGCTCTTTTGGACCAAGATGACAACGGATGCCAGTCTCTCCGGCTGGGGTGCAGTCCTGGGTCGCTTGAGTGCTCAGGGTTGGTGGTCTCAGGAGGAGTCCCTCCTTCCGATCAACATTTTGGAGCTTCGGGCGATATTTCTTGCCCTGTAACATTGGACATCTCTGCTAGAAGACTGTCCGGTCCGAGTGGAGTCCGACAACACCATGGCCGTGGCTTACATCAACAAGCAAGGCGGGAAGAACACCACGTACCTGCTATATCCGCAATGCACATTCCAGGAGTAGACAAAGTCATGACGGACTTCCTTAGTCGACACACAGTGGGCAGCGGAGAGTGGGAGTTGCACCCACAGGTGTTTCAACTCATTGTTCAGCGATGGGGTCCCCCTTACATCAACCTGATGGTGACGAGACACAACAGGAAGGTTCCAGTGTTCTGCTCCCGGTGGTGAGACCCTCTGGCTCTAGCAATAGATGCAATGTCCATTCCATGGGTCTTTCCTCTGGCTTACATCTTTCCTCCCCTTCCCGTGTTGCACAGGGTGTTATGGAAATTACGACTGGAGCGTTGCCCAGTCATTCTGATTGCTCCGTACTGGCCTTGTCAGTCTTGGTTTCCGGAGCTCTTGGATCTGTCAGCGGTAGAGCCCTTTCAGCTCCCCTACCATCCAGACCTTCTTCCACAGGGTTACCTGTGGAAGGAGGATGTTCATCAGCTAGCTTTGACAGCTTGGAAATTGAATCCTTAATATTGAAGAAGGGCTTCTCTTCTGGTGTGGTGGCTACTATGCTCAGTGCCCGCAAGCCTGTTTCTTCTAAGATCTACCATCGTGTCTGGCCGACTTTTCTGTCCTGGTGTGCTGACAGGGACCTGTCTCAGGACTTTGATCTTCCTACAGTCCTGGCCTTTTTGTAGACGGTGTGGATAAGGGCCTCAGTTTGAGTTCCCTTAAGGTTCAGACTTCTGCTCTCTCTGTTTTCTTTCAGAGACGCATTGCCATACTTCTTGACGTCAAGATTTTCTTCCAGGGTTTTGCTCATACTCATCCTGTTTTCAAGTCTCCCACTTCTCAGTGGGATCTTAACTTGGTTTTGGGTGTCCTTCAGCGCCCTCCCTTTGAGTCTTTCGCTACTATTCCTTTACGCCTGTTGACGAGGAAAATGGCCTTTCTCTTGGCGATTGTGTCAATTTGCCATGTCGCGGAGTTTCATGCTCTGTCCTATAAGCCACCCTATTTAGTGTTTCAGAAGGATAAGGCTGTGCTTCGCACTTCTAAGGAGTTTCTGCCAAAGGTGGTCTCTGAGTTCCACATCAATCAGGAGATTGTGGTGCCCTCTTTCTGCCCTGACCCCATCTCTGACAAGGAGAGGGACCTCCACTTGTTAGACGTGGTACGTTGTCTCAAGTTTGATGTGCATCGCACTGAGTCTATCAGGCAATCTGATGCGCTGTTCGTCATTCCTGAAGGTCCCAGGGCAGGAAGACCTGCATCCAAGGTGACTATTGCTTCTTAGATCACGTTCACTATTCGCAAGGCTTATGAGCTAAGGAAAAAGCCTGTCCCTTTCAGGGTCACGACTCATTCTGCTAGATCTATTGGGGCCTCTTGGGCTTATAAGAATCAGGCCTCCGTTAATCAGTTATGCAAGGTGGCCACTTGGTCATCTTTGCACACCTTTTCGAAGCATTACCGTGTGGATGTGTTGGCATTGGCTGATGCCAGCTTTGGGAGGAAAATCCTGGAGGCAGTATTGCCTGTCTAGGATTTTCCCTGGTTCTTAGTGCTTCCTTCAATTTCAAGCCCTGTTGGTTCTAGTACAGTGTGCTGTGTAACATTCCTGGAGTGTTGTTACACCTATTTTGTGTCCGTTGACACTTCAGTTGTTGTTGGGCTATCTCTGATCTGATGGTTCATATATGTTCTGGTGACTCTGGGGGCCTTGCGCCTGGTCCTTGCTTTCTTCCCGCCTCTGGGAAACTTAATGGTTGGACATCCCAGAATTACCAGTAACTTGTATTGGACGACAGAGAAAAGAGGATTTTAGTCTTACCTGTTAAATCCTTTTCTCTTAGTCCATACAGGTTACTGGTCTCCCACCCTCTCAAGAGACCATTCTTGGCTCTCCTGTGGCAGACCGTGGGGGTCCTTCGGGTCTTGCTCACAGGAGTCTTCTTCCCTTCTGCTTTTGAGTCATTTTAGTGTCTCAAATCTTTCTGGAGCGGATTGGCTAGCTGCAGCCAAGGAAGGAAGGGAGGCTCCACCCCCCGCATAAACTTTGAGAATTGTTCCTGCCTACTAAGGGATGGATCGCCTCCCAGAGTTACCAGTAACCTGTGTGGACTAAGAGAGAAGGATTTAACAGGTAAGACTAAAGTCCTCTTATATATATATACACACACACACACACACACACACACACACACACACACACACACACTGGTGACGGTTCCCCTAAGACTTTTGATACACATCCCCCTTTGCCCTCTCAAACAGCATAAGGAGGACAGTTTTGGAGCAAATAGGCATTAGGCAAGCACAGTACAAATCAGAATGATTCCTGCACACAATTTAGTGTGTATCTGTATTTGTACATCCCCCAAGGCCTGCTTTACTGTAATGCCATGCTAAGCAACAGCACTAATAGAGAGAGAGAGCAGGCCTCAGGAAGAAATTCAGGCATATTAAGATCCTTAGATACTGTAGAGGTCTCCATTGCATTATGAAGCAATGCATTTGAAATATCTATAGCACACTAGAAATGTATAGTGAAGTTCGGAGAACATTTATTTTTAAGGCAGCCCTCACCACTGCTACATAATCTAATATGCAGTTTTTGTATTTATGCCACAGGTGGAACCTTCAGAAAAGTTGAACAAACAGCTGTATGTGTATGAGACTCTGCTTACCCTGCAGCAGGAAGAAGAGAATGCAAAGGATAAAGTGAGGAAGTCAGAGGCAGAGGTAACTGGGAATGAGGCAGATGCCTAGAGGGGTGATGTTTTCAGTCAGTGTCCTCTTCAAGCACCACAACATAGACAGTAAGCTCTGTGGTACTTCTGTGAACAACCTCCCCCCCATTTACACTTCTGAGCTTGAGAACAGATAATTAATGATTTTTGATAAATCATTTGTATCTAATAGACTAGATGAATTTTAGAAATATTTAAAAGAGAATATGTTGCCATAATCTGTTTCAAAGAAATAAAAAATTGCCCATATAATGTACTGTTTTTCAGAGATGAAATTAACCTTTAAGCCATTTCACATAGGTGACATAAATGCAGCTTTGGTGTAATAGATGTTGTATTAGTGATGTTGCCCATGTAGACAGGTATCCTTGTGGTCTACGGTGCCTTCACACAAATAACTTTTTTGTGTGAATACTTAGAGACCCAGAATGCTGTACACAGGAATGCATTAATTTGCTGCATGATCTGTTGGTCTCCAGCAGATCTTGCATACACACTACATTAAAGGTTGCAATGCTCATCTCAACCTCAAATGATTAGCCAACACAAGTAGGAGTCAGCCAGTCATGTATTACTATTGCTCATGTGAGCTAGCAATCAGTGACTTACCCCCTAGCAATGGGATTGCTGGGGAACACAAGTGAGTCCAAAACATGGACAGTGAAAATGCAGGGCTACTGCTGCACTTCTGTCACCAGTGTGAAAGAGCCCTTATTGATGTCACAATATGACACATTATTCAAATTACAAGCACATTGTGTTAATTAGTTATCACTATGTGTTATTAGAAACACTGAGAGGAAGATCTACTAAGTACAACTGTGACAATTCTGGAGCTAACCAACTGCAGTATTGGGGACATGAATTATTGTTGATTTAAATGGGGGTTTTAACCCACTGGATGCTAGGGAGATATCCAGCTCATTACAAATCAATGCATTGGAGAACCCTCTAGTATTCAGGAGGTTCGAATTTGGCAAATTTCTCTGTGTCCTGTGGTGCAGTTGCTTTGCCTTAGAATTGCCTCAGTTCTTCTTCGTACTGACTGACAGACAGGCAAGCGAGCATACCAGAGCTGAGGCTGAGAGAGTGAAAGTGACAGATAGTAGAGACCGAGACAGACATCATACATTGTTTATAGACAAACAACAACAGACAAGGCATAATTCCCCACTAGGACAAGAAAAAAACAATCATATATTGTTGTTGCTGCTGTTTTGCTGGGTTATCCTGTACAATTTCATATTGTAAACTAGCAATGTGGGACTGCGTTGACCGTCAAGCTATATAGGGAATTAATGCACACACACGGATGCAAGACAGACACAGAGACACACACGAAAATGCACACGCATGCACTGAAATGCATAAAGAGCGACAGTCATACACATACATGCAGACACAGAGTGTGATACAGACATGCAACACACACAGTGAGAAACACACAGGCACACACAGAGACACACACACAGAAGTGAGTCATAAGGGGGTGGCTTATGTGTCATTGGAATGAGTTTGTGTTTGTACTTATGCCTCAACTGTAGCATTCATTCATATAGTTGAAATGCATGTGGTAATAGCAGTTTCCCGGGGTGTGAATGAGAGTGAGACTATGGTGGAAGGTGGATCGTGCTGGCTCCCGGGGTGTGATTTTGTGTGAGTGCGAGATTGAGTGATTGCGTGTGAGTGATTGCGTGAGTGTGTGTGAGTGTGTGTGATTGAGTGAGAGTATGAGAGTGAGAGGGTGTGAGTGAGAGAGGGTGAGAGTGTGATTGAGTGAGTGTGAGAATGTGATTGAGTGAGTGTGAGACTGAGTGTGAGACTGTGAGTCTGAGAGTGTGATTGAGTTTGAGTGTGATTGAGAGTGTGAGAGAGTGAGTGTGAGAGTGAGACTGTGTGAGAGTGAGACTGTGAGACTGAGAGTGTGAAACTGTGAGACTGAGAGTGTGTGAGAGTAAGAGTGTGTGAGAGAGACTGTGAGACAGAGTGTGAGACTGAGAGTGTGAGAGAGTGTGAGACTGAGACTGTGAGACTGAGAGTGAGAGAGACTGTGAGACTGAGAGTGTGAGAGAGTGAGTGTGAGAGAGTGATTGAGTGTGAGAGTGTGAGTGAGAGTGTGTGAGTATGAGTGAGTGTTTCAGTGTGGGTGTTTCAATGTGAGTGATTGTGTGTGTGTGTGTGTGTTTTTTGTCTGTGTTTGTGTCTGTGGTGTAGGAGCGAGTGGCAGCCATTTTGTTTTTTCAGTTACTTGGATAGTGGTGGAAGGGCTGGATAGTGGGGGCAGGCCAACTCCCTGCATGATTTAAATCACTCCCCCATTGAATCACCCAATGGGAGCAGTAACTCCTCCTTACTTAACCCTTTGAGTGCCAGAGGGGTACGCAACGCATTCCTTTGCAATGCGTTGCATACCCCTCTGGCACTCAAAGGGTTAAGTTGAGCTAACATAGCAATATAACACACGGTGGCTCTTCAGTTCAGGCAACATAGCAATATGCTGAGGGAACAAATAGAAAGTGGTGTTTGAGGCTTGCCCTCTGTAACATACAGCAAAGCATCTCTCTCCCTTTAAGGAGAAAGGGCGGGAATCAGGGTTTAAAAGGCCTGGCAGGTGGGAGGAGAGATGACATCACCAGCATAGTGACCTATAAGAATAGCTACTCAGCGTAGAGCGACAGCTAGGCAGTAACAATGTTGCAGAATAGCAATCGCCACTGGAGGCAATCACGGCACCATGATAGTACCCCCCACTCAACGATCTCCCCCCGCGGAGGAGACGATGCCTTATTGTGAAATTTCGTGTGGAAACTGCACAGCAATCTAGGAGCGTGGATATCATTCTGGTCTACCCAGTAACGCTCCTCTGGACCATAACCTTCCCAGTGGACAAAATATTGGATGTGCCCCCGGACTCTGCAGGAGTCCAGGATGCTTTGGATCTCATACTCATCCTGATTCTGAATGCGCACTGGACCTGGGACTACAGTAGTGGAAGAGTAGCCGTTACAGATCAGTGGTTTCAGGAGAGAGACATGAAAAACATTGTGGATGTGCATATTCCTAGGGAGAGGTCTAAGGCATAGGACACAGGGTTTATTCTACAGAGCACCAGGAAGGATCCTATAAAATGTGGCATGGCACCTGCATGTGCAGATTCTTGTTGGCCAGCCAGACTCTATCCCCCACCTTAAAGACAGGAGCAGGACGCCTCCTGCTATCTGCGTGTCTCTGATATCGCTCTGAGGACCTTCGTAAGGCATTCTGAATGCTGCTCCATATGCTTATCCAGAGCTGGAATTTCCTGTGCCTGAAATGCATCCGGGAGCAGAGAAGGTTGGAACCCATAGTTAATCAGGAAGGGAGAGCTCCCGGACAAAGAGTTTATGGCACAATTCCTGGCAAACTCAGCTCACGGCAACAGGTCAACCCAATTATCATGATGGTCAGAAGCGAAACAGCACAAAAATTGTTCCAGCCCTTGATTGGCACTTTGGTGGTGGTAGGCAGACGAAAATAGCAGCTTGATGCTCACCTAGTCACAAAAGGCCCTCAAAAATCTCTCTACGAACTGGCTTCCACAATCAGGAACCACAACCTGGGGTACTCTGTGGAGCCTGAATACCTCCCTAGCAAATACCACAGCCAATTCCTTAGAGGAGAGTAGTCCCGGAAGCGGAACGAAATGTGCCATTTTGGAGAATCGATCCACAATCATTAGTATGACTGTGCAGACCTTGGATCTAGGCAACTCTACCATGAAGTCTAAGGAAATGTGTGACCACAGGCGTTCACCATTAGGAACAGTCTGTAGTAGTCCTAGAGGGAGATGGCTAGGAGCTTTGGCACAGGTGCACATGGAACAAGCTTCCACAAAGGCTGCACAATCCGCCCTTAAACTAGGCCACCAAAAGAGCTGTGAAATTGAACAAATTAGTTGGTCCCGGCCAATATGCCCAGCTGCTTTGGATGAATGGTAGGCTTCTAGCAGCTTAGTGTGAAGACTGTCAGATACAAAACATCTTCCACTGGGTTTCTCAACTGGACCATTATTTTGTGAGGCCAGGATCTCCTCGCCCAGAGGAGAAGTAATGCTAGTACGTATAGTAGCCAAAATGCGATCAGGAGGGATAATTGGATCGGGTTCATTTTCACTCTCACGTTCTGAGCCAAACTGTCTAGATAAGGTGTCAGCACGAGTATTCTTAGAACCAGGGAGGTACGAAACCACAAAATTAAATCTAGACAGGAATAACGCCCACCTGGCTTGTCTCGGTGACAGTCTTTTGGCTTTTGGTCTTTGGCTTTTGTCAGATTTTTAAGATCAAGATAGGAGCCTTGGTCCCCTCCAGGAGGTGACGCCATTCTCAAAGAGCAAGGATAGTGGCATGCAATTCACGGTCCCCTATATCATATAGGCTTTAGGCCCTCGTCATCTTTTTAGAAAAAAATCCACAGGGCATCAGGGGTTTGCCAGGCTCGGCTCTCTGAGACAGTACTGCCCCTACCCCTGTCTCAGATGCATCTACCTCCAGGGTGAAAGGCAATGTGGTGTTAGGATGCACCAATACTGGAGCCATCGAAAAGGCAGACTTCAGGGCCTCAAAAGCATTGTTGGCCTCGGGAGATCACACCAATGGGTTAGCACCCTTATGTGTTAAATCAGTCAAGGGTTTGACCAAGGTCGAGAAATTACGAATGAATTTCCTATAATAATTTGCAAATCCAAGGAATCTTTGTATGGCCTTCAGATCCACAGGACGTGGCCATTGCAAAACTGCCAAGAGCTTTTCCGTATCCATGGCAATTCCACAGGCAGAAATAACGTAACCCAGGAAGGGCACCTGGTCTTTATGAAATTCGCACTTCTCAAGTTTGCAATATAATTTGTTGTCCCTCAGTTTTTGTAGTACAGTAATGACATCTCTCCTATGTGTCTCGTTATCAGGAGAGTGTATCAAGATGTCGTCCAGGTAAACTACTACACAGGACTGTAGTAGACTTCTCAACACATCGTTAATGAACTCCTGGAAGACCGCTGGAGCATTGCATAGCCCAAATGGCATGACCAGATACTCATAATGGCCACTCCGAGTATTAAAAGCGGTCTTCCATTCATCGCCCTCCTTGATTCTAATCAAGTTATATGCTGCACGCAGATCAGGTTTCGTGAATACAGAGGAGCCCTTTAGACGGTCGAACAATTCCGTAATTAGTGGAATGGGGTAAGCGTTCTTCACCGTTAGTTTGTTCAGGCCTCTATAATCGATACAGGGTCTAAGCTCCCCATTCTTTTTCTTCACAAAAAATAATCCAGCATCCGTGGGCAAAGAAGATTTCCTAATTATGCCTCTGGATAATGCATCAGAAATGTAATCTTCCATGGCCTTGTTCTCCTCCACCGATAGAGGATAAGTGCAGCCTTTGGGAGGTATTGAGCCTGGCGTCAAATTAATAGCACAATTATATGGCCTATGTTCCGGTAAGGTGCTAGCCTCCCCCTTACTAAACAGCTCACTGAAAGACTGGTACTCTGAGGGTGATGAGGGGGAGGTACACAATATTTTAATAGGTTGCTGTAGACAGGCCCCTTTACAGTAGTCAGACCACAATATTATGTAACAAGTCTCCCAATCCACTCTGGGATTATGTCTCTGGAACCACAGGAAACCCAAAATGATGGCATGGTGTGGAGACTGGATAACCTGAAATTGTAGAGTCTCCACATGGAGAGCTTCTACCCTTAGGGACAGTGGACAGGTTTCATGTGTAACATGGGAAGGCTCAAGTGGACGACCGACAATAGCTTCAACAGCCAATGGAGACTCACGGGGTATCACTGGAATATTGTGTTTATTCACGAATTCACCATCAATAAAATAACCAGCAGCACCAGAATCGATCAGGGCTGGGGTAGCCACTGAGGAATTAGCCCAAGAAATCGCCACTTCAAGAATGGGCTTACTTAGATCCTGATGTGGGGACCGACTGACTCCACCTAGGATCTGCCCCCATAGAGACCCTAGTTGCGTGCGTTTCCCGGACGCACTGAACAAACATATAGCATATGTCCAGCCTTCCCGCAATACAGGCATAGACCCTCTCTATGGCGGAAGGACCGCTCCTCCTGGGACAAACGTGTAAAGCCAACCTGCATAGGCTCAGCCTTACTAACCTCCACGTTAGGTGGCAAGGGAGGCATGGGTGGGAGCTCCCTGTTTGTTACCGAATGCAACTCATGGCTTGGCCTTTTGTTCTTGTATGTGGACCTTTCTCTTATGCGGGTGTCAATTAGTATGATGAACGAAATTAATTGATCCAAGTCAACTGGTAGTTCACGGGCTGCTATTTCATCTTTAATTGCATCATTCAGTCCCTGTGAGAAGGCTGCCACCAGAGCCTCATTGTTCCAGCCTACCTCTGCCGCTAATATGCAAAATTCTATAGCATACTCTGCTACCGTGCGGGTACCCTGCTGGATCGTCATCAGTCTTTTTGCGGCAGAGATTGACCAGGGATATCAAAAACTCTTCAGAAGGACTCAACGAATTGAGAGAAATTAAAAGTTATGGGTTTAGCCGTCTCCCATAACGGACTGGCCCACGCCAAAGCTTTGCCGGTCAACAGGGAAATCATAAAGCCTACTTTGCTTCTCTCGGATTGAAATGCATGAGGTACTAGTTCCAAAAAAATTCCGAGCTGGTTGATGAACCCAAGACACAACATGGAATCCCCATCGTATCTTAGGGGAAGTGGAGCGGTACCAGACAAGCCTTTGTAACATGTATTTTCCACCTGAGTGGTTGTTACTGATGCCGATACCGAGGAGGCCATCAGTGGTTGCCCAGCTTTGTCCAAATGCACAGTTCTGTCTAAGAGTGTCTGCAACACTACCGACAACTGATTGAGACGTTGTTCCTGCATGTCCATCCTGGACATGATATTCAGCGACTGCCCACCACTGGTGTCAGTACTGTCAGTGTTCATGGCCCTTTCATACTGTAATGGAGTGACTTGGAAATAACAACACTGACAGTACGGATGAACTTAAGATAAAAGTTTATTGAAGTACAAATAGTGGCAGTAATGATGACACAATAATGGTAGCAGCAAATGACACAACAGTGGCAGTAATGAGTGTCACAAACGTGGCAGCAAAGAGTGACACACCTTCATGAGACCAGGGAGGAACAGTGAACTCACTTTCCTCACCCTTCACTAGGCAGGTGAGTAGTATCGGAATGACCCTGGAACTCACACAGGCTAAATGGGAGGACAATGCGGAGCACTTCCACACACACAGGATGAGTGGCACACCTTCACGAGACCAGGGAGGAACAGTGGACTCACTTTCCTCACCCTTCACTAGGCAGGTGAGCAGTAACGGAATGGCCCTGGGAAAAGTCAGCAGGAAATATGAAGTGCAACTATACCCTAATGGTAGGGTATACAACCGACAAGATAACCAGTACTGAGGCTAGGTGAGGCAGCACACAAACTGGGACGGCCACGGGAGGTCAGATACACGGAATGACCGACAAGGCAACACAACGGGAGCAACCAAGGAAGGTCAGTAATACGGACTGGCCGACAAGCGCCGCTAACGGAATCGAGCGCTGAGACGAAGGCACAGGCAGCAAGGATACCAAACCGAGGCTAGGAATGTCAATCTGAGCGCTACAGAGAGAGAGAGAGAAACTAGAGGCAGCCAAGGGTCAGAGCCGGATCCGGTTAGTCAGATGTCGCCAGTGGTCGGAGTCGGATCGTGTAGTCAAACATCGCCAAGAGTCAGAGCCGGAAAGGGTAGTCAGATGTAGCCAGGAGTGAGAGCCGGATCGGGTAGTCAGAAGTAGCAGAAGTAATACACAGGAACAGCAATGGACCAACACAACACGAAGCTCATATACACCACGAAAGGGCAAAGGTAATGAGACATGCTGGGGTTTAAAAGGCCTGGCAGGTGGGAGGAGAGATGACATCACCAGCATAGTGACCTATAAGAATAGCGACTCAGCGTAGTGCGACAGCTAGGCAGTAACAGTGTCGCAGAATAGCAATCCCCACTGGAGGCAATTACGGCACCGTGATAATAACCTCCAGAACATCCCTCCAGTAATCTGAAAGAAGGGCATGACCACCAAAGCCCGTCTCCCAGACATCTCCAGCACCTTCAAGAGACTGACATGGTTTGGCTTATAATTTTTTAAATAGGCAGGACCTTCTAGCCGTAGCCAGTGTCACGCCTCCTATCTATCTTGGAGTTGGGGCTGATCTCTTGCTTTTGATTGGCTGAACACCTTTTTTTAGTTTGGCCAGCCTGTGTAGCCAATGCCCAATTATTCGAGTTCCTTGTGAATTTTTGCCTGAGCACACTGTGAGATTTCTGCTAGTTATTTTAACATTATTTGGATTGTCCTTTTGTACCACACTTGTTACTTACCTGTTATTGAGCTCTGAATGACTGACTATTCTTAGTTTGCTCCCCCTGGCTGCAGTTTAGAGCCTTCTCTTGTGGCTGCTGGTTCTAGTCCTTCCAGGGACCTGTGTGTCCATTACTTCCTTATGTCCCACATGCTGTTGCTCTGGGCTTCCTGGTTACAGCTTGTGCACCACTTACACCTGTTGGCCTGTGAGATCTCATTGCAGCTAGTGCTCTGCTTATCATCGGCCTAGTGAGGTCTGTCTGATTGTGGCAGCCTCACTGCTACATGTTAGGCTTGTGAGCCTCTTGAAGTCAGTCTTATTTGTGGCTGTTTATCCTCTTACCCTGGCCTCTTGGAGCATAGTGTAGCACCTCATTCACCACATCTATTTATTGGGCTTTTTGCCACTCCTTATTATTGGCCCTGCTGAGCTGGGAGAGTGGTTTGTAACACCTTCTAGGTACTGGGCAAGTCCTCAATAGGAATCAATATAATGGGCAGCACCTTTGAAACATGCTTTCTCCCATCAGCTCCAGTACCATACAAAAAAGAAAAAAACAGAGGACGCCCAATTGTGCAGTATTCGCTGTATCCGAGCAGAGACTGATCTGTTTTCTCTGTGTGCTCGTCTGTCAACTCTGAGAAGCACTGACAACTCCATTTGTGAGTATAATAAGTTTTTATTATAAATGCTGCTTGGATTAGAACACTGCTTAATTGGGTGCTCTCTGTTCCTTTTTTGTATGATATCTATAGTGTATTGCAGCTGGTTTGCCTCTTACCTCTGCAGACTCTCTAAGCACAGTTGCGGTTACTTACCTCCTAGTGCATCCATTTGTGCCCATAGGCCACCATTAATCCTGCTTTCTTGGTGGCCATTACAGGTTGTGTACTGTATCTCTTCACTGGGCTATTGGGATTCCTGGCCTGCACAGCCTTCAGCTAGGCCTCCCATAGTGGTTAGTGCACCACTAACGAAAGGCCTGTATGGCCTTTCTAATGGCTGTTTGTGGTTAGTGCACTGCATACTCATTGGCCTGTGACCTTATCCCTGGTTACTTGTGGTTAGTGCACTGCATACTCATTGGCCTGTGGCCTTATCCCTGGTTACTTGTGGTTAGTGCACCACTTACTCATTGGCCTGTACGGCCTTATTCCTGGCTACTTGTGGTTAGTGCACCACTTACTCATTGTCCTGTACGACCTTATTCCTGGCTACTTGTGGTTAGTGCACCACTTACTCATTGGCCTGAATGGCCTTATCCCTGTCTACTTGTGGTTAGTGCATCACTTACTCATTGGCCTGTGTGGCCTTATTTCTGGCTACTTGTTGTTAGTGCACCACTTACTCATTGGCCTGTACGGCCTTATTTTTGGCTACTTGTGTTTAGTGCATCACCTACTCATTGGCCTGTGCGGCATTTATACTGGTTACTTGTGGTTAGTGCACCACTTACTCATTGGCCTGTACGGCCTTATTTCTGGCTACTTGTGTTTAGTGCATCACCTACTCGTTGGCCTGTGCGGCATTTATACTGGTTACTTGTGGTTAGTGCACTACTTACTCATTGGCCTGTACGGCCTTATTTCTGGCTACTTGTGTTTAGTGCATTACCTGCTCCTCTGCTTGTGCTGCCTTTGTGCTGGTTACTTGTGGTTAGTGCACCACTTACTCATTGGCCTGTGCAGCATTTATACTGGTTACTTGTGGTTAGTGCACCACTTACCCATTGGCCTGTATGGCCTTATTTCTGGCTACTTGTGTTTAGTGCATCACCTACTCATTGGCTTGTGCTGCCTTTATACTGGTTAATTGTGGTTAGTGCACCACTTTACTCATTGTCCTGTACAGCCTTATTCCTGGCTACCTGTGGTTAGTGCACCACTTAGTCATTGGCCTGCATGGCCTTATCCTTGTCTACTTGCTGTTAGTGCACCACTTACTCATTGGGCTGTGTGGCCTTATTCCTGGCTACTTGTTGTTAGTGACCCACATACTCATTGGCCTGTGCGGCATTTATACTGGTTACTTGTGGTTAGTGCACCATTTACTCATTGGCCTGTACGGCCTTATTTCTGGCTACTTGTGTTTAGTGCATCACCTGCTCATTGGCTTGTGCTGCCTTTATACTGGTTACTTGTGGTTAGTGCACCACTTACTCATTGGCCTGTACTGCCTTCAGATTTACTTTACTATAGTAATATATAGTAATTTGCATAGGGTCTCTGTCATCTGGATGTCACCAGTCATTTTAGTCTTTATCCTGGTCAGGGCCCCGGCTCAACTGGGGTCGGATATCTGTCTTTGCAGGCAGCACCTTTACCCAGCTTTGTCCGCTGCAAGAGGACCTCAGTGATTGGCCACGATCTCTAGGGCAACTGTCTATCGCCGATCCTTAGCTACATTCCAGATTTATTCGTGACAGCTAGTTCTTACATGGGGGATACACGTACTTGTTATTAATTCTATTTTCTCTGTCGTCCAATACAGGTTACTGGCAACACTGGGTTGGCAATCCACCCTTTTAAGTAGGCAGGAACAATTCTACAATTGATTGCAGGGGGTCGAGCCTACCTTCCCTCCTTGGCTGCAGCTAGCCAACCAGCTCCAGAAAGATTTGTTCCTTGGTGAAGATAACACAGGCAAGAGAACAGTTCTGCTATAGCTTTAGAAGTTTTTTATTTTTCTGTTAGAAATAGAATACCACCATTAGGCGGATTACCATAACTGACAATGCGATGTGGCTAGCTCAGTGACCAGGTGCTTTTTGTGGATCTTTAGCCCTGGGGGGAAAATCTTGGCTACAAGTTCTTTCCTCAGGAGTCTCTCACCGAGGTTTCTTCTTTAAACATGGTAATCTGAAGACAGAAGATCTGCAGGAAAGGTGAGCAACCCTTTGAGTGCTGCAGGTCCACTTGTTCCACAGTGCCCCTCCGCACAAGGGTTTTTCATTTGGAGTTCCTATTGCACACTCCTGCATTCATTGGGTCTATCTGTATGTCAGTTGGGTGTTTTGGAGCAGGTTTATGTGGTAACTTAACGCTTTAGCTTCTGGTATGGTATTTTTGGGGGGGTTCTAACACTTTTCCTACTGGTTCAGTGTTTTTTGGGTGTCCTAACATGTTCTAGTGATGTTTTAGGTATTTTAGTTTTACACCTTCAATTTTGTAAAAATTGAGTTCCGCGCCTTTAAGGCACGCTTTACCGCTTAGACGCCATTGCTCCATTCAATTCTATGGGACTGTATCTCTGCAGCCGTTTAACCTAATGACTTCAGAGATGGCTTATTTTCCTCGTCTGCCCTTGCTCTATCATCTGGTTCATGTTTCTAGTGTGTTGGAGGGCTCAGGGGGCTTCAGGCACTGTTTGGGGAACTTTTCTGGGAAAACAACATTTCCCATGATTGCTTGCTTCATGCGCTCGTTTCTGATTGTCTTCTGCCACGGCAGCCATTTTATGCTGTTTCCAGAACAAGTATCCTATGCAGGGCTTGGACTCTCCTTCTCTCCTCTGCTGATTTACCCTTTGCCTGCCAGATAAGTTTATTTTAGCGATTTCCGGGGTGAAATTTTAATCCTACACGCTATAATTGGGTGATTTCTTATACAGTAAGGTTATTTGACATTGTAAGAATGTCTATACTGCTGGAGCTTGGGGCCAGACCTAAGACTAAGGATGCTGGGGTCTCTGTATCCCCCAGTGCGCATTGCTCTTCCTGTCATTCAGGGTTACCTAGATAATTCTCAGGTCATTTATGCCCAGCATGTTCTGATGTCCCTGAAACTATTCCAGGGACCTCCACCCATGCATTAGAGCCAGTTTGGGTGCAAGTGTTCAAGGCTGCTACTAGGGACCTTAGGTCTACTTTGCAACTCTTTCCATCCCAGTTACAGGGGGTCTTTCGTTCTTGGCAGACCCCCTCCTTCATCACGTCTTCCCTGCCAAAGCCTCAGTGTGTACCTGACATGTCAGATTACTCTGAGGAGGAACTGCTTGTGGATTTGGATGTTGAGGAATGTTCTGCGGTGGGCTCCTCTCAGTTTTTTGGGGACCCTTTTGAGGCTGATCCTAAGCCCTCGGCTGAGGGCCTGATCAGGGCTGTTTTAAATACCTTAAACATTCCCTTGGTGTAGGAGGTTCCTTCTGCCCCTTCTGACGTATTTCAGGAGCCTAAAAAGCCCTTTACTTGCTTTCCACCTAACCCCACTCTTGACCTCCTTGTGTCCTAAGAGTGAAAGTCTCCGGCCAGAAAACTTTCTGTCTCCAAGAAATTTGCCAAGCTTTATCCCTTTTCTTAGGCAGCCCTTGCTCAGTGGGTTCATCCTCCCAAAGTGGATGCTCCTATCTCCAGGCTATCTAAGTCTACTGCTTTACCAGTCTCTGATGCATCTGCTCTGAAGGACTGGACTGACAAGAAACTTGAGGTCTCCCTTAAGTCCATTTTTGCCACTGCTGGTCCTGCCATGCGTCCAGCATTCGCTGCAGTGAATGGGCCATTGCAGTCTGGACTGAATAGCTCACCCTGGGTGTCCATCAGGGTGCCCCTACTTCGGATATGTTGCGCCTTCTTGCCAGCATTTCTGAGGCACAGCACTATGTTTCTGCTGCCTTATTTGATGCCATCCATTTGGTGGCTAGGGTTTCCACCATATCTGTGGTGGCCAGACAGGCTCTTTGGCTCAAGATCTGGTCTGCTGACACTGCTTCCAAGAAAGCACTGCTTTCCTTACCTTTTCAAGGTACTTCCTTGTTTGGGCTAGATCTTAAGGATCTGATCAGTGAGGCCACAGGGGGGTAAGAGTACCCTTCTACCCTTGGTCCCCAGGAAGAAAATGCCACTTAAGCATAATCGGTATTTTCATTACTTTCAGAATGAGATATGTCCAGCAAACCAGATGGTTCCCTCAGCTCTATAATACCACCCAACAATTCCAAGCGCTATTACACCAAACAAATCAAAATCAGCTTGTATATATATATTATATATATATATATATATATATATATATAGCATAACCTGTAATAGATCTTGGGAAATCTTCTTTCAGTCCCACCAGCAGTGCAGCCCTCTCTTCTGGGCTTCTGGTTGCTCCCTTGTTTCTCACAGATAGTTCCCCCAAAAAAGAAGAGAGAAAGGCGCACACAATCTAAGTGCAGACTGTATATATGAATAACGTCCTTTATATATATTATTTCCCTTCACCAAGGTGGGTTCTTTTCTTTTTACACTTCAAATCAATCACCTCCTTCACCGTGGAGAAACACCATTCGATGAAATAAATTGCAGACTCACCTTCTATAGAGGCAGGCCAGCCTCTTGGTGTTTGAGCTTGCACTGGATAACCCCCAGTAATGGTATCTTTGCGTCCTCTCCTTCCCCTCAACTCTCCTGGTTCCCTCAGCTCTGCTTACCTCCTCCAAGCCCAAACAGCAATGGAAGCCCAAGGTCTTCTCCAAACCCAAGGCTTCCAAGCCTTCTTCGGCATGACTCGCCGAACCCGGGTCCACATTCTGCTGTGGGTGGTCATCTTCGACACTATCACAGCATTTGGGAGGATTCAGTGACGGACCCCTGGGTTTTACAGGTGGTGACGGAAGGGTACAGGATCCCTTTCATATCTCTTCTTCCCTTTCACTTCTTTTCTTCTCATATGCCTCAGGGCGCAGAGAAATGCCGTCTGTTCGATGGCGCTGTTCAGGCTCTTCTGGACAAGGGCATTCTGGAGCCGGTTCCAATTCAGAACAGAGGTATGGGTTTTTACTCAAACCTATCTTTGTGGTCTCCAAGAAGAACGGCGGCTGTCATCCCATTTTGGACTTAAAGGATCTCAATTCCTTTGTGATCTGGACTCATTATTAACAGGAGTCTCTATGCACGGTGATTGCTGCCATGACCCCAGGGGAATTCCTTGCATCTCTGGATCTTCAGGACATTGCCTTTCATCCAGAGAGCCGGCAGTACCTCAGATTTGCCTGCGACTGGGGACATTTTCAGTTTTCAGCTCTTCCATTTGGTCTGACAACTGCTCTTCAAGTCTTCAACCGTGTTCTGGAATCTTTAGTGTCCGTCCTCCACCGGAACGGCATCAGTGTTACTCCATACATGGATGACCGGCTTCTGAAAGCCCCTTCTGCGGAACTTCTTCATCAACAGGTTCAGCAATGCATTCATGCTCTCACCTATCACGGGTGGGTCATCAACTTGGACAAGTCAGATCTTGTCCCATCCCAGCGTCTGGTCTTCCTGGGCCTTCTCTTCGACACACAGAAGACCGTGGTGTTTCTCACGGACGAGGTAGCTCACTAGATCGCCCACAGGGTTTCTGCGGTTCTTGCTCAAGATCCAGTTCCAGCCAAGAAGCTGTCCTCTCTAGTGGAGAAATTCATCTCCACCATAGAAGGGGTCCCGTTTGCCATGGCGCACACCAGGGAGCTCCAGATGTTCATGATCCAGGTGTGCAGGGTTCAGCCGGACCTTCTGAAGATGTCAGTATCGCTCCCTCTTCATGTGGAACTGAGTTTGTCATGGTGGCTCAACCTCTCCAACCTGCTGAAAGGCAAGTCCTTCCTGGTATCCTTCTTGACCACGGTGACGATGGATGCCAGCCTCTTCGGCTGGGGAGCAATCCTGGGTCGCCTGAGCAGCGCTCAGGGTCGGTGGTCTCCTGAGGAATCTCTTCTTCCTATCAACATATGGGAGCTTTGGGCGATATTTCATGCCTTCAACATTGGACATCTCAGTTGGAAGACTGTCCAGTCCGAGTCCAACAACGCCACGGCTGTGGCTTACATCAACAAGCAGGGTAGAACAAGAAGTCTCGCCGCTTGGTTAGAGGTCAAGGCTATTTTGTCCTGGGCAGAAGAACACATTCCTGCCATATCCACAGTGCACATTCCTAGCGTAGACAACATTATGGCGGACTTCCTCAGTCGACACACAGTGGACAGAGTAGAGTGGGAGCTTCACCCACAGGGTGTTCACCCTGATTGTTCAGAAACGGGGTCTTCCTTAAATCGACCTGATGGTGACAAGACACAACAGGAAGATTCTGAGGTTCTGCTTTCGGTGGAGAGACCCCTCTAGCGCTGGCGGTGGATGCGATGTCCATTCCTTGGTTATTCCCTCTGGCCTACATCTTTCCTCCCCTCCCAGTGTTGCATGGGGTGTTACGGAAATTACAACTGGAGGAATGTCCAGTCATTCTGATTGCTCCGTAGTGGCCTTGTCAGTCTTGGTTTCCGGAGCTTCTGGATCTGTCAGTGGCGGAGCCATTCCGGCTCCTTGCCGTCCGGATCTTCTTCTACAGGGTTACCTGTGGAAAGAGGATGTTCATCGGCTAGCTTTGACAGCTTGGAAATTGAATCCTCAATATTGAAGATGAAAGGGTTTTCTTCTGGTGTAGTGGCTACTATGCTCAGTGCCCGCAAACCTGTTTCTTCCAAGATCTGCCATCGTGTCTGGTCAACTTTTCTGGCTTGGTGTGCTGACAAGGACCTGTCTCAGGAATTTGATCTGCCTACGTGTTACGGTTGGCAAGCAAAACCAGGAGTAAGATGGTATAGTTAATAGAACCTTTATTATGAGAACAATGACAGTAATGCACTATATAAATGTACACACAGTGGGTGATTGAAACGGCGAGCACTGTATCAGGAATAGCAGTCTCCCAATCTCTGCACCACACTGTCCGAGTCTAGGCCTCAGCCCACTGGGGTCTCGTGGTAAGGTAACGCCCAAGAGATACTGACTCAGCCTGCAGTCAGTAGCTAGGAGTCTGCTAGAGCCCCAGGCCAGTACTAGGAAGAATGTCTGAATAATGGAACCAACAAACTGAGCGAACAAACAAAGCCTTCTAGTAAGCACCAGACAGGATAGTCAGACAAGCCAAAGTCATACACGGAGCGGGTAGTCAGCCAGAGCCACAGGTTTGCACCTGAAAGGATATCCACTGAAATGATGGAATGCTGGATACACAGTGGATAGAGCCCCAGGTCAACACCAGAGTGGGTAGTCAGACAAGCCTAGGTCATAAACGGAGCAGGTAGTCAGCCAGAGCCACAGGTTTGCACCGGATAGTATATCCACTGGAGCGTATGTCTTCTGGATGCACAGTGGATAGAGCCCCAGGTCAACACCAGAGTGGGTAGTCAGACAAGCCTAGGTCATACACGGAGCGGGTAGTCAGCCAGAGCCACAGGTTTGCACCTGAAAGGATATCCACTGAAACGATGGAATGCTGGATACACAGTGGATACAGCCCCAGGTCAACACCAGAGTGGGTAGTCAGACAAGCCTAGGTCATAAACGGAGCAGGTAGTCAGCCAGAGCCACAGGTTTGCACCGGATAGTATATCCACTGGAGCGTATGTATGCTGGATGCACAGTGGATAGAGCCCCAGGTCAACACCAGAGTGGGTAGTCAGACAAGCCTAGGTCATACACGGAGCGGGTAGTCAGCCAGAGCCACAGGTTTGCATCAGAAAGGATATCTGAGCCAAATCAGAATGCCAAGGAGAATAGTGAGACAGAGCCACAAGTCAACACCAGAATGGATGGACAGACAAGCCGGATCATACACAGGAATACTAGAAAAGATCTGCTCAGAACAACAACGTAAGGGTGACTGAGTCAGGACTCAGTCTGCCCTTTAAGCCCCTCCACAGGAAGTAGGTAGGAGGAGACTACAGGAAACAAACACACATAAAACAGAGGCCTGCAGCAGGCTTGAAGCCTCTTGCCTGCAGATGACGCTTGGAGAGATGCCGAGAGTAGCTGAAGCGGTGTCGCTGGAAACAAGGTACTGTGACACTACGGTCCTGGCCTTTTTGCAGGATGGTCTGGATAAGTGCTTCAGTTTGAGTTCCCTTAAGGTTCAGACTTCTGCGCTCTCTGTTTTCTTTCAGAGCCGCATTGCCATCCTTCCTGATGTCAAGCTTTTCTTCCAGGGCGTTGCTCATACTCGCCCTGCCTTCAAGATTCCTGCTCCTCCGTGGGATCTTAACTTGGTTTTGGGTGTTCTTCAGCTCCCTCCATTTGAGTCTTTGGATACTATTCCTCTACATCTCTTGACGTGGAAAATGGCCTTTCTTCTGGCGATTGTGTCTGTCTGCCTTGTCGCGGAGTTACTTGCTCTGTCCTGTAAACCACCCTATTTGGTGTTTCAGAAAGACAAGGCGGTGCTTCGCACTTCTCAGGAGTTTCTCCTGAAGGTGGTCTCTGAGTTCCACATCAATCAGGTGATTGTGGTGCCCTCTTTCTGCCCTGAACCCACCTCTGACAAGGAGAGGGATCTCCACTTGTTAGACGTGGTGCGTTGTCTCAAGTTTTATGTACATCGCACTGAGTCTATCAGGCAGTCAGATGCGCTGTTCGTCATTCCTGAGGGTCCTAGGGCAGGAAGACCTGCATTCAAGGTGACTATTGCATCATGGTTCAAGTCCACTATTCGTAAGGCTTATGAGTTGAGGAAGAAGCCTGTCCCTTTCAGGGTCACGGCTCATTCTACTCGATCTATTGGGGCCTCTTGGGCTTACAAAAATCAGGCCTCTACTGATCAGTTGTGTAAGGCGGCCACTTGGTTGTCTGCGCACACTTTTTCAAAGCACTACCGTGTTGATGTGCTGGCATCGGCTGATGCCAGCTTTGGGAGGAAAATCCTGGAGGCAGTCTTGCCTGTCTATGATTTTCTCCGGTTCTTGGTACTTCCTTCACTTTTGAGCCCTGTTGACTCTAGTTCAGTGTGATGTGTAACAGTTGGGGTGTTGTTACCCCTGTTCAGTGTCCACTGACACTTCGGTTGTTTTGTTGGGCTGTCTCTGATCTGATGGTTCATATCTGCTCTGGTGACTTTGGGGGACTTGAGCCTGGTCCTTGCCTTACTTCCCGCCTCTGGGAAACTCAATGGTTGGACATCCCATAGTTACCAGTAACCTGTATTGGACGACAGAGAAAAGAGGATTTTAGTCTTACCTGTTAAATCCTTTCCTCTTAGTCCATACAGGTTACTGGTCTCCCACCCTGTCAAGGGTCCATGCTTGGCTGTCCTGTGGCAGACTGTGGGGGTCCTACAGGGTCATGCTCACAGGAGTCTTCTTTCCCTTCCACTATCTAGTCAGTAGTTAGTGTCTCAAATCTTTCTGGAGCTCGTTGGCTAGCTGCAGCCAAGGAAGGAAGGTAGGCTCCACCCCCTGCAATCAATTCTAGAATTGTTCCTGCCTACTTAAAGAGGCGGATCGCCTACCCAGAGTTACCAGTAACCTGTATGGACTAAGAGAAAAGGATTTAACAGGTAAGACTAAAATCCTCTTATCCAGGGTGTCTTTATTAACTGGACAGTGCTGTTCAGCACTAGCCATTCCATTCAGGGGGGAAAACTTGACTTTCTTTTTTTTTGCTACTCTATCAACCCTTCTAGTCTCATTCCAAGGCTTTTAAATACTCAGCCAATCAGTGGCTAGACTCCCACTCTATACATTTTCCCAGTTACTGTATTTTTCTCCTGCTTATCTTTAGACAGAGCAGGGCAGTATGTAGACAATGCATTGCATACCTCTCCGGCACTCAAAAAGTTAACAATCTTAGCGGCCTTGTCAGATGCAACACATTTTTAGACTGAAATAATGAATGCTGTGGGATTTGTATGTAAAGGGAAAGTGCAGCAATTCTGGGACAAACCAGCTGTACCTCAGTGAACAATTGGTTTAAGGGACTTTTTACTCCTTGAATGCAAGGAAGGTATCCATCACATTGTGAATCAATACTTTGGAGACCTGTATAGTTTTCAGGGAGTTAAAATGCCCATTTAGGTCAAACTCTCTAGCATGCAATGGGTTAAAGGGCTAGTAATGCCTTATAGAAATAAAAGGCCATTCAAAAAATGTCCATCAATGCCACTCCGATCTCTCAAACGTTTGTTTTTTGAGAGATATAAGGTGATAAAGTTCCATGGGTTGTCCGACTCAAGGCGGCTCTTCAGCAGAGCCGAAATGCAGCGATCTACATAGAAAAACTTCATTGTAACCACACTTTGTAGACCATTCCAATAAAGTATTTCTTTGTAGATCTCTGTATGTCGGCTCTGCTGAAGAGCCACCTGCTGGTCCCCGGACCAGGATCTTCTTCTGCCATCTAGACTCTGATGTCAGTGAAAGGGAGAGAGGGAAGAACTTTATCACCTTATATCTCTCTAGGTTTGAGAGATCTGAGTGGCATCGATGGACTTATTTTTTGAAGAGCTTCAGTATTACCTTTTATTTCTATAAGATATTACTAACCCTTTAAAAAAGCATATTCATGCAATCAGAAATTTGTGGGATTTTCATTTCAACATTATGGTACAAGTCAGTTTGCTCCAGCATTGCACATCTTTGCTGGATGAATAAGGCATTTGTTACCCATGGCGCAAATATTTTGTTCCAGAATTGCTTAACTTTCCTTTTATACATAAGCCACTATACTAAATAATGTACAAATGTGAAAATGCTTAGATATTATTAGAAATGCAGCCCTGTTTATCTGATTAGACGTTACAATGTATAATCTCCTGGCAGGGCATGTTTAATATAATTTTACATTCATTGATAGAAGGTTATTTGACCAATCCACATTTTGCTGTTAGGTTCTGGAGATGCTGTCGATTCGAGCCCGGGAGGAAGCTGATCATAAGCTCACTGTATCCATTTATGACACTGAGAGAAACGAGAAGAGCAAGGAGCAAAGGAAGGCCCTGGTGAGAATCTAGAACCTCATCTACCTGAGGGAGAACATTATTCTGCTGGGCTCTAGCAGGAAGGCTGTGTGAATAGAAAGTAACTACACATGAACACATTGCTCAGCAGTCTGTAGAAAAGTTTTCTTGATATGCTGAGTATCGCTTACTGATGCTACATATTGGTTTATAAGGGAAGTATGTTTATTCCAACTTGTGGAATCTGCAAGATAATCTGTATGTTAAATCAGCACTGTGGAGTGTTTTTAGAAAGTTACCCGAGTTCTGATTAATTATACTGGGGCCTAAGCCTGCATTACCTTCATTTCAGCTCTGGAAATTGATTTCGATTTGAGCTTCACTGTAACAAAAAAGTCAGTCTATTCTTTGTAGGGTTCTAGCATAGAACAGATGAGAAGATGATCTGTGTGATCCTAAATGGGATAGGTACAGTGGTATTGTATCGATTGATGAGCAAAATGATGCCCTGTAGTGTTCTTGGGTTGAGTGGTTGAAGTGGTTCTATATAAATTGAAGCTGCGTTCTGTAAGATATTAGTATGGGAAGGTTGACCTAATGATAATTGGTTAATGCACAAGACTGCAGAATTCATGCTTGATTGGTTTTAATACAATCTGATTTCAATTATATTTCATAAGGTGCCAGTCTAGAATGACTTTAAGTAATTCACATCATTTTTCTGGAGAGGGATTTATGAAATTATGGGATTGTTGAAGATGAATTCCGGGTTGTACAATGACACTGATGAATCTGTTCTCTGTAGGGATGAAAGTAAGTTTTAATTATGAGGTTTAAAGTTCAGCTAATATGGAAAAAAACACCTTTTGGGAGTAGCAGCATTAATAAACATATAGCCCTAATTGTATAGGCCCATCCCAAGCTTCTTGTCTTTCCTCTTGTAAGAGAAAGCCAATAGGAATTAGCAGCTGCTTCTCAGAACTTGCATAAGAAGCGGCTCAGGATCTTTATATGTTGGGTTGTATGTTTTTAATGATGCTCCTTCCAGAGGTGGGAGAAGCAGCAATTAACTCATAAAAGACTGTAATTTAACATATGTAGCTTTATTTCACTTTCTTCCATTGTGGAACACAGGAACCATGAGGTTAAGTTGCTACCTCAAGGAGGCAGGGTACTTGCAAACTACACCTCTCTGGAGGCCAAAACTCCCTCCCAGCTCCACTTCAACCCTGCAGCAGTTGATCCCCCTATTTATTGCATCTCCAGGCACACAGCTTTACCAGTTTGGGTTGCAGGTGTGTTCAAGTATCATGCAGAGAAACACCTAGGTTATCTTTTTAGAATTCATTTTATGGCCTCTGGGGCTGCCTTGCACCCAACATTTGCTAATGCATGGGTGGAAAAGTCCATAGCTATTTGGGGCAAACAATTATTGGAAGTGGTTCAAACAGAGTCTTCCAAGGGGACATTGTTTATATGATTTCCAAAATCATTGAGACATTCTTAGATTCAGATAAGCTTCTCTGTAAGACATCCGCCTTTATGTAGTGGTGCACCATACACCATACCCTTTGGCTGAAGATGTAGTCAGCTGATTGGTCTCTAAGTTTTACCTTTTGTGGGCAAACATCTGTTTGGCTCTAAACTGTATACTGTCGTTACCCATGCACTCCTAAGCATCCACCTTTTCTACAGAAGCTTCAACCACTTGCCAGTACATCCTACCCACTCTTAAAGCCAACCCTGTTTCCTCCCAAACTGATCTGGGCGGGAAAGAATCCTACTGACATGTCTTCCACTGATAATTCTTCTTCTGAATGACTCGTGGACTTCAGGACCACCTCTGACTATTGGAAGTGCAGTGGAGACTTCAAGGACCCTCCTCCTCCTTGGTTATTTATGTCAATGGTTCCTCAAGATTCTGTGAGGAGTCTTTAGTTCTTAGAGGTGATTTAAGACTTAGTAGATATGCAGGTCTTGATTCTGGTCCCTTCAGGTAAGGTTCATGGGGTCCTTTTCCAGTCTCTTCCCAGAAATACAGAAGCTGTCATCCAGTTTTGGATTTGAAGCTTCTCAATAATATTTTTCATATGCCATGGTTCAAGATGTAGTCCTTTTACTCTGTCATTGCCCCGATATGTCCAAAAAATGTTTTGCCTCCCTGGATATTAGGGACGCCTAGTGCAACATCAGCAATTCCGTCTTTTCCTTTTAACCCTTTGAGTGCCAGAGGGGTACTCAACGCATTGCTTTTCAAGGGTTAAGGATTGCCATTTCCAATTCATGACCCTGCCCTTTGGGCTGGCATCCACTTCAAGGGTTTTCACAAAATGTATGACAGTTTTGTCTGGCCATATTCAATCTCTAAGGATCTGCTTTATGTGATATCTGGATGATCATCTGCTAAAGGGGCCCTCTCAGAGCTCTTGTGACTCCATCTCCAGACATGCCTATTCTGGAACAGCACACTGGGTGATCAACTTCAAAAAGCCTTCTTTGATACCGTCCCAATTTTTTTCTGTATGAGACTTGACACCCTTGAGGGACAGGCTTTCCTGAAGCAGACAAAGATCAGACATTGTCCGGTGTGTGTCTCTTGCCCAGTGCCAGCTATGCAGGAATACATGAGTGCTGTCAGATTTGGGAGCCACTTTCAGCCCCCAGGTGCATAATGTCTGTGGTCTGACCTCAAGAGTCAGAGTTTGATCAGTATGCTAGAGCTTTGGGTGATTTGTCTGGCTATTCAGCATTTGTCCCAGTCAGTTCATGAACTACCAGTTGAGATTCAGTCTGTCAACGCAACAGTAGCTTATGTCAGCTGCCAGGTAAGGACCAGAGGACCAGAAGTGCAGCAACATGGTCAGTGGATCAAAACAGGCTTCATCTTAGTTCCATCAAGATCTAGATCTCAGACTTGTCAGTTCATTTTTAGAAGCGTATGCCTTGCTGCCAGATATTCTGAATGTTGCACAAGGGGTGGCGCATGCCTGTCCTGTTTTTTGGTATCTCACTCTAACATGGGATCTATTTCTTGTCCTTGGAGTGCTTCAGAGAGATCACTGAAGACCCTGAAGACAGGTTTCTGTCTTGTATGTGGCCAAACTGCAGGCTTTGTCTCGTAGAGCCCCTGTTCTGATTTTTTGTGCTGATTAGGTGGTTCTGCTTAGGGTAACTTCCCAAGTTGTTTTTTGATTTTCATATGAATCAGGAAATTGTTCTTCATTGTCTTTGCCCTGCTCAGGATAATAGATGGGAACAGGAGCTTCACTATGTGGCCATATGTGTCTTAAATACTACTCTCATCTCACTGAATCCTTTCTCAAATCATATTCACTTTTTCTTATCTCTGAGTGATTGTGTGCCATTAAAAAGAGGCCGGTACCTTTTAAACTGCTCACTTCACCAGGAAGGGGAAGCTTTCTGGGCCTACAGGAAGCAGGCCTCTGTGGAGCACTTGTGCAAAGCAGCAAGGTGTCTGTCACTTTACATATTTACTAAACTTTACAGAGTCAATGTCCTGGCCATGGCTGAGGCCAGTTTTGGGAGAAAGGTCCTCTTCCCCTTTCTGGAGTACTGGTTGGGATAGCTTTGGCATATTGCTGTGGTACTGATAAATAGTTTTCTCTTAGTCCTTGTGAAACAATGGATATTCCTCCCAGGCAAAAATATGGTGTTTGCGTTCCAGGCAAGGGGTGTCCTTTGCCAAGTGGGGTTTAAGTGCAGTAGGCAGGAACAGTTCTCAGAGTGTATGCAGAGGGTGGAGCCTCCCTTCCCTCCTTGGCTGCAGCTAGCAAATCAGCTCCAGAAAGATTTGTTCCTCGGTGAAGACAACACCAGGCTGAGAACAGTTCTGCTATAGTTTTAGAATCTTTTTTATTTTTCTGTTAGATATGGAATACCATCATTAGGCAGATTACCATGACTGACAATGCCCTTCGATGTGGCTAGCTCAGTAACCAGGTGCTTTTTGTAGACCTTAAGCCCTGAGGGGGGAAATCTTGATTCCAAGTGCTTCCCCAGGAGTTACCCACTGAGGTACTTCTTGTTACATGGTAATGTGAAGACAGAAAATCTGCAGGAAAAGTGAGCTACCCTTTCAATGCTGCACAGGAGTTTTTAATTTGGATTTCCTATTGCACACTCCTGCACTCATTGGGTATATCTGTATGTCTGTTGGGTGTTTGGGTTAGTGTTTTTTGTTCTATTGATGATTTACACCTTTTCATGTTTTACTTTAATATTTGTGAAATGTGCGCGCTTTACCGCATACACGCCATTGCTCCATTCACTTCTATGGGACTATACTGTTTGGGACGTATCTCTGCAACTGTTTAACCTAGCGACTTCAAAGATGGCTTATTTTACTTGTCTACCCTTGCTCTATCATCTGGTTCATGTTTCTAGTGTGTTGGGGGGCTCAGGGGGCTTCAGGCACTCTTTAGGGTACTTTTTGGGAAAAACTACATTTCCCTTGAGCACTTGCTTCTATCCTTGTTTCTGATTGTCTCCCGCCGAGGCAGCCATTTTGTGAGTGTTTCTGGGCGAGTATCCTATGCAGGGCTTGGACTCTCCTTCTCTCCTCTGCAGATTAACCCTTCGCCTGCCAGATAAGTTTATTTTAGCGATTTCTGGGATGAAACTTTAATCCTACACACTATAATTGGGTGATTTATTGTACAGTTGGTTATTTTGACACTGTGAGAATGTCTATACCGCTGGAGCTTGGGGCTAGACCTAAGACTAAGGAGGCTGGGGTCTCTGTATTGCACATTGCTCTTCCTGTCACTCAGGGCTACCTAGAGAATTCTCAGGTCATTTATGCCCAGCATGTTCTGATGTCCCTGACAGCATTCCAGGGACCCCCATCCATGCAATAGAGCCAGCTTTGGTGCAAGAGTTCAAGGCTCCAACTAGGGACCTTAGATCTATATTGCAACTCTTTCCATCCCAGTTACAGGGGACCTTTCAGTCCTGGCAGGCCCCCTCCTCAGTCAGGTCTTCCCTGCCAAACCTCAGGGTGGATTTGGTATTGAGGAATGTTCTGTGTTGGAGTCCTCTCAGTTTATTGGGGACCCCTTTGAGGCTGATCCTGAACCCTCCGCTGAGGGCCTAATCAGGGCCGTATTAACTACTCTTAACATTCCCCTAGTTCAGGAGGTCCCTTCTGATCCCTCTAATGTATTTCAGGAGCCTGCTAAGCCCCTTACATACTTTCCACCTAACCGCACTCTTGACCGTCTGGTGTCTGAGGAGTGGAAATCCCTGGACAAGAAAGCTTCTGTGTCCAAGAAATTTTCCAAGCTTTACCCCTTTTCTGAAGCTGTGCTTGCTCAGTTGGTTCATCCCCCCAAAGTGGATGCCCCTGTATCCAGGCTGTCTAAATCTACTGCCTTGCCAGTCTCTGATGCCTCTGCTCTGAAGGACTTGACTGACAAGAAACTTGAGGTTTCCCTCAAGTCCATTTTTTGCCACTGCTGGTTCTGCTATGCATCCAGCGTTTGCTGCTGCCTACGGATGCACCTACTTCGGATAAGTTGCACCTTCTTGCCAACATATCTGAGGCACAGCACTATGTTTCTTCTGCCTTATTTGATGCCATCCTTTTGGTGGTGAGGGTTTCCACCATGTCTGTGGTGGCCAGACGAGCTCTTTGGCTCAAGATCTGGCCTGCTGACACTGCTTCTAAGAAAGCCTTACTTTCCCTGCCTTTTCAGGGTACCTCTTTGTTTGGGTCAGATCTTAAGGATCTGATCAGTGAGGCCACAGGGGGTAAGAGTACTCTTTTACCCTTGGTTCCCAGGAAGAAATTGCCGCTTAAGCGTAACTGTTTTTTTCATTCCTTTCAGAATGAGACACGTCTGGTGAACCAGCCGGTTCCCTCAGCTCCGCGTACCTCCTCCAAGCCCAAACAACAATGGAAGCCCAAGATCTCCTCCAAGGCTTCCAAGACTTCTTCGACATGACTCGCCGAACCCAGGTCCGTTGTGGATGGTCATCTGCGACACCATCACAGCATCTGGGAGGACTCTGTGATGAACACATGGGTTTTACAGGTGGTGAAGGAAGGGTACAGGATCCCTTTCATTTCTCTTCCTCCCTTTTGTTTTCGTCCTTCTCACGCTTCTCAAAGGTACAGAGAAACGCTGTCTATTCGACATCCCTGTTCAGGCTCTTCTGGACAAAGATGTTCTAGAGCCAGTACCTATCCAGGACAGGGGTTTGGGTTTCTACTCTGTTGTCACCCTATTTTGGATTTGAAGGATCTCAATTCCTTTGTGACCCGGACTCATTATCGTCAGGAGTCTCTGCGCACAGTGATTGCTGCCATGTCCCCAGGGGAATTCCTTGCTTCTCTGGATCTTCAGGATGCTTATTTACACATTGCCATTCATCCACAGAGCTGGCAGTACCTCCGGTTTGCCTGCTACAGGGGGCATTTTCAGTTCTCAGCCCCTCCATTTGGTCTGACGACGGCTCCTCAGATCTTCAACCATGTCCTGGGTGCCTTGATATCTGTCCTTCACCAGAACAGCATCATAGTTAGTCCATACATGGATGACTTGCTTCTGAAGTCCAATTTTGTCCCATCCCAGTATCTGGTCTTTCTGGGCCTTCTCTTCGACACTCAGAAGAGCATGGTGTTCCTCACGGACGACGTGGCTCACCAGATCGCCCATAGGGTTTCAGCGATTCTGTTTCAGGATCCATTTCCAGTCCAGAAACTGTCATCTCTGGTGGGGAAATTCATATCCACCATAGAAGCGGTTCTGTTTGCCATGGCGCACACCAGGGAGCTCCAGAGGTTCATGATCCAGGTGTACAAGGATCAACAGGATCTTCTGAAGACATTTGTTTCTCTTCCTCTTCATGTGGAACTGAGCTTGTCATGGTGGCTCGACCTTTCCAACCTGCTGAATGGCCTTTTGGACCAAGGTGACAATGGATGCCAGCCTCTCCGGCAGGGGTGCAGTCCTGGGTCGCTTGAGCGCTCAGGGTCGGTGGTCTCCGGAGGAGTCCCTCCTTCCGATCAACATTTTGGAGCTTCGGGTGGTATTTCATGCCCTGCGACATTGGACATCTCAGCTAGAAGACTGTCCGGTCCGAGTGGAGTCCGACAACGCCACTGCAGTGGCTTACATCAACAAGCAAGGTGGATCAAGAAGTCTCGCTGATGGTTAGCGGTCAAGGCTATTTTGTCCTAGGCAGAAGAACACATACCTGCTAAATCTGCAGTGCACATTCCAGGCGTAGACAACGTCACGGCGGACTTCCTCAGCCGACACACAGTGGACAGCAGAGAGTGGTGCTCCAACTCATTGTTCAGTGTTGGGGTCCCCCTCACATCGACCTGATGGCAACGAGACACAACAGGAAGGTTCCAGTGTTCTGCTCTCGGTGGTGAGACACTCTGGCTCTAGCAGTGGATGCAATGTCCATTCCATGGTTCTTTCCTCTGGTTTACATCTTTCCTCCCCATGTTGCACAGGGTGCTACGGAAATTACGACTGGAGCATTGCCCGGTCACTCTGTACTGGCCTCGTCAGTCTTGGTTTCCGGAGCTCTTGGATCTGTCAGTGGCGGAGCCCTTTCGGCTCCTCTGTCATCCAGACATTCTTCTGCAGGGTTACCTGGAAGGAGGATGTTCATCGGCTAGCTTTGACGGCTTAGAAATTGAAACCTCAATGTTGAAGAAGGGTTTCTCTTCTGTTGTGGTGGCTACTATGCTCAGTGCCCACAAGCCTGTTTCTTCCAAGATCTACCATTGTGCCTGGTCGACTTTTCTGTCCTGGTGCGCTGACAGGTACTTTGATCTTCCTACAGTCCTGGCCTTTTTGTAGGACGGTGTGGATAAGGGCCTCAGTTTGAGTTCCCTTAAGGTTCAGACTTCTGCTCTCTCTGTTTTCTTTCAGAGACGCATTGCCATACTTCCTGACGTCAAGATTTTCTTCCAGGGCGTTGCTCATACTCATCCTGTTTTCAAGTCTCCCACTCCCCAGTGGGATCTTAACTTGGTTTTGGGCGTCCTTCAGCGCCCTCACTTTGGCTACATTCCCTTACGCCTGTTGACGTGGAAAATGGCCTTTCTCCTGGCGATTGTGTCAGTTCGCCGTGTCGCGGAATTACATGCTCTGTCCTGTAAGCCACCCTATTTGGTGTTTCATAAGGACAAGGTGGTGCTTCGCACTTCTAAGGAGTTTCTACCAAAGGTGGTCTCTTGAGTTCCACATCAGTAAGGAGATTGTGGTGCCCTCTTTCTGCCCTGACCCCACCTCTGACAAGGAGAGGGATCTCCACTTGTTAGACGTGGTGCATTGTCTCAAGTTTTATGTGCATCGCACTGAGTCTGTCAGGCAATCTGACGCGCTGTTCGTCATTCCTGTGGGTCCCAGGGCAGGAAGACCTGCATCCAAGGTGACTATTGCTTCTTAGATCACGTTCACTATTCGCAAGGCTTATGAGCTAAGGAAGAAGCCTGTCCCTTTCAGGGTCATGGCTCATTCTACTCAATCTATTGGGGCCTCTTGGGCGTACAAGAATCAGGCCTCAGCTGATCGGTTATGCAGGGAGGCCACTTGGTCATCTGTGCACACCTTTTTGAAGCACTACGATGTGGATGTGTTGGCATCGGCTGATGCCAGCTTTGGGAGGAAAATCCTGGAGGCGGTATTGCCTGCTTAGGATTTTCCTTGGTTCTTAGTGCTTCCTTCACTGTTGAACCCTGTTGGTTCTACTTCAGTGTGCTGTGTAATGTTCCTGGGGTGTCGTTAACCCTGTTTTGTGTCCGTTGACACTTCAGTTGTTGCTGGGCTATCTCTGATCTGATGGTTCACATATGTTCTGGTGACTTTGGGGGCCTTGCTCCTGGTCCTTGCTTTCTTCCCACCTCTGGGAAACTTAATGGTTGGACATCCCAGAGTTACCAGTAACCTGTATTGGACGACAGAGAACAGAGGATTTTAGTCTTACCTGTTAAATCCTTTTCTCTTAGTCCTTACAGGTTACTGGTCCCCCACCCTGTCAAGGGACCATGCTTGGCTCTCCTGTGGCAGACCGTGGGCGTCCTTCGGGGTCATGCTCACAGGAGTCTTCTTCCCTTCTATTATCTAGTCATAGTTAGTGTCTCAAATCTTTCTGGAGCTGATTGGCTAGCTGCAACCAAGGAGGGAAGGGAGGCTCCACCCCCTGCATACACTTTGAGAATTGTTCCTGCCTACTAAGGGGCGGATCGCCTCCCAGAGTTACCAGTAACCTGTATGGACTAAGAGAAAAGGATTTAACAGGTAAGACTAAAATCCTCTTTTTTTTTTTTACATTTTGTTGCTCTTTAACTGTATTAGGTTACAGCTTGATCTCTTACTCAGCTCCAGTCTCCTATTCCCTATGGTTTTCCATCATTAAAGATGGACTAAAGGACTGAGAGAGGAAAATATTGAAAAAGTACTCCCTCAGAGAAGAGGATGCACTGCACTAAAAAACACTACACAGACCTTGTACAGGGCCTTAACCCTTTGAGTGCCAGTGGCGTACCCCTCTGGCACGCAAAGGGTTAAGTGTTTGTGTGGAGTATCATGTGTTTGGGATTGACTTAGTCTAACTATTCTTCTCTAGGAGAAAGCTCTTCAAGAGGAATGCCAGCATCGTGCTGTGCTGGAACTGGATTATCTGGCACCATTTCTAGCACAACTGGGAGATCCTGAGAAGCTGACCCGCTGGCAAGCACATCAAGTAAAGGAAGACTGTCTGAATGACCTGAAGCAGAGGTTAATTGAGAGAGCCAACCTCATGCAGGCTCGTTTTGAGAAGGTATTGGTGAATTATTATTGATATCAGTAATAGCATTATGGGAATATCCAAGACCTGTGTTTACATTATATTGGGATAACCCAGAGAAAGCAACTTACAAATCACTATAACTGGTGTTTATTGTTTTTAACATAATGTTTATTTACATAAAAAATGTTTTGAGCAGATCTGAGCATGTGTATAACTGGGCTCTCCAATAACTGATAGGTAGGAATGGAACATTGCCATATGCAAATATTCATGTGAAGCTCATGTCAATGCATTGTAAAGTGAGCCAGCCACAGTATTTGGGGTCAGAGCTGGCATAAATCAATAACTGGTGAGTTCCACAAATTAAAGGGATAGTAATGTTTCAAAATAAAAGCAGCTTCAATTAACCTTCATAATATTTGGGCCATGGAGAGTGTTATTTCAATACGACAGAGTTGTAGTTCAAGAGTAATTGAATGATAACGTATCCCCCTCCCACCCCTTTTAACTAGTGTAAGCCACCTCTCCTCAGATGTGGAATATGGTCTTAAGACCAGACAGCTCACAGCAAGGGACAGTCTTCTTACTGTGAGAACAATTAAAACCCTGGCCCCCTTGACAGGTTTTCTAGTTATGCTAATTGAAGATTGTCCCTCTCTGCAAGCCATCTGAACACCACCTTACTGTTCTGAGGTGACCAGTGTTACATAATTAATAGGGGAGGGAGGGGTATACTTTATCATTCAATTACTCTTGAACTACAACTCTGATAGTATTGAAATAACATTCTCAATGTCCAAATACTATGAAGATGAACTGGAGCTGCTTTTATTTTTATACATTACTATCCCTTTAAACATTCAATGTACAGGGACCCCGTTTGTCCTATATACTCCGTGTACAGAGTAAATAGCTCTTTGTATGCTATGTATATTACAGTGAATTACAAATTCCATTATTGTCAGCCAGCAGCTGACTGAGCATTATAGGCGTTTGTGATACAAAATGCACTCCTTCAGTAAACTTCCAAGTGATCTGCTGAGAAGACAAGTAAGAAAAACCTACTCCTTCCCCGTTCAACACATGGGGAATGTGTGTGGACATTGGGGACTGATTGCTCCATAGGTTCAACATTGGACACAGAGATATAATGTACGTTGTAGGTCTTTCAAATGGGTCACAGAACTGTACCCTGTGTTCTTTCACTCAGCTTCTGCTGAGTTTCACCACAAGGGGAGGGGCTAATGGTCAATCGGTGTTAGCACCATCTGAATATGATTTGTTGGCATCCAATTTTGTGGTCCATTCAATGGAAGTTGTGATGATTATTGCAATCTCTTTTGCAAAAGGTCTGCAGGCAGCCATATAGGCTGCTGGTAGACATTCCTTGCCACATCTGCATCCTGCTTGAGTAACAACTTTCGCCACAAACAAAATCACAAATCGTTGTTGCATTGGTGTCACTCATGAGAAAGGGTCCATTCCTTACTTTATAATCCATGACCAGGTCCACACTATAGAGAGTGAACCCTTGTTACATCACAGGAGGGGCAAGATACAATCTAAATAAAGTATAATAATAATAAAAAGATAGGCAACAAGTCCATATGAATAAATAAATATGAAATAAGTGTATTTTCTCTTCAGTAAATAAAATGTCTTCACTTAAAATTAACTGGGATTATATACACATAAATAACTCTGGCCTGTATTCCCTCTAAGGTTAGCAAACAGCACTGAAAGAGTAAAAAGAGTAATTAAAACTGGGTTGGGCACCATGGTATATGTGTGTTATTCAAATGCAGCCATGGCATAAACTGTTCTCTTTAATCATTTCGTTGTTGGGTTTGCAGACCTTTGAGGGAATGTTGACGCTGATGTGTTGCTCACCACTGTTACATTTAAAAAGTTAATTACAAATGTAAATGCCTATATGGGGTGGTGAGCCTAATTTGGGAGTCTCCTGGGCAAAGGTTGTCAGGAGAGGGTTAGGTTTCGAGACCCCTTTATGTATATTCAACGTAACCACTATGAAATTTGGGTGGAGCGATAGGGATGGACCATTGGATGGATCCTCCATTTTTTTATGCCAGTGACTTATTTATTTTCTCACGTTTCTCTTTGTTTCTATAGGAATGACAAATTATTGTTTTGCAATGAGTTGCAGGCCCCTACAGTAATGGGGGGCTTGGTTAAACCAGCAAAACCTGTGTAAGGTGAAAGACACATAAAGCACCTGTTTTACTTGTGGGAGATATACATACACAATACACAGATAATCCTGCTCTTGTGTATGCATGCCTGTTCTATTGAAACATGCATTGCATTGGTGCAGATATTAAGTGTGGTGCCTGGACTTAGCACGTGCTTCTCATTCTCTGTCACCATCAGGAAACACAGGAACTTCAAAAGAAGCAGCAATGGTACCAGCAGAACCAGTTGTCTATGAGTAAAGAGGATGAGGATACTTATCTGGGGTACTGCACAGAGGCCATGTTCCGCATCCAAATCCTTGAATCCAGACTCAACAGGTACATACAGGCTTGGGGGGCATATGTGTAAAGACAAAAGTGGAGCATGCTGGGGGAATCAATTACACCATAGGTAACAAATAACAATAACAATTCTCTTTTATTTGAGTTGGGCTTTTCCCCTTTGATTGCTAAAAAGGTATCTAACACATTGCTTTGTAAAGCATTGGCGGCCTCCCTAGCATTCATATTAAGGGTGTTGCTGGTTCTTAGCAGCAAAGCAATGACCAAATATGTAATGTAACATTGAGGGTGAAATTTGTGTCGGTGAATGACAATTGAATGATACTGGTTGATATAAAATAAAGGTAAGTAAATATTCATATTTTTAATTAAATAATATATATTTAAGATGTTCAGATATGGCATACAATTTCTTCATTCAATATATAAATGGACAACACAATGGGATATGGGTGAAAGCTGGTTACAGCCCTGTGTATTCTTACGTAGTAGCATTAGATATACTTTTCAAGAGAAGATTATCCTCTTCTTCAGGTGTATAACTAATGGCGAGGGCAGATCTGTTTCAAAACACTTTACACCTTATGCTGCTGCACCAAAATAAGCAGGGCTATAGCTCACTTAAATTCATATTCCAATGTTCACAGTCGACATTTGGATCTATAAATTGTATCGGATTATGGCTGAAGTATATTGTGCACAGGAGAGATAGTTGCCTTTGAGTTTGAGAGGTGCTCTTCAAGACTGTTCACACAAGTCACAGCACAAATTCCAAAAGGAAACCATGACATAGCAGTTTTCCTTTAAAGGGATGAGGTATATGAAAAAGGAAAAAAACATATCCCTGCTGCTCTAACACTCATACTGAAATAGATATAAAGTATCTCTGCACCAGATATTGAGATAATTAATTATAGCAAATTACTAAAACTTAACTTTTATTATAAAATTAACATTTAAAAAGGGGTGAATTTATTGAAACATACTAATCGTAAAGTGTGTATCCCCTAGCTGAGTGTTGCTTGGCAACACTCAGACATCTGTTTTTTCTGTTTTTTTCTTTTTCATAAACTTTAACCCTGTAAGCACCTTCTGGAGTGGGTATTCTCTATCTATAAATATTGAGGGCATTTAGGGATAGGGTGTGCTGAGGTAGCAATCCTACTGATGTACAGATGGCTTAATTCTATAGGGCAGGGGTGTCCAAATCAGTTGTCCAATGCAGTACAGGCCAGGATTAAGGATTTCCTTATTGACCACAGGTGGGGACATCAAAATAAATGTGACAGGCTAATTAATGCACATGTGCTTAATCAGGGATATCCTAACATCCTGGCCTGTATACACACCCCTCTGCTATAGGCAATATTGTATACGGATATATTTAATTGAACTGAAAATGATGTATATTATATTTTCTTTGTTCAGACACAAGGATTTAGCACCACAGAAATATCTGGCTCTGGAGGAGCGACTTAACAAGGACCCACGCCTGTGTGAGCCATTTCTGCCATCTTAATTTGGACTCTCTAACCTGTCGTCCATACCTTTGATTGGTGCACAGTTCTATGCATGGATACCTCAGAAAAAGCTATTTGTTGTGGGTGTATGGCAGCTGTTTTATTATTCAAATACGATTTGTTCAAACAATAAAATATAATAATTTATGCCAATAAAGACATATTGTTGTTCACTGATGGCTTAAAGGGGTAGTAATGCTTTCTTTTGAGCTTACATATTCTACAGGTGCTGAATATGTACAGTCAAATGCCTATTCTTTTGTATTATTATTTTTTTTTATACTTTTATATCCAGGGCTTCTTCCTTTAGATCTCTCTGAACAAATTTGACAAGAGAAACAGGGATACTGTTGTACAACCAATATACCACCATCCCTTCTAAAACAAAGATAGGAGCGGCTGCTCCTTTCATAAATAATTCACCTGGGGAAATGCACCTAAGTGTCACGTCCTCCTCCCCATCGCTCGCGCGGCAGGTTTTGCCGTCCTCCTTCTCTTCTGGGTTTTTCGTCAACGTCACCACGTTCACGTGGTGACGTCATCCCCTTCCCGCACTTCTGGGTTTGCAATATAGCGTTTATATAGCGATTATAGCGTTCAGTGTGATATCCTGTGTCTCTGTCCCTTACCTGCTGCTCCAGTTCAGTGGCCATCTGGTTCTGCCTGTCCCTTGCCGTGTCCCCCTGCCTCTTCTGGCCATCCATTTCCTTCTCCAGCTTCTTGCCAGTTGCCTCCAGCATCTTGTCCAGCTAGCCTCCCTGCCTCTTGTCCAGCTAGCCTCCCTGCCTCTTGTCCAGCTAGCCTCCCTGCCTCTTGTCCAGCTAGCCACCCTGCCTCTTGTCCAGCTAGCCTTCCTGCTCTTCACCCTACTAGCCTCTGGACTTGCCTCAGTGAGTCCTTGTATTATTTTTGGAAATAGACCTTCCCTGGGGTTGGTGGTGGGTGTCCTCATTGTACTGCGTTCTCCTGGGTCTTCTTCGGCTCAACCGAAGGAGGTCATCTGGCTTCGCGCCCAACACCTTTATACAGCCTCGGCCGCAGCACAACGCACTACAGGGGGCCTGCGAACACCAGCCACACTCCCCAGCGACGCACACAAGCCTTCATTCTACCAACCCTTGTTGGAGGAGTCGCTATATCCGTGACTACTCTTCTTGGTAGAGCATTTATCCCAGGGGTTCCTGACACTGAGAAAAGCAAACTGGGGTCCAGCAGCTCACACAGGATGAAGAGCGCAGGGGATCTGCAGCCCAGGCTTTTTACTATGTCTGCCCACACAGAGTAGAATTAGTAAAACGTGATATTCCCATTTAAACAATACTGTCTCTTTCATTAATAACAAAAAATTCAGGAATATAAAGGAACAGGGAATATTAATATTTGGTAATTCCAATAAAAAGTATCATGTTTAGTAAATGAGGATAAATCGATGATGTGTAACACGAGAATCCCTGAACAGCTTTTTTCAGGATCTTGGTTATGGGAGTTAACCAGTTTGGCTGATCATTGTACAACAAATGCATTCAATTACATCAGGGTTCATTTGGACATAAATTAAACATGGTGCACTGTCAGATATTTTCATTATACCCAAGAGTTGCTAGGTACAGTGTGAAGCAATGTACTGCACACCTCTCAAACTCCTGGAGCTTTTTTACAGCTACATTCCTTTATTATAAGCTAAGCTGTGGGATATCTCTGGCTAACTAATTGAATAACGCTATTTGAAATGTACGTCCCTCTTGCACTTTATGTATTTGAATGTGTCTATCATTTTCCCTCTCTCTCTTCTCTCCTCCAAGCTATAAATGTTCAGATCCCTTAGTCTATCCTGATATTTCTTTTCCTGCAAACTAAACCATTCACCATTTTACTAGCCATTCTCTAAATTCTCTCTAAAGTATATATATCTTTCTGGAGATGGGGTCTCCAGTACTGTAAACAATACTCTAGGTGAGGTCTAACCAGAGATCTGTAGAGTGGCATGACCACTTCCCTTTTTCTGCTACTAATGACCCTAGCTATTCAACCCAGCACCCTGCTTGCAGTCCCCACCACTTTGTTACTTTGCTTGCCTACCTTTAAGTCACCGGAAATAATTACTTTCAAATCCCTTTCCTCTGTTTTCTCTGATGCACAGAACCCTTAATACAGTATTTTTCCTTTTGGATTTTTACGTCCCAAGTTGTCCCACCCCCAGAAATAGACGTGGGGGGAAAAAGAATAAGATAATGAAACCTACGAGCAGTGTCACAAGGAAAGAGCTACAAACGAACCCCAGAGTAACAAGCAGGACTATACATATACAGTGTACATACAACTATATCTGATGGATATATAAATACTAGGTCAAACACTTAACAAAAAGACAAAAGGTATATGCATAAAAAATAGGTTCACAGAGCCAGGGAACGTGCTGGGGAGCGTGGCAGATAATACAAAGAGTATCTGATAGGGTAGCTAGGGAGCGTAGCATAAGGCACAATATATACAAGAAAAATAGACCCCCAAAGCTAATGGCAGTGTGCCAGAGATCGTAGCAGATATACAGGGAGTACCTGGTAGAGTAGCTGGGGTGCGTAACAGTCCAACAGAGAGAGAAGTCTCCAGTGTTGAAAAGTCCAAAACCCCAGCCAGAGGTCTGAGATTAGTATGCAGTAATCAAGAGGAAGGCCATAGGTCATGGGCAGGCGGAAATCAGAAAGGATAGTCAGATGTATCCAAGAGGGTCAGGGGCAGGCAGAGCGGATGCGGAGGTCGAAGTCAAACCAAGTCAAGGTCCAGGAAAACAGTTGATCCTACTATATCCAGATTATCCAAGCATATCACTATTACTGTTCAATCTGCAGCAGCACTTAAAGATTTTGCTGACAAAAATATTGATACCTTGAGCAGACACATGTTTTATTGATTAGGAGCAATCATTCAAGCTTCATTTGCTTCAGCCAGAGTCTGCAGAGCTCCTGAGGCCTGGCAGGCTCAAATTATTCAAACTTTGCAGGATAATGTGCATCATGATGATATAATTCCTCTCATGGGCTACCTCCAAGAGTCCACCTGCTATATTGAGGAAGCTGTCTTGGAGATAGCTAAATTGGCATCTAGATGTTCAGCTTCAACTGTTACAGCACAGAGTGCTTTATGGATAAAGATTTAGAATGCAAATTCTGCTTCCAAAAATGCTCTAATTTCCTTTTTGGGCCAGAATTAGACAAAATTGTCAGCCATGCCACTGGAGGTAAAAGTACCTTTCTATCACAGTGCCTGTGATCCTCCTGTCACTCTCGCTTGTGGTACACTCTGATTTGCTGAGTTGGTTTGGCCCGCCCCTGGTGACCTTTTTATGCCTGGCTTGGACACCTGTCAGATGCCCTTTCGTGGTGTTTCTGAGCCAGTCCTGCTGTTGCTGTGTTCCTGAGTTCCTGATTCTTGTGTACCGACTCGGCCTGTCCTGACTACACTCCAGTGATCCTGATCGTGATTGACTCGGCTTGTCTACGAACCACCTCCGTTTCCTGACCTGGCTTGGCTGACGGTTCCTGCTCGTGTGTGATCCGGCTTGTATGAGAACCTCCTTCGTGCTACGACCCACCCTGGCTGACTTCCTGCTACGTGATCGACTTCGGCCTGTTCCAGTGACTTGCCTGTTCCTGTTGTCGCCACCGCGGCATTCTTCTTCTGCTGTTTGCCCAGCTGCCGTGTGGCCACTTCACCCTTGGGTTGCCTTCGTTCAGTGCAGAGTCCGGTGCTGATTTGCAGAGCTGTGCTTCCTTCATTGAGCCTCCGTACGCTTGCACAGCTCCGATACCATACTGAGCCTTCTGTTGTTAAACGTGCATTTTAACCCTTGCAGAGCTGCTTTACTCCCGCAGAGCCTTCATTCCCCGGTATAGAGCCTTACTCGCTGTGCTACGTCTGCCGAGTCGGCCGCTTGTGGACGGTGACTCATTCGATACAACTGCAGAGTAGTCACGTTAAGCTGGTCCAGTAGGGCGCTATTGGCTCTTGGTCTCACGTTAAGTTTACCGGAGGACTCTGTTGTGGCTTATTGGCTCGGATGCAGCTAAGGGCAGGCTCTAAGCTCTAGCAGGTTCCCGTTGGTTTACGCCCGTGGGGGCTATTGGCTCAACTACCGCTAGCGTTGGTCTCCGGTTTACGCCCATGGGGGCTAATTGCCAGCTCTTGCATTTCAGGCTAGATCTAGTCATGCTCGTGGGGGCTATCCGCTCTTGCACTTGCAGAATCAGTTGTCACATAGGGTACGCCCGCGAGGGCTATTTCGGGTCACTGTTCTGCTGAATCCGCAACTGGTTACAGATTGGCTACGGCATCCATACCTTTGGAACACTGTGTTGGCTACATCTACCCAGCACCTCCTATTACCACCTTGGGCGTGCCAAACCTCCACATCTGAGACTGACTGATTACTGCAGTTAACCCTTCTGTGACTGTATACCATTATCTGTTCCTAGATAGTGCGTGTTGCATTATCCTGTATTGAGCCTTTGGGTTCTATCTGTCATTTCAGTTTTATTTCCTGCTGCCTGTAGAGGGCGATCGTTTGCATTATTTTCTATTCAATAAAATTGTGTTTAATTTTACCAATTGGTCTGATTGTCCTGAAAAACCGTTACACTTTCTGACTCAAAATAAACTAAAGAGGTTAGACAATAAGAAAAGGACTTTTACTTACAGAGGTAAAACATCCTCCAGACAAACATCTAATCAGTAACTGGAGATTCCTTTCATTTTCATAGGGCAAAACCTACCTGGACACAAAAGAAAACTTTGCTCAAGGCTTCAGACTCCAACCCTTCTACAGCATGAGATGTGGAGTATGGAGTCTACCTCAAACCTCAAGGCTTTTATTACAATCTTTTTATGGTACACAAAAAAGACAGAGGAATCCTTCCTATCGTGGAGCTGAAAAACCTAAACTAGTTTCTCAAAGTTCCCAGGTTCAAAATGGAGTCTATGAAGTCAGTGATAGCAGCCATGGAACCATAGGAATTTCTCATATCTTTAGACATAACAGGTGCCTATCTATGCATCCCTATTTGGCCCAAACACTCGGAATATCTCAGGTCTGCTTAACAAAACAAACACTTTCAATTTGTGGCTCTGCCTTTCGGCTTAGCCACAGCTCTTAGTTTTCACAAGGTAATGGCTCCTCTTATGGCTCACCTCAGATCCATGGGCGTAAATCTGACTCTTCACCTGGACGATCTGTTGCTAAAGGCTCCATCTCAGGATCTAATTCAAAACATTGTTAACGTACATTGTTAACTATGACGAATCGGGGGGGCATGGCTTGGCAGCCATACTGAGCAGAAGCTTTTTTTAGCTGCTCCACTTTTATGGATTTAATCTACCACCATCCTCCCAGTTATTGTAGAAAGGCATCTGTTGCCCAATGGATTCATACTGCCCATGTCCGGCCCTCTCCAGAGATACCTTTTTTTGTGTGTTTTGCCTCACTTGGCTCCATCACGGCCTGGGCCGTGCATCCATGGCCTTGAGTGCCGCTGCTGTTGTGGCTGCATCGGACATGCCTGCAGGCGGAATCAAAAGTGGGCGCTCTGGTCATTCCTTCTTCTGAGGTAACGCTGGGCACTCCGTCCTCCTCATAGCAGGCTGTCTCATCTGACTACACAGTGCAATAACCTGGGACAGGGCTGGCCTCCTTGGTGGTAAGTGCTCACACAAGCCACTATACCTCTCTATATTAAAGGATTGTGGTTTCATCATTTGAAGGAACAGGTATAATCTCAGTAGTAGGTAGCACAGATGCGGTGCATATGTCCATTGTAGTTTCAGACCCCAGTAATACATTTGAAGTGACTGGTTCAAATTCAGTATACCACAGCTGTACCAGGAATGCAAGGATAGGCAGAACAGTACTTTCAGGAAGAGGAGAGATCTCATTGTTAGAAGAGACAGGAATATCCTTTGATTCAAGCAGGGGCTTCAACCTGTCCTTCGCTTGAGCAGGAGTGAGAATGAATTCTCCTACAGCAAAATCCTCCTCCAAGGCTTCTGGTTTGTAAAATCCAGTAGAGGCAGAAATTATCGCCAGACTTGGCACCATGGGCAATGCCTTTGGATTAGGAGACATTCTTGACCTAGACAGAGGCAGCGTCACCTTTGGTTCTGGCCTTGTGGGAGCTGTGTGCAGGGTCTCCTCTCTGCATGCAGCAGATCCTTAGCTTGTGCAGGAGTGAGAGTGAATTCTTCTACAGCAAAATCCTCCTCCAATGCTTCTGATGTGGGACATTCTGTAGAGGCAGAAATTATCACCAGACTTGGCACCATGGGCAATGCCTCTGGTACAGAATGCACCCTTGGCATTGATACAGGAGGCATCACCTTTGACTCTGGCATTATAGATGTTGTCTGTAGAGTCTCCTTCACCGCAGGTAGCAAGGGCAAAGAGTCTGAAACCAGTTCTGGAATTGGACTTCTAGAGTAGGCAGACCAGACCTCACCTTTAACCAGGGACGCATAGGAAAAATGTACACTGCAGGACTGCTTTGATTTCAGTGAAGTACTGAAATATGCCTATTTCCTATATGTGCCCGGTTAAAGGTGAGATCTGGTCAGCCTATTCTAGAGGAGTGCAAGTTCACTGCAGCCTTGGAATGAGCAGACTGGGTTTTCAGAGACCTTCTTTTCCGGTGTTTAGACCCTGAAACCGGAGCAAATTAGAGACTGCTTTTCTGGAGTACAATATGAACACAAAGTGAACTGGTGTTCATCTGGACTTTGTGACTGTGAAGCAGGGAGCACTTCCCCTTTAAACAGAGACAGCCTTAAAACATTTTGTAGTAACAGATTTCTTACAGGTCTTTTTACCAAGAGTCTTATTAGAAACACAGGTCTGGGGCCCTTTAGACCATATGGCAGTCTGAAGTCCGATATATTCCTCTGAGTCTGAGGGTACTCATCCTGCAACTGTAAAGCAGGGAACACTTCCCCTTTAACTTGAGAAGCAATCTGAAAACATTTTGCCGTAACAGATTTCTTACAGGTCTTTTTACCAAAAATCTTATTAGAAACACAATTCTGGGGCCCTTTAGAACATACTGCAGTCTGAAGTCCTATATCTTCCTCTGGGTCTGAGGGTCAGTCTTCCAGTTACCTGGTAAGTCAATTGTCGGGAAGAGGTTATGTCCCGCAAAAACTGTCACTTGGTGACAGAGGACGTACCTGGTAAGTCATGGAAGTCCGGGACACCATTCTGGGACTCTGGAATCATTTCGAGAAATAAAAGAAAATGTACCACGGGCGTTAAGGTGACAGCCGAGTACACACGCGGCTGTCACTAAGGGGTTAACCCCTTCAGTGCCAGAGGCTCGGGCCATTTTCTGAACCCTGCAGGCCAGACACTTTTTCAACATTTTTGCTATCCTTCCGTTTAGGCTTGATTTCCTCTGGGGATTTTTAGTTACATATGGAAAACTATATATTGTTTTTTTCAGAACGAATTGAGCTTTCTTGTGATACCTTACATGAAGAGAATTTTACATCGTGCAAAAAGCTATGATGTCATAATGACAAAAAAAAGTGAAAATTTACTCATTTTGCTAAAATCACATACTATGTATCAAAAACATTTACCTTGATTGAAAAAGTTTCAATTATTTGAAAAAGCCTCGAGTCCCCCGAGTAAAAAAATACCAAATTTGTATAGTTTTACCTACGTCCATGGCTAGCGTAGAGCCCTAATCACCAGCAGCGCAAAATGACATTTTCAACTTTATAAACTAATATGCGCATTCTAGGGTTTTTGTGGTAAAACTACCCTAAAACAGTGGAATAACTATATATTTCTGGAAAGTAGACAACCTGCTGCATCTAATGAGGGGTGATTTTCCTTGTTACCCCAAGCCTGGTGTGCACAAATGCCTCCAGAAGATGGCGCTAATGAAAAAAAGGCATTTTGTTACATTTCTGCCCCTTCAAATGTACTAAAATGTGTGAAAACCATGGCATTTCCAACTGTATTCATTAGATAGTGCTCTTAGGAGAAAAATAACACCCCATTGGTATGAGTTCACCTACCTCAGGGGGCGCTACAAGTACAAAACTACACCTATTGCAACTTCAAATTTTTCTAACATTTTCTCAAACATTACTTGTCTGTACACAAATGGTTATAACAACTACAGAAGTGAAGAAAGGGTACACAAACCATACCATTGTGAAAAGAAGACACCCTGCCGCATCTAATGATGGGTGACTTGCCTTGTTACCCCAAGCCTGGAGTGCACAAATGCCTCCAGAAGGTGGCGCTAATGAAAAAAAAGGCATTTTCTTACATTTCTGCCCCTTCAAATGTACTGAAATATGTGCAAACCATGGTATTTCCAACTGTATTCATTAGCTAGTGCTCTTAGGAGAAAAATGACACCCCATTGGTATGAGTTTATCTACCTCAGGGGGCGCTAGAAGTGCAAAACGACACCTACTACAACTTCAAATTTTTCTAACATTTTCTCAAACATTACTTGTCTGTACACAAATGGTTATAACAACTACAGAAGTGAAGAAAGGGTACACAAACCATACCATTTTGAAAAGAAGACACCCTGCCGCATCTAATGATGGGTGACTTGCCTTGTTACCCCAAGCCTGGAGTGCACAAATGCCTCCAGAAGGTGGCGCTAATGAAAAAAAAAAGGCATTTTCTTACATTTCTGCCCCTTCAAATGTACTGAAATGTGTGCAAACCATGGTATTTCCAACTGTATTCATTAGCTAGTGCTCTTAGGAGAAAAATGACACCCCACTGGAATGAGTCGACCTACCTTAGGGGTGCCAGAAGCGCATAACTACACCTACCTGTTTGCTTCTTCGAAACTGGCTGCTTGTACTAAAATGTCCATAACTGTTAGAGACATGAAGGAAAGGTATAAAAGGTATACCATTTTGGAAAGTAGACATTCTCCCGCATCAAATGAGGGGTCACTTGCCTTTCTACCCCCTGGGCTGAAGTGCACAAATATTTCCAAATGGTGGCGCTATGGGAATAAATACATGTTTTTTTTACATTTCCACCACTTCAAAGATACTAAAATCTTTGAAAACCATAACATTTCCTGCTGTATTCAGTACTTGCTACCATCATGAGAAAAATGGTAGCCCATTTGTGTGGGTTAACATACAATATGTGGGTGCTAGGAACACGTACGTAAACCTGACACTTTTGTTTTTTAAATGATCTGCTTGCACTAAAATGGTTATAACCATAATAGATATGCAGGAAAGGTAGAGAAACAATGCGATTTTGAAAAGAAAACAACCTGCCGCATCTAATGAGGGGTCACTTGCCTTCTTACCCAAAGGCTGGTATGCACAAATGCTTCCAGGAGGTGGCACTAATGAAAAAAAAAGGCATTTGCTTACATTTCTGCCCCTTCAAATGTATGGAGCTCTGTAAAAACCATGGAATTTTCAACTGCATTCATTAGCTAGTGCTCTTAGGAGTCAAACGACACCCCATTGGTATGAGTTGACCTACCTTAGGGGGTGCTAGAAGTAGAAAACTACACCTACTACAAGCTCTGATGTTTCTAACATTTTCTCAAACCTGACTTGCCTGTACAAAAATGGCTATAACACCTTCAGAATTGAAGAAAAGGTAGATAAACCATACCATTTTGGAAAGAAGACAACCTGCCGCATCTAATAAGGGGTCACTTGCCTTTGTACTCCTAAGTTAGTTGGAACAACTATTTCCAGAATGTGGTGCTACAGGAAAGAAAAACAAACATTTGTTTTACACATCAGTCACTTCAAAAATACTAAAATGGTTCAATGGCGTGGGATTTCCTAGGAGGACTTCTTGCCAGCCAAAAAAAAATGGTACCCCACTGCTCTGGGTTGACATACCAATTTACGCTACAAGAGCGTAGCTACCAGTGAAACAGAAATGGGAAAGCAAACAGTGTATGTGTGATTTTATGGCTAACAGATGAAAGAAGCTAGGACGTCAGCCGGTGTACGTGCGGACCTGTGACTACAAGTCTAACAAAATGTGTGAGAGGGTGAGGGATTAGGCAGTGTGTGTGGGTATGAGCAGAGGAGCAAGGATGGTGGTGATGGTGGGGCAGTGTCTGATAGTGTGTATGGGAGATCTCTGACTACCATTGTGCACTGTATGTCCCCTCATACAAAGCACTGCGCTGGACCCCCTTCCTGTTGCACGTGCATTTTTTGGGGCTTCCCCTCCCCCAATATTTTTGTGTAGACCTCGTTGGGGGCATCAGAACCCATACAATGAGGTCTAAATAAAAAATAAAGGGGGAAAAAATCCTTTATGTGCCACAGGGGTGTCCAGCACACAAAGGGTTAATTTTTTTTTAATCGTTACTTTGTATTCAGATGGCCACCAAACAAGCTCTGATCACAAAGTAATGATAAAAAGTCCTGTGTGTACCACAGGAAGGGGGTCTGCATTGAACCCCCCTCCCAGTGGCACACACATGGTTAATTTTTTATTTATTATATACCTCATTGAGGGGCATCAGGACCCCCTGATCCTTCCCCAATGAGGACTTAGTAAAAAAAAATGTATATGTCCAGAAACAGAGTGACCCTGTGAGTGCCACAGGGGTCTGCAGCGCATTGCAAAGCAATGCACTGGATCCTTGTGGCACTCAGAGGGTTAATTTTTTTTTATCATTACTTGGTAATCAGAGCTTGTTGGGGGGGCCATCAGGACCAATCATGATGGCCCCCCAACAATCTCTGATAACGAAGTAATGATAAATGCCTTGTGTGTGCCGCAGAAGGGGGGGGGGTGCATTGGACCCCCCCCCCGTGGCACACACAGGGTTAAACATATTTTTTTTTTAAATAATAGACCTCATTGAGGGGCATCAGGATCCCCCCAATGAGGTCTTTAAAAAAAAAAAACCCCCAAAGAAATGACCCTGTGAGTGCCACTGGGATCTCCAGCACATTGCAAAGCAATGTGCTGGGGACCCCTGCTGCACTCACAGGGTTACTTTTGCCTTTATTTTTATTATTTTTTTTTATTTATTTATTCAGACCTCGTGGGGGACATCAGGACCCCTCCTGGTGTCCCCCCAGTTATTGATCTCCCAGCCGATCGGCTGGGAGATCAATAAGGCGACTTGCAGGAGAGCAAAAGCTCTCCTGCCCTTCTCTCCTACCACCGGTAGGAGTGAATGGGACCGGGGAAACTTCCCCAACATCATCAGTGACCATGTCACTGATGACGTTGGGAGGCTTCCCCCGGTCCCGCCCACTCCTACCCGGAAGTTCGGGTAGGAGAGACGGAAGAGGAGAAGCTGCGCTTCTCCTCTTCTTTTATTGATCTCCCAGCGCGATCGGCTGGGAGATCAATAACAGGGGGGACATGAGGAGTGATCCTCATGTCTCCCCACGATTGCCCAGCTTTTTTTTTTTTTTTTTAAATGCGGCCACTGCATGCCGGTTATACCGGCTCATGCAGTGACCCCATTTTAGTGGGTACATTGTACGAGCTTGGCACAGCGGGTACAGCTGTCCAAACTCGTACAATGTACCCACTTGGCACTCAAAGGGTTAAGCTAAATGCTGAGCACAATAATGATCATAGATGCAATACATTTTGCTGTCCCTACGTGCTATATGCAAATTCATCCTCTGACTCCCAATCAACAAAATATACAGGTTGCTAGGCATGAGTAACAGGTTTAGAATTCCAGTCTGGGGGGGGTCAACAAGCCAATCTTCTTAAAGGAGCAGTAAACATAAAAAAGTACTTACATTATATAAGTAGATTAAGTGATGGTGTATTCAGTGCTGTCTTTTTTTTCTGAGGGATTTTTGGTTAAGGAGTAATTCCCATTTTAAGTTTGTGTTTTTTTAATCATGAGCTCCCCCTAGTGGCATCATTTAGGTTAGGGAATTCACGTCGTCGACTTAGAAAGGTCAGTAGGAGGATCAAACTTCCTGAGGCATTTAGAAATCAGCTGTTGGTGGCTGGTGCTGAGGGGGAGTGTCTGCTAGGGGAGGAGTAGGCTACATGAACAGCATCAGCTGAAGATTTACCTCAGCAGAGACAGAACTCTTTTTTTTTTCCTGAAGCCTGTTGTAGTTTGAAAGATTGAGACTGTAATTTGAAGGTTTGTTTGCAAGATAGACAGACTTTACTGTTATGTATTGGTTAATGCTGGGAGTTGAATTTTTTTTAAACTATACTTGTAAATGTAAAAAAAAAACAACTAATTTTGTATAGATGGGGAATGTACAGTATGCTGCACTATTAACCCTGTGAGTGCCAGAGGATTAAGCAAGTAAGTATGGAGTAAGTACTCCTCTGGCACTCACAGGGTTAATAGTGCAGCATACTGTACATTCCCCATCTATACATAATTAGTTTTTTTTTTTTACATTTACAAGTATAGTTTAAAAAAAAAATTCAACTCCCAGCATTAACCAATACATAACAGTAAAGTATGTCTATCTTGCAAACAAACCTTCAAATTACAGTCTCAATCTTTCAAACTACAACAGGCTTCAGGAAAAAAACAAGCTTTCTGTCTCTGCTGAGGTAAATCTTCAGCTGATGCTGTTCATGTAGCCTACTCCTCCTCTAGCAGACACTCCCCCTCAGCACCAGCCACCAACAGCTGATTTCTAAATGCCTCAGGAAGTTTGATCTTCCTACTGACCTTTCTAAGTCAACAACGTGAATTCCCTAACCTAAATGATGCCACTAGGGGGAGCTCATGATTAAAAAAACACAAACTTAAAATGGGAATTACTCCTTAACCAAAAATCCCTCAGAAAAAAAAAGACAGCACTGAATACACCATCACTTAATCTACTTATATAATGTAAGTACTTTTTCAAGTTTACTGCTCCTTTAATTAGAGGAGTCTGTGTCAGAGTCAGGAGAACAGGATGTAACATCAGTAGTGAGAATACTCTGAAATTTGGGGTGGTGAGGAGTTACTTTATTCCCAACAGTACTCAAGACTGGAACAGTAGTAACAGAAACAGGACAAAACTCAGAATGAGCCACAGAAGGGTTAACAGGCACATGGGTGTGGTTCAGTAAGTCAGAGTTTACTGCAGTCTCTACAGAAGCAAAAGATGAGGGCTTTAACCCTTTAAGAACCGGGAAAATCTGAGGTTGTTTTCACTTAAGGACCGGAGCAATTCTGACCTTTTTGACTATGTCAACAGTGTTTTCCCTCTAAATCTTTTATTCCACCCCCATAAATTATACACTGTTTTTTACTCACAAATAGGTTTTTCCTTTGATACCCCACTTATATGGATAACCCACCATTTACTTTATTAAAATTAAAAAAAGGTAGAAAAAAAAAGACCATTTTTGTTTTTTCTCTTGGGATCAATTGGGCACAAAGGGTTAAATTTCACGTGGCCACTGTCCCCCCTGGGTGAAAATTCCCATGTCCCTTTTTCCTACCCTATTTTCCCACTTTTTTATCTATGACATTTGGCGGTGTGTATTACATGGCTCCACAACAATCACACTCCCAATTTTGTTTATTGGGAGTTTTTTTTTTTTAATAAAATATATTTTGTAAAAAAAAAAAAAAAAAAGTGTATCATTGCAGGTCAGAAATTGACCTGCACTTAGCCAGCCTCCAGCACCAGCAGTGAATGGGGTTAATACCCCCAGCTACTGTATTTTCTTTTTCCCCTAGGTGTCTTTTCTCTGCTTCTCTCTCCCATACTTTGATAGTAAGGGAGACAGAGAGAAGACATTGAGGCAGAATGCTTTGTGTACTGCCTCTTTCACTCAGAATGCCAGTATGTGTGATTGCTGCTACAGCGATCACATGACCTGGCACAAGCAAGAAGGGCTAAGACTGAACATCCTGGTCTCGGAGCGTTCAGTCTCAGCCTGGAATTAATGATAGCATAGGCTGACCAGATCTCACCTTTAACCGGGGACACATAGGAAATAGCCATTTTGCAGTACTTCACTGAAATCAATGCAGTCCTGCAGTATGCATTTCTCCTAGGCGTTCCCAGTTAAAGGTGAGGTCTGGTCAGCCTATGATAGCAGCGTGCACGGAGGCACGCTGCTATCATTTAAGCCATGGTGGTCCAGGACAGTCATGGGTCCTTAACTTAATTCCACCCATGACAGTCCTGGACTGTCATGGGTCGCTAAGGGGTTAAACAAAGAGCTACAGTGGAATCAATAAGCTTTATCCTATCTAACAACACATCACCTAACCCAGGTAAGACAGAGTATATAGCACTGCATTTGTTTAAAATATTTTGCAGCTGAGATTTCATGCGAGACACAGAATGTTTAACTAAAATGTCACTTAAAGGAACAGAAAAATATAATTCACCTGAAGCAAAGCAGGGAGTCTACCTAAAAGACTTTCAATGGTAGAAAACATCAAAGGCCAAGCACTACACAACTCCTTAAAGGCAATTTGTACCAAAGAAACACTCTCAAAGATAGAAAGCTTAGGTGTTCTGCAAGTTAACGCCAGGGTAGAGGAGCACACATGAGACATAGTGGAAACAACTCTTTGTAATTTACATACTTGACTATAGCAGGGACTAAGAGTAACACACTCATATTGTAATGCAGATTCATTGTCATCAACAGAACAAGACATTATGTGTATAGGAGTTTTCTTTGAGGGTTCACAGGAATGGCCAAATTATTCTGTCCCGGGGCTGCTGGTCAGGAAGACGTGCTGACCACAGCAGCTAAAGTAAATAAGTAAAATTAACCCAGAGAGCAAAGAAACCAGCACACTCATAATTAAAGAGAACACCAATGCATTATACATTTGCATACATGAACAATTAAATAGCACTGCACAATAGAACAAATTAAGGAAGCAGAAAAGAACAGGGTCTCTGGGCAAACTAGGGACAGGGCCTCTGGGCAAACTAGGGACAAAGTCAGCTCTGGAAGTCCAGAGGAGCAGCCAGGCTCAAGGAACTCTAGGGGTGCAGCCAGGCTCAAGGAACTCTGAAGGTCGGGCTCAAGGAACTCTGGAAGTGCAGCCGGGCTCAAGGAACTCAAGGGGTATAGCCGGGCTCTGAAACACGAGGGGTGCATAAGCCTGCAATGGAACACAAGGAATGTATCAGTCTACACTGGAACACAAGGAGTAGCCAGGATCTGGAACACGAGGGGTGCATCAGCCTGCACTGGAACACAAGGTGTGCATCAGCCTGCACTGGAAACAGAATCCAAGGTGGGCAGCTGCCAATTCAGTAACAAGGGACCCAGGGTCAAATGGGAAAGGAAATTAACAGGGACTGATCTAGACTGATCAGCACAAACAGTTCAGTGTAGAAAATATAATCTGGGCCGGAGCAAGGGGAGAGAATAAACTAAATAGGGAGGAGGTGGATTATTAGGTAGGGACAGCTGGGCACAAAATCAGGCCTCTGTAATAAGATAGCAGCAGCCTTCAACAGCACCAAGGGAAGGTAGTGGCACTGTGAGGTCCTGCACCAGACTGAGGAGAGGACAAGGTTATGACACTCATTGATGGGTAGTTCCAGACAGACATGAAAGGGTCAAGAAGAAACAGAAAACTACCAACATTTTTGCAAGAGCAAGGGACCCACATGCAATAGCCGTGGATGCCCTAAACATTTCTTGGAATTACAGACTAGTGCATGTTTTCCCTTCTCTAGATATGATTCCAAAAAAACTCTGCAAAATACATAATGACATGGTGCAAACCATCCTCATAGTTCCATTCTGGCCCAGGAGGTCTTGGTTTCACCACCAAAAAGACATGTTTGTCAGATTCCAGACCTTATCTCTCAAGGCCCATTTCTCCACTACAACCTAGCTTTGATTGCATGAAAGTTGGGACCCAAAACCTAAAGAACAAAGTCTTCAGTTCTGTGATTCAGAGCATGCTCAGGGCTTGCAAACTGGTGTCATGTGAAATATATCACAGAGTTTGGAAAATCTTTTCCACTTTCTATGCTAGGAAATGTCTAGATTCCTCATCTTTCCATCTTCCATCCCTTCTAGAGTTCCTGCAATCAGGACTAGATAAAAGTCTAAGGGTTAATTCCCTTGAGAAAGGAGATTGTTTCTGACTCCATCATTGATACTATGCTACAGGCTTGAAAGCCAGTTTCTTCCAAGACATATTATAGGATATGGTCCCTGTTCTGTAAGTGTGAAGACCAGGACTTGTGGACTCTACGTTTTTGGCTTCAGTTGTCTTGGATTTTCTTCAGGATGTTCTTCAGAAGGGGCTTGGTCTTAGTTATTTTAAAGTTCAGATTTCAGCACATTCAGGCATATTGCCTTACTACCCTTTGGTACAAGGGGTGGTTCATGCCTCCCCTATCTTTCAGGATCCCACTAATCCATGGGATTTCAACCTGGTTCTGGGAGTGCATCATAAGACTGCTTTAGAGCCATTGTCTTTGGTTTACCTGTGTTTCTTGATGCTCAAGGCTACCCTGTAAGCCTTCTTTTCTGCAAAAATTAATAGGCTTCAGTTTGGGTGGTGATATCTGTGCATGGATAGATACTTGGTTAAATGATAGATGGCAGATACTGTACATTAAACCTTTTCAACTTGATCTAAGTTGTAAGTGGGATGTTACAGGGTTCAGTCCTGGGCCCAATGCATTTTAATTTGTTTATTAATTATCTAGATGTGAGTATTGAAAGTACAGTTTCAATATTTGCTGTTAAAACTAAGTTGTATAAGGAAACACATAAAAAGCAAGATGTTATTTCTCTGCTGAGAGATTTGGAGAAACTGACTGAATGAGTGGAAAAGTGGCAGATAAGGTTTAATATCCTATATAATAATTCGCTAAATCGTGTGTAACGCTGCGACATGTGCAGTACACACTGCTGCGCATGCTGCAGTCATGCGCAGTAGAGACTGCCCGCGCCGCGGCTGATACAGAGCTGGGCGCTCCGAAGGAGCATCCAGCTCTGTATCAGCCGTGGCGTGGGCAGTCTCTACTGCTCGTTACTGCCCCGCGACCGGGTTGCAGTGGCACTGTGGCCCGTGTAACGGGCTGTTCAACTAGTAGATAATGTAAGATTATGCATTTGGGCTGCAAAAACAAACATGCAACATATAAAATAAATGAGAAACTACTTGGGGAATACTTACTTGGGAAAGATATAGGAGTATTGTCAGAGACATTGCCATGATGGGGAGGAAATGGTTAATTTTTCTTTTAAACCAAATTCTCTAAAAATCTGTTTAAAATGTGTTTAAACTAGCTAATTCTTTTGTATAAAAGAGGCCTCTATTTACCTAGAAAGGAGTGAAAAATATCTAGGTGACTTTTCTGGTAATTGATATCGAATTGCAGACAACCACAGTCTCAAGCAGTATTAGTATCTTATGAGAAAATCTCAAAAGTCTAAAACAGAGACATACTCCCCATGGGAAAGTCTAGTAAGGTGACATATTTATGTGACGTAGGGTCAAGGTTCACATTCCAAATTTTTGTCAGAACCTAGACCCGGTATCATTTTAGGGGTGAATTTTAATGCAGAGTAATGGCGCCATCTATAGATTACAAGGTGTTATTACTATTGCTTTGGAATTTTTCCATAATTTATTCTGATGTCACTGCATAATGCGATGGCTCTTTAACCAATCACAGCAGATTTTGATAAGAGGAATTTCATATTATAAATATGCACGTTTAGAGAGAAAAGGGAATTTTTTCCTCTTGAGTCTTGGCTGGGTTTTTTTTCCTCTTGGCTGCCTGCTATAGAAATCCTAAAAAATCCACACTTATTGGACCAGTAACTATATGCCTTTCCTTATTTAAATTCTGCAAAATTCAGAATCAAATATTTATTTCTTCTATATTTGAAGAAACTTAATTTTCTTATAATTTGTCTTAAGTGAACTGGCCAACCATTTGGGATCAATTATAATAAGCTATGTTAGCTATAGAAACTCTAAAATTAAGCAGAATTTATTTATTATTGGTAAATTGTTATATTTTGCCAGATAAGTGTAATATAGTTCAATAGATTGGTTTATATATTAGTTTAGATAATTCTTGGTATTTCTAGAATAATATATTGTGTTTCTGGAAAGGATATAATGACTGATATTTGATCTGGGGAATTCTTTGAATTCATTTATTAACCCTTTAACTGCTATTTTTCTATTTACTTTGATGTGTTTCTTTTGATTTCTTTGTATGTGTTTTGGGTCTAAAACTTTTGTAAAGTTTTGACAAAAGAAGCTGCCATCTTGGGTGTGGCATCCTAGCTTAATGGATTAACCCTTGAAGTACCCTATAGGTTTCACATAGGATTGATATAGTTATCTTCATTGATATATGTTGCATGAAATTGGTATACTGTCTAGACCTATGTTATTAGATTTGATTCTAAGTCTATTCTTGGTATAATCCAATTTATATGTTTTATTCAGAAGGTATACAATATTTAAAATCAGTACATTATTAAATTATAGTGATCTCTATCCGGGATTTTATTCCAATTAGTTTCTCTAAAATGTTGCTATTGCATATGGTACAAGGAAAATTGTCAGAGGACCTAGCTTCATATTAAAGTTGATTCACCTGACAATATACCTTAAACCTCAATTACTATAGTTTATACAGTTTCTGGGGCAGAGGTATTCATATACACTGCTGCTAGCTGTATTTTATTAATTGTAAGGATCAATTATCCTTTTCTATGCTGCTGAGTGCAATTATTATACCTATGTGTGATTAACCCTTTAATTGCTGGTAATCCTAATGGTGATAATTGCAGTTTAAGTTACTATATATCAATTGTAATTGCTGATCACTCATTTACATCATTGTTGTTTACACTTTATATATAGTATATTGTATTTAACCCCTTAAAGACTGGTGGGCGCACGTGCGGCCTGCACTTGAGGACCACGGGGCTTTTTTTTTCTTCTCTTCCAGTTCAGGGCTTCTGGAGCTACATGCAGCTGCGCTGGGAGCCCTGAACTCTGTGACGTACCAGGACCGTCAGTGGTCCGTAAGTGCCGCTCTGCCATGACGATCCTGATACAGCAATGGTCCTTAAGGTGTTAATAAATTATACATATTTTTGCACAGATATGCGGGATTGTAATTTATCTATTTATGTGAAGATATCAAACCTAATTGGTTCTCTTGTTTTAACCCTTTGGATACCTTCAACATAATTGGTTCGACAGTATTGACAATAGACTTCATAGCAGTGTGCAGTGTCTATCAGCTGCTGCAAGAGCGAACAGGTTACCATCGTGTATAAAAAGGGTTATAGGTGCACGGGATGGGAATATAATTCTACCTCTATATAATTCCTTGGTAAGGCCTCATTTAGAATATGGAGTACAATTTTGGGCACCAGTTTTTAAAAAATACATTATTGAACTAGAAAAAGTGATAAAAGGATTGGAGGATCTGACTTATAAAGAGACACTAGCCAAACTGGGTTTGTTTACATTAGAGGAAAGACATCTAAGGGGTATTGATGTTGGAGTCAATTCAAAAACTCTCTGAGAATCTAATTATTCCAGGAACCAAGCAAAAAAAAAATGGAGCATTCATCTAAAACAAAGGCAAGGTTTTTTTACAGTAAATGCAGTAAAGTTATGGGATTCTTTGCCTCATGATGCTGTGTTTGCAAATACTATAGTTGCTTTCAAAAAACATAATGGATACCTAAGTGGGAAACTAATTAGGGAATCCTTGTTATCGAAAGATTTAGGAGTACTGACAGACAATAGATTTTATATCAGTGTGCAGTGTCACTGAGCTGCTGCAAGATCCAATAGGGTGTTAACATTTATGAAAAGTGGTATAGAGTCACAGGATGGGAATATAGATGCATGGGTAGGGAAGATCTCTATATAAATCCTTGTTAAGGCCTCATTTAGAATATGGAGTACAGTTTGGGGCACCAGTTCTTAAAAGAGACATTATTGAACTGGAAAAAGTGCAGAGACATGCAACAAAACTGATAAAGGGATTGGAGAATCTGAGTTATAAAGAGAGAATAGCCAAACTGGGTTTGTTTACAATAGAGAAGAGACATCTACTGGGTGATATGATTACCATTTAGAAATATATTTGAGGTTAATACAAATAACTCTCTAAAGAACTATTTACTCAAAGAGCTGAGATAAAAACAAGTGGTCATCCACTAAGACTAGAGGAAATGACCTTTTGACTAAAAGGCAGTGATTTTTTACAGTATGGGCAATAAAGTTATATAATTATTTGCCTTGGGATACTGTGTTTGCAGATACTGTAGTTGCTTTCAATGGAACCCTTTTTAGTTCAGAACAATATTGACAATTATGACAGCTGGCTTCAAAGCAGATAGGATGTTGAGCCAGGGACAAAACCGACTGCTATTTGGAGTCAGGAAGGATATTTTTTTACCCAGGTAGGGCTTAACTGGAAGTGGCTTGAATAAGGTTTTCTTCTTTTTTTGCCTTCCTCTTGATCAGCAAAGGTGATATGGAAGCTGAACTTGATGGACATGTCTTTGTTACTTTATTACTGACTACTTATGAAAGATGCATATTACTTGGATACACCTTTAGGGGAGAAATGGGTAAACTTAAGCTCGCCAGCTGTTGTTGGATTACAACTTCCATCATCAACAGCAAGGCAAATTAGTGACTCTCAAGATGGTAAAAGACATAGAGTTCTGTGTTTCCTGTTTGTTTAAGCACGTTCCCAGTTGCTTATCAGCTGGGAATTTGTTGGTGTGACCAGATCTCCATTTTAATGCATTACTCTTATGAAAAACACACACTGCAGGGTTGTTCTAATTACTGTGCAGTCAAGCAGAATTAAAATTTCATATGTGTCCTGCTTTAAGATGTGACCTCCATTTGACCTACACTTTGGCTATGCTTCATTGCCTCTAGGCTTCTATATTCTGTTTATTCAATCAGGTCGACTGCTCTCTAGTGTCCTTGACAACAGTTGAGCAGCATATGGGTTGGTGAATTTAGCCAAGGTCTGTGATTCCTGGGATGGGTGTGTCGAAGTTAGAGAGGTGTATGCTGATCAGAAGAAGTTAGTGAAGTGTTATATCCTTGGACAAGAGAGTCTATGTTAGCACTAGAGCAAAGAGGGGGCTATATGGATGGGATGGGGTACATTTGTCAGACATAGGCTTGGATATTTTAACTCTGGTTTGCAGGATTGCATAGAAAAATGGCAAAAGAAGTGGTGGTAAAACCTCTACCTACTTTTGGGCGGAGGCAATGTGGCATTCCCGGACTCATGAGGTATCAGAAACACCTTAGAAGGTTGCAGTTGGGCGGGCCTAACCGGGAACTGACTTTGTGGTCAGGCTCGTCGAAGGCAGGCCCTAGAAGCTTGCGGTTGAGCAGGCCTAGCTGGGAACTGACTTGTGGTCAGGCTCGCGAAGGCAGGAAGAGTGCAGGCCTAGCCACCTGGTTGGTTGTGGTACAACAGTGGGCACTGACTGTGTGGTCAGGCATGTTGGGGGGCCAAAGAGAGGGGCTAGCGCCAGGTGTGCAAGGGGGAGGGGCATGGGGAACAAAATACATTTTGGGGATGCCCTGCGGAACCTGCTTGCGGTAGCAGCTGGGTTGGAGGGGTGGCTCAGCTGCTACCAGTGGGGGGAGGGTGGAAGGTTTGGCGATGTCCGGCCTGCCCTCCCCAGGTATGGACAGTTTTTGGGGTGGAGCGTGGGGCTTCACCAATGAGGGCAGCCGGATGCAGGTGAGATCTGGGTGCAGTGGTGGTCAGTTGCAGGCAGGGCCTGGCCACCGTCCCCAGGTGAGTGAAGGGAATGCCGCATTGGGGTGGTGCTGTGCATGGTATTAGTCTGTGACGCTAGGAAATAAAGACTTCTTTTTGCCACAGTCATGGAGTATGTGTCTGTTTCTTGAAGGGATCAGAAAGTAATTGTGGGGCTGAGCTCCTTAGTTAAAATGAGCAACTGACTGGGAGCGAAAGCCTTTAAGGTGCTCGCCCCCAGGCAAGACTAGGACAGAAAGATGGTGGCCATGGGGGTCCAGTGGGCAAGGAGGGAAAAGAAACAAAGGCTGGTGCATGGGGGGGGGGAAGGGGTAGGTTTGGTCACACCTGGCTGGGTACAAGGTTATAAAAGTTGACGCCAGCTAGGCTGGCCTCACAGAACACTAACCTCTCTCAGCTCTTGTTTCCCACCCACCCATCCCAAGCAGATACGGCAGCTGGAGGGCGACCAGAAGAAAAAACGCCAGGAAGTCAGCATGGGGAAGCTGGAAAGGTGGAGGAGATGAAGAGGGACGGGCAAGGGCAGCTATGCGGCATTCTCTGACTCATGAGGTATCAGAAACACCCTAGAAGGTTGCAGTTGGGAGGACCTAGCCTGGAACCGACTTTGTGGTCAGGCTCGGCGAAGGCCCCAGGTGAGTGAAGGGAATGCTGCATTGGGGTGGTGCTGTGCATGGTTTTAGTCTGTGATGCTAGGAAATACAGACTTCTTTTTCCCACAATCATGGACTATGTGTCTATTTCTTGAAGGAATCAGAAAGTAACTGTGTGGCTGAGCTCCTTAGTGAAATGAGGGAAGTTTGCACAATGGATTCTAGGTCTGGTAGTTTAACAGCTTGCAGGTTCCTGGTTAGGAAAGGTGTTTTGGAGGAGAAGGTACATGACAGAGTGTGAAGGAGATACGATGATGATCAGAGAGCAGAAATTGTTAAGTTAGAAGCTGAACAGTTTCTGGTGAATACTAGGTCCAGATAGTTTACCTTACCTGTGAGTGCTGGCAGCAGTCCACTGTTGAAGGCCATAGGACAACGTCAGAGAAAGAAAGCAGGAAGCACTGGATGAGGACGAATTATCAACGTGTAAGCTGAAGTCACCAAACAGTAATGTACGAAAATACAAGAGGTAGAGAGTAATTGTGTAGTATGTTAACCCATTAAGGACTGTGTGGCTTGCCAGGACTATCACCATTTTTTCCCTTAAAGGGGATGTGTCACGTCTATATAAAACACAAAAGAATGTGACGAACGCACACTGAGAAAGAGCAAAATAGAGTGATTTGCTCAAGGCATGTGTGGCCTCTCAGGTGCTGCTGAAGTCACGTTTTTCGCTCCCATGTGCCATTGCAGAGAGAAATTTTCCATATTCATATCAGTCTGGTCCCACCCACAGGCAGTCCAGCCCCGAAATGTCAGGCAAATCCTCTCTGTATGAGAGAAACAGCACAACCCCAGACGTACGTTTCGGTCTGTGTGGACCTCGTCAGTGGGGTGCAGCTGACTTGAGCAGCACCTGAGAGGCCACACATGCCTTGACCAAATCACTCTATTTTGCTCTCTCAGTGTGCGTTCCTCACATTCTTTTGTTTTTTGTAATCATGTTTATATAACACAGCCTAAATAGTTAGACTATATATCGAATATGACTAAAAGTGTCTTAATTTTTTTTAAGCTTTATTTGGTCTAGATTGAAGTTGTAAAGTCTGCCCTGCTGCTTCTTCCACATAGACTGCGGTTACCTGCTCTGTAACCGCAGTCTGTCATGCTGCCTCTGCTCCCCTCCCTCTATCCAGCCTCCTCCGATGACGGAGACTTTCTGTCTGTAAGCTGGAGTGGTCTCAATGGCTAGATATCGATCTCTGTTAATGAGACCGCTCCAGCTTACAGACAGAAGCCTCCATCATTGGAGGAGGCTGGATAGAGGGAGGGGAGCCGAAGCAAGGAGTCTGACAAGGAGTGGGATCTCCATTTGTTGGATGTGGTGTGCTTACATTTTACTTGCACCGTACTGAGTCTATCCGTCAGACTGATGCATTGTTTGTCATCCCTGAGGGTCCTAGGGCAGGTAAGGCGGCATCCAAAGTGACTATTGCATCCTAGAGATGTGGTGCTTACTAGATGAAGAGGCTATATCCTACCTCTTAGGTAAACAGCATGCACTTGATATGCCCTAGGCTAGCAGTGCTCAGGACTCAGTACTGTATATCCACTCCTTATAGATTCACAACGAGTACTCTGGATGAATGGATACAGTATATATTTTTATTGAAAACAATACCAATGTAATATACATAACCCTACACTTTTTGTGACAAGCTCATCACTTCTTCAGGGGTCAAACAGATGTTACTAACGAATGCCATCCTTTATACTTAAAGTGTTAGTAATGTCTAAAAAAATTTTTTTTGCATTTAGAAGATCTTAAAAAGCTGAGCTAAATGCAAAAACCTATCTCTCAAACCGCTATGGTTTAAGAGATACAGGCGTTTAAAGTTTGATGTCTCCTACTGACAGCTGTAAAGCAGTCAGCAGGAGATTCGCGTCGGTCGACACGGAGGCGCTTGAGAAGTGCCGAGTTCTCGTTACTTACAAGGAAGCAGGAGATTCGTGTCGGTCGAAACGGAGGCGCTTGAGAAGTGCAGAGTTCTCGTTACTTACAAGGAATCCTTTCATTGGAATGGTCTAAAACGTGTGCCTGCTGTGCCTGCCATAGGTGCGTCTGGGTCAACAGAGCCATTGCCGTTTGGACTGAACAGCTGACTGACGCTGTCCGCAAGGGTGCCCCTAAGGAGGACCTTCTGCCACTTTTGACCAACATGTCTGAGGCTCAGCACTATGTTACTGATACCCTCTTTGATGCTGCCAGGCTTGAGGCTAAGGCTTCTGTCTTCTCTGTTGCTGCTAAATGCACATTGTGGCTTAAAGGGATAGTAATACCTAAAGTGTAAAAAAAAATATGTTGTAGGGTTTATCCCCCTGAGTAAAACAAGAGTACTCCCACTGCTGAAAGATGTTTCATTCAAAAGTTATTAATTTTCAAAGTTGAATTTTTTAGGTGCAATATCACAGTGGCCTGAAATTTTACAGTGGCGCTGTTGCTACACCATCCTATGGAGATTTATGGTCCTGAGACCAGAGCTGTCCATAGGATCGTGTAGCAACAGCGCCACTGTACAATTTCAGGCCACTGTGATATTGCACCTAAAAAATTCAACTTTGAAAATTAATAACTTTTGAATGAAACATCTTTCAGCAGTGGGAGTACTCTTGTTTTACTCAGGGGGATAAACCCTACAACATATTTTTTTTTTACATTTTAGGTATTACTATCCCTTTAAGATTTGGTCTGCTGACCTCACACCTAAGAAGTCACTGATTTATCTTCCTTTTCAGGGTCCATCTCTCTTTGGGCCTGAACTGAAGAACATTATCAGTGAGGCCACTAGGGGTAGAGCAGCTTGCTGCCTCAGGTCCCCAAACACAATCCTCAGGCGAGGAAGCAGCTCCCTTTTTTTGTCCCCGCCAGGGTGAAATGCAAAGGCCGAATCCAGTTATGTCTCAGGCCATCAAACATCTTACTCCCCTCAGGGGCAGGAAAAGCTCAGGCTTTTCAATGGGGTGGTTCAGGCTCTCTAGGACAAGGGAGTCCTGGCTCCGGTGCCTCAGCCAGAGTGAGATTTAGGTTTTATTCTAACCTGTCGTTTGCAAGAAGGATGGAGACAGTCGTTCTATCCTGGACCTCAAGGATCTCAATTTATTTGTGGTCCATACTCACTACAAGATGGTGTCATTACACTCTATCTTTGCAGTGATGTGTCCAGGGGAATTATCAGCCTCTTTGGATCTGCAGGATGCATACCTGCACATTCCAATTCATCCGGACAGTTGGCAGTACCTCAGGTTTGCTTGTGCCTTGGGGCACTTCCAGTTCACTGCCCTGCCCTTTGGGCTCACCACCACTCCTCAGATGTTTGCATGTGTCTTAGGGGCATTGATTTCCTTCCTGCACAGCATGGGGATTCAGGTGACTCCTTACATGGACAACCATCTGCGGAAGGCCCCGTCCAGGGATCTCCTGGACCGCCAGGTTCAGGATTGTGCTCATATCCTCCTTCAACACTTTTGGATTTTGAACATGGACTAATCTGCCCTGGTTCTTTCTCAGGACCTGGTTTTCCTCTGTCTCTGGTTCGACACCCGTCAGGGCATGGTCTATCTGACAGAGCATTCTGTTCAGCAGATCAAATCGAAGGTGTACTGTGCACTGGAGTGGACCTCAGACCCTGTACGCAGGTTCTCTTCCCTTGTGGGCAAGATGATATCCACCATGGAGGCGGTTCCGTACTCCATGACTCAAACCAGGGTATCACGGTCCCCGTGATTCCTTGTCACTCTCTGTGGTGGTGCTCTTCCATTGGTGGGGCTTGATTGGCCCGCCCAGGGTGTCCCTTTATATACTGGGCCTATGGTACCTGTCAGGTGCCCTTTTGTGGTGTTCCTGTGCCTTTGTTGCTGTGTTCCTGCTTTCCTGTGTACCGACTCGGCTCGTCTGACTACTCTGCTGTTCCTGCTCCGTGATTGACCCTGTTCTGGCTGACGTTCCTGCTCTGTGATTGACCCGGTTCTGGCTGACGTTCCTGCTCTGTGATTGACCCGGTTCTGGCTGACGTTCCTGCTCCGTGATTGACCCGGTTCTGGCTGACGTTCCTGCTCCGTGATTGACCCGGTTCTGGCTGACGTTTCTGCTCCGTGATTGACCCGACTCTGGCTGACTTCCTGCTCCGTGATTGACACGGCTCTGGCTGACGTTCCTGCTCCGTGATTGACCCGGCCCTGTCTATCGTTCCAGCTCTGTGTTGCTTCCAGTATTCCTGCGAACTTTGGGCTCTTGCCTGGCGACATTCTGAGCTTGCTCGCAGCTTGCACTGACTGATCACGCCTCCTGTGTTTACTGTGGCCTCCATTATTGAGCCTGTCTGTTGCCTCCGTTACCAAGCCTGTCAGAGAGTACTTGCCGAGCTGTTGCCTCTGTATCGAGTCTGTCAGAGAACACTTGCTGTGCTTGCTGCCTCCGTTACCGAGCCTGTCTGTATACACTTGCCGAGCTTGCTGCCTCCGATCCTGAGCCGTTTAACACTTGTTGAGCTTGTTGCCTCCATCGCCGAGCCTACCCGTTAAAACTGCAGTGCTACTGGGCATTCCGTTACTCTAGCAGTGTGTTGCTCCGTTCTGGCACCGGAAGGGTGCCTTGGCTCTGGTCTCCTATTGCTCACAGTGTTGTTCTATCAGATCGCACCTGGAAGTGCATTTGGCTCTTGGTATATTGGCTTGTGCAGTGTCTCTTCCTTTACCGCACCTAGAGGTGCTCCTGGCTCTGCCTCCATTGGCTCTGGCAGTGTCTCTCCTCCGTTATCGCACCCCAGTGGGGGTATTGGCTCTAGCTCCAGTTGGTCTTTGCTTTACTATTGGGCATTACGATACAGCTATCTGGTTGTGATTCAGTTCAGTCGCACTGCTTGAGCTTGCTTTCTTCAATACTACTGGGACTGTTTATAGCACCAGGCGTTGGCTTAATCACCACCACAGAGACTGAATACTTGTATTGGGTATTAACCCTTTATCTTGTGTTTCTGCTTATGCTACCTGCTCCTGCTACATTGGGCCTGTATTTTATCCATCACTTGGCTTACTGCTATTACCTATTCTGACCCCCAGGGGCACTGTTCCTTATTTTTACCTCAATAAAACTGTGTTTTATTTCTAACCTTGGTCTGAGTGTCAGAAAACCGTAACAGTACGAAAGGGCCATGACCTCAGATGGTAAGGGTGACGGTAATACATAGAACATCCATTGGAGGATGGATGTCCATGAGCAACGCTTGGACCAGTTGGCACTGGCCATGCAGACAATACTGGAACGTACGGTACACCTCGATAAACCTAACCAAAATCCGGTGGTCCCCCCAGTTCCAACACCGGATAATCATGCTGGGCAATTTGCTGCACCTTCCAGAAGTCTAACGGCGGTGGTGCCGTTACTGTTAAGATACAATGGCGAACCTACACTGTGCAGGGGGTTTATCAACCAATTAGACATATTCTTAGAACTGACACCTCATGCCTTCCCGAATGACCGTAGCAAGGTGGGGTTCATGATATCTCTATTAACGGGTAAAGCCCTGGCGTGGGCGAACCCCTTATAGGAGAATGCCAATCCATGTACTCTAAACTTCAATGAGTTTGTAAGGAAGTTTCGGAGAGTATTTGAGATACCTGGGAGAGCCGCCTCTGCTGCCAAAAAACTGATGGAAATACAAATGGGCGATCGTGCGGTAGGCGATTATGCCACAGAATTTCGGATACTGGCAGCAGAGGTAGGCTGGAATAATGAGGCTCTGGTGGCAGCCTTTGCTCAGGGGTTGTCTGATTCCATTAAAGATGAGATTGTGGCCAGAGATGTACCCAGTGACTTAGACGAGTATATCGACTATGTCATGCTCATTGACTCTCGCATTCGCGAAAGGCGCCTGGCAAAAAGGGCAAAATCCAGAAACTATGGACACGGTAGTCCTTTAAACCCACCCTCGCCTCCCAATTCTCCTGATCGAGTATCCGAACCAAGTAAGCCTATGCAACTCGGGTTCACTAGACTTTCAAAGGAGGAGCGGCCACTCCGTAAAAGGCAGGGTTTATGTTTATATTGTGGCAAAGATGGGCACATACTACGCACTTGCCCTGTACAGCCGGGAAACGCACGCACCTAGGGTACCTTGGGGGACAGGCCCTAGGTGGCGTACAATTGTCCCCAGACTCCTGTATACAAAAACCCACCATCCAGGTGAGTTTTCTCCTGGGTGACCAAGCTGTGGAGGTACTGGCTCTGGTAGACTCTGGCGCAGCAGGTTAATTCATGGACCGTTCCTTTGCTGAACAGCACAATATTCCATTGTCTAAAAGAGATACTCCGCTAGCCATTGAGGCCATTGACGGTAGACCTTTAGAACCAGCTTTCATCACTATGGAAACAACTCCTATCACTATGTCGATTGGGGCTCTCCACAGGGAGGAGGTGTGTTTCCAAATTATACACTCACCCCATCATGCGGTCATTCTGGGGTTCCCATGGTTATTGCTGCACAACCCCCAGTTTGATTGGCAAAGATGTGAGGTTAAGTCATGGTCTGAGTATTGCATTAGTTACCGTTTGTCACATCCGGTCAAGATTATGTGTACCTCTCCCTCCGTGACAACTGAATATAGCAAGTTCAGTGACGTATTCAGTAAAGGAGAGGCTAGCGCATTGCCGCAGCATAGGCCATATGATTGCGCTATTGATTTGCCTCCGGGGGTGGTGCCTCCTAGGGGCAGGACGTACCCTTTGTCCTGTGAAGAGAACAGGGCCATGGAGGAGTACATTGAGGATGCCCTCAAGAGGGGAATCATTCGCAAATCATCCTCTCCGGCAGGTGCAGGGTTTTTTTTTTGTGAAAAAGAAAAATGGCGAATTACAACCATGTATTGATTACCGGGGACTGAATAAGCTCATGTCCAAGAATGCGTATCCCATACCACTCATTTCAGAATTATTTGACAGGTTGAAGGGCTCTTCTATATTTACTAAACTCGATCTACGGGCTACCTACAACCTGATAAGAATCAGGGCCAGAGATGAGTGGAAAACGGCATTCAATACTAGGTCAGGGCACTATGAATACTTAGTGATGCCTTTTGGCTTATGTAATGCACCTGCTGTATTTCAAGAGTTGATCAATGATATCCTCCGTGATATGCTACAGTCCTGTGTGGTCGTATACCTTGACGATATATTGATACACTCTACCAACCTAACTCAACACATCCAGGATGTTTCGGAAGTTTTGCTCCGTTTACGCAAGAACAGATTGTTCTGTAAATTAGAAAAATGTGAATTTCACTGGTCCAAAGTACCCTTCCTGGGTTTTGTGATATCTAAGGATGGCATTGCCATGGACCAAGAGAAATTGGCAGCAGTCCTACAGTGGCCACGGCCCAAAGGGTTAAAAGATATTCAACGGTTCTTGGGCTTTGCCAATTATTATAGAAAATGTATTCAGAATTTCTCTACCATTGTGAAACCTCTGTCTGACCTCACACATAAGGGCGCTAATCCCCCTCAATGGTCTGAGGCAGCTGAGATGGCCTTTGAGGCACTTAAATCTGCTTTTGCCTCCGCTCCTATACTGTCCCACCCCAATCCCACCCTGCCGTTTACATTGGAGGTCGATGCCTCCGAAGTTGGGGTAGGGGCAGTTCTTTCTCAATGCCCCAAAGTGGGTGGCAACCTGAGACCTTGTGGGTTCTTTTCCAAGAAGCTCTCTAGTGCCCAAAGCCATTACGAGATTGGTGATAGGGAATTGTTGGCTATCATCCTGGCATTGAAGGAATGGCGACACTTATTGGAAGGTACAAGAACCCCGGTGTTAATTCTTACTGACCATAAAAATTTGATTTATTTTTCAGAGGCTAAAAGGCTGTCCTCCCGTCAGGCTAGGTGGGCACTATTCCTGTCTCAGTTTAATTTTATAGTTTCCTACTTGCCAGGTTCTAAGAACGTTAGGGCAGACGCCCTATCCAGACAGTTTAGCCCGGACATTGAGAGGGATGAAGCCCCGGTACCTATTATTCAGCCAGATCGGATTCTGGCAACAGTACGCACCAGTATCACTTCGCCACTGGGGGAGCAAATTTTGGCATCTCAAGCACAGGCACCTCCAGAAACCCCAGTTGGCAAGTGCTTTGTGGATGAGCCTTTCCGTACCCGTTTGCTCGAGACTTACCACTCATCTAAGGCAGCTGGGCACATTGGGAGGGATCAGTTAATATGGTCTCTCTCACAGGTGTTTTGGTGGCCCTCCCTTAAGGCCGATTGCTCCGCATTTACTGCAGCCTGTGCCCGCGTTAAGACCCCCAGACATCTCCTAGTGGGAGTACTCCAACCAGTGCCTAACGGTGAACGCCAATGGTCCCACATATCTATTGATTTTTTGGGAGAATTGCCGGTATCTAAGGGCTATACATTTATCCTAATGGTGGCAGACAGGTTCTCGAAGATGGCTCACTTCATGCCCCTCTCTGGTCTTCCTTCGGCCCAGGATCTGGCAGTGGTTTTTGCCAGAGAGGTGTTCCGCTTGCATGGGGTTCCCAGAGTGATAGTGTCGGACCGAGGGAGTCAGTTCGTGTCGAGATTCTGGAGGGCATTCTGTAGCCAAATAGGCATACAACTGTCCTTCTCCTCCGCCTACCATCCCCAGACCAACGGGGCCGCTGAGCGTGCCAATCAGGGACTGGAGCAGTTTCTGTGCTGCTTTGTGACTGATCATCATTACAATTGGGTCGACCTGTTGCCGTGGGCAGAGTTTGCCAGGAACTGTGCAGTTAATTCATCGTCTGGGAGCTCCCCATTTCTCATCAATTATGGGTTCCAGCCGTGTCTGCTCCCAGACTCATTTCAGTCACAGCAGATTCCAGCTCTGGACGAGCATATTGAGCAGCTCCGCTCCACTTGGGCACAGGTGCGGAGGTCCCTCAGCCAGTCCTTCCAGCGACATCCGAGGCATGCCAATCGTACAAGGCTGCCAGCTGTCTCCTCCCAGGTTGGGGACAGGGTATGGCTCTCCTCCAGAGATCTCAATCTGCAAGTGCCATCCAACAAATTGGCTCCCCGGTTCATTGGTCCGTTCAAAGTTATCCGCAAGGTTAACCCCGTGGCTTACGCACTGGAACTCCCGGCATCTATGCGCATTCACAATGTGTTCCATGTGTCATTATTGAAGCCCTTGGTATGCAACCGCTATACTACCACTCCAGTGGTTCCCTGGCCAGTGGATGTTCAGGGCCAAGAGGAGTACGAAGTTCAGAGCATTATTGATTCCAGGAGGTTTAGAGGTAAATTGCAGTATTTGGTCCACTGGAAGGGTTACGGGCCTGAAGAGCGTTCTTGGGTCGACCTGGGGGACCTTCATGCTCCTAGATTACTGTGCAATTTTCACTCTAAATATCCTCAGAAACCCAGACCCTCGGCCAGGGGAGGGGGTCTTTGAGAGGGGGGTACTATCACGGTCCCCGTGATTCCTTGTCACTCTCTGTGGTGGTGCTCTTCCATTGGCGGAGCTTGATTGGCCCGCCCAGGGTGTCCCTTTATATACTGGGCCTATGGCACCTGTCAGGTGCCCTTTCGTGGTGTTCCTGTGCCTTTGTTGCTGCGTTCCTGTGTACCAACTCGGCTCGTCTGACTACTCTGCTGTTCCTGCTCCGTGATTGACCCGGTTCTGGCTGACGTTCCTGCTCCGTGATTGACCCGGTTCTGGCTGTTTACTGTGGCCTCCGTTATTGAGCCTGTCTGTTGCCTCCGTTACCAAGCCTGTCAGAGAGTACTTGCCGAGCTGTTGCCTCTGTACTGAGTCTCAGAGAACACTTGCTGTGCTTGCTGCCTCCGTTACCGAGCCTGTCTGTATACACTTGCCGAGCTTGCTGCCTCAGATCCTGAGCCGTTTAACACTTGTTGAGCTTGTTGCCTCCATCACCGAGCCTACCCGTTAAAACTGCAGAGCATTACCATTATCTAGGTGCTCGTTCCCTAAGAGTTGTCGCACTGCGTGGTGCTATTGGGCATTCCGTTACTCTAGCAGTGTGTTGCTCCGTTCTGGCACAGGAAGGGTGCCTTGGCTCTGGTCTCCTATTGTTCACAGTGTCGTTCTATCAGATCGCACCTGGAAGTGCGTTTGGCTCACGGTATATTGGCTTGTGCAATGTCTCCTCCGTTACCGCACCTAAGGGGTGCTCTTGGCTCCAGTTCCATTTGCATATGCAGTGTCTCCTCCGTTACCGTACCTAGGGGTGCTCCTGGCTCTGGATCCATTGGCTCTGGCAGTGTCTCTCCTCCGTTATCGCACCCCAGTGGGGGTATTTGCTCCAGCTCCAGTTGGTCCTTGCTATACTATTGGGCATTACGATACAGCTATCTGGTTATGATTCAGTTCAGTCACACTGCTTGAGCTTGCTTTCTTCAATACTACTGGGACTGTTTATAGCACCGGGCGTTGGCTTAATCACCACCACAGAGACTGAATACTTGTATTGGGTATTAACCCTTTATCGTGTGTTTCTGCTTATGCTACCTGCTCCTGCTACATTGGACCTGTATTTTTTCCATCACTTGCCTTACTGCTATTACCTATTCTGACCCCCAGGGGCACTGTTCCTTATTTTTACCTCAATAAAACTGTGTTTTATTTCTAACCTTGGTCTGAGTGTCAGAAAACCGTAACACAGGGAGCTTCAGACGTTTACTATTCGGGCTTGCCAGGAAATCTGGATCTTTTGGATTGTCTAGCCTCTCTTCCCCAGGAAATGAGACTGGACCTTCTCTGGTGGTTGGACTGCTCCAACCTGAAAAAGGGGAAACCTTTTGTTGTCCAGTACTGGACCACAGTGATGACAGACACCAGCCTTTACAACTGGGGAACCGTCCTGGGTCACCTAGGGGTTCAGGACCGTGGCCTACATCACCAAGCTAGGTGGCACAAGAAGTGCTTCTGCTTGGCCATAACTGCTGGCATTATCTGCTCAGGATCCATTTCCTCTACCACGCAGACTGGATCTCTTTCTTCAGGGTTATCTCTGGAAGGAAGATGTGGAGTATCTGGCTTTGATGGCATGGCTGTTGAAGCCTCCTCTGAGGTGGTTTCCACTATGATCCAGGCTAGGAATTCGGTTTCCTCTAAGGCCTACCATAGGGTTTGGTCCATTTTCTGTGCATGATGTGTGGCCAGGGATCTGTCCTCACAAAAGTTTAATCTCCCGGCCACCCTGTCCTTTTTTGCAGGATGACGTGAACAAGGACCTTAGCCTTAGTTCTCTGAAGGTTCGGGCCTCGTCTCTGTCTATCTTTTTTCAGAGACAAATTGCCATCCTACCGGATGTGAAAGGCTTCTTTCAGGGTGTTGCTCATGTTTTCCTGGTCTTTAAAGTGTCCACCCCCCAGTGGTACCTTCATTTGGTTTTGGGGGTCTTTCAATGTCCCCTCTTTGAGTCTTTGGCTACCATTCCCTTACGTCTTTTGACATGGAAGATGGCGTTTATGTTGGCTGTAGTCTCTGTTCGCAGAGTAGCTGAGTTGCAGGCTCTGTCCTGCAAACTGCCTTTTCTTTTGTTTCACAAGGATAAGACTGTCATTTGTACCTCCAAGGAATTTCTTCCTAAGGTGGTCTCTGAGTTCCACATCAGTCAGGAGATTGTTGTGCCTTCATTTTGTCCTGACCCAAAGTCTGACAAGGAGTGGGATCTCCATTTGTTGGATGTATTGCACTGCCCTGAATTTTACATGCAACGTACTCTGTCTATCCGTCAGACTGATGCAATGTTTGTCATCCCTTAGGGTCCTAGTGCAAGTAAGGTGGCATCCAAAGTCATCCTAGATTGTCAACCATTCACAGGGCTTATGAACTCAGGAAGAAACCTGTTCCCTTCCACATCATATTGCATTTCACTAGGTATGTTGGGATCTCCTGGGCCTACAAGAATCAGGCCTCTACTGATCAGCTGTGCAAGGTGGCCACTTGGTCCTCTGTGCACACATTTACCAAACTCTACAGTGTTGCTGTTCTAATTTTGGCTGAAGCCAGCTTTGGAAGAAAAGTCCTGAAGGCAGTTTTGCCTGTCTAGGACTTTACTTCCTGTGCCTTATAGCTCTTTTTCCTCAGATCCCTGTTGGCTCTTGTTCTGTGTGCTGTGTTACAGTTATTCAATGTCCATTGACACTTTTTTAGTTTGGGTTGTTCCGTATCCTAACTAGTCCATGGGAACTCTGGTATCATGGGGACTGCCACATGGTCCTTTCCTTCTTTTTTACCACCCTGGGAACTCAATGTTGGTGTCCCCCTATCACGGTGCCCGTGATTGCTGCCTTTTTGTGTCAGTTACCTGTAGGGGGCTCTCCACTGGCTGTCTGTCCTCAGCCCGCCCCGCATTGCCTATTTAGACTGAGCTTGTGCACCCTTTGGTTGCCCTTTCGTGTTGTCTCTATGCTTCTCCATTGAGTACCTGAGCTTCCTGGGCCTTTGGTTATGTTCCTGATAGCCTAAGATCGTCTAGTTCCTGAGAGACCAGTTCCTTGGTTCCTGTTTCCGTTCCTGATCTGGTTGAGGTCGCTGTTGTGTCGCTGCTTCCTGCTTCCAGTCCCCGCTGCCGTTCCTGATCCGGTTGACCGTCTGGAGTGCTAGTTCCTGCTTCCCTCCGCTGTGCTCCTGATCCAGTATTGCCTGTAGTGGGCTAGTCCTCCATAGTCTCTCTGGCGACATTTCTATCCCTTGCTGGTTACTTCAGTACACGGGTACTGGTTCGCTCCACCTTCACCCGGCTGCTGTTGCACCGGTAGATACTGGGTTTCTCCAGTACGCGGGTACTGGTTTGCGCCACAGTCACCCAGTTGCTGATGTACTGGTAGATATTTGGGTTCCCAGTACGCGGGTACTGGTTCGCTCCACATTCACCCGGCTGCTGATGCACCGGTAGATATTCGGTTTCTCCAGTACGCGGGTACTGGTTCGCTCCACCTTCACCCGGTTGCTGTTGCACCGGTAGATATTGGATTTCTCCAGTACGCGGGTACTGGTTCGCTCCACAGTCACCCGGTTGCTGTTGCACTGGTAGATATTTGGGTTCCCAGGAAGCGGGTACTGGTTCACTCCATTCACTAGGCTGCTGTCACACCATTGGTTTGGGTTCCCAGTACACGGGTACTGGTTTGCTCCATACGCACTCGGTTGCGGTTGCACCGATAGAGTCATTGATCCCCAGTACGCGGGTACTGGTTTGCTATACATTCAACCGGCTGCTGTGCACCAGAAGAGAGAAACGGTTTCCCCAGTACGCGTGTACTGGTTTGCTATACATTCAACCGGCTGCTGTGCACCAGAAGAGAGAGACGGTTTCCCCAGTACGCGTGTACTGGTTTGCTCCACCAACAACCGGCTGCCGTGCGCCGGTAACCGTTATTGATTCCGATACGTGGGCACTGCTCACTCCTATTTCACCGGCTGCTTGTTCACAGGAAGAGAGATTGGTCTCCCCAGTACGCAGGTACTGGTTTGCTCCACTACATCTGAGTATCGTTGCATTGGTTGAGAGATATTGTGTCTCCAGTACGCGGGTACTGGTTCCATCTATGCTATACTATTGCTGTCAAGTCCTAGGCAGCTCTGTTGGTTCTTCAGTACGCGGGTACTGGTGGTGTCCTGTAAATGTCCTTGGCTTGCCGCCTTAACTCCTCTTGCCTCCGCATGTCATCTGTGTGACTGGTTTTGCCACCTAGCCAGTCACCGAGGCTTTAGTGGTTGCCACCTTCTCTGTATTAGGCTGCCTTGCCCGGTATATTGGTAAGGCCAGTAGAACCTATTCCTCTCTGTACCATCTTGGGTTGCCTTACCTGGTATTGGCAAGGCCGGTAGAGCCTTTCTAGTTGCTGTCTGTCAATAGGCTGCCTTGCCCTGTATATTGGCAGGGCCGGTAGAGCCTTCACGTAGTCACCACATCTATCTCTAGGCTGCCTTGCCCGGTATATTGGCAGGGCCGGTAGAGCCTCCTATTTTACGTGTACCAGTCTCCAGGCTGCCTTGCCCGGTATATTGGCAGGGCCGGTAAAGCCTCGTTCCTCCTTACCAGTCTCCTGGCTGCCTTGCCCGGTATATTGGCAGGGCCGGTAGAGCCTACCTATTCCTTGTACCTACTTCCCTGGCTGCCTTGCCCGGTATATTGGCAGGGCCGGTAGAGCCTGTATCGCTATTCTCTGTCATTGCTATATATATATATGTATGAACGTGTATGTTACCCTACGGGGTTGTATTAAACTTTTCAATAAAGTTGTGTTTTTACCTAACTTTGCGCCTGAGAGTCTTAACAAACCGTGACACCCCCATGGTACCTGTAAGCTATTTTGTACGATAGAGAAAATAGGATTTTAGTCATAACTGTTAAATCCTTTTCTCTTAGTTCATATAGCTTACAGTTCTCCCACCCAGTGAAAATGACCATGCTTGGATCCTGTGGCTGGACGTGGAAGTTCTATTGGGTCCATGCTCACAGGAGTTTTTTCTGTTCTTCTTCTCACAATCTAGCTCAATACGTTTAGTGTCCCAAATCTAACTGGAGGGGAGTGGCTAGGTAGCCTCCTGTTAGGGACCAGGAACCAGACAGACACAAAATGCAAAATGCAAAACACCTTTATTGAAATAGCAAACGCAAACAAAGCAAAATCGTGATCCAGAAGTGTAAAGCAAAAGACAAGCCGGGGTCAGGAACCAAGACAGGTACTTAATCAAGCCGGGGTCAGGAATACGGAGATCAAAGATGTCAGGAACAAGCCAGCAGTCAGGAGCCAGAAGGGACGTCAGAGAAAGACAGGTCATGCACAGATAATCAGCAACTCAGGAGAACGTGCTTGCAGTCAGAATCAGACACAAGGACAATCAGGAAGTGAGCCAAGCTGCTTTAAATATCCTGGGAAGGTTGGCTGATAACAGGTGAGCAATCACAGAGAGGTCAGCTGATTCAGCCTAATCCAGGAAAGGGAAGGCAGCAGCAATGGATAGCAGAGAACTAGATTCGCTCAGACAGTAGAATCAAGCAGCAGATTTAGAGCAGCTCAGCCAAACCTTGACAGCACTCCCCCTCAATGCCCCCCCACAGGGCAGAACCTGGTTTATGAAAAGCATGGAGGAGGGCGGGGGAATGCACGTCTGCGGCTGGAAACCATGAGAACTCCTCTGTACCGTCCCCCATCAAATGGATCAAATATTGAAACCTCCCTCGGAACCTACAAGAGTCGACGATGGAGCGGACCTGGACGTCAACGGGCACCGAATGGGGTGGATGAGTGACCGTAGTAAAACAATTACATACCAGGGGTTTCAGCAGTGAGACATGGATTACACTGTGTATCCGCATATTGGAAGGGAGGCCTAGGGCATAGGCCACAGGATTCGCACTTCAGAGGATACAGAAAGGCCCCACAAAACGGGGACCCAGTTTCTGACAGGGCACTCAGAGGTGGAGATTTCTTGAGGATAACCAGACCCTCTCCCCGACCTGCTAGGAGGGTGAGGGTAGGCATTTACAATTGACCTGGAGCTCCTGGGATTGTTTTGAGCATCACAACGACTCTTGGACCTGCACCCAAGTGGAACAGATTCGCTGGAGATGATCCTCCAATGCCAGAATCCCCTCAGAATCCCCTGGGGAGAGAATGAATCTGGAATCATGGAGGGTTGATACCCATAATTCTCCATTAAGGGAGAGAGCCGGGTAGAAGCTGAGACAGCACTGTTATGAGCAAACTCCTCATAAGGTAGCAGGTCCAACCAGATATTCTGATGGTCTGAGATGTAGCACCACAGGAATTGCTCTAAGGCCTGATTAGCCCTTTCCGCGGCCCCCATTCGATTGCGGGTGATAGGCAGAGGAGAAGGAGAGTTGGATACCTAGTTGCGCACAGAAGGCCCTCCAGAATCACGAGACAAAATGGCTACCCTGGTCAGAAACTATGACTTATGGAACCCCATGTAGCCGATAGACCTCTTTGATAAAGACCGTAGCCAACTCTTTAGCAGGGAGTTTTTTGAATGGTATGCAGTGAATCATCTTAGAAAATCGTTCATCGACCATGGGGATGACTGTGTTACTGTTAGACAAAGGGAGGTCGACTATGAAGTCCATGGCAAGGTGTCACCATGGCATCTCCCCATTGGGTATGGGTTGGAGAAGGCCCACTGGAAGGTGATGGGGTGATTTGATCTGCACACAGACTGGAGGGGCAGCGACAAAGGCAGCAATAGCTTTGTTAAGTTCTGGCCACCAGAAAAGACAGGGAACCGACCAGAGAAGCGTTTCTTTCCGGGATGCCCTGCTGACTTTGTATTATGGTAGGTTGAAAGTACCTTGGTACGAAGGTTAATAGGTACAAAACAGCACCCAGAAGGAGTCTCAGCAGGTGCATCTACTTGGGCGGCCCGTATTTTCTCTCCGAGGGGGGATGTTATGCTGGTATGTATGGTGGCCAGTACTCGGTCCGGAGGAATAATACGACTAGGAGGGATCTCCTCCTTAGCGCCCGAGAATTGTCTAGATAAAGCGTCAGGTACGAGACCACATAATTGAAACAAGACAAAAATAAGGCCCATCGGACTTGCATTGGAGACAAGCACTTAGCCTCGGATAGGTATGTGAGGTTTTTATGATCTGTGAGAATTAGGATTGGCATGGAAGTTCCCTTGAGCAAATGCCTCCATTCTTTGAGAGCAAGTATTATAGCCAGTAACTCACGGTCACCAATTTCATAGTTGCACTCTGCAGGACTTAGCTTTTTGGAGAAATATCCACACGGATGCAACTGGTTCTCAGGAGTAGGACTTTGAGACAGGAGGGTGCCTCCTCCTGTCTCAGAGGCATTGACCTCAAGTATGAATGGAAGCTCAGGTTTAGGGTGTGCCAAAATGGGTGCTGCAGCAAAAGCAAATTTTAATGCCTCAAATGCTTTGATGGCTTCTGGAGACCAGTGAGTGGAGTTACCATCTTTTTGATCATGTGGGTAAGGGGTTTTACAATAGAAGAAAAATTGTGGATACATTTCCTATAGTAGTTGGCGAACCCGAGGAAACATTAAAGAGAGAGGAGACCTACATTTCGTAGCCACTCGAGAACAGCCGAGAGTTTCTCAGGGTCCATATTGAAACTGACCTCTAAAATTACATATCAGCCAATAAGGTGACCTGTTTGCGGTGGAACTCACACTTTTCTATTTTGCAGAATAGACTATTCTCTCTTAGTTTTTGCAGAACTTGGGCTACATCTGCGTGGTGGCTTTCCATGGAGCAGAGAATGGATCAAAATGTTGTCTAAGTATACCACCACGCATTATTGGAACATGTCCCAGAGGACATCATTTAAGGATTCCTGGAAAACCGGGGGAGCATTGCAGAGACCGAACAGAATTACGAGGTATTTGTAATGCCCGCTTCTAGTGTTACACTCTGTTTTCCATTCGTGGTCCTCCTTCATCCATACCAAATTGTATGCCCCCCCAGGTCGAGCTTAGTGAATACCTTGGACCCTTTTAATCGAATAGCTCAGTAGTAAGTGGAATTGGGTAGGTGTTTTTGACCGTGATACGGTTGAGCTCCCTGTAATTGATACAGGGTCTCAGTTCTCCACTCTTTTTCTTCACGAAGAAGAATCCGGCCCCAGAGGGAGAGGAGGACTTGCAGATGAACCCCGGGACAGCGCATCCGCAACATACTCCTCCATGGACTTATTCTCTGTGACAGAAAGAGGGTAGACTCGACCTTGAGGAGGTATGGCACCCGGTTGCAAAGGTATAATCGTATGGGCGGTGAGGTGGGAGCTCACCAGCCTGGCCCTTATCAAATACATCACAGAACTCTTGGTACGCTTCAGGCAGCAAAGAGACAAGGGATGTAGTTAGCACCTACACTACTTTTGCTAGGCATGTCTTGGAACAGTTGGGTGACCATGCCATGACTTTGGCCCTTACCCAGTCGAACGTGTGATTGTGTGCAACCATGGATAACCCAGGCCTGCAGAATAGTGAGGAGAGTGGATCACCTAAAATTGTAAGGATTCATAATGACAGCCATAGACAAATGAACGGTTTTGTGGGTGACCTACGGCGGCTGTAAGGGTCTGCCATCAATCGCCTCAATGGCAAGTGGGCTAGTACAGAACTGCAAAGGAATGGAGTGCTTCTGGGTGAAGGCACTGTTGACAAAGAGGCAAACTGCACCGGAGTCAATAAGTGCATCTGTAATAATGGAAAACTTTCCCCAAGAAAGCCCAACAGAGACTAGAGGTGAAACTAAGGTCTGTTGCCTATAGGACCTTAGGTGTGGGCGTTCCCTGGACGTGTGGGGCAAGTTCGCCGCATATGCCCTGCGTTACCACAGTAAAGGCACAGGTCCTCCCTCCTCCTCCTCCTAAAGGCCCTCTCAGCAACCGAAAGGCGAGTGAATCCAAGCAGCATGGGCACCATATCGCCTGAAGTCTCGAGACAAGGAGGCGCCGGAGGAGAAGGAGGCACGAGTGGGGATGAAAAGCTCGGGGTTAAACTGATGGGATGCCTCCACAGGCGCTCCCTGAAGGAAGGTCTCTCATGGATACGGGAGTCAATCAAGATGCAATATGAGACCAGTTCTTCTAAATCGCTGGGGAGGTCCTGGGCTGCAATCTCATCTTTAAATTTATCCGAAAGCCCATTAGAGAAAGCAGCCACGAGAGCCTCATTATTCCAACCAACCTCGGCTCCCAGGGTACAAAACTCTATGGCATAATCCGAAACCGTCCTTATACCCTGCTGGATGGACATTAGTTGCTTGGCAGCTGAGGTGGAATGGCCCGGTACATCAAATTCCCTTTTAAAGGATGCCACAAACTCAGGGCAATTGTACACTATAGGTTTCTGCATCTCTCAAAGGGGATTAGCCCATGCCAAGGCCCTGTCAGAGAGTAAGGCCCACATAACTCCTATCAGATGGAAAGGACTGTGGTACCATCTCCAGATAGATACAGACCTGGTTCAGGAAACCTCTGCACTGGTTAGGGTCACCCCCATAACGCGGGGGAAGCGAGGCAGACCCAGTCATGCCTCTAGAAACCCTGGAATCACCATTGGCAGACAAAGCAGGAGAGGAAGCAGCTTTAGGGGCAGCTTGCACCAGGGTTGCTGAGGTGGTGGAACCAGATGCGCAGTACGGAGCAACAAAGTCTGGAGGCCTAGTGAAAACTTGTCCATGTGCTGGTCTTCCTGGTCCAGCCTGAAAAAAACATTTGCTGGTTTGCCTGCGCCTTCTGAGTTCATGGCCCTTGTGTACTGTTAGGGACCAGGAACCAGACAGACACAAAAATGTAAAATGCAAAACACCTTTATTGAAATAAGAAACGCAAACAAAGCAAAATCATTATCCAGAAGTGTAAAGCAAAAGACAAGCCGAGTTCAGGAACCAAGACAGGTACTTAGCCAAGCCAGGGTCAGGAATATGAAGATCAACGATGTCAGGAACAAACCAAAGAGTCAGTGCCAGAAAGGATGTCAGAGGAAGCCAGGTCATGTACAGATAATCAGCAACTCAGTAGAATGCGCTTGCAGCCAGAATCAGACACAAGGGCAATCAGGAAGTCAGCCAAGCTGCTTTAAATACCCTGGGAGGGTTGACTGATAACAGTCAGGTGAGCAATCACAGAGAGGTCAGCTGATTCAGCCTGATCCAGGAAAGGGATAGCAGAGCACTAGATTAGCTCAGGCAATAGAATCAAGCAGCAGAGTTAGAGAAGCTCAGCCAAACCTTGACAGTTCCACACTGCACTTCTTGTTCCAGCTTACTGGGAAAAGCTGTTGCTTCCTCATGGTACCTGTAAGCTATATGGACTATGAGAAAAGTATTTAACAGGTAAGACTAAAATCCTCTTTTTTCTTATGTCCAACATGGAACACAGATACCATGGGATTGAGTCCCTCCTACTGGAGGGCAGGGCATATCACAAAAGGCAAGGGGGGTTAAGCACTAAGGCATGATAAAGTGAAGATAACCTCCAGTTCCTAGGTTATTCTATAGAACCTATTGTTATGGTTTTTCTAACACACAGACACGTAAGGTTTAGTAAAACACAGTTTTATTAAGATAACGTACAAGTGATACTTCTGTAACGCCCACGGTTCCAGTACAGGCAATAAAACAATACTGACACAGGATCAGGTTAACAGACAGTTCTTGTGTAACCTGGGAGAGGTAGTGGAGCCCCCCCAGTACGGAGGAGGCAGTACCAGCCCAAGAGGCAACCACTACAGGGACCATGAGAGAGCTACTAGGCCTTGGAACAACGAGCGGGCCCTAGTAGTGTGGAGGCCCAAAATCTCTCCAAAGCTAGAGAGGGACTATGGAGGCAGCAGATCCTCTAAACAAGAGGTAGGAAGCTGATCCTCTAAACAAGAGGTGGTAGTAGTAGTGGAAGGTCACTACACCCTAAACGTAGGACACTGGACAAGACCAAGTGGTAACGTGGAACCAATAGCAGGCCCTCGGGTATACAATACTGACAGTGACCCCAAGACGGTCAACCCAGGGCAACAGGGCCGTAGGACACTGACAGTGTGTGACCAGGCAACAGGACCCTACCGGGTAGGGTATCAAGGGAACTGCCGGGGCAGTAGGAGCTGAATAATTGTGCACCAGATTGTCACAGTTTATTTAGACTCTCAAACACAGAGTAAGATAAAAATCAAACTTTATTGAAAAGTTTAATGGGAACCCTCACGGGTCCTAAACATACACATATATCACATGTACAAACAGTAGCTTTTGCAAGATACAGCATGGTAGGCTCTACCGGCCTTGCCAATATACCGGGCAAGGCAGCCTAGAGGGTAACATGACAATCTGAATGTGGCTGTACCGGCCTTGCCAATATACCGGGCAAGGCAGCCTGTAGGGTAACACGACAATCTGAATGTGGCTCTACCGACCTTGCCAATATACCGGGCAAGGCAGCCTGGAGGGTTACACGACAATCTGAATGTGGCTCTGCCAGCCTTGCCAATATACCGGGCAAGGCAGCCTGAAAGATGGCACTGTGGAATGAAGACAGGCTCTACCGGCCTTGCCAATATACCGGGCAAGGCAGCCTGTAGGGTAACACGACAATCTGAATGTGGCTCTACCGACCTTGCCAATATACCGGGCAAGGCAGTCTGGAGGGTAACAACAATCTGAATATGGCTCTACCGGCTTTGCCAATATACCGGGCAAGGCAGCCAGGAGGACAGAAGGACAGCTCCACTAATGCTGAATAGATGGGACAGCAGCATAAGATGGAACAGTGGAGCAAACCAGTATCACAACCAGGGAGGCCAAACCGGTGCAATAATGGAGGCAGAAGACCGGTGAATGAAGGGTTAACCAGTACCATGCACTGGACAACAGTATAGCAAACCGGTTCTATAATAGATGGATCAGCAACCGGTAATGTGGAGTAAACCAGTATCGTGTAATGGACAACAGGAATGCCCAACCGGATCAGTCATAGAGGAATCAGCAATCAGTGAAAGTGGCATAAACCAGTACCGCTTACTGGACAACAGTAACGCCCAACCAGTTCTATACAGCGGAATCAGCAACCGGTGAATGTAGAGTAAACCAGTACCGCGTACTGGACAACAGTGATGCCCAACTGGTTCTATACAGCGAGATTAGCAACTGTTGAATGAGGAGTAAACCAGTACCGCGTACTGGACAACAATAGTGCCCAACTGGTTCTATGCAGCGGGATCAGCAACCGGTGAATGTGGAGTAAACCAGTACCGCGTACTGGACAACAGAAACACCCAACCGGTTCTATACAGCGGAATCAGCAACCGGTGAATGTGGAGTAAACCAGTACCGCGTACTGGACAACGGTGACGCCCAACCGGTTCTATACTAGCGAGATTAGCAACCGGTGAATGTGGAGTAAACCAGTACTGGACAACAATAGAGCCCAACCGGTTCTATACTAGCAGAATCAAAACCGGTGAATGTGGAATAAACCAGTACTGCGTACTGGAAAATCGTTTCGCCCAACCGGTTCTATACTAGCGGGATCAGTAACCGGTGAATGTGGAGTAAACCAGTGATCAGTATGTCGCCCAGGTGACCCAGCAGCCAGACGATGACAGTCAGGATTCACCAGCAGGAACAGCAGACAAGCCAGGACAACCACCGGAACGACAGGACTGCCAACCAGGTCAGGAACGGAGCAGTAACAACGGCAGCACGGGATCAGGAACGGAAACAGGAACGACAGCCCAACCAGATCTAGAACTGAGGCAGGAACCACGCAGGAGAGGCACTGACTACTGGAGAAACGCTGACACTGGTAGCAGAGCGAAACAGGCCCAAGGATACAGGTACTAGGCAGGTGACTGCTGACATAGAGACACCATGAAAGGGCAACCAAAGGGTGCCTCAGCCCAGTCTATATAGGCAATACTGGGCGGGCAAAAGACAGGCGGCCAGTGGAGAGTACACACACCTGACTGACAGCAGAAGTCAGCAATCACGGGCACCGTGATACAGATAGAGCAACAACTGACAGATCGCTAAGTGAATACGGGTGCCCTAGTGAACTAGGGCGAGCGAAACTGACAGTGTGCTAAAATAGAGTGGCCCCCAGAGCGAAGTGTGACACTGGAGGTAGATAGGCAACTGTACCAACACAGAGAGATGCTGCAATGACTGTGACCCACAAGCGCTAAACTCGCACCAACCCTGTAAGGTTAAACGGACGCTCAAACCAGAATGCGGCCACGGGGCCGTTAGATGAGTAAACGAGGAGCCCAGGGAACCACAACCAACCTCGATGTGAAGTACGGAAAGAACAGGTCAAGCGTACCGGGGTGCTGTACCAAGGAGGATTGCCAACGCCGGAGTGCAGGGAACCTAAATAGCACACAATAATGGAAGTGAATGGGTCACAGTACAGGTGGCAATTAGAGCGCAGCAATATATAGCTACCAAGGAGCAGCGGAGACGTACGGTCAGACAGACTGAAATATACAGAGAGCAGGGACGTCAGCCAGGCCAGGTCGGTACATGGAGCAGAAACGTCAGCCAATCCAGTTCGGTACACAGAGCAGGAACGTCAGCCAGGCCAAGTTGGTACACGGAGCAGGAACGTCAGCCAATCCGGTTCAGTACACAGAGCAGGAACATCAGCAAATCTGGGTCGGTACACAGAGCAGGAACGTCAGCCAGGCCAGGTCGGTACACGGAGCAGGAATCGGAATACCTGAAGAGTAGTCAGTCAAGCTGGGTCATACACAGGATACACACTGAAAGTCAGGAGAGTCTGCTAGAATCTGGAACACCACGAAAGGGTGCCAAAGCAATGACAGGGCTGTGGATAAAAGGGCTAGTGCTGGGCGGAGACAGGACCCAGCAGCCAATAAGGGTCCAGCAGGAACAGAACAGGAAGTAGCAATGTCGCTAGAGTGAAATCACGGGCACCGTGATACTATGCACTAAGACCTCTGACGTTGGAAAAATCTTACTGAATTTACTCCATAGAATAACATAGGAACTGGATAAGTGATATCACTGGAGAAGTTTTCTCTGCTTTATCACTTCTTTTTTCATGCCTTAGAGCATCTCTCCCAAGGTCTTTGGGGTGGAGACTCCCTCCTAAAGCTCAGCTCCCTGCCTATAATCTCTCAGAATTAATGTCCTGCGAAGCAGTTGGAGTGAGTTTTTTCTTAGGTTTTTATTATTTGTTACTTAGATGTGGGGCTGTGAAATCACCCATTAGTCATGTTACCATCACTGGATTTCCTTGGAGTAGGATTGCCTAGTTCACAGGTGCTTTGTGGACCTGTGAGTTTTTTCTTAGGTTTTTATTATTTGTTACTTAGATGTGGGGCTGTGAAGTCACCCATTAGGCATGTTACCATCACTGGATTTCCTTGGAGTAGGATTGCCCAGTTCACAGGTGCTTTGTAGACCTGTCTTGCCCTGTGGAGTGTGGCTTTATGACAGATCTGACCCTCATGGCTGTCTCTCTTGAGATGCTGCTCTCTTCTATGACGGAAACCTGAAGACAGAAGATTGATAAGTAACTCTTTGAGTGCCTTGGTCCACTAATTTTCCAAGTTTGAATTGCCGCTCCCTACAGAGGCTGATGCAAGCATGGTGGTGCTCTTGAATTCATTGTGGGTCTATTCTATTCTCTAGTGGGGCTTTGGAGTACAGATAACTGCTCTTCATACTGTTCTTTATGAAGTTAACCCTACCCCTGCTGTAATGTCTATTTGTATGGGTTGGGTGCTTTGGGCTTATTTGAGCTTATTTCTGCTCCTCCATTACTGAGATCTTGCTTTTTACTCTGGCCCAGGTATTCCATGGGGGGTCTGGGTTCCCTGCAGTACTTTTGTAGTATCCACATGTCCTATCATCCGGTCCACTTTCTGAGTGTCCAGGAGCACACTGTGGTCAGAATTGTAGGCATTGCTAGGAAACACACAAAAAAGAAGACAAACGTTCCCATTATGCCGTTTCCAGCGCTGTGACTTTCCTGGTGGCCACCTTCTCTCTTGCTTATCCTACGCAGAGGCTGACAGGGTTCTCCCTCTCTGGACATTTTCCATAGACGCAGGAAGATGTCTCCTAACCCCGTCCCCCCTAATACTCTCGATGAAATCCTTATGGATGAGTGGAAAACTCCTGAGAAAATACTTTTCCTCAACAATTGCTTTTCTAAGCTATATCCTTTTATGGCTGAGGATCTGATGATGTGAGCTTCTCCCCCTGCTGTTGCCCCCCTATCTCGTGCTTGGCGAAGAACTCTGCCCTTCCCCTGGTAGTTGCTGTGGGGGTCAAGGATCAGTCTGATAAGAGGCTTCAACATCCCTATAGATAATCATAACCTCCCCCCATGCCCTCAAACTCCTCTCCTTAACAACCTCCCTTGGCCTATCACAATGGACCAACTCTCCCACGCACAGTGACGGTCGTTCCCTTGACTTGATCTTCACTAACCTCTGTTCGGTCTCCTACTTCTCTAATATCCCCTTTCCCCTCTCTGACCACCACCTCCTCACCAGTAACCTCATCATACCACGCAAGCACATCCCCCTACCGTGATCCAGAGCATACGGAGAAATCTGCATACTCATGATCCGCAACAAATTTCCACATCCTTGCAACCTCTTCTCAACCCCATCCTCACACTTACTTGCCCAGACAAAACTACTGCTTTCTACAACAACACTCTCACAACAGCCCTTGACACAGCTGCACCTGCAACTCCACGCCACCCACGTACAACCCCACTACAACCCTAGCACACAATACAAAAGCGATACCTCCAAAGGTGCTCAAGCACTACCGAAAGGCACTGGAGGAAATCGCGCTCCACAGCAGACCTCATACACTACAAATTCATTCTCCGTTCATATAGCTCTGCCCCCTCCCTGGCCAAACAGTCATACTTTTCCGCTCTAATCTTTCCTCTAACCCGAAACGCCATTTTTCAACCTTCAAATCTGTTCTTCACCCACCAACACAATCACCTTCCACTAACTTCTCTGCCCAAGATCCTGGCACCCACTTCAAGGACAAGATTGAATCTATCAGACATGACATTTCATCACTCCCAGCCCCACCCAGCCAACCTAGCCCTGTCACCTCTCCCACATACACACTAAGCTCCTTCTCACCTATCACCAAGGACGAAGTTTCCCTTCTCCTCACTAGCTCAAACCTAACCACATGCCCTCTTGACTCAATCCCATCTCAGCTCACTCAAGAACATTCCCCTCTACTAACTCCAATCCTTACTCACTTATTCAACCTCTGTCAACTGGCACCTTCCCATCCTCTTTCAAACATACACTAATCACACCCATCCTAAAGAAACCCTCCCTGGACCCAAACTCACTGTCATATTACCGGCCAATTTTTCTACTCCCATTTGCCTCCAAGATCCTTGAGCGTCTTGCATACAACTGGCTCATTAAATTCCTCTGCTCCCATTCCTTGCTAGATCCCTTGCAATCTGGATTCTGCCCTCATCAATCCACTGAGACTGCCCTCACTAAAGTGGCCAATGACTTGCTCTCTGCCAAGTCAAAAGGCCACTACTCCATACTCATTCTCTTGGACCTGTCAGCCACCTTTGACACAGTAGATCGCCTCCTCCAAGCCCTCAACTCCCTTGGTCTCTGTGACACTGCACTCTCCTGGTTTTCATCTTATCTCTGCAACCACTCCCTCAGTGTTTCATACTTTGGCTCCACTTCCCCACCCATCCCACTGTCTGTTGGAGTACCTCAAGGGTCAGCCCTGGGACCCTTGCTCTTCTCAATCTACACTGCGTACCTTGGAAAACTAATAAACTCCTTTGGGTTTCACAACCATCTCTATGCTGATGATACTCAAATATATATTTCCTCCCCTGACCTCTTTCCTTCCCTCCTGTCCCGAGTATCCGACTGTCTGTCTGCTGTGTCTTCCTGGATGTCCTCCCGTCAACTCAAACTTAACCTCAGCAAAACTGAACTAATTATCTTCCCTTCCCCTACAACCAGCCTTACCCCAGAAATTATCCTCACCATTAAAGCAGAACTATCACCCAACACAATCGTTAGCTTCACTAAGTCCCCACTAAGCAGCTAGTCGCCAGAATAAATACCTTATTTAATAGATTTCTGCTCTCTTCCCCGGCTGACAGGCAGGATGGAGCGCGAACATCTTGCCATTGTGACGTCCGTGCGCCTGTGCTGTCAGTCCCAGCCAGGTCTAGTAGGGGTTGCTAGGAGCCATTTGGCTCCGGCTGGGACTGACAGCGCAGGCGCGTGGACGTCACAATGGCAAGATGTCCGTGCTCCGTCCTGCCTGTCATCCGAGGAAGAGAGCAGAAATGTATTAAATAAGGTAATTATTCTGGCGACTAGCGCTACTAAGCAGCTAGTCGCCAGATGGGGACTTAGTGAAGCTAAAGATTGTGTCGGGTAGTAGTTCCGCTTTAACAACGCTACCATCACACCAACCCCTACAACTCATTGCCTGGGGGTCACATTTGACTCTGTCTTATCCTTCATTCCTCACATTCAGTCAATCTCCAAATCATGCTGCCTCCACCTCATCATGTCCTGTCTTGACTACTGTAACTCATTACTAATTGGCCTTCCCCTCACCCGACTAACCCCACTACAGTCCATAATGAAATCTGCTGCAAGACAAATCTACCTCACTCATCGCTTCTCTGACACCAAACTCCATCAGAAACTTAAATGTTTACGGTGTATGTAGACATCGGGTAACATTGATTTCACTTTTTCAATGTTTCAAACATTTTGGGTGTTTTGGTCTGGTGTGTTTATTTATTTTTATAAAGATATTTCACTTATTTATGTGATGGAGTTTGTTTTGTTAGTATGTTATGAACTAATTGATTGTAATATAGGTCTGATTGACATTTGTTATTAGTTGGCTTCCGTCTGTAGTTTGGGATTTTGGCGCTTTCTCGTTCTTTGTGTGCTATATAAGTGATACGTTAATGGTGGTTTTCCAGGCCTATGATTAAGTTGGTTAAGTTCCACGAAACATGTAAGGCGGATTATCATCATTGCTGATATCTTTTTGGTACCCGTACCTCCGTTACTCTTGATGTTTTTACGATACCAATAAAGAAGCTTTTTATCGATATCGGAAGCATTCTGTTTGGTCTGTGAGCTCGGGCAATGTCCGTGGAGCGCTCCCATTCTGTGCCTGCTCGTTTGCTGGAATCCTGCTGTGATTAACGGGGGCTGCTCCGGACTTGGCGACATACATTGAAAGGGGTGAGTGTAGGACTACAGTATCATTTTGATAAGTTTGAAACATTGAGATTTAAATCAAGAGGTTATCTGGAGAGAATTATAAATAAAGCATATGAGAGAGCAGTTAATACTGATAGAAAAACATTACTTCAAACTAAACAAAAAGAGAAGTTGGATCTTAATCGCAGTTTATATTTCATGACGGAATATAGTACAGAGTATGGTCGGATTCAGAACATAATTAGACAATATTTACCCATACTTAAAGGAGATGTAGGTTTAAATAAAATATTGGAAAAGGTTTGTAAATTTGTAGCGAGAAGAGCTCCAACTTTAGGTAGTAGATTGTCACCAAGCTTGTTTAGGAGTGAGAAGAAGGATATTCCGATATGGCTTAGCAATGTGGGCAGCTTTAAATGTGGAGCGAGAAGATGCATTTCTTGTAGTTATGTACAAATCACAGATGAGTTTAAAAGTACAAAAAATAATAAAATATTTAAAATGAAGCATTATATTAATTGTAAAACCACACATGTAGTTTATTTAATAACTTGCTCACAGTGCAATAAGCAGTATGTTGGAAAAACTTCAAGGAGCCCTTTAAGGGATAGTAATACTTCATTTTATCTTTATTTTATTTTGTAGGCATTAAAAAAACATGAAGAACGATATAAGTCTTATCTCTCAAAACTTTTTGGTTTAAGAGATATTCACAAGCAAAGTATCCCCCCCCCCCCGTTCAACCAGAGCAGAAGGGAGGTGCCCAGGTAGACTGCAGAGAGAGATAATCTTCAATTAAGATAAGGGAAAACGCTGAAAAACTTGTCAAGGGGGGAAGGGCTTTCATTGTTTTCATTGTAAGAAGCTTGTCCCCTTCTGTTATCTGTCCAGTCTATAGACTGCATTCCATATCTGAGAAGAGATAGCTTACACTAGGTAAAAGGGGCGAGAGGGGAAACTTTGCTTGTGAATATCTCTTAAACCATAAAGGTTTGAGAGATAAGACTTATATCATTCTTCATGATTTTTTAATGCATACAAAATAAAATAAAGTTAAAACGAAGTATTACTATTCCTTTAAAGATAGAATGCGAGAGCATATTTTAGCTATTAATAAGAATGACCTGAGTAAGCCAGTAGCTAGGCATTTTTTTGAATGTAATGCAGATATCAGCAAATTTAGCTTTCAAGGAATAGAAAGGGTTTTTTTTATCTGAAAGGGGAGGAGATATGGAATCCTTACTAGATAAGGTTGAGGTTAAGTGGATACTTTATCTTGATACTAGGATTCCATATGGTTTAAATTCTGAGCATGACGTCTCATTGTTTGTGAGACGTTAGATTACCTTTCTACTCCTGACATATATATATTTATACTGTTGTTTATATTTTTTATATTATTTTGTTATGATATGGGCAAAAATATATGTGTGTTTTTTTCTATACAGCTAGGGAGAGTATCACTTAATGTTATTAATGAGTGATATTATTATTTGGTAATATTCAGATATTCTATAATTTATCACTTAGGAGTATATTTTTTGAAGTCACTGTCAGAATATTAGATATATATTTAAATAATGGGAATGTCTTGATTTTTCTATAAATGCATGCATCATTATTTTGATGTTAGTGTGATTATATCACTTATTATATACATACTTGATCAGAAACTAATTATCTTCCCTTCCCCTACAACCAGCCTTACCCCAGAAATTATCCTCACCATTAAAGCAGAACTATCACCCAACACAATCGTTAGCTTCACTAAGTCCCCACTAAGCAGCTAGTCGCCAGAATAATTACCTTATTTAATAGATTTCTGCTCTCTTCCCCGGCTGACAGGCAGGATGGAGCGCGAACATCTTGCCATTGTGACGTCCGTGCGCCTGTGCTGTCAGTCCCAGCCAGGTCTAGTAGGGGTTGCTAGGAGCCATTTGGCTCCGGCTGGGACTGACAGCGCAGGCGCGTGGACGTCACAATGGCAAGATGTCCGTGCTCCGTCCTGCCTGTCAGCCGGGGATGAGAGCAGAAATGTATTAAATAAGGTAATTATTCTGGCGACTAGCGCTACTAAGCAGCTAGTCGCCAGATGGGGACTTAGTGAAGCTAAAGATTGTGTCGGGTAGTAGTTCCGCTTTAACAACGCTACCATCACACCAACCCCTACAACTCATTGCCTGGGGGTCACATTTGACTATGTCTTATCCTTCATTCCTCACATCCAGTCAATCTCCAAATCATGCTGCCTCCACCTCATCATGTCCTGTCTTGACTACTGTAACTCATTACTAATTGGCCTTCCCCTCACCCGACTAACCCCACTACAGTCCATAATGAAATCTGCTGCAAGACAAATCTACCTCACTCATCGCTTCTCTGACACCAAACTCCATCAGAAACTTAAATGTTTACGGTGTATGTAGACATCGGGTAACATTGATTTCACTTTTTCAATGTTTCAAACATTTTAGGTGTTTTGGTCTGGTGTGTTTATTTATTTTTATAAAGATATTTCACTTTATTTATGTGATGGAGTTTGTTTTGTTAGTATGTTATGAACTAATTGATTGTAATATAGGTCTGATTGACATTTGTTAATAGTCTGCTTCCGTCTGTAGTTTGGGATTTTGGTGCTCTCTCTTTCTTTGTGTGCTATATAAGTGATACGTTAATGGTGGTTTTCCAGGTCTATGATTAAGTGGGTTAAGTTCCATGAAACATGTAAGGCGGATTATCATCATTGCTGATATCTTTTTGGTACCCGTACCTCCGTTACTCTTGATGTTTTGATGTTTTTACGATACCAATAAAGAAGCTTTTTATCGATATTGGAAGCATTCTGTTTGGTCTGTGAGCTCGGGCAATGTCCATGGAGCGCTCCTATTCTGTGTCTGCTCTATTTGGGCATGATCTATAACAAATTATTAGTGACACTTTTGGTGGTAAGAGCTCCTTTTTGCCTCAACTATCCACTAAGTGTCCTTTTCTTGAGCGGAAAGCACATGGTTTTCATACCCCCCATCAAACAGGGGCACAGAGGGCACAAACCCTTCAAACCTCTCAGATGCTCCCTGCCACAAAGACCAGACAGACCTCCCAACCCAAGCGATGAGTTGCAATGTCTAAGTCTGACAAGTTAACCTCCACATGACTCTAGGCAGGGCTTATAATTTGAAGTCCTTTGCTACTAGCCAGACCTGAAAAGTTACTCGCCACTGCAAGACATAACATACCCACCAGGGCTGAATTTCTACTCGCCAGGGCTAAATTTTCACTCGCCATTGGCTAGTGGTGAGTGGAAATTTTGAGTCCTGCTCTAGGAATCTTAGTCCTTTATTGCCTGTAGGGGAGCTGTCCCCAACTTTTTTGTAACAACAGAGCAGTCTTAGTAATGGATCAGTGGGTTTTGCGGGTGGTATCAGAAGGGTACCTCATAGATTTCAAATCCATTCCTCCATTTTGCTTCTTTTCGTCCTCAAAGGTTCCAAGAAACCCACATAGAGTAAAGTTGTTTCACTAGGCTGTAGCTAATCTACTAGAAAAACAGGTACTGATGCTAGTCCCAATCCAAGATAGCTTTTCAGGTTTCTATTCCAACTTTTTTGTGCCACCCAAGAAGGATGGCAGCTGCCGAATACATTAGATGCCTTTAAAAAGGACCTGGATACTTTTTTTTTTTAAGAGCAGAAAATAGAGTGCTATGTATGTTAGTATTGGGATTAATATTTAGTTATTGCTTGTTGATCCAAGGAGAATCTGATTGCCATTTGGAATCAAGGAGTAATTTTCCCCCATTCAAAGCAGAATTTGAAATTTCTGTATTGAGGGGTTTTTTTGCCTTCTTTTGGATCAACAGCGGTAAACAGGAATAGCAAAAGGGTTGAACGTGATGGACGCAAGTCTTTTTTTAAACCTATACTACTATGTAACTATGACAGGGAAGGAGGGTCTGCTGTCCATCAACAGGCTCAGAGTGATTCATGTGCCTCTCCTTCATTCGTCCCAGGTTCTCTCAGGGATCCCAGTGAGACTGCATTGTCATGGTGGTAGGTTACATCACTTGCAGGGTGGGAACCAGCAGCGAGGCAGCATGAAGGGAGGTGAAGGATCTCCACTGGCCATCTCCACCGTTCACATTCCAGGAGTGGAAAACGTACTGGCAGACTTTATGTTGCCAACTCATAGATCCAGGAAACTGGGAACTTCATCCAGAGGTGTTTCACCTGATAGTTCAACACTGGGTGAGTCTCAGCAATAGACCTGATGGCAACCAGGTAGAACAAGAAGTTCTGTTCTCGCATGGGACCACCTGGCCTTGTGATGGATACAGTGTGCATTCTATGGAGCTTTCATCTCTACTATGTATTTCCCCCAAATTCTCTTATCTCCAGGGTGATCAGGAAGATTAGAATGGACAGGGTGCTTGTCATTCTGATTGCTCCATTTTGGCCCAGGAGGGAGTGGTTTGAGGACCTGGTTAGTCTGTCTGCTCAGGAACGCATCTGGCTGTCTCCCAGACTGGATATGTTACTCCAGGGTTCCTTGTGCTATGAGGATGTGGAGAGGTTGGCTTTGATGGCATGGCTTTTCAGGCCACCATTCTGAAGAAGAAGGGATTCTCCATTGATGTCATCTCCACCATGACATAATAACATAGGCGCAGAGGTCTGTTTCTTGTAAGGCATACCATAGGGTCAAGTCCCAACAGGTATTTGAACTTCCATTCATGCTGTCCTTTCTCCAGGATGGAGTCAACAAGGGTCTCAGCTTGAGCTCTCTTAAAGGGATAGTAATACTTCATTTTAACTTTATTTTATTTTGTAGGCATTAAAAAAACATGAAGAACGATATAAGTCTTATCTCCCAAACCTTTATGGTTTAAGAGATATTCACAAGCAAAGTTTCCCCTCCCCACCCCTTTTACCTAGTGTAAGCCATCTCTTCTCAGATGTGAATCTGATTGTAAGACCAGACAGATAACAGCAGGGGACAATCTTCTTTATATGAAAACAATGAAAGCCCTACCCCCTCGACAAGCTTTTCAGGTTTTTCCCTTATCTTAACTGAAGACTGTCCCTCTGTGCAATCTACCTGGGCACCTCCCTTCTGCTTTGGCTGAGCAGTGTTATATCAGTAAAAGGGGCGGGAGGGGGCACTTTGTCATTGAATTACTCCTGAACTACAACTCTGACAGAAATGAAATAACACTCTCCAAAGTCCAAATACTATGATGATTAATTAGAGCTGTTTTTATTATGAAACATTACTATCCCTTTAAGGTTGAGATTTCAGCACCCTCCTTTCTTTTTCAGAGACAATTTGCTATCATACCACATGTAAGGGTTTTTCTGCAGGGGGTGGCTCACTCATTTCCCTCCTTTAAGGTTCCCATGCCTCTATGGGATCTCAATCTAATCTTGGATGTTCTTCAGAGACCCCTTTTTGAGCTTCTAGTTTCCATCTCTTTATGTCAACTAACCTTGAAGATGTTTTTTCTCTTGGCAGTTGTCTCTGTTAGGAGGATGGCCGAGCTGCAAGCTCTGTCTTGCAGACCTCCAGTTACATTAATATCTGTTAGGGTAAGTTAGGGTCAGTTAGGATATTATCAGTTAAGTTAGGATCACTTGGGTTACTGAAAACAAAGAAAACTCTCAGTGCTGACTCACATTAACTTAAACATTAATTATACAGATTAAAATTAAAAACCCAAGTGAATATATATGAATAGCAGCAAAAAATGAGGGAGTCCTCCACGCTCCCCAAGATTAGACTTAAGCCCAAACAATATTTAAAAAATATACACTAAATAATTAAAAAGTGTGTTTTGCACATGTGCTGCCACTTGCAGTGGGTCTATTAAAGGCAATGTTTTGGCGTAGTGCTTGGACATTCTGATCTATGTCCCAAGGCAATTAAAGCTTTGTGCAAACCCCATATGACCTGTGGGGGTAGGTGGATAGGCAATATAAAGGGGCCTGGAAGCTTCAGCCCCCATGGCCTGATGCACACTCCCCACAGGTCACTGAAGGTGAGTCCTAACAGAAATTTGTTTGAAATAGTTATGAATGTGTCCAATGTTTTTAAAATGCACCTAATGCATTACACAAGAAAAATCAGAGGTTTTTAACATAGATAGGAATGATTGTATGAAGAATTAGGTATGGAATGTGTTCGCTGTTTTCAAATGCACCTAATGCGTTACATAAGAAAAATCAGAGGTTTTTAAATTTAGATAGGAATGGTTGCATGAAGAGTTAGGTACTCGTCTGCTATTGGGGAGCCTTGGTGGGGCAGGCAAGCTTCAACATACTTTGGCCAAACTATGCAACAAAGACCCCAAATTTGCTAGTGGTATAGTATATGCTCAGCACAGGGTTCACATTTGGAAAATTTATATGGAAGAGCACAGACTTGTTTTGGGTATTTCACTTGGGTTACTATTTGTTAGCAGAGGGTAGGTTAGGATCAGTGTCTACTTTCTGTTAGTTTAGGGTCACTGTCTGTTAAGGTCTTTTTCTGTTAGGTTTGGTGGGTAGTTTAGGTTAGGGTATCTTTCTACATTTTACATGAGACATTTTAAAGGTGCCCTTTCCACTCCAGAGACTTTTTTAAGTTGCCATTTTCATGCACATTATTTCAAACGCAACATATCAATAGGAAGTCGTTCTGAGCATGTGGGTTTTTCTACAAGTGAAGACTCAGGTTTTGTTGTGGCTGCTTCTGTACCTGGGAGGCAGGTTATGTCAACACCACTGTGCCAATCCCATGAACAGAGAGAGACGAGTTGATGACAAGTGCCAAACCACACTTTTCCCTCTAGTAAAGATATATAACTTCCACATACCTTCAGGCAGTTTAATCACCAATAGGAAAAGCAGGATACTCCCTTCGGAATTGAGGGAGTATGAAACTGATTGAATAAAATGGAGGGATATTGGCCTGAGCCTATGTTGATGGGCCAGCATGCATCTGTGAGTTATCTTTGGTAACTGAGGGTACAATGGAGTATCAGGCTTGGCCCTCCAGTAGGCCACAAAGGACACTGAACCTTACTCTTCCGGACGCAGTAAGGAGAGGTGGCTCAGGCAGTATTGGGACATCCCAGAGTCTTGGGATGGAGGCAACATAGTATGTAGGCAGCCCTGTGGGGAAAAGAAGGTGTGGCAACTCTCCTACAGTAGATTCAGGGGTGATAGTTCCAATAACAGGGGTAGCCATTCCCCAAATACTCGGGCATACAACTCTAGTTTTAGTTCAGCATGCTCATTACAGGAGATATACATAAAGATAGGTACATTGTTGGGTTTACATTTATAGATGGCAGTAAGAGAGATTTTGGTGGGGGATTATGTTGAAATTGTAACTTTGTTAAAGGGGTAGCAAAGACAAACAAAGGTTCAGATACTAGGGCAAAATAATGGACTGAGCCTGATCCCTAAGGCCCTTGGCTCTTGGATTCAGGTCTTTGTTATCTTGGCTAAGATCAAAGGTGAGCACATGCCACAGGAGTACTGTGCCCTGTTTAAATATGTTGACACTGTTAGTGAGGCCTATCGAGACTATCGAGGTCAGGCAGGTGGCAACATGGCGAAGCATTTAGGCAGAGGAAGGCATTACAGCAAGACATATCTTGGAGCGGTACGGACCTGGGTCTATGGCTGTCTGTGTTTTTTTCAGGTCACAGATTGGTACCTTTCCAGTTAGCTGCCAGTAGTCCCTTGAAAGTGGGTGTTAGCTGCCTGGTAGACTCTCTGAAATAGATTCCCCACAAAGATGTGACAGACTGCTATTTGAGATAAATACTATGATAAAAGCATAACAACAGACAACACAGGTATACTGCAAGGCAGGCCCCAGTGGGCCAGATTCTAGGGAGCAAAGACTAGAGTATGAAGCTGGCTGGCAGTGGCTGCCCTCTAGGTTGAGTTGTTGAGTCCTAGGTCAAGATACTGGCCACAAGGCCACATTAGTGCCGACCAAAAGAGCTGGCCCACACTCCGGATGACAACCCAGATAACAGCAGCTACCCACTGGGATCAAAGAGGATACTGAACAAATAACCCACCTGCAGTATACTTGTTGTACAGGACCACAGAGGCCTGGAGCTCAACTAAGAAGACAGAGAACAGGATAGTCGAAGTCCAACAGGGTGGTCAAGGAGGTAGAAACCCACCAGGCACAAGGCAAATGAGTAGTCAGACAAGCCAGATCAGCAACGGGCGGGCAATGCAGTACAAAGCAGCACACAGAGGAATGGTCGAATCAATCAAGGTTGGTAACAGGACATCAGATGAGCACGGTACCAAATCGCAAAACAGGAGGGAAGTCGCAGGAATAGGTAGGTCAATAATACACATGACAACACGACAGGAAACTCAGGGTCACGACCTGGAACACTTTGATCATGTCCCACCCAAGAGCACAGAGGCTCTATAAAGGCTCAGAGCCACAGCAAGACAAGATAGGGAACCAGGATCCGGATAACAAGGAAAAACAAAAGGAAAAGCAGACAAGGATTCAAGAAAGTCCAAGAAAAAGGGGCAAAACATGACAGGGGGTTTGCTGGATGGTAACAAATATGTCAGTTGGTCAGTTAATAAGGATGAAAACAAGTGATATACCACTTGTCAATTCTGGCATGAATACTCTCACTGAAGGGGAGGGTAATCACAAGTCTGGTGTTTCAGTAGGTACAAAACATATTGAGGCAGAGGGCGAACTTGGTGTTTTTAGGTCCATTTCATCCTTTATGCTGGTTATCTGCTGAGGTATAAGTTTCAACGGGGCATATTATATGGACCTCTGTTTTCCAGTGGGGAGTACCATAACTTGTCAGTGTTTTGTTACTTTTAGTATGTTTTTAGAATGGCTTGTTCGGCAGATTGTAGGTACTTATGGAATTGGTCATCATCTGGATGATTTTCTGATGTCAGTCCTGAAATTCTGAGGTCTATGGGTTTACTTTACTTTGTCTCACAGTGACAGTGCATTGGACTGGTGTTCCTTTCTCAGGAGGTAAGCCATTAGGCCCCGTTTTGGTTTTCAGCTTTTTTGGTATAGATTAGGGCTGCCCAAGTTCCGTCCACAATGGCCACCAACAAGCAAGGGTTTAAGGATTTCCCTGATTAAGCACAGGTATGTTAATCAGTGGCTCATTATTTTGACTGGCTCACCTGTGCTTAATCAGGGAAATCCTTAAAGGGACAGTAATATCCCATAAAAAATGTTTAGAGTTTTGTAGAGATTAAAAATAAGCTAAATGTCACAAATCCTATCTCTCAAACTGCTATGGTTTGAGAGATATCCTCTGCTAAAGTTCCTCTTCTCCTGATGTCAGCAGTAAAGCTGACAGAAGATGATCCATGTTGGCCGACATGAGAAGGCTCTTCATCAGGGCTGCAATAGCGCAATTTAAAAAATTACTTCTTTGGAATGGTCTAAAAAGTGTGCTTGCAAACCAGGCACACTTTATAGACCATTCCAAAGAAGTATTTATTTTTAAATCACGCTATTGCGACTCTGTTGAAGAGCCGCTTGTAGGTCCCCAGACCAGTAACTCCTGCTGTCAGCTTACAGCTGATGTCAGGAGAATAGGAGGGAGTAGGGAACTTTAATGGAGGATATCTTTCAAACCATAGCGGTTTAAGAGATAGGATTTGTGGCATTTAGCTTACTTTTTTTAATCTCTACAAAACTCTAAACATTTTCTATGGGACATTACTGTCCCTTTAAGTCCTGCACTATTGGTGGCCCTTGAAGACTGAACTTGGACACTCCTGGTAAATATATTGGCACAGTCAATATGGGTTATTGCCAGCATGTGGATAAGCTGCAGATCCTTTAGAGGTTTGATTAATCAGCTTCCAGAACGCAGAAAAGCTGCAGTTTTGGGTGGTTTTGGGTCACCCGGTATTTGCTGAGAGTGTAATGCCATTCGGGAGAGTGTTTTATTGATAACTGATAATTGCAATCGGCGACATTTCTAAACCTTCCCATTTTTTGATACTTACCAAGTATGGTCTCACTTCTTATACACCAACAATAGAAAGACCTATTAAAGAAGTGATCTAGTGTTTAATTATGAGGTAGGGCTGTCCAGGCTTTTGAGCTTACTGTCAAAGGCACTAGTGGGCAAACCATGGCTGAAATATTGAATGACAGAAGGTTTAGTCAGGTGCCTAACATTACTAGAAATAGTCCCTGTTCTGGTGGGGTTGAAATTATGGGGGGAGATTTTGGCCAATGAACATGTTGCCTTCCATTCAGACAACATAGCAGTTGGGGCATCCTCTCTCATTGTCAGCTATACCCCCTCCAGTGGTCATATTAGTTGATGTAATTGAAGGAAAAAAAAAGCATAGGCACATTGCCATGGCTGTGCTGTTGGGAAGCGCAGACAGGGCCTGCATGTGATTGGTGGTCGTGGTCATGAGGTAAATGATGACATGACATGAGAAGGATCTCTGGGCAATGGCCATTTCATCTAGCCTGAAGGGGTCTAACTTAGGTAAGTCTTTGAATTGTTGGTAACTGCCATGGTCTTTGCATGAAGTAATGAGATTTTAGCATGGTCTCCATGCTTGCTAGCGTATTTAGTCCTGCTACTACCACAGCGTATTCCTGTGAGTTATGGTTCACATGCTATGCAATTAATAAAACAGTCATGGCCAATCCCTCCAACTTTGTGTGGCGTCATTTTTGATGTAAGAAAGCTGTCCCAGAGATCCAGGTCATGTGCATTTTAGTTTATAAATGTGAAAATAATATTTCTGAGCTCCTATTAATTTGGGGGTCTGTGCAGGCCATGCATGTATGTAAAACTATACATATTTGTTGTGCTCAAGGGAATCAGTAAAAACAAAGACATAGAAGTGGGGCACCCCTACTGTACAATATTCTTATTCTCATTCCACCACCTATAAAAACCACTTGTGGGTACTCACAGAGGAAATGTCTCTCAATCAAGTAGATGGATTAGCAGCACATACAAGCATCAGGGTAATTTTGACTGTCCCAGTAACAGTATGCAGGAGATTTTCCAATCCAAATGGATAAGGCTGCTCCTTCTCACCATGTCCTCGACATACAGCAACAGATCATACAACAAGAACAAAACAATACCATTTTATCGAACCAGCAATTAAGAAAGTAAAAGTACGAATTGCACTCACATGAAGTGGTGGTCAGCTAGGGGTTATTCCAAACTCTGACGGAACAGGAACGTGGAGAGTATCTCCCATCTCTGATTGGGTAGCTGTTGTTACAGGATCAGATGATCCAAATAAAAGAAAGACAACTCTCCAGGGTAGAATGGTGTTTTCTAGCCACTCCCTCTGACAGCGAACCAGATTCACTTACATTTTTTATGTATGTATATATATATGTGTGTATATATATATATATATATATATATATATATATATATATATATATATATATTTATACAAAATTTGTGCACTCTCCTGGATTGAAAGTATCAATAACCTGGGTGCAGGGTCCATAAACATACAGTTTTTGAAACTGAAGAACCGCACTCACAGGATTTTCAAATGATGAATGCATTGTAAGTAGCTTTCTCATAAGTAACTGGTTTTTTCTTTCAAATGATGAACGAAATGCAATATTTATCGTATCAACGTTTCGGCCCCGCTTTGGGCCTTTGTCAACTATTTTGACAAAGGCCCAAAGTGGGGCTGAAACGTTGCTACAATAAATATTGCACTTCATTCATCATTTGAAAATCCTGTCAGTGCGGTTCTTCGGCTTCAAAAACTATATATATATATTTAATTTATAAAATCATCGCTTGTTGCACAATTATAAATTAACTTAACAAAGCACTGTGATAAAGTGTAATTTATCCTATGAAACAACCAGTTACTTATGAGAAAGCTGCTTACAAGAATTATACCTAAATAGATGGATAGCAAAAATGCTGAAAAAGTATCCAGTGTCCAGGATATAAAAAAAATCTTCAAACTTCTGGCACTGAAAGTGTTAAACTCAAGTATACATTATAAATTTAGTCTATAGAAATAAAATAGTGTGGTGTTCTAAATAATTTATTCAATCACACTGGCACTGTCAACTGGTTAAGTAAACTGAAAATTCTGGGTAATGCCGGTCCACTGGTCTCGCCCCCTGCAACATCACCCAAACCAATTCTGGCCATTTCAAATGTTGGGAGCCCTCTTTGAGACCCGGTCCCTCTTTCCCACATTGGTGTTCGGTTTTTAGGACATCAGACTGTATGGTGTGTGAATATGTGTGTCACATTGCTCCACAGCAATAAAACTCACATTAATGTTTATGTAAATATCAGTATACGTGTTAATAAATGTCTGCATAAACAAAATAGTTTGGTTTTCTCTAAATCATTTATTCAGTTACACAAATATGTGTTTTTAGATCATGAAGTAACCTAAACATTTGCGGTAATGGCCTGCCCACGAGCAACAACACCTAAAAGAAAAATGTTCATCTTTCGCTGTCAGATGTTGGGATATCATGCCTCCCAACGTTTCAAATTGCCAAAGAGGGACAGTTGTGTTTTAGGGGGTGTGGCTGGTGGGCAGGGCATTAACTAGAATTTTTAGGCTGTTTCATGACCTATTGACACCTCCTTGTGTTACCTAATAAATGACTTATAACAAGACCAAAGTATTTTATTTAAGCACACTAATTCATAAACACATACACTGATATTTAAAGAAACAATAATGTGAGTTTTATTGCTGTGGAGCAATATGATACACTTATATACACACCACACAAACTGATCTCCTAAAAAGAGGGACATTAGGATGGGAAAGAGGGACAGTGGGATTTGGGTCTAAAAGAGGGACACTTGGGAGGCATGGGATATTTGTATTTATATTTGGCATCTGACTGTAAACTTCAACAAAAATGTGAAAATATGCTTAGCACATTGATTTATGTAAATAGTCTAACAACAAAGTGGTTAAAATGCCGCTGAACTTGTTCGTTTTTTCCCCTAGGAAACACTGCATTTTTAAGAACATTGCATGTATGTATGAGTGTACACAGCGTACTGCAAAGCCTCTAACACTCAAATTTTCATTTAAGAAAAACGAAGCATCCCAACCAAATGTCTCACTCAGTTTCTATTATCTAAGACACGTGTCTCGTATGTAACTTTATCTTCAAATAAAGATGCCAAAAAATAAATAACTCAAACTGATTTGCTTGTCTCTCGCTCCAAAGATCATCCAGAAACAAGTATGGCCTCAAAATATTCACGGCACGTGACGACGCGCGACGCTCTGTCTCTCTCGCCGGCGGGGTGGCGCTTCATCATTTGTTTTGAAACTTGTTGTTAGGGAGCTACCAATTAGAGCACAGCTTCTAAGCAGGTGTCGGTGGAAAGAAGTTACCAGGGGATACTGTTGAGGATCTGTATTTTCTGTATCGGGTAGCTATTGAAGGTATCTGACAGCTTTCTGGAGGAGGCAGTGTTGGTGGGAGCTTAAAAAAGTGAGTAATTGGTGAATTAAGTTTTCGGGAAGATAGTGCTGTTAATGCAGTGACCGGTTTGATTAGTGTGTTAATGGGGTGCTACTAATCTGAAATTTATGCATATGTTAATTTGAGCAGGGGTAATATTGTGATACTAATAGGATACAAACACAATAAGATAACAACATACCTCTTTCAGATCCAAATCCCTCTGTCGCTCTTTCCTACCCTGGTGTCCCTCTTTTAGGAGATCTGAATGTTTGATTTGTATATACGTGTATCACATTGCTCCACAGCAATAAATCTTACATTGATGTTTGTTTCAACCTTTGTATATATGTTTCTAAATTAGACTTTGTGTAGTTTGGTTTTGCCCTAACTCTTTTATTTAGTTACACAAAGAGGTGTCAGTGGGTCATAAAATAACCTAAAAATGATCTGTAATGCTCCCCCATGCCTCAGTCAATATTAACTAAAACAATAGTGCCCTTCTTTGGTCGTTTAAAATATTGGGACATATAAATGTGCATAGGAGTGTTAAGTAATAAAGCATGTCTGGGTTTGGAAGAAGTTAAGGTGCTAAGTAGAACAAGTGGAGTGGGGTACGAGGAGACTGGCCTGTAGAGCCAATGGAGTGGTGTGTTTGGATTTTTTTTGTGTATCTCTTATAGTGCTGTTGGTTTGTCCCCACACTGCGCCAGTTCTCCTTAAACCACCCTTAGCAAATAGAGGATATGATGAATGAAATGACAGTGTTCAGTGAGGCAGTAAAGCCCATGTATGAAACAAATATTTTGTACGGATTTTCCTATAGAGTAAATCAAGAGTAGTCCCAATGCTTGTAAACGTTTCTTTCAAAAGCTATTGAAAAGTTAACTTGGCATTTTCTTGGCATTTTCCTGATAGCTTTATTTCAAGATGTTTTGCAGCCTGTGAAAACCTGTGTGTAGCAGGTACAGGATTATAATGGACTCTACAGGGTTATTCCTTGAGCACCTAAACAATCTGTGACATCACACTGCTTGAAGAAAAACAGTGGCTTTGGAAGAATAAAGCTGCTAAAGTAATGAGGACAAAGCAGTGACTAAGTCATTGCTGTTGCCAACATGCATGACCTAACTTTTCACCTAAATGTGCTTGTTTTGACTCTGAACCAATAGCTAGTGAAGCAAAATGCAATTAATACCAGCTATCAGGGTGACTTTCAAAGGAAAGTGGGTATGCGATAGTAATGTTAAAGGAAAATGGAACTTGAGTTTCTTATGAGAGGGCCATTTATAATTTTGAAAGTGAGTATAAATAAGTGAACTGGATTGACAGAATGTATACAAAGAAGGGAAAACTGAGGGATATGAGAGGAAGAAGTTTGTTGTAAACTACAGGTGTTTTTCTGGGTTATGTATAGTCATTTGTTCTTATCGCCTGTGTTAGTAATATCCCTTGGGTTTGCATGTTTCCCTATTTATATGATTGCTTATTGCTTTCTATTTAGGAGAATTCTCTGCTTTGCACAGAAAATGTAGTGCAAATTACCAGCAATGTTTAATGCCTCGCTTCTTACATGTAGCATAATGGGGTGCATGTCAAGTCAGTCATATTATTATGTTATATCTTCCCTTAAATTATAACTTTGGAAAAAAAAAAAAAAAAGTTTTTCCAAAGTCATCTATAATTGTGTTGTGACATAATGACATTTAATCCTATTTTAGATACTAGTCCCCGTTAAAGTGCACCGGTCATGCAAAACCAGTTTACTTTACAATGAAGGGGATTAGAAATATCATCTCTGCTCTACTAGCCATTTGGTTGTAATATAAATAGGTTTTGATAAATTAACTTTTGTTGGTGGCACTTTATTCTAATTAGTTTCTGTGCGAGAACAGTATTGCCACATACTGTGATATGAATGAATCTAGGTAGAGTCGACAGTGAAGTAATCTCTTAAATTAGAGAGAGAGAATTTTGGGCATTGTACCAAACTAATTGGTATACTGAGCAAAAAACAGATAGAAATTGGAACACTGCCATCAAAACATAAAGACTAATTTATGATAAGCTATATTAATAAAAGAAGGCTGGCACTTGACCAAAATTCTCCATCCGGGGCAGCAGTAAGGAGGACAGTTTCAAATCTCCTCCATACTGCTTCCTCACAGCATACATGGGGCTGTGATATTTGCAGGAGTGGATAGGGGGTGAATTTTCCCCTGGCCCCTCCTTCCAAAATCTCTGCAAAGATTTGCCGTCCCTCCTATTCACCATCCCTACTATTCGCCTTCTTTCTGAAAAGTCCCCAATCCACCTGCTGCCATGAAGCCACTTTCCTATACCTCTCATCAAAGTTTCTCCCAGCACTTTCACATACTCCACATTGCTGCAGTTTACAACCATTGTCAGGTTCTCTCATTCTTACTCTTCCTTAAATTATTACAGCCATCATAATTGCCATTGATGTAAAAATATTCTTAGATAAGGTAGTGTGTGTTTTAAATCTTGTATTCATTAAAATGATAAAATTATATGGACACAAAATAAACCAATGTGATTACATTTTATAGATTTTAGATGTGATATATAATTATTTTTTTCCTTTTTGTCTACATATAATATTACATTGGTTTATTTTATGTATTTATAATTTTTAATTAAAAGTAAATACTTTTTTTTTTTTTTTTGTTTTTGTATCCTAAAATGTTGTTTCCTACATAACACCTTCACTTGTTTCACACCCTTTTTGAATAAATGATTCTTTGGTGCTGCTGTTATTTTTCCTCTATGTTCTTTAAGAATTTACTATCTGTTCGCCTCCCTCTTTCCCCCTTTCAACTGCACAGCCATTATTATGGTAGTATCTGCTTCATTTTCCTCCGTCCACTGCTACTTTTATAGGATTTTTTTATTTCACACTTGCTCCCTTCCTATATTTCGTTATTCCCTGATGAAGCCATTTCGCGTTGGGATGGTCAGCACGGCCGGATGATTCTCCTCAGTCTGTAGCCCCCTGTATACATCTTCCACACCTCTTATTGAAGATTTGGGGTTGATAAATATATGTTCATATTTTCTCTACCATGTCAAATTTTTATATATTTGTTTGCTGCACAGATACCTCTCATATATGTGATCTTTAAGAGGTGTGTATCGCATAGCACAAGCACTTTCATGCCTCTGCTTTAGAACTGTATGCTTGGGCATTTTTCTATTATAGAGTTTATTATCAAGTATATACATTGGTGTATATTATTTTGGGGACTGCAGTAACTGTGGGATGTAGTCCGGCCAGTACTTATTTTAATTTGTTTTTAATATAATCTTTATACTTATATACCAATAAACATTTATATATTTTTTCTACGTTGTTTATTAAGTTACTTTTTGAGGAGTGCCTTTAATAAAGAGCCACTTCGGTGTTTTTCTTGGAGAGGTTCTTCCATTTAAGTCCCCTCTTACACTTTCACATTTTCTTGTTTTTTATTTTGTTGGGCACGTAGCATTTGTATTATATGCAGAGTGTAATGATGCTCACTAGCATATGTGAGAATTAATTTGGTGCATTATTCTTTGTGGGTAAAGTGAAGCTCTAAATTTGACATTAATAACCTGCATGTCACCTTGTGGGTTAAATGAGGTGTCTTCTGCTACTACTGTAACCTAACCTCACCTCAATTATTTCTTCCTATTTCTCACAGGTCTTTGAATCACTTCTTTGTGTCAGACTGGAAACTATAAATATCTACACACAGCATATTCCGACCTGTCTGGTGTGTCCAACTTGTAAAAAAGACAGGGTGCTGGGGGGTTGAACCCCTCTGGGAACAGATTCTGGTACATTTCAGTTCAAGGCAATCTTTTCAGTACAGGCATGGCAACGTCTGCAGCAACAAAAACTTCATGGAAGCTACGTGAGTGTTCTTGGATCATGTCATGCTGGTGATGATATTTAGTAATCTTTTTGTGTATTATGCCCTTCTGTATGTGATCTGTAGTTTTCTCTACATCTATTCATTGCTGAAGGGCACACATTCTAAATGCTAATGTTTTGGTTTTACTGTAATCTGTGAAACTGATGTAATAAAGAGGAACTGGAGTCATATTTGTACCGTAGGGTACAAATTCTCAAAATCCCTTTGATTTTAAATAGGGGTTTTAAACCTGCTGAATGCAAGAGAGGTCTTCAAAGCATTGTGAAGCAATGTGTTGGTGACCTCTTGCATTCAAGGTGGTTAAAAGCCCTGTTTAAATAATCGGGATTTGTTACGTGTCCCCTATGGTGCAGTTGGTTTCCTACATAATTTCTCTGGTTCTCTGAGTACATTATCCTCTTGGAGTATCTATTCTGATGATAAACAGGTACTCTGTTTTGGCCCCTCTTCATGGAACTATGAAGCGGGATCCAGATTCATGCACCTATCTGTTGTACATGTTGCTTATTGATCACATTGTACACACATTCTTTTACAGTGAGTCACTGAAAGTTCCTACTCCACAGCAATTCATGGTGTCTTCCCTCACCTTGCCTCTTTTTCTCTTTAATTCTTTTACAGAAGAAATTGTTGCCCATGCAAGCAATGTGTCTGCTGTGGTTTTGGGGAAGAGTTCTGGTCGTTTGGTGGCCACAGGAGGAGAAGATTGTCGTGTCAACCTATGGTCTGTTAACAAACCCAACTGCATTATGGTGAGAGACTGTCTGTACGGCATATCTGAGGTATATCTGTGATTTCCTTGGCCTTACATATCTCTCTTTCTAGAGTCTTACAGGACACACTTCTCCAGTAGAGAGTGTGCGTTTCAACAGCTCTGAAGAACTTATTGTGGCTGGGTCACAGTCTGGGTCTCTGCGGGTCTGGGATCTGGAAGCAGCTAAGAGTAAGTGCTAGAGATTTTTCCTGACGCTGGGAGGCAAAATTGATAAAGGCAAATCCAGACATTTGTGTAAATACTTGCAGGACATCTGACGCTATTGTGCCACACAATGGTGTTCAATCAGTTTGCTTAGATAATCATGAGCTTTTAAGATTGTAAATGCTAGAGTGGTCTACATGTTTGTAGGCATTGCAGTTAGGACACCACGTATTCAATTGGTTAAATTTTATAAGTGTGCTTTTTGCCTCAGGATGTGTTGTGGGGGGGGGGGGGTTTCAGATTGACCCATTGCTTTCCAGCAGTAACTGTGCTCCAACTTCTATCAGTTGTAGTTCAGTAAAGCTTGAAGTGGCAGGCTACCCATCCTTTTCTTTGAAGGAGAACAGTGGGGGACTGAAGTCTCACAGTTCAGTTTTCTGTCCTTTTGCAGGTTCCCATAGACCCTCTGTTTCTGTCTGGAAAGACTTACATAGAGGGTCTGTGGAGGCTGCACAAGCAAATCATGAAATTTGTGGATAAGAGCCAAAGCTATCAGTTTTGTAACCCCCCCCCTCCCCGCTGCTGACAAGTTGTTCTGGAGCTGCACAGTGGCATCCTGGGACTTCTTTTATTTTATTTTTACTTGTTTGCATGTTGCATATATCTTTTGGTGTTCTGTGTATTGTTTATGGTGCATAGCGATTTCAGTATGGCATTTGGCATATGCCGTTTTGTTATATTGCGTTTGACGTAAAGCATATGGCTTACAGTGTTTGGTGTATGACGTTTCATGCATAGTTTTTGGTGTATAGTGTTTGGCTTATATCTCTTTGAGTTGTACATATTGCGCATAGCTTTTTGCGTAAATTGTTGTGCATATTGCATGTAGCATTTTCCATATAGCGTTTTGCATGTAGCTTTGTGTGTAATAGATTGTGTGTTTTCATTGTGAAACCCCCAGTCACTCCTTTCAAAATCTGTTCACTTTTAAAAAGAATAGAGAGCGTGGCTAGGCGGAATGTTATAAACATGTCGCCATGATCAGAAGGGCGACATGAGAATCTCACCCTGCATGACTGTGTCAGATTCTCATGTCGCATATTGAAAGGTTACTGAATACCTTTGCCCTCATAGTAGACATCATCCTCATTGAAAGCATTAATAACGATACAGATTCCCTTGAGTTTGATGACAGTAGTATTTGGCTGGGGAGATCTGCACCACACAGTACTCCTAATACAGAGAGATCAGGGCCATACCTAGGTGTCCGAAGTGAAATCAGCAAAGAAAGTTTTCTTTGTTGCTGGCTTCACTTCAGACACCTAGGTATGGCCCTGATCACTCCAGCCTTAAAGTGCCATGGGCAAGGGGTTAAAAAGATGCAGACTAAGTTATGTGGCCAGCAGGTTACTAGGAGGCCAAGCTATTATTAGTAATGAAGGTACAATTCATTCCAAATACCATTTTCATCAAACCCAAGGGAAACTGTATTGTTATTAAATGGCTGGTTTGCAAGCACACTTTGTAGACTGTTCCAGTGAAGTATTAATGTTTTAGATTGTGTGATTTCGGCTCTGCTGAAGAGCCTTCATGCAGTCAAATGACTGGATTCTGAAGCTGTCATCTAGAGCACTGACCTGGTTCAAACAGCGAAAAAGAGGTAACTGTAACGAGGTATATCTCACAAAACTTTATGGACTTACATCGTTATTAATATTTTTTTTAATGCCTACAATATTCAATAAACATAAAATTAATGCTCTTGATGATGTCTACTATGTGGGCCAAGGTATGCAGCGACCTTTCAGTACGAGATATGAGAATCTCGCTCTGTCATGCAGGGTAAGATTCTCATGTCACCCTTTTGATCACAGCGACATGTATAACACGCAGCCTAGCCGTGTGCTCTTTTCTTCATGACTTTTTAAAAGGATACAATCAAAATCACATCCCCATGGTTGGCCCAATAGGAAGGGCAATATAGAGGAGATTTGAATAACTTCTTATTGCTGCCCCTGGGTGTGTTTGTGAGGCCCACATAAGTCATATATAATACAGAAGAACCGCTGTTTTTTTTTTTTTTTTTGTTTGACTTATCGGGAGTAACTGTAATTTTAAAACCACACTCCTAAGGTCACAGGAATTTGACTTGGGAAATGAACCATTCTGCCCTGTTTCAGAATCAAAGTATTGGCTTCTGATTCAGGCTGTTGGCAATTTAGTTGAAAGAAGAGGAGAAAATTAATCCAGTTAGTTGTGAACCATTAAAATCAGTGTTTGGCAACAGTGGATGTACAGCAATTATTAGGCTACAACTCTAAGACTGAAGAGAGCTGTAGTTTGATAAGGACCAGATAATCTGTTACATACTCGCCCACTACTTTAAATGGACCAATATTTCAATCTTACAGGGTATCTTAACCCTTTGAGTGCTTGAGGAGATGTAAACATATTGCTTTGCAAAGTGTTGCTTACCCCTCTAGCATCCAAAGGCTTAACCTCTTAATGACCCATGACGTGCCAGGACCGTCAAGGATAAACATTCCTTAAGGACCCATGACGCTCCTGGCACGTCATGGGTTAAATGATAGCAGCACTCCTCGGTGCACACTGCTATCATTCTGCTGAAGCTGAATTTGAGCGCTCCAGGAGTGATCACATGTACCGGCATTTTAATTCAAAACGGCAGTTTGTATCACAGATTGCCTTTGTGTCTGCTCTGTGTCTCTCTCTTCCTTACTATTAAAGTAAGGGAGAGAGAAGCAGAGAGCAGACACATATCCAAATTAAATCATGCAATAGATGGGGGTATTAACCCCTTCAGTGCTGGAGCAGTCTGGATGCAGGTCCATTTCTGACCTGCTTAGAAAAGCTTTTATAAATTTCAAACAGAGCAAATATTTTACTAAAACAGCAGATTTGTTTTATAAATAAAAAAATAATGGGAGTTTGATTGTTGTGAAGCAATTTAATACACTTAAAACAAACAAAAAAAAAAACATTTTTCTTTTTACAGTTTTCTGTAATTTTAATAAAATAAATAGTGCGTTATCCATATACGTATGGTAGCAAACGAAAGCCCTACTTGTGTGTAAAAAAAAAAAAAAAAACAAAACCCAAAAAACAAAAAAAAAACTGTATATAATGTGCATGGCTGGAATAAAATACCTAGAGGGAAAACGCTATTGAACAAAGACATAGTCAAAAGGTCAGAATTGCTCTAGTCTGTAAGTGCAATCCACCCCAGATTTTCATGGTCCTTAAGGGGTCTTTCAAGTTTATGATAGCTTTTTTTTTTTTTTTTTTTTTTTTATATGAAATTAATTTGGTGTCCCCTCTGGAATCATTTCATAGCCTGAGACTGGGACCAGTTTATTTAAAAAAAAAAAAAAAAAAAAAATAGGTCAGTGTCCTAAAATAAAATGTTCAAATCTGAAACTTTGATAAAGCATTGATGCATTGATAAATATTCTCCCAAATATCTCTACTTGGTTAATTGGACACTTAGTAATTTCCTGTTCGGTGACACAACATGACGTGGCCATTCTTTATACTTGGCGCTTACTGTATAATTAGTGAAGTCATCTAGATAATTTTTTTAATTAAAATGTTTATGCACATGCATTAAGAAATGGTGTGTACATATAACATAGGATTAATTTAACTCCTTAAGGACCAAGGATGTACATGTGCATAAAGGACCCATGACAAACATGTATGTCCTGGAATTCAGGGGTCCTCATGCAGCTGCTCGCCATTCAAGGATCTCTGATTCCAGAAACAAACCAACAAAAAAAGGTCTGTGAGTGCCGGCCGCTGGTCCTTAAGGGGTTAAAGTTTTGGCTGGTGCAGCAACACAAATTACCATAGAGTAAGGTTTTTCTTTCACTACAACATGGCTATTTATATACATAGGCAACAGAATGTAGCTAGTTGGTTATAATACATGGATGCCTACATTGGTTATCAGTTAGAGGAATACCCTCTTAAGGCGAATTGTGTGTGTGTGTGTGTGTGTGTGTGTGTGTGTGTGTGTATAAAAATAAACTGTGGCACTCCAGTAAAGGCTGCAGGATGCTTCACAATAAATATATATATATATATATATATATATATATATATATATATATATATATATATAAAATATACACACATGATTTGTAGAAGGATGAACCACACTCCCTAGCCTGGCTCCATTGCTCATGTAGCCACAGATTTCCCCATACACTCCCAGATTTTGCCCCCAACCCCATGCTTGGTTCCACTGGTAGCCACAGAAGCACAATTAACTCTGTCAGTTCAACCTTGTTCCATTGGTAGACACGCGCACACACACTCCCCGAGGGAAGGTTCTCACCTCATGCAGAGTCTGGTTCCTAGAGTCAAACCAAATTTTTCAAGCCCTTCATGTATATTATAGAAAAACCAAAGTGTGAGCACTCCCCTATGAAAGGGTAAATGGCCTGGGTGCAAGGTACAAATGCAGAATACATAAGATTTGTAGCAGGATGAATCGCACTCAAGGACTTCTTAAAGGTGAATAAGTGTTATTATGGTATCAACGTTTCAGCCACACTTTGTGCCTTTGTCAAGATAGGCAAAGGCCAAAAGTGGGGTGAAATATTGCTATAATAAACTACATACCTTCAAGAAGTCCTTTGAGTGCGACTCATCCTGCTACAAATCTTATGTATTCTGCATTTGTACCTTGCACCCAGGTCATCGACCCTTTCATAGGGTAGTGCTCAGACTTTGGCTTTTCTATAATATATATAAATAAAGCCTGACAAATTTGGTTTGACTCTAGGAACCAGACTCTGCATTGGGTAAGAAACTTCTCTCAGGGCCTAGTGGAAGAAGGCTGGGGAAGCAGACTGTGTGTGTGTGTGTGTGTGTGTATTTGTTTTGGCTACCAATGGAACAAGGTTGGACTGTCAGAGTAAAGTGTGCTTCTGTGGCTACCAATGGGCAAGGAAACACAAGTACCCATGATGTGTCAGAACTGTCATGGGTAAATTTCCCTTAAGGAACAGTGACAGTCCTGGCATGTCATGGAATTCAGGGATCCCTGTACGGCTGCACTCCGCTCGGGGACCCCTGAATCCAATGAGGGGAAAAAAAAATCAATAAAAATGCCTCATGGTCCTTGACTGCCAGCCACGTAAGGGGATATATGTACATACATACTATTACACATTGCCTTCTCAAAAGTATTCAGACCACTGACCAATTCTCACATTACAAATGGTACATTGTAATTTTGTTCTTTTTGATATTTTATTTTAAAATACTAAAACCCCAAATAATAAAGTAGTAATGAATTTTATGTTGGGAAATAGTTTCTAATAAATTAAAATAAATAAATGTTGCTTGCATAAGTATTCAACCCCTGTATTATAAAAGCTCCAAGTATAAACATATGAAAAAGAAATTGCCATAACAAGGACATGTTTACCTTGCCATTGTCATTCATCTGTGAACCATTAAAGTTGCTGTTGCATTTTCAGGACAAAAATCCCACTGCTGAAGGATCATTGGTCAGGCTGTTCATCAGAAGGAAAATGAAGACCAAAGAACATTCAAAAAAAGTTAAGAGATAAAGAAAAATGCATAGATTAGGAAAAGGGTACACAATTGTATCCAAGCAATTGGATATCCCAGTGAAAATAGTTTGGTCAATAATCAAGAAATTCACCTGTCAGCAGGACAGTGATTCCAAGCACATGGCCAAAGCAACTCTGTAGTGGCTCAAGAACTAAAAAAAGGTGGCCTAGTCAAAGTTCTAATCTTAATTCCATTGAGAATCTTTGGCATTATCTGAAAATTGTACATCCAACCAACCTGGAGCAAATCTGCCAAGAAGAATGGGCCAAAATCACTCTGTCGCTGTGTGCAAAACTGCTACATCCTTACCCCAAAAGACTTAAAGCTGTTATTGCAGTGAAAGGTGGTTCTAACAAATATTAATAGGTGGTTGAATACTTATGCAAGCAAAATGTTAGAAGAAATATTTCCCAACATAAATCCAACTGATATTGAGTTTGTCTTGAACAAGATACTGTACAGAACACAATTACAATGTACCATCTGTAATTCAGCAGTAATATGAGAGAACTGGTCAGGGGTCTGTAATGTCAATGAGATGATCATCTAGGTAAATCTGGCAAGGATGCTTTAAAAAAAAAAAAATCCACATGTATATACTTGAAATTGTAATATTCATCTGTTCTCTCTCTCTATATCTCTCTCTCTCTCTCTCTCTCTCTCTCTCTCTCTCTATCTATATATATATATATATATATATATATATATATATATATATATATATATATATAAATTTTTATTTATTTATTTTTTTTTTTTCCATCTTCTGTTTTCTTTGCAGCCTGTAGGCCTTTGCACTAAGGGGTTGGTTTTCAGTTTTTGAAGATCCCTGTTTATGTATTTATTGACAAGGATTCCACTTGTCATTATCTGATGTTTATAGAAATACTAGTTCTCCGTTGGTTTGATTCTGTTGTTGGCAAAGGCTCCTCCGGGGGCATTGAAAAAGAAAGTGATTTCCCTATTTTTGCTATTTGGCCTTATGTCCTGAACAATGGGGGAATCTTTATCATTTTAAGATGGATGTTATCGGGTTACCTCAACAATGCATGTTTTCAGGATCTTCCAACAGGATAACAGCTTAGTGTCATTAGCTCTCATCTGTCAGAATAATTTCTCCACAGTTTTGATCAAAAATGTGATAAAGTTAAGATAAAACTATACCTTGTCTAAATCACTAACAATAGCGATCTATAAAAAGTTATAATAAGGAAATTTATAGTATTGTAACTATTTAAACAATCCTTTTGTGCCGAGATTCACTGTGGGGCAGTATCACCTTACCCTCACAGAATGAATTTGCTTCCTCCCGTTAACAATTCACGTGCATTTCATGGGGAAATCTTGCATCCTGCTCTCACAAAGTTCAAGCATCTAAAAGAGTCATGTAGGGTCTGACCCTCAAAGAACAGTGGTTTAATTTTCAGTTACACAATATTTTACATTAGGGATTGTTGTAGACCATCTATATACACTGCCCACCAGGAAGCGTTGATGAGGAGAAATTGGGAAGCTTGCCAGTTAATGGAGCTCTGGGAGATGAACAGTGATACCTTTTTATTAGAAATTGTATAATAAATGTTAGTATTTTAAAACGGCAAAAACATTTTATCAATGTTAATTATTGTATAGGTGATTGTTTAATTTTTAAACGATCCTTAAAACCAGCCCTGTTAGTGAGTCTCGAGGAAAGGACTTAAGAATATCTTTTTGAAGCCACAATTTAGGATTTTTTTTTTTTTTTTTAAATAAACAAATGTGTGGCTTACAGAACCCTTAAGTTTCTGCAACATTAATAGGTGTTGTGTTTTGTTTTTATGATGATGAAGTGGCTATATATGATGTATTGATGATGCAAATAGCATCTCGCCTCAAACTAAGGATGGTCTGTCGTAGTAGACAAATGTAAATGTACACTACACAAAACTTGTCTTGATCTCTCTGTCATTGCTGATCTTTCTTTCAGTTTTGAGAACATTAATGGGACATAAAGCCAACGTCTGCAGCCTGGATTCCCACCCCTATGGGGAGTATGTGGCATCAGGATCCATGGACACAAATATAAAGGTAAATGTAAACTATAGATTCATTCCTGCCAGTACATAATGTGATGTTTTGACTGGGAGTCCATCCCAAAACAGGTTATGACTAGATTAGTGAACAGGTAAAAGAATTAAACATGTAAAGGACGTAGCAACTGCACCATTTAGGCTTTCTTTTGTCAGTAGCAAGAGAAGCAAGCTGAGTGGGAAACTACTTGAGTAATCCTCGTTACATAAAAGTTTACGAGTAATGATATATTTTACAGAGTTGTGCAGTGTTCGCTGCTGCGAGAGAAAATAAGGTACCATCCTGCATAAAAGGGGGTATGGATGCATGGGATGCAAATAAAATTCTATTTCTATATAAATCCTTGGTAAATCATCATCTAGAATGTGGAGTAAAGTTTTGTGCACCAGTTATTAAAAAAAAAAAAATACATTACTGAATTTGAAAAAGTGCAGAGATGTGCTACAAAACTGATAAAGGGATTGAAGGATCTGGGTTATAAACAGAGGCTAACCAAACTGGGTTTGTTTTATATTAGAGACTTCTAAGGGGCGATATGATTACCATTTACAAATATATTCAAGGTCAATACAAAGAACTCTTCAAATAACTACTTACTCAGAGCTGAATAAAGAGCAAGAGGTCATCCACTAAAACTAGAGGAAAGGTGCTTTTGACTGAAACAAAGTCAGGGATATTTTTTTTACAGTAAGGGCAGTTATGGAATGATTTGCCTTGGGATGTTGTGCTTTCAGCTACTATACTTGCTTTCAAAATAGTAATGGATACCTTTCTAGCACTGAAAATAGTGGGAAATATCACAGTTGCTCCAAACAGATAGGATGTTGATCCAAGGAGATATCTGAATGCCATTTTAATTCAGAAAGGATTTTTTTTTTTTTCCTTCCTCTGGAGCAACAAAAAAGTTTTGTGAAATGGTATTAACTTGATGGACACATGCCTTTTTTCAGCCTTATCAACTATGTTACTATGCAAGCTTAGACCTGTGGTTCTCAACCTTATTTTGCTCAAGGCACCCTAATAATCGGTCTAGAATTTCTGGGCTACGCTTTATATCTTATAGATCAAATGTCAAGGGTTAATGAAGGGTTCAAAATGCATAAATATATAGTTATTTTTAGGTTTCTCAAATCAGAATAATAAAAACAAACATGTTGTGCATAAAAATGTAAATAAACTGAAACTCACTTGGCATTTCTATTTTCATCAGTCATTATTTAAAAAAAAAAAAAAAAAAAAAAAAGGTGCCCCCCCCCCCCCCCCAAATGGATGTCTGCGGCACACCAAAGTTCCACGGCACCCTGGTTGTGAACCACTGGTTTAGACAATTGTGATGTTATGCAAGAGAATGTTTTCACAGCTGGATCTGTTGCGGTGCATGACAAGATAATGTATAAATAGAAATGATGACCTCACATTCTTATCTAAAGTAAGATATATACCAGCAGTGGTGGTGTACAGGTCAATACAGTGGGTTCCACTTCACCCCAATTTATGTTATATATTTACAAAGCAATTTGTTACGTACTACTCTGGCACTCAAAGGGTTAAAACAAGCTCCTTGGAGTCCCCATCTTCTGTTGTATCATATGGGACTATTGGGTAAAAGTTCCTCCTCCAGTAGACACTGCACTTAAAGGGATAATATTGTTTGAAAATGAAAGCAGCTCCAATTAATCTTCATGGCCATGGAGAGTGTTATTTCAATTCTGTCAGAGTTGTAGTTCAAGAGTAATTGAATGATAAAATATCCTCCTCCCTCCCCTTTTACTGATGTAACACTGCTCACCTCAGAACAGAAAGGTGGTGTCCAGATGGCTTGCAGAGAAGGACAGTCTTCAATTATCATGAGGGAAAAACCTATCAAGGGGGTTAAGTTTTTCATTGTTCTCACAGTAAGAAGGTTGTACCTTGCTGTGAGCTGTCTGGTCTTAAGACCAGATTACTCTTGAACTACAAATCTGGCAGTATTGAAATAACACTCTCCATGGCTCAAATACTATGAAGCTTAATTGGAGCTGCTTTTATTTTAAAACATTACTATCCCTTTAAACAATAAATTAAAAGTACCATCTCCCTCTCATCTGCCTTAATTTACTTCACACATTTGGTCCATTTATCAGTACGTGTCATCTTCAGTACTTTTATCAGTTTCCCATCAGCCTTGGCACAGCACCCATAGCATTTACAAAAGCGATGAAATCACTAGCAGATTTCCAGTAGGTATGAGGCATCAACATCCCTCTCCTCTAGATGACCTGCTAATTGAGGCAAGGATTCCTCCGTCTCTCCAAGATTATATCAGACTAAATATATTGATTCTGAGGATGAACAGATGGATCCTTAATCTATAGAAGTCTAACTTGGAGACCTCTCATTGCATTACCTTCCTGGAACTAGTGTTTGAAACCCCCTGTCAGAAAGTATCCTTCACATAGGATCTCCATACTCTAGTGTTTGTTTCTATCCATCTGTACCAGACTGCATGATATAGGTGTAAACTGTTCCTTTCGTCTGGTTCCACTGGAGACTGCTTACTCTGGATCATCTGTGGCAGTGCAACAATAAATGAGTGTTAAAAAAAAAAAAAGTGGGATACCTCTTTAAAATCACTGACACACTACAAATGATTGCAGAATCTGGAACAAAGCAGTCTATTCTCCATAAAAACATGAAAGGTCATAACCACTGACAGGTTGGAGCAGTGTTCAACATCCTTAACTCTTAAGGTGTCTGGTCAGGAAAGGAGTCATCACTTCACATTAACATCTTTTTGAACTTGGAGCAGTCCACAAAGCCCTTGTGATCTGAATGACCCAGTTGTATCCCATTTAGGATACAACAGTGCAAGTAGCATTGCTTACATAAAAAACCAAGGCTGCACCAGAATCTTCTTGATCCAGAAAATTCTACAGTGTGAAAAAGCCTTTGTTTCAGCCATCTACATACCAGGAATAAACAAATGGGCACCAGATTATCCTACCTGGACAAAGCTGAATCCAGGTAAAAGGGTATTTTAAAGCGGAACTACCACCCCTTCTAAACGTGCCCCCAAATAATTACCCATCTGGCGACTAGCTGCTCAGTCAGTAGTGCTAATTGTCAGAATTATTACTGCGTTATTGAAAATTCCTACTGTTCCCGGGAGTGACAGCCAGGAAGCAGCGCAGACATCTTTGCATAGTGACATCTGTTCGTCTGCGCTGTTATTCCCTTCTGGTGCTGTGCGGCTCCTAGCAACGCCTCCTAGAGCAGATTGGGACTGACAGCGCAGACGTGCAGACATCACTATGCAAAGATGTCTGCTCTGTTTCCTGGCTGTCAGTCCCGGGAACAGTAGGAATTCTCAATAATGTAGTAATAATTCTGGCGACTAGCACTATTGAGAAGCTAGTCGGCAGAAGGGCAATTATTTGGGAGCAAGTTTAGAAGAGGGTGGTAGTTCTGCTTTAAATTGGGAGATCTTCATAGAGATCATCGCCAAGGGATCCAAGCTCTGCAACAACGGACATCATGGTCACACTATGGCCGTACAGTGTCCTGCTTTTTTCTCTGCTGATGATGATCCACAGCATACTGCATGACAAAGCTGAATTCAGTATCATTCTTCGGAGATCTCCATAGAAGATCCATGTTGTGTACTGCTATATAAGAATTTACTACCCAGGGACCATACCAACTTGTCTGTCTTGCTTTTACAACATGGGATATGAGGTCACCTTCCCGAGGTACATGGGATTTACTTATCATATCTGCCATGCTAAGGTAAAAAAAAAGGGGTCTTGGCCAATATTTTACCACCGGGTTTTCTAAGGTTCACTTTCACTTTTTTACAACTAATTCAGATTGCCATTTCCTTCAATTTCTACCTAAAGGCCTGAGATTTCAGTTAATTTCAAGGACAAGTCACTGTTTTTATCCATCTCTTCTTTTAAAGGAAACTTGTGGAAACTCTTGAAAGTTGAGAGTATTTTCCTAACATTTTAGAGCTGGACTGCCAGTGTGTGTGGTACCAGTCTGATGTGGCGATGGAAATGTTCTTTCTGCACTGGTGCATGGGAGTGAACAATGTGACTTGAGCACCACTGAGTGGCCACTTTGCCTTAGGACAAAAGACCTTTATTTTGTTGGTTCTTGGTGACTGCTTGTCACACATTTAGAACTCTCTGCATTGTCCTGTGGGTCTTCTCATCTCATCTGAAACAAACATAGAACTGAACTGATACTGCTTCTGATTTTTCAGAGCACCAAATCACTCAGGAATGTGTCTTTCCTTTTGTCCAAATCCACACAAGAAGGAAGCACATCTACACTCTGTACTACGTCTGGTGCCTCAAGCATTGAAGTCACAGAGCTTTCCTCTTTGTAATGCCAATGGTACCCAAAAAAAGGAAGCCGGCTTCTACAGCTGCTTTTTGTAAATGAACTGTAATCCAAGACATCTCTTCTTTCTAGATTAGTGTTCCTCAGCGTTACAGCCCATTCCACTTGTTTTCGACAATAAATGTGGATCTATGAGCCCCTTTGTACCCCTCAATATAGCATTACTGTCCAGGATTCATCACGATTTCAAACATTATGAATTTATATTTCTACTAAACAATAAACATCTGTTCACGTTTGAAAGCACTACCCCACAGGTGGTATATATATATATTCTGCATCCACAATACTCAGAGGAAGGATTAGCACTAAACATGTGCATACCAATTAATCTTCTGAGAAACAATCTCATAAAGTACTCTTAGTTTTTTACAGTTGAAACACTTTTATCTACTGTGATGACAACTAAAACAATTTAATGAGACTGTGTAATTAGAAATGTTTGTGCAGTCATGTGTAAGAACTTCGATATGTAAAGCTTTAAATTCTCTACTAAAGATTAATATGGAGTGCAGTAAATATTGTATTTTATTTCTATTATATTCTAGAATGCCTAAACCATATAAATACAACCTTTAATACTTTTCAACAAAAATAACTTACGTGCTTCAAATGTTAATTACAGTGAGTGCTAATTTTAATACTTGTATGTGTAGTTTTCATTTTCATAACTTATTCTAAAAATCCTACTTCTAAAATGCCATATGACCTAGTTATATCAACAATATCTTGTTAAAAAAAAGAATCTTATAATGTGATTAATTACTAAAATACACTAATAGTAGTCAGTCTTAAAGGATTTAGGCCTCGATCCAAATGTTAGAGACGGCTGTGTTTTCTGCCAATGGCATTTTTTCCAGCACAGTAAGCTATTCAGATGTCTGTTCTGTGAAAAAAAATACCGGCAAAAAAGAGCAGTCGTAACTTAAAGTTAAGAGGTGTTTTCATCCATTGAAAAGGATGAAAATGCCATAAATTGCAATTCAAATGTCTGCGTTAGCCAAGAACGGGCGATAAGGTACTCAAGTTATCGTGGGAAAGTTAACAACTATTCTTTTTTTTAACTTGAGTCCCTTATTTCCTGTTTAAACAGCCGACACAGACACTTGAAGTTAAAAAAAAATATCACATTACGAGTAACATGTACTATTAATCCTGATGTCCAGCTGAGTCCTCTGCTTCCTGGTCATCTGTCCTTCTTTTCTATCTTCTGTCTTCCATCTATAAAATAAAAAAATAAACTTTGGCTGAAAGGGATAGTAATGTTTCATAATAAAAGCAGCTCTAATTAATCATCATAGTATTTGGATTTTGGAGAGTGTTATTTCAATTCTGTCAGAGTTGTAATTCATTGTCAAAGAATCCCCCTCCTGTCCCTTTTACTGATGTAACACTGTTCAGCCAGAGCAGAAGAAAGGTGCACAGGTAGACTGCAGAGAGGAACAATCTTCAATTAAGATAAGGGAAAAACCTTAAAAACTTGTCAAGGGGACAGGGCTTTCATTGTTTTCATCGGAAGAAGATTGTCCCCTGCTGTTATGTCTGGTCTTACAACCAGATTCCACATCTGAGAAGATGGCTCACACTAGGTAAAAGGGGTGGGAGGGGGAAACTTTTGCTTGTGAATATCTCTCAAACCATAAAGGTTTGAGAGATAAGACTTATATCGTTCTTCATGTTTTTTTAATGCCTACAAAATAAAATAAAGATAAAACGAAGTATTACTATCTTTTAAGGACTTTTTTTCCTCTTTATATAGAGTTCTGAACCTTTTTGTTTCTTGTATTTGTTTTGTTGTTTGGTGTCCACTGACACCTGAGGGTTATATGACACCAGTTAGTCCTGGGTGTTACTGGTCTAGAGTGGATTTTTTTTTTCCCTCCCAGGAATCTTGGTGGATGCTTTTGTATATTTCCCATGTTTCCTGTGTTCCACATTGGATTTAAGAGAAATGGGGATTTTAGTGAACTTGCTGTTAAATCCTTTTCTCTGTGTGGAACACAGGACTCCCACCCAGTGGAAAAACCATATGGTATAACACTCCGGACAGCGGGGTCATCTTGGAGTCCTGCTCTCTGGAGGAGGGAACTTTACTACATGGAGTAACAGAAAATAATTTAATGGTAAGGTCCCTCTTATTTTTCCAATAAATCAGAAGGTTTTTTTTTTATTTATTTATTTTTTTATTCATTTAGAAAAATTCTCACCTAATTGAATATAGAGTCCAAATGATTTTTAATCGTATTACTTATAATAATATTAGTGTTATTATTAAAATACACCTTGATGATATACCAATTACTTTCTTTTTATTGTTAGATTTTTTTTTTTTTTTTTCCTCTCTAGAGTAATTTTTTTAGCTGGGTAGAATTTGAATCCTGCTTCATCAGTTTATATGAAGTCTTCCTCTAAAATAAATCTTGGCTTTATTCATCAAGCTAGATAGGTGTATTTCTGGTGCAGACAAACTGCACCATAGATTTTAAATGAAAAGTCCACAAATTACTATTGATCTAAGTAGGAATTTTAACAGTTTGAATCTCTAGCATGCAGTTGAGTAAAAGCCACATTTAATTCAGTGGGAATTGCTATTCTCCCTATGGTAGAGGTTTTTTTTTTTTTTTTTTTTTCCCCACAACTGAGAAACGTAGTCCCTTTATTAAGTAGAGTAGGAGTATTGTGTGTGATGGAATAGGTTGGGGTGGGCAGACGAATGCCTTCCAACTATTGTTAAATTCTGGTCCAAGCATTCTTAGCCACTCAGTGGCTGGCTGTGCATGATGGGAGTTGTAGTCAAGTAATATTTGGAAGTTCTCCGGTTGCCCATTATGGAGTCAATGCTATATTAATGTATATAATATATGTATATAATAAATATTTATGTTCTGATTCTTATCCTGTTTGATAATCATCACTTTAATGCTGACCTGTTTTTCCATTTCATAGCTGTGGGATGTGCGCAGGAAAGGTTGTGTATTTCGCTATAAGGTACGGGTACTGCTTATTATTTCACACTTTTAGAGCATTGTCTTTGTGAGCCTTTTCATAGCCACTAGTACTACTATATGTAACACTGGGCTATATTAAAGGGGATGTATCACCTCTATATAACTTAGCCTAAATAGGTTATATATCGAATCTGACTAAAAGTGTTATACATTTTTTTAAGCTTTATTTTATTTATATTGATGTTATAAAGTCTTCTCTGCAGTTATTTCCGCATAGACTGCGGTTACCTGCAGTCCATCTCTCTGCCTCTGCTCCCCCTCCCTCTATCCATCCTCCTCTGATGACAGCGGCTGGCTGTCTGTAAGCTGGAGCTGTCTCACTGGTTAAATATCGATATCTAGCCAGTGAGACCGCTCCAGCTTACAGACAGCCAGCCTCTGTCATCAGAGGAGGATGGATAGAGGGAGAGGGAGCAGAGGTAGAGTGACAGACTGCCGTACAGAGCTGGTAACCACAGTCTGTCCAGAAGTAGCTGCAGTGAAGACTTTTTATAAATTCAATGTAGACAAAAAAAGCTTTAAAAAAAAAAAAAAAAAAAATTTAAGACCCTTTTAGTCAGTAAGATTCTTTATACAACCTAACTATTTAGGCTAAGTTATATAGCGGTAATACATCCCCTTTTAAATAATGCATTCCCGTTGAAGTCTATGGAGATATTTGTAGCTAAATCCTTTGGTACAGTTATTGGTTACAATGGAATCCAGACCATTATTAGCTGGCATTGAATCTGTTATATGTATCTTCATTTATATGACATTTTTTATGTTGCTTTTAGATTTGTTCCTGAATGCTGTGTGTTAAGGTTTTGTGTATCTGTTTTCAGGGTCACACACAGGCAGTTCGCTGCCTTCGGTTCAGTCCTGATGGGAAATGGTTGGCATCCTCTTCAGATGATCACTCTATAAAGGTAAAAACCCTCCAAATTATGATTTGTAGGAAGAAGGGTACAAAGGCCTTTGTGTTTAAAGGCAAAGTGGAGAAATCTTGGTGAAAACCAACTTGCACTTTTGGGTACGCCTAAAAATTGCCATTGATTTTAGATTTAGCTTTGCAAAAGCAATGTTTTGTAGATGTCGATAGTGTTCATTAGATTAAAAGCCCAATTTAAATCTATAGGAATATTGGGGAATTTTTTATTTTCCCTGAACTAATCAACTTTTGCAAGGCAGTGTGTTGCACAACCCTCTGTCATTCAGAGGGTTGGGCTTTTACAAAATACATCCTTGAATTAAACTGTTATGAAAGTAATATGTAGTAATCTACAAATCTGATCTGAACAAGAAAGAGACTGGCTATTTAAAAAAAGTACAATGTTAAATCAGGTCAGCATGTACTAGAATAGGTTTTAATGTCACCTGACACATCAGAGAGGGGAAAAAACAAAAAGTGGGGGACAATAAAAAGAAGAATTCCTGATCCCTCTCACTAGGCTTAGATTAAGAGCAGATCTCGATGGAAACTTTGCAGGGCCACCGCCTCTATCCACGGCCCCCAAATCTTAAGATGGGAAGAAGAAGAGTTGCGAATATAGGCTGTCAACTTCTCCGTACGTAACAATTTACATATTCTATTACCTAGAGGGTCATGGCTCAAGGGTAAAGACTTCCAATGGAAAGCAATATGGCAGCGGGCCATAGCACAGATTCTAAAAACAAGTTTATTAGCGGGCTGGGACAAGGGGGGAGTACGAGAGGCCCTGTTCAGGAGAGCCGTCCATGGGTCTGGTGTCAGTGCCACCCCCAAAGCTAGGCTCAAGAGGTTAAACACGTAGGTCCGGATAGTGAATACACAAGGGCAGGACCACCACATATGAAAGTAAGTACCGTCTTGATCACAACCGCGGTAGCAAAGACGGGAGGAAGAGGGAAACATATGTCCGAGTCCTACCGGACAATAGTACCATCTCAATAAGACTTTATAGGCGTTTTCTTTCACTAAAGAGCAGGGAGTCAAACTCCTAATGTTATTCATAATGCAGTTCCACTCCTCAGGATCCAAAGATTCACCTAAGTCGGCTTCCCAACGGGTGTGATAACACGGAAAACATGGGAACAGAGCGTGCAACAGGTGGGAATAAATCTTAGAGATGGTCCCCTTACTACTGGGGTTGGAAGAGCAAAGACTTTCAAACCAAGTTTTCCGCGGTGGAGGACCCGACCGGAGATAGGAAAGAAGAAAATGATGAATTTGAAGAAAGCTAAAGTATTCTCGTGGAGGGGCTGAGAATTTGTCTCTAAAGTGATCCCATGTCAGGGGGTTGTTCACAAAGAATAAGTCAGATTAGTTACCCCAGCCTGTCGCCACCAACGGAAGTGGCTGGAGGTCAGGCCCGGCGGGAACATAGGGTTATGAAACAGGGAACAGAGTACAGATCTAGTGGTAGTTAAGCCATCCCAGAATCTATGTTTACACCAAAGCGCAAGGGTAAGGGAAAGAAAGGAACAACCAGACAACGCAGCTGGAAGCAAAGAAGGGATCCATAAGAAATCCAAAGCAGGAGGTAATTTGCACGTGGCCATCTCCAAAGTCACCCAACGCGGGACGTTATAAGAAACATGAAGTTGAACCGCCTTGGCCAAGTGAGCGGCCTTGATGTATGACCACAAATGTGGGATTGATAGCCCTCCCACAGCATGGTGCCGATGGAGAATTACCGAGCTCAGCCTTGGCCTATGACAGTCCCAGATAAATTTAAAGATCTGTCTCTCTGAAGGGAGAGGACATCTCGGTGGCTGAGAGTGACGGGCAGAGCCCGGAAGAGGTACAGAAGTTTGGCTAAGATAGATCTCTTGACCGTCGCTATCCTCCCAAACCAAGAGATTCGGTATGAACTCCAAAAGTCCAATTCAGCATGGAGGGACTTAAACACCGGGCCATAGTTCACGGCATGAAGAGCAGAATGAGAAGAAGTAATTTTAACACCCAAGGAGGGCAGGAAAGACGTGGACCATTTAAAACTGAAATTCAAAGTCAGCAGTTTCTGCATTGCCGTTGGGCGGGAGACGTTAAGCGATTCACATTTAGAGTGGTTGATCTTAAACCTCTAGAAAGAAGAAAACTTGGACAATCTCACATACAGATTGGGCAAAGAGGTTAAAGGGGAAGACAGGGTAAGTAATATATCGTCCGCTAAAACACAAAATTTATAGTCCGCTGCCCCTACCGATAAACCCCTCACGTCATGATGGTTAAGGATGGCGCATGCCAACGGCTCTATACACAGTGCGAACAGTAGGGGAGATGACGGACAACCCTGACGGGTGCCGCTCCTGATCGGGAAAGTCCGGGATAAGTGACCAGACACAGAGACAATCGCTGCAGGAGTGATGTACAGAGCCTTGATACCTTCAAGAATTGGGCCCGTGAAACCAAAGGACTCCAGGACCACCCATATGTAGTTCCAATCTATGCGATCAAATGCTTTTTCAGCATCCAGCGACAAAAGCATCAGTGGAATGGAACGGTCCTGGGCCAACTGGATCAAATCAAGCACTCGGCGAATATTATCAGGCGCCTTGCGGCCCAAAATGAAACCCGATTTGGCCAGGGTAAGAGGTATCAAAAGCTGTGAGAGGTGACTAGCCAAGACCTTCGAAAATAACTTCACATACTGATTAATGAGGGAGATTGGTCGATAGCTGGCACAAGACGCCGGATCCTTACCCTCCTTCAGTATGACAACAATCTTAGCCAAGAGCATCTGAGAGGGAGGTGTGGACCCGTGCATAAAAGAGGTAAAGAGGGAAGCCAAATGAGGAAAAAGGGATGACTGAAAAGTTCGATAATATGAAGTAGTAAAGTCATCCGGGCCCGGAGCCTTGGAGGATTTGAAAGATTTTTAAAGCCAGGGCGAGTTCCTCAGGAGAGATATCAGCATTCAATGATTGGAGAGCCTCCTCCGGAAGAGACGGTAAGTGAGAAGAGCGTTGAAAAGATTGTAGATGAGACCTCAACATGGGAGATGAATGCACTTTACGACAGTCAGAAAGAGACTCACAGAATTCTGCAAACGCAGCAGCGATTAGTGTCGGTTTATGGGTTATAGAACCAGACAGAAGAGCGAGAGGCTTAATAGAGCGAATCTTGGTCTGTTGGCGGAGCTTGGCTGCCAGCATGGAATCAGGTTTGTTGCATTTTTAAAAAAAAACAAAAAAAAACGCTGCTGAGTCCATTGCAAGGCTCGAAGCACATCCTTAGAGAGCAATAAATTGAGTTCCCCTCTCAGATTAGTCATTTTCAAGAGGTTCTCAGCTGTGGGAGTCTGTTTATGGGCCAGTTCAGCAGCGTGTAAAAGGGAGGACAGCCTATTCCTCTCCTCTGCCCATAGATGCTTAAGCTGAGACGCTGTAGCAATAATTTTGCCCCTCATGAAGGCCTTATGGACACACCAGAGTCCTCAAAGAGATGTCCGATGTAGCGTTAAAATCAAAATATTCCGCCAAGGAGGATCCAAAGTCTTCCCGAATTGTAGGGTCTGATAACAAGGAATCATTAAACCTCCAGGAAGAAGATTTCCCCAAGGAGGCAACACCAAAAAACGAACATTCGATTATGACGTGGTCGGACCTTGTCAAATCATGTACCTTGGCAGAACACAACCCATTCACCAACATCTGGTTAGCAAACAGATAATCAAGATGTGAATTATGGGCATGAGGGTGGGAAAATAAAGTATAGTCCCTCTTTTTCCAATACAAAACGTGCCAACAATCCTATAGTTTATGGGAACCAATTAGAGCTGTGAGTAGTTTTGACTTCTGGGGTAGCCAACTAGCTGGAGGAGGCACAGGGTCCATCAAAGTGTTAAAGTCCCCTCCCAGTACAAGGGCTGAAGTCGGAACCTGATCCAAAAAGCGAGAGAAACCTACCCTCCGGGTCCCGGACTACTTGCGTACAGTTGCGAATCAATATCGAAACCCCCCCTTTTTTTTTTTTTTTCCTGCGGGCAAGAGGAGTGGAAGTGCATATGATAACACTTATCCCAGTACATGGGAATAGCGGTAGAACGAAAATGAGTTTCTTGCAAAAAAAAATCTGCGTGGAGCGAAACATAGTTTACCAAAGCCATCCTTTTGCTTACGCGGTGCTTTGAGGCCCTTAACATTATGTGATATTACCGTGATAACAAAAGGGAGATGCAGGGGAAATAATCTCTCCTCACTCTTCAGGGTCTAGCACCTTGCCAAGGTCTGCTTCCCATTTGGACCAATAGGCTGGGGCATTAGGAAAAGACGTAGAGAGCAAGCGTGAGTATATTTTGGAGATGATGCCCTAACCCGGAACGAAGAGGAACACAGAACCTCAAAAAGGGTGCACCTAGGAAAGGGAGGGCGTCCAAGATAGGACTGAACAAAATAACAGACCTGACAGAAGTGAAAATATTCCCCCTGAAGGGCAGCATAGTGTTCAGTGAATGACTCCCAGTCCATCAAAATAGACAGTAACAGCAAGTCCTGAACCCTAGTGATCCCTTTACTTATCCACCAGCAGAAAGATTCTAATACTAGACCTGGAGGAAACTAGGTTACCAAAAAAAAAAAAAAAGAGTAAAGCACCGGAACAGGGGACCTCAAAGCGTTTCGGAAACTATGTGTTTGCCAAAGCTATAAGGTATGAGTTAGAGTGGGGCTTTTGAAAGGTGTGTGTCCCTAGGAGGGACAGTGCCTTTTTTTAGATGCAAATCCCTCTGTCCCTCTTACCCACCCTGATGGCCCTCTTTTTATGGGGTCAGACTGTGTGGTGGGTATATTAGTGTATCATACTTGTCTACAGCAATAAAACTCACATTAGTGTTTGTATAAATGTCAGTATACATGTATATAAATAAGTCTGTGTAAATAAAATACTTTGGTCTTGTTCTAAATCTGTTATTAGGTTACACAAATAGGTGTCAATAGGTCATGAAATAGTCTAAAAAATTATTGGTAATGCCACGCCCACCAGTCACACCCCCTAAAGCACAACTGTCCCTCTTTTGGCAATTTGAAATGTTGGGAGATATGCCTGGGAGCCCAAGGGCCTCCCCAGGAGCTTTTTTTTTTTTTTCCATCTTGGGGGCACTGGAATTATGGCATGAGGAGTTGGCAAATAAGGCAGTGGTGTTCTGGATGGACAACATGAGCGTGGTTTATGACCTTAATTTGCTAACTTCCTCATCTCCACAAGTCTTGGGGATACTTAGGCAGGTGGTATTGTTATGCATGGGCCATAATATTTTGTTTAAAGCTAAGCATGTCCCAGGTGTAGACAACAAAATTGCAGTATTGTTATGCATGCGCCATAATATCTGGTTCAAAGCTAAGCATGTCCCAGGGGTAGACAACAAAATTGCGGATGCTCTGTCTAGGGAAAGGTGGGAAGAGTTTTTTAAGTTGACACCTCATGCACACCCTAATGGTATTGAATGTCCATCTAAACTCTGGTGCAGCGATCATTGGCTCCAAAGACATGCACAGCATATGCCAGTGCATGGCGATCCTGGGGTGTGTTGTTCAGAGACCGGAGATTAGCCAGCTAGCTCCCAAAGTCCAAATGTTGCAGTTTTTGGTAGCTTTGAAAGTGCAGGGCTTGTCTAAGAGTTCAGTGACTGCAAAATTGGTGGGCTTATCATTTTATTTTAAGATGTTGGAGAGGGAGGATCTGGCCACCAGATCTGTAGTCAGGCGAATTCTCAAAGGTTGGGATAAGTGGGATCACATACATAAGGGCAGGAGGAGACCAGTGGACAGGGCTAGGTTGGAGTCCTGATAAACATATTGCCACAAGTATGCACTGACCAATTTGAGACATGGCTGTTTACAACTGCCTTCGCCATGGTGTTTCACGGGGCATTCAGAATTGGGGATCTTATATCACCTTGGCTTTCCAGGTAAAAAACAGATCAGGAGGGGAGATGTTAATGGGCACTATTGAAGGCCACAGGGGGGCAGGTTGTCCTTTGCAAGCGGTATTGAGCTACGAGTCAGTTAGGCCCCATGTAGGGGTGCCTTTTTAAGACATGCAGATGGTTCTGCATTATCTGTTTTTCAATTTAAAACTGTGTTTATCAGAACATGGGCGAAGTTGGTTTTGGACCCCAGAGCGTATGGCACCCACTCTTTTAGGATTGGGGCGTCAACAGAGGCTGCCATAAGGGGTCATTCAGTGGAAGAAATTAAGAGTGTGGAGAGATGGTGCTCTGGGGCCTGCAAACGTTATGTTAGGCCATAAATTTAAAAAAAAAAAAAAAAAGTGTGTGTGTAATAAAAAAAAAATATAATATATATATATATATATATATATATATATATATATATATATATATATATAATACTAGCAATGGGGGACGGCGCTGCCCATCAGGGATAGGCATTAGGCGGTCCTTAACATAAGAAAAGACCAAGGACCAAAAAAGGTTTGAGGTTGTGTTGTTTTTTTTTTTTTTTTTTTTACACAGGAAATTGGGCAGACTAGATGGGCCGAATGGTTCTTATCTGCCGTCAAATTCTATGTTTCTCTGGCTATATAGGGAATTAATGCACACACATGGATGCAAGACAAACACACACACAGAGACACACAGGCAAATGCACATGCATGCACTGAGATGCATAAAAATCGACACAGTCATACACACATACATGCAATGCACAACATGCAGACACACAGAGTGTGATACAGACCTGCAAAACACACACACACACACACACACACACACACACACACACAGAAGTGAGTCATAAGGGGGTGACTTATGTGTCATTGTAATGAGTTTGTGTCTGTACTTATGCCTCCACTGTGGCATTCATTCATATAGTTGAAATGCATGTGGTGATTGCACATGCTATGGTGGAAGGTGGATCGTGCTGGCTCCCGGGGTGTGAGTGAGTGTGTGTGAGTGAGTGGCATTCATTCATGTAGTTGAAATGCATGTGATAATTGCACATACTATGGTAGAAGGTGGATCGTGCTGGCTCCCGGGGTGTGAGTGAGTGTGTGTGTGTGAGACTATGGTGGAAGGTGGATCATGCTGGCTCCTGGGGTGTGAGTGAGTGCATGTGAGTGTGAGAATGAGTGATTGTATGTGAGTGATTGCGTGAATGAGTTAGTGAGTGTGTGTGATTGAGTGAGAATGTGTGAGTCAGAGTGTGAGTAAGAGGGTGTATGAAAGTGAGTGAGAGTATGAGTGAGAGCGTGTGTGTGTGATTGAGTGTGTGTGTTTTTTTGGCTGATGTGTTTGTGTCTCTGGTGTAGGAGCGAGTGGCAGCCATTTTGTTTTTTCAGTTACTTGGATAGTGGTGAGCGGGCTGGATAGTGGGGGCAGGCCAACTCCCTGCATGATTTAAATCACTCCCCCATTGAATCACCCAATGAGAGCAGTAACTCCTCCTTACTTAACCCTTTGAGTGCCAGAGGAGTACGCAACCATTGCAAAGCTGGCACTCAAAGGGTTAAGTTATGGTAACATAGCAGTATAACACACGGTGGCTCCAGGGACGGCCCTAACATGGGTCCTGGTGGGTCCATGGACCCAGGCGGCACGTTGACTGGGGCGGCTATTTGCCGCCCACTGTATGTCAGCCAGCCGCCAGGTCTGTCCACATGGCACAGGACAAAGAGTTTTGACTCGCTCCTGCGAGTGGCGCTCCTGCTGTGACAGTAATTAGTGTGGCTCAGCCTCAGTCTGTCAGCCTGACTGAGGCTGAGTCAGACTAATCACTGTCACAGCAGGCGCGCTTGGCAGGGTGTCGCCTGCAAAAAAAAAAAAGCTTGCCGGTAGAGGCGCTGACTTAACAGCCACTCTGCGGGCGGGCTGTCAGCTTGCACACAGACATCCTCCCATGTTGTCTCTCTCGCTCCCCGCGCTGTACTGAGGTCAGAGCGCCAGGACTCACGTGACCTGCCGGCACTCAGACATCAGACCATGCGGGGAGTGCGAGAGGCAGCATGGGAGGATCAAGCTGCCTGCCATTAGACACCAGTGAGCTGGACAACTGTGGGTGCTGGCGGGGGTAAGTCCTGGGTGGGCAATGGGGCGTGTCCTGGGGTGCTGGGGTAAGTCCTGGGTGGGCATGTCCTGGGATGCAGGGGTACATCCTGGATGGGCAATGGGGCATGTCCTGGGGTAAAACCTGGGTGGGCATTGGGACATGTTCTGGGATGCTGGGGTAAGTCCTGGATGGGCAATGGGGCATGTCCTGGGGTGCTGGGGTAAGTCCTGGGTGGGCATGTCCTGGGGTGCTGGGGTACATCCTGGGTGGGCAGTGGGGCATGTGCTGGGTTAAGTCCTGGGTGGGCAATGGGGCATGATCTGGGGTGCTGAGGTAAGTCCTGGAAGGGCAGTTGGGCATGTGCTGGGGTAAGTACTGGATGGGCAATGGGGCATGTCCTGGGGTGCTGAGGTAAGTCCTGGGTCAGCAATATGGGTGCTGGGGTTTGTTTTAATGGGCATCTGGCAGTTGCATACTTAATGGGCAAACTGGTTGTGGCATATGGAGGGAGAAGAGAGACAGAGGTTGGAAGAGAAGAGAGACAGACAGACATGGAGGAGAGAAAGACAAAAGAGGAGAAGATACATGGCAAAGGGACACATGGGGAGAGGAGAGACACATGTATGACATGGTGAAAAGAGAGACAGACATGGGTGGGATGGAGGGAGGGAGAGAGAGACAGACATGGGTGGCATGGAGAGAGAGAGAGACCTGGGTGGCATGGAGAGAGAGAGACCTGGGTGGCATGGAGGGAGTGAGAGAGAGAGACATGGGTGACATGGAGGGAGTGAGAGAGAGACATGGGTGGCATGGAGGGGGAGAGAGAGAGAGAGACGGGTGGCATGGAGGGAGAGAGAGAGAGACAGACATGGGTGGCATGGAGGGAGAGAAAGAGACATGGGTGGCATGGAGGGAGGGAGAGAGAGAGACATGGGTGGCATGGAGGGAGAGACATGGGGGGGGAGACAGACATAGATGGTATTTTATAACTGTCCATTTTTTTTTTACATCTGTAGCAGAGTTAGATAGCAATCTTTCACACAGGACACCACTTTAACAATTTCATAACCAGGGATGTCTGCTCCTGTACGGTTAGATTTTATAACCCTATGAGTACAGGAGCAGAAAATTCTAACCCTTTGAGTACAGGAGCAGACATCCCTGGTTATGAAAGGGTTAAAGTGGTGTCATATGTGAAAGATTGCTATCTAACACTGCTGCAATTGCAAAAAAAAAGGACAGTTTTAAAATATTATCTAAAATGTGCAGTTCTTCCATTTGTCACATTATACTAACTGCACCGGGAATGTAACCAGGGGAGTTGGTTGGCTTTGAAAGACCTGGGGCTTAACCCTTAGTGTGCCAGAGGGGTATGCAGTGCATTGCAATGCACTGCATACCCCTGCACTCAAAGGGTTAAATTTGCTTAGAGCAGCCATATGGGCGTGTTTTGGTGGGTGTAGTTTGGGGGGCAGCATTTCATCCTTGGACCCAGGCAGCACAATGTGTTGGGCCGGCCTTGGGTGGCTCTTCAGTTGAGGCAGCGTAGCAATATGCTGAGGAACAAATAGAAAGTGGTGTTTGAGGCTTGCCATCTGTAACATACAGCAAAGCATCTCTCTCCCTTTAAGGAGAAAGGGTGGGAAGCAGGAAGTGGAGGAGTGACAGTTGAAAACAGTTAGTGAGGTGACTGAAGAGATGAAAAACGTTAAATAAGAGTTTCTATTAAGTCTGTCCCTGAGTTTGTATTTTATGGAAACATTACACCCTCGTACTGAAACAGAGTGTATGAAGGGTTACAATTATCTGTGGGAGGTGAAACAGTGTGTTTGTGGGGTCATGATCATGAGTGAGAGTGTGTGTGGACTGGGAGAAGTTACTGATATTCCCTACTTCAGGAGCACGTGACAGCTATATTTTTTTGGAGGGGGCGGGCCAACTCCGTGTATGATAAAACATGCCCCCACTGAATCACCCAATGGGAGCAGTAAAGTCCCCATTGAATCACCCAATGGGAGTTGTGTCTCCTAATGAGCCATAAATGATGTAATGAGACATTCTGTTCAATGCGAGTTTCTTTTCTGAGGAGACATAAATTATGTTCTGTGTGTGGGGTACCATAACTAACAATTAGATGTTATCGTGTACTAGTCAGGATGCATGATGTGTTTCAGGTTCAGTCAAGGTTCCGGTGCAGGTGTGGCTTATTGGCCACTCCTTCAACTATTGGGCGGAAAGGCACACCGCTGGGGGTCAGGTGGGGCTGCCACAAGAGAGATTTAGACTGAGGTGGCTGGGGAAATGAGGCCTTCAATGGACTGAGATGGCTGGTAGGCTGGAGCATGCAAGGACCAGGTGGGGAGAGCCAGACATCATTGTGCTGCATGCAGGTGGGAACGATCTTACCTCCCGCAATTCGATGCAGCTGATTCTGGACATTCAGCAAGCATGCAGCGTGGTGTGGTGTCTCTCTCCCCAGGTTGTAATTGCGTGCTCTGAAATTGTTCAAAGGGTGGAATGGAGAGGGGCAGCTTCTAACAATGCCATTGAGAAGTCCAGATAAAAGGTTAATCTCTCAGTCAGGAAGTTTATGCTCTCTCGCGGGGGTCACGTTATTAGCCATAAGGAATTGGTGGCTTCTGACACCAGTCTTTATAGGGCTGATGGGGTCCATTTGTCCCTTACAGGTCTGGATAGGTTTAATTTGGCCATAGCATTAGGACTATCCTAGATATTGGAGGTGCGGTTTAGTGGGGTAAAGAGGTCCAAGTAATTTCCCTCTTTTTGGGTGGCGAAATGTCTCTCCTGGGAACTGTGTCGGTGGGGCATACCTGAAGGTTCCGTTTAAGTCAGGACACCAGTTGTGCGGCTGATGTGGCCTGAGGGGAAAAGGTTTTGCCAAGTACCAACACCAAGGGCACGAAGTGGTGAGCTGCTGTGGAGGGTGGGGAGGTGGGACTAAAAATGTCTGGTAAAGCCTCCCCATCTAGGTAGCTGCCCTGGCAGGGGTGCGTGCAAGGCCGATCCCATGCCAGGACACCATGGTCCAGGAGCTCCACATTATGAGGGTGGGTTCAAGGGTTTAATTAGTTAATTAGACCTTAAATAAACCGTGACCTCCATTTATCCCACAATTACTGTGTCGTGTCTTTATTTCATTGAGTGTAAAAAGTTTGTCAGGCAGGATGTTGGTGTGTATTGTAAGTGGTTGTGGTTTGGTTTGTTGGGGGTGGGGGGGAAGAAGCAGGATTTGGGGAAAGGGGGGTATGGCATGCACGCCTCATGACACTCAGTGTCAGTGTTGCCTTCGGTTATTTGTATCTCCAGAGATTGAGCCTGTGCCTGTTAGTGTTGCCTTCAGTTACCTTTGTCTCCAGAGATTGAGCATTTGCCTGTCAGTATTGCCTGTGGTTATCTCAGTCCTCTTGGCTGGTCCTGTGCCTGCTTGAGTTCCTCCGCTGACCAGTCCTCAGGGATTCTCCCTGTCTGTCCTGTCAGTCCTACCTCGGTCATCCTAGCCTGCTAACCTAGGACAGACTAGTGTCTGTCAGTGTTATCTCCAGTTACCAGGACCGCATCACTCTTCAGTGTTCCGATTGCATGTCTTCTCTTCCCCAGTTCCTGGGGATTCTCCCCTGCAGTTACCTACCTTCTAGCTCTTGGGCAGCCTTCTAGGTGGTACTGCTGAGGTTCTGTTACTGGTTCCTGTCATCTGTTCCTGCAATTATATTATTGCTTGTTTTGCTTATTTCTGTACCCTGACCTGTGTCAGATTAGGGAAGTGCCTCGGTACTGTCTGGATCTGGACCTGTGAAGGGGATCCTGTGTTCTTTATTATTCTCAATAAAGCGGATTTTACCTTAACAAATTGTCTGAGTGTTCTTAAAAACCATGACATATTGTCCATATTTTAAATTTGTGGAAACATGAAGTGTAACAGTTCTAAGATCCTGTGTTTCCAGTTCCATCAGTCCAAAAATATTGCCTATAAGAAATGGAAAACTCTACCAATGTGTGGAGCCATTTCCGGAGACATGACCTGGCAGTACACTACACAGTGGTGTCTCAAATCCCTCCGTACCCCTCCATTGTTTCAATGCTGTAACAGCAATGGAGCTTAGAAGGTGCCTTGCACAGAGTTTGAGCATATCTTCCCATTGATATGCTGCAGGTGTTTATGTGCCCTGAAGTAGAAAGTATTTCTAAGAGAAGAAGTGAGAGCTTGTTTTGAGTGTCTGCCAATTTATACAAAGTACACATATCTGAGAGTCCTAGCTGGGAACTTGTTGGGTTTCACCTGGAGACTGTGGATTTAGGGCACTGTCTCAGGATCTCTGGATGAAACATTAAGTTTTCTGGGTAACACGAGCGCTGGCTGCTCCTGCGCTGCTTTTAGCTTATTGTAAGGGGAAAAAACAGACTAGCTCCTGCACTGGCATGAGGCTGAGGCATTGCATCAGCGGGCAAGTGTCTTCAGCCAGCCAGTGCAGCGTGATGATTAGATAGAAGGGGCGAAGCTCAGTAAGAAGAGTGAAGACAGCCGCATTATTACTTTGCTTGCCAACGTCTCACAAGGAGCAGGAGAAGGAGTAGGAGTATTGTGGAGAACCTGGCAACCAGTATTGGCTGGTAAGTGTTTTTTTCTTTTTCCATTTAACCCTTTGAGTGCTAGAGGGGTGTGCATTGCAATATGTTGTGTACCTCTCTGGTACTCAAAGGGTTAATCTTTTTTTTTTTTTTTTTTTTTTAATATCAGATCTTAGGGTGATGGTAATTCAAAAGTTCCCAGCTATGTAGAGAGGTCTCAAACGCATTGGTTCCCAATGGGAATTTTTATCTGTGCTCCAGATGTGCTCAATTTTGCCTTTACATATGGCTCAGTGTATGAAAAGAAAATATTGTTGCTGTATTATTGCAACCTACATAAAGATATTGTCCTTTTATTAGTATTTGGAGAGTTCGGTACCAGAACATTTTCCCTAGAACTGATGAGCCCATCACTCGACACTGGAACGGATATGGCCAGTGTCACTACTTCACAGTTTATAGAATTAAGTTCCATATTGGTCTGATTTTGAATTTCAACCCTCCTTTAAAATGCACATGTGACTTGTCAGTTGAAGTTTTTGGATAAGGAGTTATTCTTCTACAAACAGTGCCAGAAGAAAATACCAGTAATGACCATTTACCTCTAGCATTCGAGGGGTCAAAAGGCTAATCTAATCAATGGGGCTTTGTATCTTTCTGAGGTGCAGTTGCTTTGCCCCATAATTACTCTAGTCTTTTTCAAACTTCAGCCTCAGTCTGCATTATGAAAGAATTACACTTGTTAGTCATTTGGGCTACCCTATTTCACACATCACTGTTCGATACAAGTTCATCTACATTGACTGTAATGAATATAGTAATGAGTAAAATAGGCAGGATATGCAGTCTAAAACACTGAAAGCAGCACATTTCTTCGTATATAAAATCTGCTTTCTTACTGATGTGGACTGAATAGACCAAAATTGTTTTTGAATGAAAATTATATGTTTTCTTCCACTAACAGTTACAATGTTGGTGTACTTCCACTGCTGAAATATTTATTACAGCCCAAACTTTTTTATATATAATGTGTGTGAAAATGTCACTTTGTTATATGGGGGCATAGCAGCCATGGGTATAAGTGTCTTCCACTAGGAGGAAGATCACTTTACTTTAGAGGTGGTATAACCTTTTTTACCCCTTGTTTATCGCTAGTTCTTCCTCACAAGTAGGAATCAGGACTGGTCTCTTTCAGATCTTTTTATTTATTTTATTCAGACCATTTATTAGGGTATGAAAGCAGGTTGGTCGGTAGCCCTTCATACCATTTAGGGATCCTGCTGAGCTGAGAGCTACTGAGTACTTCTCAGCTCATGAGACTGTGTGGAGCACTTCTGGGGCAAATTAAACTCTCTATAGGAAACAAATAAAATGTCCATAGGCCTAAATGGGGCTTTTAAAGGGATAGTAATGTTTCATAATAAAAGCAGCTCTAATTAATCATCATAGTATTTGGACTTCGGAGAGTGTTATTTCAATTCTGTCAGAGTTGTAGTTCAAGAGTAATTCAATAATAAAGTATCCCCTTCCCGCCCCTTTTACTGATGTAACACTGTTCAGCCAGAGCAGAAGGGAGGTGCCCAGGTAGACTGCAGAGAGGGACAATCTTCAATTAAGATAAGGGAAAACCTGAAAAACTTGTCAAGGGGGGGCGGGGATTTCATTGTTCACACAGGAAGAAGATTGTCCCCTTCTGTTATCTGTCTGGTCTATGGACTGGATTCCACATCTGAGAAGAGATTGCTTACACTAGGAAAAAGGGACGGGGAGGGGAAACTTTTCTTGTGAATATCTCATAAACCATAAAGGTTTGAGAGATAAGACTTGTATCATTCTTCATGTTTTGTAATGCCTACAAAATAAAATAAAGAAAAAATGAAGTATTACTATCCCTTTAACACACTGGATGCTAGAGAGAGAGAGAGAGAGAGATCTGTGCTTCTCTAGAATTCAAGGTGTTAAAACTCCCACGTATATCAGTGGGAGTGTTTAATGGTTCCTTGTAGTTCAATTGGTTTGCCCCAAATTACTTCACTTCTGTCTATGCATGTATGTATACAACTGTGTGAGAATGTATGTATGTATGTATGTATGTATGTATGTATACAACTTTATGATTATGTATCTATGTATGCATACAACTGTGAGTATGTATTATATATGTATACAAGTATGTGAGTATGTAGTATACAACTGTGCGAGCATGCATGTATGTATGTATAGAACTGTCTAATGGTTCCTTGTAGTTCAGTTGGTTTGCCCCAAATTACTTCACTTTTGTCTATGCATGTGAGTATGTATGTATGTATGTATACAATTGTGTGAGTATGTATGTATGTTTATATACAGCTGTGCGAGTATGTATGTATACATCTGTGTGAGTATGTATGTACTTGGCGCTTTACATTTAATATAGGAGGGGTACAATAAGTGCAGTAATGAAGTGCTTATATACATAATCATAAGGGGAACACTAGGGGAGTATACATTAGGATACAGGGTCCCTGCCCTGTAGACCTTACAATCTAAGTATACATAAATTATGTAAAATACCCTGGTATAGCCACGATCATGGCTGTATACACATGCACACCGTCAAGTAGAGCAATTATGGGACAAAGCAACTACACCAGAGGTGGGCAATGTGAAGCCCTCCAGTTGCTGCTAGACAGCGGCTTCCAGCGGCTGGTGAGGGAACATGATGGGAGCTGTAATCTGGCAGCATCTGGAGGGCCTCATGTTGCCCACCCCTGAACTACAGAAAACAATACCATTGCTAGATGTCTCCAGTGGGACAGTGCGGAAAATGTGTTTGAGTTGTCTCTAGCATCCAGGGGGGTAAATGGGGCTTTTAACCATTTGAGTACCAGAGGGCTATGTATTGGACTCTCAACACTCAGTGGGTTATCTCCTTGAATTCTTTGCAGTACTTTAGACACCTCACAACTATTCAAGGGGTTAAAAGCACAATTTAAATCAGTGGGAATTTATATTCGTTCTCTCTGGTGCATTAGGGAACAAATAAACATCCTCACTGATTGTGTGTATGTGGGTGTCTGCAATCTTTATTCCAAGAGGAATCCAGAGTCCTGCCCCCCCCCCACTTGTGTTACATAGCAATAAAAGCCCTGTTGCATGTTTTTCTATATACAATAAGGTCACTGCTCCTTTTAAGTCTAAAGTTACCCACCCTATGCCAGCTTTCATCCACACTGAAAGAAGCATTTGTACTCAGATAAATTACAACTTGAGGGGTTGTTTTTCATGAGCAATGGTTTTTTTTCTATCAGCTTTGGGACTTGACTGCTGGGAAACTAATGGCTGAACTATCTGAGCATACAGGACCTGTTCATACTGTGGAGTTCCACCCCAATGAGTACCTTCTGGCATCAGGAAGCATGGACAGGTGAGTGTATGTGGGAAGGAGGTATTTGTGGGGCAAGAAATAACACTGTCATTCTGATCTCTGTATTCTATCTTTATTTAGGACTGTACGTTTCTGGGACTTGGAGAAGTTCCAGTTAGTTGGCTGTACGGAGGGAGAGGCCATTCCTGTCAGGTGAGATGTCAATGAGACTAATGTACAAAGAGGAACTCGAGCAAACCAGCTATAAAGGGAACAAATAAAAATTCCCACTTAGCTGGGTGATCGATCGGCCAGCCCTTAAGGGGTTTAATGTATGAGTTTTTATTTGTTCCCTGTGGTACAGTAGGATTGCTCCACTTTGTGCGTGAGGCTTTATGAGGTAGCAGATAGAAGATTATAAAGAAGAGAAGTGGGTATGTTTAGGCAGGTGGCTGTCAGAGTTGTTGAGTGGAAAAAAAAAAAAAAAAAAAGGCTGTAATCTTCTGGACTTTCTTCCCTACAGGGCCATCCTTTTTAGCAGTGATGGTGGTTGTCTGTTCTGTGGGGGGCGAGACGCTCTACGTGTGTATGGCTGGGAGCCAGAACGATGTTTCGATACAGTTTCTGTGGGATGGGGCAAGGTTTCTGACCTGGCCATCTGTAACAATCAGCTGGTGAGTGATCATTCAGGCCAATCTGACTGGTAAAATGGAAGCATTTTGATACTTGCTATAATCTGTTAGAGAGCCGTCTCCCATTTCTATATATGGGAGACTGCAAAATACAAGTAAGATCTATTCAATATGGTTTAAGCTGTGTGCTGCCTCATGAAGTGTTTTAGTGTCTTTGTAGTTCTGGAGGTGCAGATGGGGTGCTGAGGACTGTAGACAAACTTCTAGTATCTAATTGGAATAGAAGGTTACGCTAGTTCTTATGACAGTGAACAAATAGTGGGATTGATATGAGGAAAGGGTGGAGTGTATATTTAGATGGAGTAACCTATTATATGTTTGGTGGCACAGTGGATACTACCCATTTGTTACAACTACAATATACTTTAGTCTGTACAGTGGTGTTATAGTGGATTGAATGGCATGCTGTTTTTAACCACTTCTCTCAAGGGACTCGAGATCTAAGGCAGTTCAAGTTGTAAATAATGTGCTGATATCATATGTGGGTGCAAATATTATGTTTTTTTTCTTTCTACTGGCTTGCAGATTGGAGTTTCTAGTATCCAGTCCAATGTCTCCACCTTTGTGGTTGACTTGACTCGGGTGAAGATGACAGGTACTGCCCCACAGGGACCCTTTACGCCAGCGATACCAGACACCCAACCAACTGCAACTGGGTCTTCTCTTAGACGTATCTATGAACGCCCATCTACTACCTGCAGTAAGCCAAAGAGGTACTAGAAAATGGATTCATATTGTTAATTTTAGTAAACCTGCTAAATTAGAGCTGTTTACTATCTGATACTGTTGCTTAGCACCAGCTCTTTTGTTTGTTGTTTATCAGTCAATCTCATCACATCGATCTGTCCCATCCCTTTTGTACATCCATGTATCGATCAGGACTGTTAAGTCACATGACCACTTCTGGTTCTGTGATGTGCATACCTGGGAACTTTCCATTGATATCCACCCGGAGGGGAGTCCTCTGGTGCAGCAGGGGGTGAGAATAATGTCACGAATTGCGTCAAAAAGGGGCAGGGCTTGACGTGCGTGGGGGGTGAGAAGGCTTAAAGGTGTGAGGCAGAGCTCAAAAGAAGGCTGGGGAAGGAGTTACAATGGGGGAAACAGCAGGAGTGGGTAGAGTTTCAATAGAAACTCCCCACATTTGGAGGAATCGGCCTCTGCCCTGGAGACCCAGTAAAGCAGTGTCAAAACCGGAGTCACCGGGGCAAATCTGGAGCGTTCCCAGGTATGATGATGAGAAAATCCAGGGCTGGGAGTGTAGTAGTGCGTGCTGGATTTGTTGTACTTTATTTGCTAGGTAGTGTGTTCCTATTTGGCACAACTTATTAACTAGGAATCGCAATGCCTTGCACAATTGAAAGCATGTCTAAAACGTATTGCTAATCCGATTATCTGGACTAGAATCATATGTAATATATGCAACAATGATGCTTTGCAACAGAACATGAGGAATTTTGAAAGAAGTTTGTGCTTCAGCCCTTCGAGTTGATGTATAGTTTAAGCCCTCTGGTACGTAACCGTTTGAGTGCCAGAGGGTTAAGCAATGTGTTGCATACCCCTCTGGCACTCAGTGTAAACATGTAAATGAGGAATTTGTTCAGCCTAGTTTACACTCAGCATTCTTATTTATCCCCCACAAAAATATAAAATTATACATAATTCTTCAAGTCTCATTCTGAGCCATTTGCCTGTGTGCCCTACCAAACTTGTGGCCCTAGGGCTAGGTTTGTCCCTTTAGCATTCATGTAATTGATGCTGCAGGTTACAACCTCACACCCAACACCTTGGGGATTTCACGGTCTTTCCCCTGTCATTTCTGTTGGTTTTTATGGGCTTTTCTTGATTTTTCACAGGGTAAGTCCTAGCAGTGATGATGAGGAGAAAGACTCAAGAGCTGAGATCCAGAACCCTGAAGAATATAAGGAGATCTTTCAGCCAAGGAGTGCAATCTGTGAGTGGTGCTGGTGAAGTGGGTAACACTATCAGTTTATAGAACACAAATACATTGCCTTTAACACCTTTCTGTGTTTCTCTCTACTGTCCTGGGGCCATATGCATTAAGATAAAAGTGGAACAATTGCTGCCCTCCCAGCAAGTATGCTTCTCTGTGAGCACAATTGCTGAGGAAACTAGGCCACATTGTGAACCTATGTGAATCTTCTGGAGAGCAGAAAGGGGATCAAAAAATGTAGCTTGTGCTCTTCCCTTAATCCCACAATGTCGACTGAACTGGAAGACTCCAAGTCCCACAGCTCCAAGTTATATGCGGCACAACAATCTGTCCCCTCAGATTTCTAAGGACCGGTTTGGTTTTCAAACCTGATCCAAGCAGTCTGTTGGAACTGTACTCTCAACACCGCGAAGTCCATGATTTCCAGTAACATTATTCCAGGTTCAGTCCATCCCTCTGCCGGGTGTCTGTTTTCTGACCACAACCCATGAAACGAGTGACAGGAATTATTTTTAGGTTGTGCAGTGCAGCCCACAGGATTTATACAAAGTCTGCTCCCAAAGGAGCTGACTTAGTAAAACATATTGGTTGCCCTGTAAATGGGACTTTTAGCTCCTCGAATGCTAGATGTCTGCAACACTGTGAAGCAATTCTTCTGAGTCCTTTGTAGCGTTCCATGGGTTAAAAACACACATCGATGAGAAGTTTTTTGTCCCCCATCATATGCAGTTTGCACATCCAGAATACCTCCACTTCAGAGAGAGAGAGAGAGGTGTGTGTGTGTGTGTGTGTGTGTGTGTGTGTGTGTGTGTGTGTGTGTGTGTGTGTGTGTGTGTGTGTCTTGTTTTCACTTCCTCTCAAATATTCCTGACAGTCTTAACTGCCTTTCTCTTGTCAGCCTTCATGAACTTCACTACATATTTTACCTCTCCCTACTCCTCCTCCATCTCTTTTTCTGTCACATTTTCTGATCCCACATAATACCCTTCTGTAGTTTTTACCCTTTTATCTGTTGCAGAATCCCTCTGCCCCCGTTCTTTCTCTGCTTTTACTACTTTTCTATTTGTCCCACTAACTAGGCGGACTTTGTCGTTTTCTCTTCATTCTTCACAGCTCGAACTCCACCACGGAACAGTGAGCCATTTCCAGCCCCACCTGAGGATGGTAAGTGAGACATTAAAGGGATAGTAATACTTAAGTATTACTAATCCCTGTAGCAAAGTCCTATTAAAAATAAATGTTTTGCCCCCAGTGTCATCTTTCAGACCTTTATGGTTTGAGAGATGATTGCTCCTAAAGTTGTCCTCTCCCTTCGCCTTCCCCGAAGTCAGCGTTGTAGCTGACTGAAGGGAAATCCAGTCATAGATCATCAGGCGGCTGTACAGCAGAGCCGCGATCGCGTTAATTAATAAAAAATCTTTCACTAAAACGGTCTTCTACGTGTGCTTGCAAACCAAGCACACGTAGAAGACCACTTCGGTGAAAGTTTTCTTTTTTATTAACGTGATCGCGGCTGTGCTGGAGAGCCGCCTGAAAGTCATACGACTTGCTTCCCTGCAGTTAGCTAGAACGTTGACTACGGGGATGGGGGAGGGAGAGGGCAACTTTAGGAGAGATCATCTCTCAAACCATAAAGGTTTGAGAGATGACACTGAGGGCAATACATTTATTTTTAATAGGACTTAAATATTACTATCCCTTTAAGGTCACAGTAATAGTCATGTTTATCATTCTACCATTTCCGCAAGTTAGAAGAAAGGTGAGAATCTGTTGTATAATACACAGAGGCTGACGTATACATACCTACCAAGTGTTCCTTTTTAGGAGTGACAGTCCCTCTTTGAGACCCAAGTCCCACTGTCCCTCTTTCTACCCTGGTGTCCCTCTTTTTAGGAGATCAGACTGTGTGGTGTGTATATAATTGTATCACATTGCTCCACAGCCATAAAACTCGCGTAAATGTTTTGGTTAATCTTCAGTATACGTGTTTGTAAATAAAATTATTTGGTCTTGCTTTAAATCCTTTATTCAGTTACACAAAGAGGTGTCAATAGGTCCCAAAGTAACCTAATAATTCTCAGCAACGCCCCACTCACCAGCCGCACCCCCAGAAACACCACCTATTGAAATGTTGGGAGGTATGTGTATGAAACTGAACTGGAGCAAACCAACTGCTTCATATGGTACAAATAAAAGAACCATTAAAATGAATGGTCATTTTTAACTCTCTCTATAGAGGTACCAATGCATTGCAATGCAATGTGTTAGGTAAAATTTCTCCAAAATGAATGGTAATTTTTAGGAGTGATTTGTCTCTTACAGTGCAGGTGGTTTCTTCCAGTCCTTCTTAGTACATCAGCCTCCCTGTATTCAAATGGAAGTAGACAGTTTTTACTAAAAGTTTCCAAATCCCTGCTCACTGGATATATATGTGACAGAGCAATTCTGTCTGTGTGCATTTGCAGCACTCAAGTGCTGATCACTCATATATTCATGCACCAGTAAGAAAGCATCTAAAAGCAACATAATTATATGTATAAACATCTAGCAACATTTTGCTAAGTGCTAACTCCAGTTGACTTTTGAAAAGTGGAGTAGAAATGGTCTTGGCCAAATAAGAATTGTGTACCAATGTATTTATAAAGAAATTTGCTAATTGCACCAAAAATAAAGCCGTTTTTAGGGCTTAAATCATAACGCCACATAAAACCTGTTCTTATTGGAAGTATATAATACCGCTATGTGTGCGAATATATGCAGAATATTCTCAGATAGACATATTTATAAACGTGACTTTATTTCTTTATAAATATGACCAGGAGTTGTGAATTTTAGCAACAATTCTTAAGAATACAATAAGAAGGCTTTTTATACATCGCCCCGCAGGACACAGACATGCACAAATGCACACGCAGATACAAATCTCTAACAGCTCAGGTAGGATTCTGTAACGTGTAACCGATTTAGTAGAACACTTTTGCCTTAGGTTGGCAAAACAGAAACATATCCATGTTTTATCATGTAAGTGATACAATAAGTGGCACAACTATTAAAGGAACAGTGAACAATCGCCACTCGGCTGCCTGAACTGGATTTCCACTCCTAAAATCCCAAAAAATTCCAAATACACAAAAAAGGTCTGGCGCATAAATGGTGATTGATAATATAAGATAATCTGACTTGTATAATATATAAAAAATACTCAAATCTAATCCGATACAAAACGTGATGTTTAATCTCTACATATAACAAATAGACATAGACTCATACGTGAACATATATTACTCCAAATTCATATACAAAGGAGACTACTCCATAGATTCCTATAATTCTTGTAATGGGATAACCTCAATCTATATCCTAATCTGAAGTGACCTAATCTACCGATCAGATAAGGTAGCTTCAGATGTATGTCCCAAAAGGTTACTATATTTAACCTGCTCTGTGCATGAGATCTCTAACTACACCCGAGTGGGCTTACACAATAAATTCATAACGAACAACGTACAGAGATATAAATCCAATAAATTTGTGGAGCCCCCAGTCAAATGGGTCCAAGTGAAAAAACAGCAATACAGTAAACACAGAATCATATATACCAGAAACACCTGCTACTTCTAACACCCCCTCAGTCCTACAACTAAACGATTGATTGTTCAAACACAGTATATAATAAAAAACAGGACTTATAATTTTAAGTCCTTTGCTGCTAGCCAGACCTGAAAAGTTACTCGCCACTGCAAGCCAAAACATACCCACCAGGGCTGAATTTCTACTCACAAGGGCTAAATTTTCACTCTCCATTGGCTAGTGGCGAGTGGAAATTTTGAGCCCTGATTAAAAAAAAAATATAAAAAAGCTCTCTGATAGACAGAAAAATGTCAATCTTATTGAGTGTATATCAACTACTCATACTTCCCACAGACACATATATGCAACAATATATTCTTGCTTGTTATTACTTGTGCGTAATAAGAAGTATCCTGTATATTACAAGTGACTTGATAAATACTTCACTCGGTACTCAAACAGGCACATATATCCGACAATATAATACAATCTTGTTTTTTCTTTTTCCTGTGTGTTACAAGTGACTTAACTGACACTTCACTTGGGACTCCTTTATGTGTCTCAAATGAATTGTTAAAGGGGAACTACCACCCCGCAATAACTTAAGCTTGATTGATTGTTCATCTGGCGACTAGCTGCTTAGTAGCGCTAGTCGCCAGAAATATTACCTGGTTCTGCAGATATCGGCGTTTTACCGATGGTGACAGGAGCAGGAAGCACGGACGTCTCTTCATGGTGACGTCGGTGCGCCTGCGTTTTCAGTCCCTTTTGAGCCGACCGGCTTGTTAAAATATATACACAGACTTAGTCTGGTTTGTATTTGCCAACACTTCACAGGTGTTTATACGTAACCACAATGCATGTGCTAATTTAACAATTCAAGCAAAAACACAAACTTTCCTCTAATCGTGTTAAGCGACGCTTCACGTGTGTTAACAATTCAAGCGTATAAACAAACATTCATTCATGTTAACCAGCACTTCACTGGTGTTGTGTTCAATTCAGGCAGCCAATGTACACCCAGTTTAAGATTGCTTTCTGTGCATGTTATTATTGTAACGATTAAAAGTTTCCAATACTTTACGGGTGTTCTATTTGGCAATGCCAGCTGGTGACCAGCCTTCTATTGCCAGTTCCTTGAACAAGTAATATTAGAATATGTTTAACGCTTGACGTTTGACTTGCAGTTACCCTGACCAGGTGTTTAGTTGCTTGAATGTTACTGCGGCGTCTACAGCCGCGCACGCACTACAGATACGCAACTGGCGTGCGCACGCAACTGGCATGCGCGCGCAACAGACGAATTGCAGTATTGTGCCTGTGCGTGTTTGGGTTGTGCAAATGGAAAGCAGAAACTAAAAGGAGTGTTATACCAGCATGTTAACCCTTTGAATGCCAGAGGGCATTGCAATGCGTTGTGCACCCCTCTGGCACTCAAAGGGTTAAGGTATAGAGAGGCATGTCAGAGTTAAATAGCAGTGGGAAGTGTATTCATACCTGGGAACTTTGATTTGTGGAGTCCCTGGAGGGGAGTCATGTGGTGCTGATGTGGATAGACAAATGGGGCAATTTAGGTTAAAAGTGGGCGGGGCTTAATCACGAGTAGGGGGCTTAACCCCTTCGCGACACAGGACGTACATGTACGTCCTGTGTGGCTGTCACTTAGTGACAGAGGACGTACATGTACGTCCCGGAAATCCGGCTCCCCGCGCGGCTGCACGCCGTTCGGGGACGCCGGATTCTTTTAGGAAAAAAAAAAAAAAAGTTAGACGGACGTTAAGTGACGGCCGCGTCTGCACGCGGCCGTCACTAAGGGGTTAACATAAATGTGAAATAGTATTAGTAATTGGAGGGGGAAGGAGGAGAAGTGGGAGGGAAATGCAAGTTTACAGTGTGAGGGGTTTGAACACACTCCCTGAAGTGTAAAACTTGATACACAACCTTGTGGCAGTCAGTGGGTTAAGTAGGGTGACCACATTTCCATTCTGCCATTCCGGGACATGTGGTCACCCTAGTCCCACAGCTGAGGCTCCCGCCGGCGCTGACCATCTTTCTGAGGCTGACACAGAGTAAGAGTTCCAGTGGGAACTCTTATGCTGTGTCAGTCTTAGAAAGATGGTCAGCGCCAACGGGAGCCTTAGCCGCTGGTCTCACTTGCAGTGCCACCATACCTGCTCCATCCCAGCTGTCTCGCACTCACCAGTCCAGCCAACCAATGAAATGTATTTGCTATATGGTTCTCATTACTCTGTGTCCACCTCAGAAAGATGGTCTGTGCCGATGGGAACCTCAGCCTCTGGTCTAACTTGCAGCACCAGCATACCTGCTCCATCCCAGCTGTCTCACATGCACCAGTCCAGTCAGCCAATGAAATGTATTTGCTATATGGTCCTCACTGGCTGACTCAGCCAGCCAGTGAGGGCCATATAGCAAATACATTTCATTGGCTGGCTGGATTGGTGCGTGTTGATCCATTCCGGGACTCTTTGTTGTCCCCGGCTGGGGGGGGGGGGGGTGAGCTGGGACGTGGGACACAGACCCCCAATAAGGGACAGTCCCGGGCATTCAGGGATGTGTGGTCACCCTAGGGTTAAGTGTTACTCTGATTGCTGCCTGTCCTGTTTCTTGCATGGCAAATGACAGTCAAGAAATAATTCAGCAATGAGGGCCTACCTTAACCCTTTGCGTGCCATTTTGTTCCCCTGGTGCTTCAGCTTCCCTTCAGTGGTTGTACTACAGGTCCTGCTGAGGCCACTGGGAGTCATAGTGAGTGACTGTGTGTGTGACTGTGTGTCTGGTGTAGGAGCAAGAGGTAGCCATTTTTTTTTCCTCAGTTAGATAGTGGTGGGCAGGCTGGGCAGTTTGAAGTGTATTCATACATGGGAACTTTTACTTGTGGAGTCCCTCGTGGTGCTGATGTGGAAAGAGCAATGGGGCAATTTGAGTTAAAAGTGGGCAGGGCTTAATTGTGAGTAGGGGCGGAGCTTAACATAAATGTGAAAGTGTTAGTAATAGGCTGGGGAAGGATGAGAAGTGGGAGGGAAATGCAAGTTTACAGTGTAATGGGTTTGAACAGACTCCTTGAGGGGTAAAACTTGATACACAACCCTGCGGCAGTCAATGGGTTAAGTGTTAACCTGATGGCTGCCTGTCCTGTGTCTTGCATGGCAAATGATGACAGTCAATAAATTATTAAGCAATGAGGTCCTACCTTAACCCTTTGAGTGCCATTTTGTTCCCCTGGTGCTGCAACTTCCCTTCAGTGGCTGTACTACAGGTCCTGCTGAGGCCATTGGGAGTCAGAATGAGTGACTGTGTTGTGTGTCAGCCATATTTCTTTCTGGCTGTGTAAGTGGGGTGTGTGTGTGAGTGGGGCATGTGTGTGTGTCTGTGGTGTAGGAGCAAGTGCCAGCCATTTTGTTTTTTTCCCTCAGTTGGATAGTGGTGGGCAGGCTGGATAGTCCTGTGAAAATAAAACACCCATTGAATCAACCAATGGGAGCATTTGTGTAATGAGGCTTTCTCATTAGATAATAAGCAAATGGGTTACAGTTACTATTCCAATTCATATATTGTCACATATTCACAAATGAGTTACTTAACAATTCATTTGAAACACATAAAGGAGTCCCAAGTGAAGTGTCAGTTAAGTCACTTGTAACACACAGACACAAGACTATATTACATTGTCAGATATATGTGCCTGTTTGAGTACCGAGTGAAGTATTTATCAAGTCACTTGAAATATATACCGGATACTTCATATTACGCACAAGTAATAACAAGCAAGAATATATTGTCAGATATATGTGTCTGTTGGAAGTATGAGTAGTTGATATATACTCAATAAGATTGATTTTTTTCTGTCTATCAGAGAGCTTTTTTATATTATTTTTTCTTGTATATTTTGTTTGATCGATCGTTTAGTTAGTTGTAGGACTGAGGGGGTGTTAGAAGTAGCAGGTGTTTCTGGTATATATGATTCTGTGTTTACTGTATTGCTGTTTTTTCACGTGGACCCATTAGACTGGTGGCTCCAAAAATGTATTGGATTTATATCTCTGTACATTGTTAGTTACGAATTTATTGTGTAAGCCCACTCAGGTGTATTTAGAGATCTCATGCACAGATCAGGTTAAATATAGTAACCTTTTGGGACATACATCTGAAGCTAGCTTATCTGATCGGTAGATTAGGTCACTTCAGATTAGGATATAGATTGATATTATCCCATTACAAGAATTATAGGAATCTATGGAGTAGTCTTCTTTGTATATGAATTTGGAGTAATATATGTTCACGTACGAGTCTATGTCTTTTTGTTATATGTAGAGATTAAACATCACATTTTGTATCTGATTAAAATTTGAGTATTTTTTATATATATATATATATATATATATATATATATATATATATATATATATATATATATTATACAAGTCAGATTTATATTGTCAATCACCATTTATGCTCCAGACCTTTTTTTTTTTTGTGTATGTGATGTTTTATCATGTAGCAAAATGTCAAAAGAAGGAAATCACTCACAGGTCTTCATATAGGTGAAACATGTGCTGGTTTATTACATCTTGAGAGGCCCAGAGGGGCCGAAACGTTGATGTGATAAACCAGCAAAAGTTTCAACTATAAGAAGACCTGTGAGTGGCTTTTTTTTTTTTTTTTTGCTACATGTTTACTTTGGAGAGTGGCATCCAGGCATACATTTTTACCTCAAAGAGACATGGGACATTTCCATGTTTTGTCATGGATACAAAATGTACACATTCCAGGTTCCTTCAGTATTCCATCAGACTCTGTTGTATATACCACCTAACTATTCATTACAAAAAAAAAAAAAAAAAAAGACTTGCAGTTCCTGATAATTGGCTTATGGCATCCATATTATTTTATTGGCACAGCTTTGTCCCCGTGGTTAATAAAACAAAAGAAAAAAAAAACAAAACACACAAGTCCAATGAAGTTGTATATATGACTAAATAAACATTAGAATGTGATACGTGTCTGACACTAATAGGATTAAAAAATTAAGTGCATTTACGTGTAGGACTATTTTCCCCTGACATCCAGTTGAATCCAGAAAGGAGACGTGTTCGTAATGACTGGATTGTTGAATTTTCAGTGCTTAGCCTTTCAACTACACAATGGTGGGAGACCGAGTGCTAGTGTTAGCGTGTGTGAGCGAGTGTGTTTTGCCTATTGTGTTTTGAGTATATTATTTAGCGTGTAGTGTTTTTTATATATATATATATATATGTTATAAACAGTTTACGTATAGCATTTTGTGTTTTGCATATAGCATTTTGCTCATATCATATATCATTTTGCACTTTTTTTGCATGTAGTGTTCAAAGTATTGCCTATATAGTATTTTGCTTATTGCTTTTGCGTATGTTTTGCATATTGCATACAGCATTTGTATTTTGCGTATAGCTTGTAGTGGTTTGAGTACAGAGTTTTGTGTATTGAGTTTTGTGCAATAGTATGTTGCATATTTCTTTTACCATATAGCATATAAAGTGTTTTGTGTAAATGCTCTTTTGAGTATAGTGGTTTGCTTATACAGTTTTGTGCATAAAGTTTTGCATATTTTGTGTGTGTGCATTGTTTGTGTGTATTTGCACGCATGTGTGTATAGAAGGCACAGCAGTTCCTCTTTTCTGAAACAATTCTGTAAATTAATGCTGAGGCTTAGCACATACTGCGATTCAGGCTCCAGATCACGGAACAGCAGAGTGTTCCATAGGTCTCATGGGAATCATGAAGAGCAGGTTTGTATTTCCAGTATATGAAGCCTTTTGGAGCAATGGTCACTAATTCCTTTTCTTTAGTGTCATTGAGGGAATAGGGGACCATGGAGTTAAGCAGCATGCCTATAGGAAGCGGGGCACTCAAAACAAAACTCCTCCCACTTCTCAACTGCTACCCCCTCGCGCACAGCTAACTTAAGTTTTTTTTTTAGCATGTCCTGAAAAGAGGTTCAGGGCAACTCCCTCTGGAAAGAGACCTTCGTTAGTTATTTTGTTCTTTTACATTTTAGTGAACTTACCAATAAAACCCTTTCTCTTAGTCCATGTGGAACACATGACTCCCACTTGCAGAAAAAAAGTTGTTTAATCGTTTGAGTGCCAGAGGTGTATGCAACACATTGTATACCCCCTGGCACTCAAAGGGTTAAGGTCCCGGGCAAGGGGTCCTCTTAGGGTCTTTTTTTCAAGGTATTTCCTTCTGTCCTCTCATTTTTGTTTGTTTATGCTAGTTTGTTATATGTTGAAACTGAAGGGCAGGGGTAAAGCTGGAGGGAAGGGTGGAATCTTCAAAGGTCTTGTTTGTTTGTTTTTTTTGTGTTTTGTGCCCTGCCTTCCGGAGGAGGGAATTTTATCCCATGGTTCCTGTGTTCCACAGGGACTAAGAGAAAAGCCTTTAACAGTACATTTACTAAAGTTCTCTTAAATCAGTGTGCATTTTGTGAAATTTTATTTGCCCATTTTATTATTCCAGCAGTGTAGTTGAACTGTACCTCATTGTCTTTAAGGCATTAGTAAACTGCTGCAAACAGGATAGGTGCACCTTGTTTTATTGAGCTGATAAAAAGGAAATTGGCTTGAGTTAATGACCAAATGACTTCCTGTACAGCGGTTGCTGACATTCTCTTCTCTTTCTTTTCTGAGCTAATATGGCAGTAAGGGGGGAAGAAATCTGTTGTGAACTGTACAATGACAAGAGCCTTATAACTATCAAGCCGCAGTTCATTGCACATGTTATGATGTTTTGTTTTTAGAGGAGGTTTAATATTGAATTCATATCCTGTTTATCTCTCCATTTGCAGACGCAGTAGTTGAAAAGGAAGCAAGGACACCCACAGTGGATGTAGTGACCCCAGTGGCCCCCACCAGGAAAAATGTATGTATCCTAGAGAATATATGGACAAACACAATAGTTGTTCTCTACCAAACCCTCTCATGTGTGTCTCAGAACCCTTCTATTGGAAGAAGTTAGGTGGTCCGTCCTAGTTGGAAATACACCACTTAATACATGTCAGAACTGGCAGAAGAGTTCTGTTAATTGTTGATTTGCCTAATGACAAGCTAGATTCTTGAAAAGAGAGGGTTAATAGTTATGCTGCAAAACAGTAAGTGGGGTTATTGGGATTTTTGTGTGTCCGATTTGGTGCAGTTGGTTTAGACAAGTTTTCTACTGATCATTGAGCCCTAAGAGACTGAATACTTTCATCAGTTGTGTGCCTTAATACAACAGCATTATAAGATTTCTATTGAATTACAAAAATGAAGACTAACAAGCTGATTGTCCTAATGTTTTATCTCTCTGTACTATGGTGTATGGTGAGTAGCTTACTCTGTTCTATCTTCTTAGTCTGAGCAGCTCCAGAGACCTCCAGTAGCTGCTTCTACACCCATTGTAAATCAGGACCCTTCTACTGTGCCACCGCCACCACCACAAAACAAGCCCCCAGTTATATCTGCAGCGCGTAATGAGCCAATAGGCCTCAATGCAGCAGACTTCTTGCCGGTGAGTTAATTATTCAGCAGGGTACAGGTATTGATTGTGTTACAGCCATGTATGCATGGAAGCCTCAGAACCTACTGGCTACTGATATGTTATCTGCTAAACCAAGAAGTGAGCAGCATGCATCCCATCAGCTGTTGTTGGAATACAAGTTCTAAAATCCTCAACTGGACTTAAGCTGGGTGAGAGTCAAGAGAACTGTAATCCAACAAAAGTTTTTGGAACCATCCTTATGCTTTCTCAGTCATGCACACCACACTCGCATATTCATGACTTCAGGGCCAGAGAGGCTTACTGACTGGATAAATCTATCTAACGTGCCATTATTTATTGTCAAAATAACATAATGTGGTAACGCCTCAAGTTGCATACTCTCTTTTGCTGTAATGTTTACATTCCTTTGCCATTATATTTATATGGCAACTGTCACATGGAGAGTGGCCTATCAGCAGGGATTCTTCTCTGGGAGCAGATTTGCTTATGAAGCCCTTGCTCCGTGAGTCCTGGCAGACCAGTGAAACCGCAGAATGGGATTCTGATAGTAGACCCACATGCACCTTTGTTCTATTTAAAGGGATAGTAAAACACCCGAAAAACTTTAAGCCAAATTATAGGAATAATAAAAACATACTTAACACCCTCATTCCCATCTCTCAAACCGTTATGGTTTGAGAAATGTAAGAAAATAAAGACCTCCGCTCCCTCCCCTTTCTGCCTGACGAGCTGTAAAGCTGTCAAAGGCAGAATCTGGTCGCCCGACTGTAGGCGGCTCTTCAGGTGCGCTGTCATCGGGGTAGCTAACTATAATTACTTAACTGGTATGGTCTACAACGTGTGCCTGGCTTGCAAGTCACGTTGTAGACCATTCCGATGAAGTAATTATACTTGGCTATCTCGATGACAGCACTCCTGAAGAGCCACGGTCTGGTCCCGGAAGCAGGATCTCATGACATCCACTATACAGCGGACGCATGAGTAGGGAAGGGAGCGGAGGTCTTTATTTTCTTACATCTCTCAAACCATAACGGTTTGAGAGATGGGAATGAGGGCGTTAAGTATGTTTTTATTATTCCTATAATTTGGCTTAAAGTTCGGGGAGTTTACTATCCCTTTAAGAGATTGATTGCTCTCCAAGCCAGACACTTGGAATCTATTACAGATGCATCCTCAACCTGTGAAGTCTGTGACTGGGAACCACAAACTGTGGGGTTGGGGTGGGGGTGGGGGATCTGCTTTGCCAAAAAGCTGACAAAGCTAAAAACAGCCAGTTGTAGTTTATGATGCCAGTTTAATTGCACAACATACTACTACTTCATATTGAATATCTCTGAAGCTGGTCCAGTAAAAGGTATCAACCACAATGCACCTGCTTTTCTGCTAGACCAGTACAGCCATCAGTACTTTCTTTTTCATGTTAACTTTTAAGCATGATTTTCCAACTCTGCCGTAATGGCCTTTGTGTCTTTTCCTTGCAGGCAGTGAAGGGCTCATCTTTGAATGAAGTTGTAGATGAAGAAGCAGTGTCTCAGATTCGGAAGGGGCACGACACAATGTGCATGGTCCTAACTAGCCGAATGCGTAACCTTGATACTGTGAGAGCTGTATGGAGCACTGGAGACATCAAAGTATGAAATCTAAGTATTTGTTGTAATTAGGCTAAAGCTGAGCTTAGAGATGATATTGGTTATTGCTTTTGTAGTTCATTGAAACATTAATGAAGTGAGGAATCAGGTTTCTGTATGCAGAGAGAGGGGCCATGGAGAGAGATATAGGGGTCCAGAGTTGAGATGACTCTTTAACTTGGAAAGGGATTTGAGATAGGGAGATTTTAAATGCTACAGCCCAGTTTACAAGAGCTTATACAGTGGGAGATATCCCTCTAAGGACAGCGGACCTTATTATAGAGGCACAGTAGAGTAATTCTGGGGCAAAACCACTGCAATGTAGGAGACAAATACATTTCCTCTGTCGTCCAATATAGGTTACTGGTAACTTTGGGAAGGCGACTGCCCCTTTAAGTAGGCAGGCAGATTTCTTGGAGAGAAGTGCAGGGTGGAGCCTTCTTCCTCTCCTTAGCTGGTTCCCAGCCAATCCCCATCCAGTGAGATTTGTTCCTTGATAAAGCAAGGCATGAGAACAGTTCTGCTATAGTTTTAGCTTTTTATTGTTTTTTCTGTTAGATATGGAATACCAGCCATTAGGCAGATTACCATTACTGACATTCCCAAGTGGATTGCTCAGTTTCCAGGTGTTGTGGTGGACCTGTCAGTCCTGAAGGGGAAAAGCTTGTGTAGCATGTTTTTTCCCTGGAAGTTGCCCACTGAGGCTTCCTCTTTGGCAAATGGTAATCTGAAGACAGAAGACCTGATAAAAAGGTGAGCAACCCTTTGATTGCTGAGGTCCACTTGTCCCATACTTCCCCTCTGCACAGGGATCTCCATTGGAGTTCCTACTGTATACTCCTGCACTCATTGGGTTTATCTGTATGTATTTTGGGGTTTGGGTTTCTGTGGTAAATTTACCCTTTGTTTGCCGTGTTGGGCACTTTTTGGGGGTTTCTTACACTTTCCCTACTGGGTCCAGCGTTCATTTATTTTAGTGTGTTCTGAGGTGTTTTACTACTGTTCACACACTTCTTAAAATTTTGATTTATGTGAGTTCTGCACTTTACCTCATAGATGCCATGCTCCCTTCACCTCTATGGGATTTTACAGTTTGGGACATATATCTGCAACTGCTTAACGTACCAACTTCAGAGATGGCTCATTTTGTTTGTCTACCCTTGTTCTATCATCTGGTTTACGTTCTGAGTGTTTTGGGGGGCTCTGGGGGCTTTGAACACTGTTTGGGGTACTTTTTAAGGGAAACAACATTTCCCATGAGCGATTGCTTCTCGCGCTCATTTCTGATTGGCTCCCTTCACGGACACCATTTTTCTGCTTCCCTTCATGAATATCCTACACAGGGCTTGGAGTCGCCTTCTCTCCTCAGCAGATTAACCCTTGGCCTAGCAGTTAAGTGCATTTTAGCTATTTGTGGGGTGAATTATTTAATTTTGAGCACAGTATTTGGATATACCTTATACTTTCAGACGTTAAACACTGTGAGGATGTCAACTCAGTTGGACCTTGGGGCTAGGCCTAAGACTAAGGATACTGGGGTGTCTGTGACCCCCATTGCGCATTGCTCCTCATGTAAATCAGGGCTACCTAGAGAATACTCAGGTCCTTTATGCCCTTCATGTACTGCTGCCCCTGCATCTCCCCCAGGGACCTCCAGCTATGCGCTAGAGCCACTGTGGATGCAAGAGTTTAAGTCCATTACTAGAGACCTACGGTCTACCTTATAACTCCTTCCATCCCAATTACAGGGGGTCTTCCAGTCCTGGCAGCCCCCTCCCTCTATCAAGTGTTCCCTACCTAAACTGCAGGGTGTACCTGATGTATCAGACTCCTCTGAGGAGGAACTGTTGGTGGATTCGGATGAGGGTGAATGTTCTGCGGTGGTATCCTCACAATTCTTTGGGGACCTCTTTGAGGCTGACCCTGATCCCTCAGCTGAGGGCCCGATCAGGTCAGTATTCACAACGCTGAACATTCCCCTGGTTTCTGAGACTCCTAAGGACTCTTATGATGTGTTTTGTGAACCTAAGAAGCAGTGTGCCTTCTTTCCACCTAACCCCACTCTTGACCACCTCGTGTTTGATGAGTGGAAGTCCCCTGACAGGAAATCTATTGTGTCTAGAAAGTTTGCTAAGCTGTATCCCTTCTCTGAAGTGGCCCTAGCTTAGTGGGCACATCCCCCTAAGGTGGACACCCCAGTTTCTAGACTCTCTAGGTCCACAGCTCTGCCTGTGGTGGACGCATCTGTCCTTAGGGATTGTATTGACAGGAAAGTTGAGGCCTTCCTAAAGGTCATCTTTGCTATTGCTGGCACTTCATTGTTTCCCTCATTTGCTGCTGCTTGGGTGAACAGGGCCATTGCAGTTTGGACTGAACAACTAATTGCAGCTGTCTGTCAGGGAGCTCCCACTGCTGACATGTTGCGGCTCCTGGCCTACATCTCTGCAGCTATATCCTTTGATGCCAGCCAGTTAGTGGCTAGGGTTTCTACCATGTCTGTGGTAGCCAGATGGGCCCTTTGGCTCAAGATCTGGTCTGAGGAAACTACCTCTAAGACAGCCTTACTTTCATTACCCTTTCAGGGAACCTCTTTGTTTGGGCCGGAGCTTAAGGACCTCATTAGTGAGGCCACGGGATTTAGAGTACCCTGTTACCTTTAGTTCCTAAAATGGAATCTGCTTTTTCGTCCCTTTCTGGATGAGGTGCGTGACACGAACCAGGCGGTTCCCCAGGCTCTGTGTTCCTCCAAGCCCAAACAACAATGGAGATCCAAGCAGTCCTCCACCAAGCCCAAGGCTTCCAAACCTTCGGCATGATTTGCCAAACCCCGGTCCCCACTCGCCAGTGGGTGGCCGTTTGCGTCACTTCCTCAATGTCTGAACAGACACTGTGGTGGATTCTTTGGTTTTGCAGGTAGTCTAAGAGGTGTACATTCTCTATAATAAAACTCAGCGAATCCTTAATCTATACTTTTGTTACAATAAACTAAATAACCTTAATAATCTCTGTACACATAAATATATGCAAAATTCTTTCAACAACGTTAGTTTTTTCTTTACTACTCCAGACTTTAGCGTCAGTGAGGTTCTGATACTCTCTGCCGCTTCGTATCACAGGGGCGTGTTTCTCAATCGTGTTGATATGAAAGAGATATATGGCAATTGTTCTGTCAATGATATAATTAAACTACTATAATTTCAAACAAATATCTCCACTTACTGTTCACAATCTCAGCATCCCACGTAGTTTCCTCAATCAGAGAAGATATTCCTCTTTCTGTACCGATCATCCACCTTCCCTTATTCTTCCATTCAGGGTTATACGTACTAATCTCCCACAATCCTCCAGAAAAGGGATAAATGGGACAGGTATTCAATCAAAGGATTTGAATAAACAAAAGACACAAAGTATCTACTCACACAGACGGAGTCTTCAAGCTTTCTTTCGCTGTTCTCATATAATAACTTTTTCTTATTTTATGTTTTCTAAACAGCGATTCCCATTCCTCTGTTGGGTTAATGAAAATGTTTACTCATTACTTGAGATCAGCTCTGATCAAGTCGCGCGTTCTCTCTCGATCCTTAATTAATATCTTTATTTCTATACACTTGATCTCAAAGTGAAATGACTACTCTCCAAATTGGTATTCAGTAGTCTAATCTATTCATCATAGATCAAGCATAGAGTATACAAAATGAGGACAATTATAAAGGTCTTAACATACACCAGCAACACGCTCCCGCAGAAGTAGACTCTAAGCCAAAAATGAGAACACAATGCTTGGCCAGTACGCTATGAAAAACGGCAAAGTCAAATACTGCAAGGATAAGTGTTCACTGGAACATTCACAGACCCCTAAATTTTAACCCCCACAAGGGGTCTGTGAATGTTCCAGTGAACACTTATCCTTGCAGTATTTGACTTTGCCGTTTTTCATAGCACACTGGCCAAGCGCTGTGTTCTTGTTTTTGGCTTAGAGTCTACTTCTGCGGGAGCGTGTTGCTGGTGTATGTTAAGACCTTTATATTTGTCCTTATTTTGTATACTCTATGCTTGATCTATGAAGAATAGAATAGACTACTGAATACCAATTTGGAGAGTAGTCATTTCACCTTGAGATCAAGTGTATAGAAATAAAGATTAATTAAGGATCGAGAGAGAACGCGCGACTTGATCGGAGCTGATCTAAAGTAATGAGTAAACATTTTCATTAACCCAACAGAGGAATGGGAATCGCTGTTTAGAAAACATAAAATAAGAAAAAGTTATTATATGAGAACAGTAAAAGAAAGCTTGAAGACTCCGTCTCTCTGTGTGAGTAGATACTTTGTGTCTTTTGTTTATTCAAATCCTTTGATTGAATACCTGTCCCATTTATCCCTTTTCTGGAGGGTTGTGGGAGATTAGTACGTATAACCCTGAATGGAAGAATAAGGGAAGGTGGATGATCGGTACAGAAAGAGGAATATCTTCTCTGATTGAGGAAACTATGTGGGATGCTGAGATTGTGAACAGTAAGTGGAGATATTTGTTTGAAATGATAGTAGTTTAATTATATCACTGACGTAACAATTTCCATATATCTCTTTCATATCAACACGATTGAGAAACACGCCCCTGTGATGCGAAGCGGCAGAGAGTATCAGAACCTCATTGACGCTAAAGTCTGGAGTAGTAAAGAAAAAACTGTAACGTTGTTGAAAGAATTTTGCATATATTTATGTGTACAGAGATTATTAAGGTATTTAGTTTATTGTAACAAAAGTATAAATTAAGGATTCGCTGAGTTTTATTATGGAGAATGTATTGTTTATATCTGTGAGGGTTAGATTTTATCTTAGCTGAATCCATTATAATCTATAAGTAGCTTTGCGGTGGTGAGTTCTCCATACTAGATATTCATTGAAAACATTGCTCTTAAGTTTTTTTCTAAATACGAGGTGTGCATGATCCCTTTTTCCTCTCTTCCTCCGTTCAGGTTCTTTCCTTCTCACACTCCTCAGGGAGTGGAGAAGCCCTGTGTCTCAAATGGTACCATCCAGACCCTTTTAGACAAGGAGGTTCTGGAGCCGGTTCCCGAGCCAGATCAGGGTTTGGGTTTCTAAGACAACCTGTTTGTTGTTTCCAAGAAGGACGGCGACTGTCGTCCATTTTGGACCTCAAGAGTATCAATTCCCTCGTGATCAAGAGTCATTACCACCAGGAGTCCCTACGGATGGTGATCGCGGCCATGTCTCTTGGGGAATTTCTCACTTCTCTGGATCCTCAGGATGTATACCTGCATATTGCCACTTATCCAGAGAGCCGACAGTACCTCAGGTTTGCTTGCAACTAAGGGCATTTTCAGTTTTCTGTTCTTCTCCTTGGTCTGACTACAGCTTCCCAGGTCTTCAATCGCGTCCTGGGTGCCTTTGTGTCCGTCCTCCACAGGGATGGCATCAAAGTCACTCCATACATGAACGACTTGCTCCTGGAGGCCCCCTCTCCGGAACTCCTTCATCAGCAGGTCGAGGACTGCATTCATGTACTCACTCATAAAGAGCATGGTGTTTCTCATGGATGAGGTGGCTCACCAGATCACCCGCAAGGTAACTGCTGTTCTGGCTTCTGATCCAGTTCCTGCCAAGAAGTTGACCTCTCTAGTGGGGAAATTCATATCCACTATAGAGGCAGTACCATTTGCCATGTCTCATGTGAGGGAACTTCAGAGGTTTGTGATCCAGGTGTGCAAGGGCAGGCCAAACCTTCTGAAGATGTCAGTGTCTCTAGCTCTTCATGTGGAGCTGAGTCTGTCGTGGTAGCTCAACATCTCCAATCTGCTGAAGGGCAGACACTTCCTGGTTTCTTTCTGGACGACAGTGGCAACGGCTGCCAGCCTCTCACAGCAACACCCAGGGTTGGTGGTCTCTGGAGGAGCCTCTCCTCCCCATCAACATGCTGGAGCTTCATGCAATATTTCACACTCTTTGGCACTGGACATTCCAGCTGGAGGGGTGCCCAGTCTTAGTCCAGTCCGACAAAGCTACTTCTGTGGCTTCTATCAACAAGCAAGATGGAACAAGAAGTCTCTCAGCTTGGATATAAGTCAAAGCTCTTTTATCGTGGGCAGAAGAACATGTTCCTACCATATCTGCAGTTCATACGCCAGGCGTAAATAACGTCCTAGCAGACTTCCTAAGACAGCGGAGAGTGGGAACTGCATCACGAGGTGTTCAACCTCATTGTACAGAAGTGGGGACTTATTTGCATCGACCTGATGGAGACAAAACACAATCGAAATGTTCCGTTCTTCTGCCCCCGCTGGAGGGACCCTCTAGCTCTGGCAGTGGATGCAACGTCAATCCCATGGCATTTTCCTCTTGCATACATTTTTCCTCCTATTCCCATGCTACACAGGGTGTTGAGGAAACTACGTCTGGAGCATTCTCCAGTCATTCTGATTGCTCCGTACTGGCTTTGTCAGGCTTGGTTTCTGGAGCGTTGGGATCTCTCCGTGGAGGAGCCCTTTCAGCTTCCCCACCGCCCAGACCTCCTGACCACCCTTTGCCTGTCGTTTTCAAGTACTGTGACCTGTGAATGACCCGGATCTCCTGACCACTCTCGTTCCTGCTGTATCAAGTACAGTGATCTGTGTTGACCTGGAACTCCGGACCACTCTTTCCGCCAACTCTGGTGCTGTCTTCTGGTTCTCCTGCCTCTTCTTGTTCCTGCTTGGCCTTTCTGTCTGTGGGACTTCCTGTCCTTGACCACTGTGAGTACTTCCTGTTTTCCTGATTGGAGTGTTTGTTTTTCTCCCTGGGGATAGTTTCTGCTCCTCTGTTGGGGGCCACTACATCTAGCTTCGCAGCTAGCACCTTTAGTCGGCCAAAGCCCCACAGCACAGCCCTCTCCTAGACAACACTCGCCCCTGAGTTTCGTACCCCATCATCGCTCCCTAGCAGCTTGCTCTGCTATCCTTTTGTTGGAGGAGCCTAACTGTCTTCTCTTCCAGTACTCTAGGCCCTCCTATTGTAGCAGAGTGTGACAGGTGTAACATAAGGTCAGGTGCACTTTTCTGTCCTGGTGTACTGATGGTGATCTTTTCCAGGAATTTGATCTTCCTATGGTGCTGTCCTTTCTACAGAATGTGGTGGACAAGGGCTTCAGCTTAAGTTCCCTTAAGATTCAGACTTCTGCTCTCTCTGTTTTTTTTCACAGATGCACCGCTATCCTTTGAGATGTCAAGGTTTTCTTTCAGGGTGTTGCTCATGCGCGTCCTGCCTTTAAGAGCCCTGCTCCTCAGTGGGATCTTAACTTGGTTTTGAGCGTCCTTCAGTGCCCTCCATTTGAGTCATTGGCTACTATTCCTCTAAGTCTGTTGACTTGGAAGATGGCTTTTCTCCTGGCAATAGTGTCTTTTCATCGAGTCGCTGAATTGCATGCCCTGTCTTGTAAACCACCCTTTTTGGTGTTTTGCAAGGCAGTTCTTCGCACTTCACCAGAGTTTCTTCCGAAGGTGGTCTCTGAATTCCACATTCATCAGGAAATCTTACTGGAAGAGGATTGGCTGGGGGCCAGCTAAGGAGAGGAAGGCTCCACCCTGCACTTCTCTTCAAGAATTGTTCCTGCCTACTTAAAGGGGCGGTCGCCTTCTCAAAGTTGGCAGTAACCCATATGGACTAAGAGAAAAGGATTTCACAGGTAAGACTAAAATCCTCTTTCACTGTCGTCCAATACAGGTTACTGGTACACTGGGAGGCGATCCGCCCCTTTAAGTAGGCAGGAACATTCATCTAAATGTATGCAGGGGGCGGAGCCTCCCCTCCCTCTTAGGCTGCACCTCAGTCAGAACAAGCCAGAATGATTTGTTCCTCTGTGTGTTCACACCAGGCAGAGAACAGCTCTCTTCAAGTTTTAGTTTCTTTGTTATTTTTACAAATATGGAATACCACCATTAGGCGGGTTACCAAGGCTGTCAGATGCCCTATTTAAAGTGGATAGCACAGCTTCCAGGGTACTTCTGGTGGATTTTTTGCCCTGAAGAGGGAATAACTTGATTTCAAGTAATTTCCCTGGGGGAATTATCCTCTGTGGCGATTCCTTTCTGTTCTTGGTAAACTGAAGACAGAAGTCCTGCAGGAAAGGTGAGCCACCCTTTGAGTGCCGAAGGTCCACTTGTGCCCCAGTGTCCCTTCATTGGGATTGTGTTTGGGAGTTCTCATTGTGCACTCCAGCGCTCATTGGGTGTTTTTATATACTTTGCTAATGCTATGTATTTGTGTATGTCTGAGTTTTGGAGCAGTTTATGTGGGATTTAACCCTCTCTCTGCTGGGTTTGTCTATTTTATGGACATTTTCAGTTGGGTAATGTTTACTGTTATAGCATATCTGCTTGCAATGTGTTATGGAACTTTTACTTTAAGGGTAAAATTTATTGGAAATAATGTTCCGCGCCTTTAAGCGCGCTTTTCCCGCATAGACGCCATTGCTTCTTTACTCTCTATGGACTTGCACTCTGTGGGACAAATCTCTGGAACCGCTTCACATAGCGACTTCAGAGAGGGCTCATTTTAATTGTCTTCCCTTGCTCTATCATCCGGTTGTATGTTTGAGTGTGTTGGGGGACTGGGGGGGACTTCGGTCACTGTTTTGGGGTACTCTGTGAGGAAAACTACGTTTCCCATGAGCGCTTGGTTCGCGCTCTCTTTCTGATTGGCTCCCGTCGCGGCAGCCATTTTGTGAGTTCTTCTTATCGAGTATACTACGCAGGGACCGGACCTTCTCTCTCTCTCTCCTCTGCTGATTAACCCTTCGCTTGCCAGATAAGTTTAGTTTTAAACGTTTCTGGGGTGAATATTTAATCTTTCACACTTTAATCGGGTGATTCCTATCAGTGGGGTATATCTGACGCTGTGAGCATGTCTACTCCACTTGAGCCTGGGACTAGACCTAAGACGAAGGAGGCTGGGGTATCTGTCTTTCCCATTGCGTTTTGCTCCTCCTGTCACGCAGGGCTACCTAGAGAATTTTCTGGTCATCAGTGCCCAACTTGTGTGGAAGGTCATGGCAGCTTCCCAGGGCCTTCCAGTCACACTATTGAGCCAACATGGGTGAAAGAGTTAAAGGCTGCAACCTGGGATCTCAGATCCACTCTTCAGCTCTTTCCCTCTCAGGTTCAGGGGGCTCTTCAAGTATGGCAGAACCCCTCCACTGTCAGGACCTCCCTGCCCAAGCCACAGGGAGCTCCTGATGTCTCTGATTCTTCTGAGGAAGAATTGTTGCAGGATTCTGATGTTGAGGATGGTACTGTTATTGAGTCTACCAGATCCATTGGGGACCCTTATGAATGTGACCCTGAGCTCTCTGCGGAGGGTTTGATCAGGGCTGTTTTGACCACCTCCAATCTCCTCCAAAACCTCCAATCAATGCGTCAGGAATCTTCTCTTGACCCAATGGACGTGTTTCAGAAAGCTTCTAAGGCTGTTGCATGTTTTCCTACTAATCCTACTCTTGAACGCTTAGTCTTTGATGCGTGGAAAAATCCTGATAAGTCCTCTTCAGTCTCAAAAAAGTTTGCCAAACTTTATCCTTTTCCTGAGACTGAACTGGCTAAATGGGTTCATCCTCCTAAGGTGGATGCTCCAGTTTCTAGATTGTCTAAATCTACTGCTTTGGCTGTATCTGATGCTTCTGCTTTACAAGATTGGACGGACAAAAAGTTAGAAACTTGCCTTAAGTCTATTTTTTCCTCTATTGGTACTGCCATGCGTCCAGCCTTTGCTGTGGCGTGGGTTAACCGGGCCATTGCGGTCTGGACTGAACAGCTTACTGTGGCGGTTCGCCAGGATGCGCCAGTGTCAGAGCAGTTACAACTCCTTGCTAACATTTCTGAAGCTCAGAATTATGTTTCTGACGCTGCTTTTGTCGCAGTTCGCGTGATGGCGAGGGCCTCCACTTCTTCGGTGGTGGCTAGACGCGCCCTTTGGCTGAAAATTTGGTCTGCTGACACCGCTTCCAAGAAAGTTTTGCTTTCTTTGCCCTTTCAAGGGACTTCCCTATTTGGATCTGAATTAAAGGAGTTGATTAGCAAGTCTACTGGAGGTAAAAGTACTCTTCTACCCTCAGTCTTTAAAAAGAAGTTTCCAGCCAAACGCAATCGGTCCTTTCGTTCCTTCCAAACTGAGACACGCTCTGCGTCCCAGGCGGTTCCGCCTGCTTCGCGCTCCTCCTCCAAGCCCAAACAGTCCTGGAAACCCAAAGTCGCCCCTAAGGCCAAGACCTCCAAGACTGCTTCGGCATGACTCGCCGAACCCGGGTCCGCATCCGGCTGTAGGTGGGCGCCTTCACATCTTTTGCCGGATTTGGGAGGAGTCAGTGGCAGACCCTTGGGTTCTGCAGGTGGTGTCAGAGGGATACAGGATCCCTTTCTCCTCTCTCCCTCCTTTTCGGTTCCATTTTACTCGTCCTTCTCAGGAACCTACAAAAAGGCGTCTGTTCGACGCTATTCAGGATCTTTTGGACAAAGAAGTCCTGGAACCAGTTTCTACAGAGGACACAGGTTCAGGATTCTATTCCAACCTGTTCGTGGTGGCCAAGAAGGATGGTGGCGCTCGTCCTATTTTGGACCTCAAAGATCTTAATTCCTTTGTTGTGAGTACCCACTACCGTCCGGAATCCCTGCGCTCTGTGATAGCTGCTATGTCTCCGGGGGAGTTCCTTGCCTCCCTGGATCTTCAGGATGCTTATCTGCACATCCCTATCCATCTAGAGAGCAGGCGGTATCTCAGGTTTGCCTGCCACAAAGGTCACTTTCAATACTCGGCTCTTCCCTTTGAACTGACTACAGCCCCACAGGTTTTTCAGAGAGTCCTGGGTGCTTTGATAGCGGTGATCCATCGAGATGGCATCAAGGTGACTCCCTACATGGACGATTTACTCTTGAAAGCTTCATCTGCGGAGATCCTTTACCAGCAGGTTCAGGCTTGCATTCAGACACTCACTCGACACGGGTGGATTGTGAATCTGGACAAGTCAGACTTGGTCCCATCTCAGAAGATACTCTTCATGGGTCTCCTGTTCGACACTCAGAAGTGCATGGTGTTTCTCCCAGACGAGGTGGCTCATCAGATTGCTCTCCGAGTATCAAAGATTTTGGCTCTCGAGCGGATTCCAGTTCCGAAGTTAACATCTCTGGTGGGGAACTTCATTTCCACCATAGAGGCAGTGCCATTTGCCATGGCACACACCAGGGAACTTCAGAGGTTTGTGATCCAGACGTGCAGGAATCATCCAGACCATCTGCACCTGTCAGTCTCTCTGCCTCCTCATGTCGATTTGAGCTTGGAGTGGTGGTTGGACCTGTCTCATCTCCTGAAAGGGAGATCCTTCCAGATCCCATATTGGACCACAGTCACGACGGATGCCAGCCTCCTGGGATGGGGGGCAGTGTTGGGTCGTTTCAGTGCTCACGGGAAATGGGGATTGGAGGAATCTCTCCTCTCTATCAGTGTTCTGGAGCTACGTGCCATCTTCCTTGCCCTGAGACATTGGGAGTCTCAACTGGAGGGTTGTCCAGTCAGAGTGGAGTCCGACAACGCCACCGCAGTGGCCTACATCAACAGACAAGGCGGAACAAGAAGTCTCGCTGCTTGGTTAGAGGTCAAGGCCATTTTATCTTGGGCAGAGGCACATGTTCCCGTCATTTCAGCGGTACACATTCCAGGTGTAGACAACGTCATGGCAGACTTCCTCAGCCGTCACACAGTCGACAGCGGAGAGTGGGCTCTTCATCCAGAGGTGTTTCACCTTCTAACCCAGATGTGGGGGGTTCCTGTAGTGGATCTGATGGAAACCAGGCACAACAGGAAGGTGTCAGTGTTCAGCTCCCGGTGGAGGGATTCACTGGCCCTGGCAGTGGATGCCTTGTCCATACCTTGGGACTTCCCCCTAGCCTACATCTTTCCTCCTCTTCCTCTGCTGATCAGAGTCATCCAGAAGCTGAAGGTGGAGCGTTGTCCAGTCATCCTAATCGCTCCGAACTGGCCTCGTCAGTCCTGGTATCCGGATCTGATGGAAATGTCTGTAGCGGAACATTTTCCGGTTCCTGCTCGTCCAGATCTCCTGTTACAAGGGTACCTGTGGAAGGAGGATGTTCATCGTCTTCATTTGATGGCCTGGAGGTTGAATCCTCAATTCTGAAGAAAAAGGGTTTTTCCTCTTCTGTGGTGTCTACGATGCTTAAAGCTCGCAAGCCTGTGTCTTCCAAGATTTATCATCTAGTCTGGTCAACCTTTGTTGCATGGTGTGCTGATAGGGATCTATCACTTGAATTCCATCTTCCTACTGTCCTGGCCTTTTTACAGGACGGGGTAGAGAAAGGGCTCAGCCAAAGTTCTCTCAAGGTTCAGACGTCTGCTCTGTCTGTCTCTTTTCAGGAGCGCATTGCCATCCTCCCTGATGTCAAAGTTTTCTTCCAGGGTGTGGCTCATGTTCGGCCCGCCTTCAGGAGTCCAGCTCCTCAGTGGGACCTCAATCTAGTTTTGGGGGTTCTCCAATGTCCCCCATTTGAGTCCTTAGCTACTATTCCTTTACGCCTTTTGACCTGGAAGATGGCCTTCCTTTTGGCTATTGTATCAGTTCGCCGCGTGGCAGAGCTACAAGCCTTGTCTTGTAAACCTCCTTATCTGGTGTTCCACAAGGATAAGGCTGTGCTTCGCACTTCCAAGGAATTTTTACCCAAGGTTGTCTCCGAATTTCACATCAATCAGGAGATTGTGGTGCCCTCTTTCTGCCCTAACCCTTCCTCTGACAAGGAGAGGGATCTTCATTTGTTGGATGTAGTGCGTTGTCTCAAATTTTATGTTCATCGCACTGAGTCTATCAGGAAGTCTGACTCTCTGTTTGTCATTCCTGAGGGGCCTAGGGCAGGGAGACCGGCATCCAAGGTGACCATTGCATGTTGGATAAAATCTACTATTTGTAAGGCTTATGAATTGCGGAATAAACATGTGCCCTTTCGGGTCACTGCTCATTCCACCAGATCAATTGGGGCCTCTTGGGCCTATAAAAATCAAGCGTCTGCTGATCAGCTGTGCTGGGCGGCCACTTGGTCCTCTGTGCACACCTTCTCAAAGCACTACTGCGTGGATGTGCTGGCTTCGGCTGATGCCAGCTTTGGGAGGAAGGTCCTGGAGGCAGTTTTGCCTGTCTAGGATCTTCTTCTTCTGAGATTCTCAGTGCTTCTTTACTGTTGAGCCCTGTTTGCTCGGTTCAGTGTGATGGTTTTGTTCTTGGGGTTTGTTCTTACCCCTAGTTGGTGTCCGTTGCCACTTCTGCAAGTTGGGATCTGTGACCGGTTGGTTCATAGAGGTTCTGTGACTCTAGGGGCCTTGCGCCTGGTCCTTGCCTCCTTCCCGCCTCTGGGAAAACTCAATGTTTGGACATCCCAGTGTACCAGTAACCTGTATTGGACGACAGTGAAAATAGGATTTTAGTCCTACCTGTTAAATCCTTTTCTCTTAGTCCATACAGGTTACTGGTCTCCCACCCTGTCAAGGGACCATGCTTGGCTCTCCTGTGGCACGCTGTGGGAGTCTTTGGGGCATGCTCACAGGGGTCTTCTTCTTCTCTCCTATCTCCGGTCAGGTTAGTGTCTCAAATCATTCTGGCTTGTTCTGACTGAGGTGCAGCCTAAGAGAGAGGGGAGGCTCCGCCCCCTGCATACATTTAGATGAATGTTCCTGCCTACTTAAAGGGGTGGATTTGCCTCCCAGTGTACCAGTAACCTGTATGGACTAAGTGAAAAGGATTTAACAGGTAAGACTAAAATCCTATTTTCTCTGTCGTCCAATACAGGTCACTGGTAACTCGGAGAGGCGATCCGCCCCTTTAAGTAGGCAGGAACATTTCTCTAAATGTAGGCAGGGGGTGGAGCCTGCCTTCCCTCCTTGGCTGCAGCTAGCCAACCAGCTCCAGAATGATTTGTTCCTTCGGTGCGACAACACCAGGTGGAGAACAGTTCTGCTATAGTTTTAGTTTCTTTTTTATTTTCTGTGAGATATGGAATACCACCATTAGGCTGATTACCATGACTGACAAATGCCCTTCAATGTGGCTAGCTCAGTATCCAGGTGCTTTTTTTGTGGACCTTAAGCCCTGAGGAGGAAAAATCTTGATTCCAAGTGCTTCCCCAGGAGTTACCCACTGAGGTACTTCTTGTTGCATGGTAATCTGAAGACAGAAGATCTGCAGGAAAGGTGAGCTACCCTTTGAGTGCTGCAGGTCCACTTGTCCCACAGTGCCCCTCCGCACAGGGGTGTATTCTGGAGTTCCTATTGTACACTCCAGCACTCATTGGGTATATCTGTATGTCTGTTGGATGTTTGGAGCAGGTTTATACGGTAACTTAACCCTTTCTCTGCTGGTTTGGCATTTTGTTGGGGGTGTTTATGGCACTTTTCCTACTGGACTAGTGTTTTCTGAGTGTCTACACCAGTGATTCTCAACCAGGGTGCCGTGGCACTTTGGTGTGCCGCGAACATAAAATTAGGGTGCCCCATGTTTTCTATGAAGTCTGACAAAAATTTGAATATTGTCTTTTAAATAAAGAAATGTGGAAACTGTTATCCACAATATGTTTATTTTTTATGGCTATGATTATGTGGCCTAATAATATCTGTATATTTATAAATTGTACCCTTTATTATGCAATTGATAAATTACATTAAACATATTAGGGGTGCCTTGAGTAAAAAAAAGGTTGAGAACCACTGGTCTACACGTTCCCTTGATGTTTTACACCTTTTCATGGTTTACTTTAATTTGGGTAAAAATTGTGTACTGAGACTTTAAGGCACGCTTTACTGCATAGGTGCCATTGCTCCATTCACCTCTATGGGACTATAGTGTTTGGGAAGTATCTCTGCAACCATTTAACCTAGTGACTTCAGAGATGGCTCATTTTACTTGTCTACCCTTGCTCTATCATCCGGTTTATAGTTCAAGTGTGTTGGGGGCTTCGGGCACTGTTAAGGATACTTTTTTTGGGAAAAACTACATTTCCCGTGAGCACTTGCTTCGTGCCTAAGGGCTCCTGTTGCGGCAGACATTTTGTGAGCATTTCTAGCAAGTATCCTATGCAGGACTTGTACTCTCCTTCTCTCCTCTGCAGATTAACCCTTCGCCTGCCAGATAAGTGTGTATTTAGCATTTCTGGGGTGAAATTTTAATCTTCCACACTGTAATTGGGTGATTTACTGTACAGTTGGTTATTTTGACACTGTGAGAATGTCTATACCGCTGGAGCTTGGGGCTAGACCTAAGACTAAGGAGGCTGGGGTCTCTGTATCCCCCACTGCGCATTGCTTTTCCTGTCACTCAGGGCTACCTAGAGAGTTCTCTGGTCACTTATGCCCAGCATGTTCTGAAGTTCCTGACAGCAACCCTGGGACCTCCAGCCATGCTACTGAGCCAGCTTGGGTGCAAGAGTTCAAGGCTGCGACTAGGGACCTTAGGTCCACATTACAACTCTTTCCATCCCAGATACAGGGGGCCCTTCAGACATGACAGGCCCCCCCATTATCAGATCTTCCCTGCCTAAACCTCAGGGGGCACCTGATTCCTTTGAGGAGGAACTGCTGTTTGATTCGGATGTTGAGGATTGTTCGGTTCTGGAGTCTCCTCTGTGTCTTGGGGACCCCTTTGAAGCTGATCCTGACCTCTCTGCTGAGGGTCTGATCAGAGCCGTCTTAACCACCCTCAACATTCCCTTGGTTGAAGAGGTTCCTTCTGATCCCTCTGATGTTTTTCAGAAGCCCGCTAAGCCCCTTGCTTATTTTATTATTTTATTTATTATTAACCCCACTCTTGACCGCCTGGTCTCTGAGGAGTGGAAATCACCGGACAAGACTGCTTCTGTGTCCAGGAAATTTGCCAAGCTTTACCCCTTTTCTGAAGCTGAGCTTGCTAAGTGGGTTCATCGCCTAAGGTAGATGCACCTATCTCCAGACTATCTAAATCTACTGCCTTGCCAGTCTCTGATGCTTCTTCTCTGAAGGACTGGACTGACAAGAAACCTGAGATTTCCCTAAAGTCCATTTTTGCAGCTGTGGGTACAGCTATGCGTCCTGCTTTTGCTATTGCATGGGTTAACCGGGCTATTGCAGTCTGGACTGAGCAACTCACTACGACTGTCCGTCAGGATGCGCCTACTTCGGAGAAATTACGTCTTCTTGCCAATATCTCTGAAGTGCAACACTGTGTCTCTGCCGCCGTCTTTGATGCCATCCGCGTGATGGCTAGGGTTTCTACTACGTCTATGGTGGCCAGGCGAGCCCTTTGGCTCAAGATCTGGTCTGCTGACACTGCTTCCAAGAAAGCCTTGCTTTCTTTTCATTTTCAGGGTACCTCCTTGTTTGGGCCTGATCTTAAGGAATTGATCAGCGAGGCTACTGGGGGTAAAAGTACTCTTCTACTCTTGATCCCTTAGAAGATGCTTTTGAAAGCCCCCTCTACGGACCTCCTTCATCAGCAAGTTCAGAACTGCATTCAAGCTCTCACCCATCACGGATGGATCATCAACTTGAACAAGTCGGATCTTGTCCCATCCCAGCAACTGGTCTTCCTGGGCCTTCTCTTCGATACTCAGAAGAGCATGGTGTTCCTTCCGGACGAGGTGGCTCACCAGATCGCCTACAGGTTTTCAGCGATTCTGTCTCAAGATCCGGTTCCATTTCAGAAGCTGTTTCTCTGGTGGGGAAGTTCATATCCACGGTAGAAGCGGTCCCATTTGCCATGGCGCACACCAGGGAACTCCAGCAGTTTGTGATCCAGGTGTGCAAGGATCAGCCAGATCCACGTCTGTTTCCCTTCCCCTTCATGTGGAACTGAGCTTGTCCTGGTGTCTCGACCTTTCCAACCTGATGAAAGGAAAATCCTTCCTGGTTCCCTTCTGGACCAAGGTGACGACGGATGCCAGCCTCTCGGGCTGGGGTACAGTCCTGGGTCGCTTCAGACCTCAGGGACGATGGTCTGTGGAGGAATCCCTCCTTCCAATCAACATACTGGAACTTCGGGTGATATTTCATGCCCTGAGATATTGGGTGTCTCAGTTGGAAGACTGTCCAGTCCAAGTGGAGTCCGACAACGCCACGGCCGTGGCTTACATCAACAAGCAGGGCGGAACAAGAAGTCTCGCCTCTTGGTTAGAGGTCAAGGCTATTTTGTCCTGGGCTGAAGAACACGTTCCTGCCGTAGCCGCAGTGCACATTCCAGGCGTGGACAACGTCATGGCGGACTTCCTCAGTCGTCACACAGTGGACAGCGGAGAGTGGGAGTTACACTCCCAGGTATTCCAGCTCATTGTTCAGAGATTGGGTTTGCCTCACGTCAACCCGATGGCGACGAGACACAACAGGAAGGTTCCGGTGTTCTGCTCTCGGTGGAGAGACACTCTGGCAGTGGATGCAATGTCCATCCCTTGGAGATTTCCTCTGGCCTACATCTTTCCTCCCCTCCCCATGTTGCCCTGGGTGTTGTGGAAATTGCAACTGGAGTGTTGTCCAGTCATCCTGATTGCTCCGTACTGGTCTCATCAGTCTTGGTTTCCGGAGCTTCTGGATCTATCTGTGGCGGATCCTTTTCAGCTACCTTACCGTCCGGACCTTCTTCTACAGGGTTACCTGTGGAAGGAGGATGTTCACTGGCTGGCTTTGACGCCTTGGAAGTTGAATCCTCAATTCTGAAGAAGAAAGGGTTTTCTTCTGGTGTGGTGGCTACTATGCTTAGTGCCCGTAGGCCTGTTTCTTCCAAGATCTATCACCGCATATGGCCGACCTTTGTGTCTTGGTGTGCTGACAGGAATCTGTCCCACGATTTTGATCTGCCTACTGTCCTGGCCTTTTTGCAGGACGGCTTGAATAAGGGCCTCCCTTAAGGTTCAGACTTCTGTGCTTTCGGTTTTCTTTCAGAAGTGCATTGCCATCATTCCTGATGTCAAGGTTTTCTTTCAGGGCGTTGCACATGTTTGTCCTGCCTTCCGGAGTCCTGCTTCTCAGTGGGATCTTAATTTGGTTTTGGGCGTTCTTCAATGCCCCCCCCCCCTTCGAGTCCTTGGCTACTATTCCTCTATGTCTCTTGATGTGGAAAATGGCTTTTCTCCTGGCGATTGTGTCCGCCATGTTGTGGAGTTGCAAGCTCTGTCCTTCAAATCACCCTATCTGGTGTTTCACAAGGACAAGGCGGAGCTTCGCACCTCTGAGTTTCTACCCAAGGTGGTCTCTGAGTTCCACATCAAGCAGGAGGTGGTGGTGCCCTCGTTCTGCCCTAAACCCTCCTCTGTCAAGGAGAGGGATCTCCACTTGTTAGATGTAGTGTGTTGTCTTAAGTTCTATGTACATTGCACTGAGTCTGTCAGGAAAGCTACCGTGCTGTTCGTAATTCCTGAGGGTCCTAGGGCAGGAAGACCTGCATCTAAAGTGATTATTGCGTCGTGGATCAAGTCCACTATTCGTAAGGCTTATGAGTTGAGGAATAAGCATGTTCCGTTCAGGGTCACGGCTCATTCCACCAGGTCTACTGGGGGGGCTTCTTGGGCCTACAAGAATCAGGCTTCTGCTGATCAGCTGTGCAAGGCGTCCACCTGGTCATCTGTGCACACCTTTTTGAAGCACTATCGTGTAGATGTGCTGGCGTTGACTGATGCCAGTTTTGGGAGGAAGGTCCTGGAGGCAGTCTTGCCTGTCTAGGATCTTCTTCGGTTCTTGGTGCTTCCTTCACTTTTGAGCCCTGTTGGCTCTAGTTCAGCGTGCTGTGTAACAGTTCCTGGGGTGGTGTTATCCCTATTCAGTGTCCATTGACACTGAATAGGGGTCTCTCTGACCTGTTGGTTCATAGATGTACTGGTGACTTTGGAGGCCTTGCACCTGGTCCTTGCTGCCTTCCCGCCTCTGGGAGACTTAATGGTAGGACATCCCAGAGTTATCAGTAACCTGTATTCGACGACAGAGAAAAAAAAGATTTTAGTCTTGCCTGTTAAATCCTTTTCTCTTAGTCCATACAAGTTGCTGCTCTCCCACCCTGTCAAGGGACCATGCTTGGCTCTCTTGTGACTAACCGTGGGGGTCCTTCGGGGTCATGCTCACAGGAGTCTTCTTCCCTTCTACTATCTAGTCATAGTTAGTGTCTCAGATCTTTCTGGAGCTGGTTGGCTAGCTGCAGCCAAGGAGGGAAGGGGGGCTCCACCCCCTGCATACACTTTGAGAATTGTTCCTGCCTACTAAGGGGCAGATCGCCTCCCAGAGTTACCAGTAACCTGTATGGACTAAGAGAGAAAAGGATTTAACAGATAATGCTAATATCCTCTTTTAAATGGGTCCCAGGTCCTGTGCAACAGTTGCTAAGTATGTCCCAGCCCTGTTTTTAAAAAATCCTTACACTCTGTAGTATATTTGAATGTGCTGATGAGTAAAGAAGCTCTATTACTGGAGTGCTGGGGCCAGAGGATGGTGTGAGGCAACAGCACTCTGATTTCAGAAGTGTATATGCTGGACACTGATATAGGACATCCTGAGCCGGGTACACACAAACAGCTATAGAGGGGGCCGGTTACAATCTGTCCTTGTTAGCACAACCGTAACCCCTCGAAACTGAAAGGGCTGTGCAATGAATTGCATGCCCCACTCTGGTCCTCATGGGCTTAATGCAAATTGCATTTGCAGACTGAGGGGCAGTTCTGTCCCAGTATAGACTGGGATGACTCTGCAGGAGAGGAAAGCAATGGCTGAATCTGATAGTGCCAACATAGTTTGGTTTCTTGGCTGAGTTCTGGTGGAGCTTTAGGAGCCATGCATGGGTAAATAAATGTGATAACATTTCCTGGTTGTTGATGTATGTAAGCCTCCGAAGAAGTGGCTAATGAGTCACAAAATGCATTAGACGTTTTTTTTTTTTTGTTGTTGTTTTATTATAGACCTACTATTTTGTTCTTTATATACTACTCAATTTTTTTTTATTACATTTTATATTCTGGTATTTCACTTGGATGTATACTATTTACTTTTGTGCTTGAGAGCTTTAACTTCTGAAAAAGCTACAGACACTCTCTTCTCAAAAAAGGGATTAAGAGAATAAAAAAGGTACAGCCAGCATTGCATGGGGCATAATATGGCCCATTTTTAGAGTGGCTGTTTCCACATTAGTTTCTTCAAGTCCCAGGAGAGTGGTGGCGAACAGTGTGGCTTGAAGCCTGGAAGTCTGGGTGAAGTACACTGAGCTGGAGTGAAAACCAGCATAAGTGGTTATACTAAGAGGCAAGTAGTGGCCTCTTCTAAATGTGAGTAGTGTTTTATGGGTGTTGGTGAAGGATCGTCCCCGTGAGAAAATACTACGCTTAGAGAACTGTTTGTGCCATTTTTTTTCTTTTACATAGGGATCAAACTTGTGAACAATGGGTAACTGAGCGTGGTGGCAATTGTTACATTATATAGCCAAATGTGACTAAACCTCAACTTTAAAACGTCAGATATATGCAAGTAGATTTATAGGTTAAATACAGTACTAGATAGAGGTTATATAGAGTACATTTCTATGGATGTGCACTGTTTAAACCTGACACAGCCTATTCTTCCTGGCATCACAGTTTCTTATTACATGCTTAGCAAGTGCTGATAGCCACCCTTTCATTTCACATTATGTAAAGACTAGTTGAAGAGCCCGTGTACACGGGCCGCAGTGCCAGCAGGTCACGGTGCAGTCATGCACAGTAGAGAGTGCCCATGCCGTGTCTGATATGGAGCGGGGTGCTCCAAATTCAGACCGGGTCCTCTGCGCACCTTAAGATATGCAGAGAGGACTCCGGTCTGACTTAGGAGCGCCTCGCTTCGTATCAGCCGTGTCATGTGCAGTCTCTACTAAAACACAAAAGGTCTAAACACATAAGTTCTACATTATATTTATGGTAAATATCACTTCAAAGCATGAAAGGGTTTTTACACTACTAAACCTTTGTCTTTTTCAGTTCAGTCAGGACAATAAAAATCACTTTTATAGAATTTAAAATTACTTTATTTCTGTGATGGATTGTGCTTCAGTGGGGATGTCAGTTGGAGGTTGCATTCAGGAGGATCTGCAAGGTCTGGTGTTGGTTCCTCCTTAGGTATGTTCTGAGATGTCGATGTCAGCTGTATCCTCAATGCTTTCAGTGTTGCAGGGGTTGGAGCTGGATTTTGAGGTGCTGCCGTATCACCTTTGCTTTCAATGTCTGACATTTTTTCACAGTCCAGTTTTAAACATGAGAAATAAATCAGGAAACCGATGGCTGCACCGCTTAAAACGCAAAGTAGCAGAATGCCATAAATATAGAGAAATTTCATGGCAATGTAGTCACCCTTTTTTTCAACTCTTGCTTGACCTTCATGATTTGAAGGAACTGTAAATTTGGTGGAGCCAACCAAAAGCTGGTTCTCATATGTGTCACACTGATAGAATACATTAAATGACTCTCTTGAAGCCTCAAGAAAATACATATTGTTTGGTAGACTATGTTGCTTGTTGTCTTCAGTCAGTATCTTCCATTCATATGTCAGGTGCTCATCATTGTCTATAGAGTTGCACGTCATCAATACAGATTGTTTTGTTAATTCTGTTACCTTACCCCATCCGCAGTCTGGAGGTCCCCTGCATTTTTCGACTGCCACAACACATCTAATTTGGTGTTGTGGACAACCGCTGGTACTATAGATCTCTCTAATTCCAATTCCGCATGTAGAGGAGCATAGTCCTGTTGAATTTTCAGTTAAGTCTGTTCTTTTATAGGCAGCTTTTTCCACCTTCATGAGATGTGTACTGTCCTCACTAGCACCTTTGCCTTCATATGCACTTGGTACTATATCCATCTTCGAGTTGATGCCTTCAGATTTCCCTTCGTACACAATTGTTTTTTTCTCCAGCTGAGAGCTGGCCACAATTCTTTTCATGAGACTGGTGGTGTCTCTGGATTTTTCATTAGTAGCAATAGTTGCATTTGCAGCTGGTAGTTTCTCCATTTTGGAGTTAATTGGGATGTGCATTTTGCAGTCTCCAGGTGTTTGTTTTGAGAGAAACCATAGAAAGAAGAATATTGCCCACATTATCCTAGCCATTGCTGAGTAGCCTAGAAGAGCTATTGCACTGCAAAAGTAGTCAGTAGGAAATGACTGATACTTGACACAGCCTTGTATTAAGAATTTTACAGAGAGAGACTCATTACAATAGCCCCACTGTGATGTCACAATAAGTACTTAGAATTCCACAGAGCAACACCATAGCTCCATAGTGATGTCACAGCCTAGTACCCAGGATCCCACAGAGCCATGGCACAACTGTCTCATACTGATGCCACGATCTTTGAGTGCTAGAGGACAAACACAATGCACTGGAGACCGTTCTCAGCATGAAAAATGCTGTTATGTGTGGAAGTTAATATTGTGCTGTCTGGCAGTAATCGCAATCTTCAAAGAAGAGAGGGCCACAGGAACAGTTCTCTTTGAGGGAGCAAATCCTCCTTTATTTCTGTTATTGGCGTAGAGAGATATTTGGGAGATATCTGCTTTCTAGAAAGAGCTCCATCAATAGTAGAAGGCAAACTGTGCTGTGGGACCTGAGCTAACATGCCAGGTGGATGTGACATAATCACCTGCTGCCGTGCGTTTTCCTTGGTGCGTTGCCATGGCGATACTCTTGCAACTGCCAATCACGCATCTCCCCTGCAGGACACCACAAATATGATCAGAAGGAATTAAAAAAACATTATTAACCCTTGAGTGCCAGCGGGGTATGTAACACATTGCTTTGCAATGCATTGCATACCCCTCTGGTTAACCCCTTGAGTGCCAGAGTGGCGTGCAAGAGATTGTTCCGCATTGCATACCTCTCTGGAACTCATGGAGTTAATGACAGACCCTCTTGCTGATGTAGGATCTTTGCACTTTCAGATTTTAATCCTTTGTTTGCCAGAAACAGGTCTGTTCTAAACCAATGTGGGATCCTTGGCCAAGTATAAAATAAAGGGCCCCTTTAACTCCTAGGATGCTAGTGAGATCTCCAACACACTGCAGAATAAAGCACTGAAGTCCTCTCTATTATGCAAAGGGTTAAATAAACCTACTCCTGTTTTCCCCTCCAGGTTAAAGTGAGTAGTTTGACAAAGACATGGGGTGGCTCATTCCAACTGGCATTTGGACATACCAGGTTGGGTATGTGCCCACTATTGCTTGTGCATCAGGCATCCCGGTGCTTGATTGTGCAAGAGCATACATCCGTGCCTCTTCCATGTAGTTTATTAAGGCTGAGCACCAGCATATGATGTCCTATTCCTGCTCTCAGCATCAGTAGGCAGGGCAAACGCTAGGGAGCACACTATAAAAATCTGATCTACACAGATCTAGGTCTATGTGCTAGACCAACAAGGAAGGTACGCAAGCATGAGGGGGCTCACAAATAGGGTTCCTACACATCCTGGAGTTCTGAGACAGTATCTTATTTTCTCTGTCGTCCAATACAGGTTACTGGTAACTTTGGGAGGCGATCCCACCCCTTAGTAGGCAGGAACAATTCTCATAGTGTATGCAGGGGGTGGAGCCTCCCTTCCCTCCTTGGCTGCAGCTAGCCAACCAGCACCAGAAAGATTTGTTCCTTGGTGCGACAACACCAGGTTGAGAACAGTTCTGCTATAGTTCTAGAATCTTTTATTTTCTGTCCAATGTGGAATACCACCATTAGGTGGATTACCATGATTGACAATACCCTTAAATGTGGCTAGCTCAGTATCCAGGTGCTTTTTTGTGGACCTTAAGCCCTGAGGGGGAAAATCTTGATTCCAAGTGCTTCCCCAGGAGTTACCCACTGAGGTACTTCTTGTTGCATGGTAATCTGAAGACAGAAGATCTGCAGGAAAGGTGAGCTACCCTTTGAGTGCTGCAAGTCCACTTGTCCCACAGAGTCCCTCCACACAGTGGTTGTGTTCTGGAGTTCCTATTGCACACTCCTGCACTCACTGGATATATCTGTATATCTTTTGGGTGTTTGGAGCAGGTTTATGTGGTAACTTAACCCTTTCTCTGCTGGTTTGGCACTTTATTGGGGGGGTTTATGGCACGTTTCCTACTGGACTAGTGTGTGGACACCCAAAAACATGTTCTATTGATGTTTTACACTTTTCATGTTTTACTTTAATGTTTGTAAAAAATTAAGTACTGCACCTTTAAGGCACACTTTTCCTCATAGACGCCATTGCTCCATTCACCTCTATGGGACTATACTGTTTGGGAAGTATCTCTGCAACCGTTTAACCTAGCAACTTCAGAGATGGCTCATTTTACTTGTCTATCATCCAGTTTATATTTCATGTGTGTTGGGGGGGGCTCAGGGGGCTTCGGGCACTGTTTGGGATACTTTTTTGGGAAAAACTGCATTTCCCATGAGCACTTGCTTTGCGTCTCATTTCTGATTGGCTCCCGCCACGTCAGCCATTTTGTGAGCGTTTCTGGCGAGTATCCTACGCAGGGCTTGGACTCTCCTTCTCTCCTCTGCAGATTAACCCTTCACCTGCCAGATAAGTCTGTTTTACTGATTTCTGGGGTGAGATATTAATCTTACACACTATAATTGGGTGATTTACTGTACAGTTGGTTATTTTGACACTGTGAGTATGTCTATACCGCTGCAGCTTGGGGCTAGATCTAAGACTAAAGAGGCTGGGGTCTTTGTATCCCCGATTGCGCATTGCTCTTCCTGCCACTCAGGGCTACCTAGAGAGTTCTCTGGTCACTTATGCCCAGCATGTTCTGAAGTTCCTGACAGCGACCCTGGGACCTCCAGCCATGCGACTGAGCCAGCTTGGGTGCAAGAGTTCAAGGCTGCGACTAGGGACCTTAGGTCCATATTGCAACTCTTTCCATCCCAGATCCAGGGGGCCTTTCAGGCCTGGCAAGCCCCCTCTTCAATCAGGTCTTCCCTGTCGAAACCTCAGGGAGTACCTGACGTGTCAGATTCCTCTGAAGAACTGCTGGCGGATTCAGATGTTAAGGAATGTTCTGTTCTGGAGTCCTCTTTGTTCCTTGGGGATCCCTTTGACGCTGAACCTGACCCCTCTGCTAAGGGCTTGATCAGGGCTGTGTTATCTACTCTTAACATTCCCTTAGTTCAGGAGGTCCCTTCTGATCCCTCTGATGTATTTCAGGAGCCTGCTAAGCCCCTTACATATTTTCCACCTAACCTCACTCTTGACCGTCTGGTTTCTGAGGAGTGGAAATCACCGGACAAGACGGCTTTTGTATCCTGGAAATTTGCCAAGCTTTACCCCTTTTCTGAAGCTGAGCTTGCTAAGTGGGTTCATCCCCCCCAAGATGGATGCACCTATCTCCAGGCCATCTAAATCCACTGCCTTGCCAGTCTCTGATGCTTCTGCTCTGAACGAGTGGACTGACAAGAAACTTGGTTTCCCTCAAATCCATTTTTGCAACTGTTGGTACCGCTATGCGTCCAGCACTTGCTGCTGTGTGGATTAACCGGGCCGTTGCGGTCTGGACTGAGCAACTCTGCACGGCTGTCCGTCAGGATGTGCCTACTTCAGATAAATTGCCTCTTCTTGCCAATGTTTCTGAAGCAGAACACTGTTTCTGCTGCCTTATTTGATGCCATCCGCATGATGGCTAGGGCTTCCACTACGTCTGTGGTGGCCAAGCGAGCCCTTTGGCTCAAGATCTGGTCTGATGACACTACTTCCAAGAAAGCCTTGCTTTCCCTGCCCTTTCAGGGTACCTCTTTCTTTGGGCCTGACCTTAAGGACCTGATTAGTGAGGCCACAGGGTGTAAGAGTACTCATCTGCTCTTGGTCCCCAGAAAGAAAATGCCGCTTAAGCGTAACCGTTTTTTTCGATCCTTTCAGAATGAGACACGTCCTGAGAACCAAGCGGTTCCCTCAGCTCCACGTCCCTCCTCCAAGCCCACACAACAATGGAAGCCCAAGGTCTCCTCCAAGCCCAAGGCTTCAAAGACTACTTCGGCATGACTTACGGAGCCTGGGTCCGCACCCGGCTATGGGTGGTCATCTGCGACTTTCACAGTTTTTGGGAGGATTCAGTGACGGACCCATGGGTTTTACAGGTGGCGAAAGAGGGGTACAGGCTCCCTTTCTGTTCTCTTCCTCATTTTCGCTTTCGTATTTCTCATACTCCTCGGGGTACCGAGAAACGCTGTCTTTTCGGCAGCACTGTTCATGCTCTTCTGGACAAGGACGTCCTGGAACTAGTGCCTATTCAAGACAGGGGTTTGGGGGTTCTTTTCAAACCTCTTCGTGGTTGCCAAAAAGGACGGCGGATGTCGCCCTATTTTGGATTTGAAGGACCTCAATTCCTTTGTGACCCGGACTCACTATCGCCAGGAATCTCTGTGTACTGTGATTACTGCCATGTCCCCGGGGGAGTTCCTTGCTTCTCTGGAACTTCAGGACGCATACTTACATATTCCCATTCATCCAGAGAGCCGGCAGTACCTCCGATTTGCCTGCGACGGAGGACATTTTCTGTTGTCAGCCCTTCCCTTTTGGTCTGACGATGGCTCCTCAGGTTCTCAACCATGTTCCGGGGGCCTTGACATCCGTTCTCCACCGGGACGGCATCAGTGTTGCTCCTTACATGGATGACTTGCTTTTCAAAGCCCCCTCTGCGGACCACCTTCTTCAGCAAGTTCAGACCTGCATCCAAGCTCTCTCCCATCACAGATGGATCATCAACTTGGACAAATTGGATCTGATTCCGTCCCAGCAACTGGTCTTCCTGGGCCTTCTCTTCAATACACAGAAGTGCATGGTGTTTCTCCCCGACGAGGTGGCTCACCAGATCGCCCACAGGGTTTCAGCGATTCTGTCTCAGGATCCTTTTCAGTTCACACGCTGTCTTCGCTGGTGGGGAAGTTCATAGCCACGATAGAAGCGGTCCCATTTGCCATGGCACATACCAGGGAAATCCAGAGATTTGTGATTCGGGTGTGCAAGGATCGGTTGGTTCCTCCGAGGACATTGGTCTCCCTTACTCTTCATGTGGAATTGAGCTTGACGTGGTGGCTAGACCTTTCCAACTTGCTGAAAGGAAGATCCTTTCTGATTCCCTTCTGGACAACGGTGACGATGGACGCCTGCCTATCAGGTCCTGGGTCGTTTCAGCGCTCTGGGGAGATGGTCCACGGAGGAGTCCCTCCTTCCGATCAACATATTGGAGCTTCGGGTGATATTTCATGCCCTGTGCCATTGGGTGTCTCAGTTGGAAGACTGTCCAGTCCGAGTGGAGTCAGACAACGCCACAGCTGTGGCCTACATCAACAACCAAGGAGGAACAAGAAATCTCGCTGCTTGGTTAGAAGTCAAGGCTATTTTGTCTTGGGTAGAAGAACATGTGCCTGCCATATCCACAGTTCACATTCCAGGCATAGACAACGTCACGGCGGACTTACTCAGTCCTCACACAGTGGACAGCGGAGAGTGGGAATTACACCCCCAGGTGTTCCAGATGGTGGTTCAGATATGGGGCATGCCTCATGTCGACCTGATGGAGACAAGACGCAACAGGAAGGTTCAAGTGTTCCCCTCTCCATGGAGAGATCCACTAGCTCTAGCTGTTGGGCATTGTCCATCCATTGGATGTTTCCTCTCGCTTACATATTTGATCCCCTTCCCATGTTGTCCAGGGTGTTCTGGAAATTGCGGATGGAATGTTGTCCAGTCATCCTGATTCCTCCGTTTTGGCCTTGTCAGTCATGGTTTCCGGAGCTTCTGGCTCTATCTGTGGAAGAGCCCTTTTGGCTCCCCTCCCGTCCAGATCTTCTACAGGGTTACCTGTGGAAGGAGGATGTTCACTGGCTCTCATTGGTGGCTTGGAGGTTGAATCTCAATTCTAAGGAAGAAAGGTTTTTCTTCTGGTGAGGTGGCTACTATGCTTAGTGCCCGTAGGCCTGTTTCTTCCAAGATCTATCACCGTGTCTGATCGACCTTTGTTTCTTGGTATGTTGACAGGGATCTGTCCCACGATTTTGACCTACCTACTGTCCTGGTCTTTTTGCAGGACGGTGTGGATAAAGGCCTCACTTTGCGTTCTCTTAAGGTTCAGACGTCCGCGCTTTCTGTTTTCTTTCAGAAGCACATTGCTATATTTCCTGATGTCACGGTTTTCTTCCAGGGCGTTGCTCCTGTTCGTCCTGCCTTCCGGAGTCCTGCTCCTCAGTGGGCTCTTAATTTGGTCTTGGCCGTTCTTCAACGTCCTCCCTTTGAGTCCTTGGCCACTATTCCTTTTCGTCTTTTGACGGGAAAAATAGCTTTTCTCCTGGCGATCGTGTCTGTTCGTCGTGTTGCGGAGTTGCAAGCTCTGTCCTGTAAACCACCGTCTCTGGTGTTTCACAAGGATAAGGCGGTACTTCACACTTCCATGGATTTCTTACCAAAGGTGGTCTCCGAGTTTCACATCAATCAGGAGATTGTGGTGCCTTCTTTCTGCCCTAACCCCTCCTCTGACAAGGAGAGAGATCTTGACTTGTTGGACGTGGTGCTTTGTTTCAAGTTTTATGTTCATTGCACTGAATCTGTCAGGACATCAGACGCTCATTCATGAGGGTCCTAGGGCAGGAAGACCTGCAGGGTAGGCGCCGGCCTAGGGTGAACATTCTCTGAGGGCACATCGGCCCCCTCTGCCGCTCACCACTGCGGAAGCAAAAAAAAAAAAAAAACGTTTCGGTGCCCTCCCTCAGCTGGCTATTTTTTTTAATGTAGCACAGTGATACCTGTTTCTCTCTCCCCCTCCACTCCTTCAATCGTGGACCAGGATTGAAGAAGCGGAGGGGGAGAGAGAAACGGGCATCGCTGTGCTACATTAACCCTTTCAGTGCCAGTGGGGTACGCAACGCATAGCTTTTCAATGCATTGTATACCCCTCTGGCACTGAAAAGGTTAAAAAAAAAATAGCTAGCCAAGGGAGAGCACCGTAACTATTCAGTCTCACTGGGGGAGAGAGAGACGTGCACTGGGAACAGTAAGTGGAACAGGGGTCAAGAGGGGATAAACAGTCAGACGGGGAGAGAGAGAGTCAAAGGGGGGATCAGCAGTCAAGAGGGGGATCAAGAGTCAGACTGGGAGAGAGAGAGTCAAAGGGGGGATCAAGAGTCAAAAGGGGGAGTAAGAGTCAGATGGGGGAGAGAGAGAGAGAGAGTCAAAGGGGGGGGATCAGGAGTCAAGAGGGGGATCAAGAGTCAGACAGGGAGAGAGAGAGAGTCAAAGGAGGGTCAACAGTCAAGAGGGGGAGAGAGTCAAAGAGGGGGGGAGAGTGACATATAGAGAATATACACTCTGTCACACTGATACACATATAGAGAAGCACACACACATACATACACACTGATATCCTTACAGAGACTCACACGCACTGACACACTTATATACATATAGGGAGCAAACACTGACACTTATATCCATACAGGGAACACGTACACATATAGAGAACACATACACAAACTGACACATATAGGGAACACACTGACACTTAAACTCATACAGAGGCGGGGCATAAATGGGTAGGGCACAATGGGTGGAGCCAAGGGGCGGCAAAATTAGGTTTTGCCTAGGGTGGCAAAAATCCTTGCACCAGCACTGAAGACCTGCATCCAAGGTGACGATTGTGTCATGGATCAAGACCACTATTCGTAAGGCCTACGAGTTGAGGAATAAGCATGTTCACTTTCGGTTCACGGCTCATCCCACCAGGTCCATTGGGGCCTCTTGGGCCTATAAGAATCAGGCTTCTGCTGATCAGCTGTGCAGGGCGGCCACTTGGTCGTCTGTGCATACCTTTTCGAAGCACTACCGTGTGGATGTGCTGTCTTCGTCTGACGCCAGCTTTGGGAGGAAGGTCCTGGAGGCAGTTTTGCTTGTCTAGGATCTTCTTCTTAGGTTCTTAGTGCTTCCTTGCTGTTGAGCCCTGTTGTCTCTAGTTCTGTGTGCTGTGTACTAGTTCCTGGGGTATTTTTACCCCTGTTCAGTGTCGGTTGGCACTTCAGTTTTGTTGGGCTATCTCTGACCTGTTGGTTCATAGCTGCACTGGTGACTTTGGGGGCCTTGCACCTGGTCCTTGCCTTCTTCCCGCCTCTGGGGAACTCAGTGGTTGGACATCCCAGAGTTACCAGTGACCTGTATTGGATGACAGAGAAAAGAGGATTTTAGTCTTGACTGTTAAATCCTTTTCTCTTAGTCCATACAGGTTACTGGTCTCCCACCCTGTCAAGAGACTATGCTTGGCTCTCCTGTGACAGACCGTGGGGGTCCTTCGGGGTCATGCTCACAGGAGTCGTCTTCCCTTCTACTATCTAGTCATAGCTAGTGTCTAAAATCATTCTGGAGCTGGTTGACTAGCTGCAGCCAAGGTGGGAAGGGAGGCTGTACCCCCTGCATACATTTAGAGAAATGTTCCTGCCTATTTAAAGAGGCAGATTGCCTCCCAGAGTTACCAGTAACCTGTATGGACTAAGAGAAAAGATTTAACAGGTAAGACTAAAATCCTTTTTCCAAAATCCCATCTATATTAAATAAATAATGCAGTAGCGATCTCTCTAGAATTCAGAGTTAAGTCAATGAGAATATTGTACAGTTGGTTTGCCACATAATGCACCAATTTGCAGTTCATATCTTTTTGTTATTTGTATTCTAGACATCTGTGGACTCAGCCGTGGCTGTTAATGACCTCTCAGTGGTTGTGGATGTTCTAAACATAATCAACCAGAAAGCGTGAGTCAGATTCCATAAATATTCTGTGGTATTTATAAAGGTAGCAAGATGTCCGAAAATGTAATTCCCTGTGATATCCCTGACCAACTTTTTTAATTTTGTGTAGGTCTCTTTGGAAGCTGGATCTCTGTTTAGTTGTCCTACCTCAGATTGAAAAGCTGCTGCAGAGCAAATATGAGAGGTCAGTGTATTGGTTCAAATTTATAAATACAAGAAAGACCAGAAACCATGTTATCAAAGTCTTCTAAATGTAAAACATTGATCTCCTTCATCCCACAATTGTCCCATTTTAATATGTCAGGGGATCAGACTGAATACGTGGGGATGCCAGTGGACAGGGAACAAGGCTGCAGGGGGTGAGACAGTATATGTGGGGATCTCTGGCTACTAGTGGGAAGGGAGACTGCAGGGGGTCAGATGGTATAATGAGGATCTGTTGCTTCCAGTGGGCAGGGGAAAAAGACTGCAGGGGGTCAGACAGGATATGTGGGGATATTTGGCTACCATTAGGAAAGGGAACAGGGCTGGAGTGGGGGGGGTCCCCATAGTTATTTTTGTTCAAAAGTTTTGATGGGGGAAACTTTTGGTTCTTTGAGAGAATGAGGGTCCTCTCAAATAACCAAAAGCTTCCCCCATCAAATGTTAATAGTTGTCAGTCTGAGTTGGAAGGAATCACACAATATGCTTGTACCTCCCTTACACATGTCAGAATAATATTTTATGGGCCCCTACAATCCTTAAATGTTTCATTGGATGTAATCTGTATTTTTGTATGTTTGTTTTTATTGAATAATTTTGTATTTTGTGTTTGTTCACAGCTATGTACATACTGGCTGTCTCTCACTGAAACTGATCCTGCAGAGGTTTCTTCCACTGATAACTGACATCTTAGCTGCTCCTCCTTCTGTTGGTGTGGACATATCTCGTGAGGAAAGGTTAGTGTAAACTGTATAATATTTGTACAGACAAAATTGAGCAATTGTAGGGCAGATCAGCCATACAGTACTTATAAATTAACTTACTGGATACAGAGAGGTCTCAGCATATTGGATGTATTTTTTATTATTGGAATACTGACTGAGTTTGGAATCTCTGTACTCATTGAAGAACTGTTATCTTGCAAGCTCTTTTAAAACTGGCTGTGCATCATGATAGCCCAAAAATCCATCAGCTGCAATAGTTAACAAATATGAATATTTACTGATATTTAGTGCAGTGGAATGTATCCATTTCCCAGAAATATATAGTTTTATATCATCTGTTTTTGAGTAGTTTTACCATATGTTCAGAGAGGGAAAAAAAAAATATTTATAGATACCTTATATGGTACAAAGTGAGGATATGTATGGTATGCAAAACTGTTGTAAGTATCACTATCTGTGAAAGTAATAAAACACAGCTTTTATTCAAAATAAAAATAAAGTAGAATTAGATTCAAATGCTAAGATGACACTGGTAATACCGAAATATCTATTTCAAGTGAATATTTTTGTATAGTAAACAAGTTGTGAAGTACCCCCCCCCCCCCCAATATGCCGCATAATATGTATGTTAATAGAGGAATGTATATATTGAGAATAAACAAGAAGCGGCAAAAAACATTAATCTACAGTGGTGAATGAAACAATAGCGTTAAAGTAACAATTTCAGCAAACACAGTGGATAATGATAAAGAAATGTAAATCCACTGTGTATAACAGGGAGCAGCAAACATACGGTGGCTAACGGCAGGGAGCTCCTATTCTAAGACATAACAAAGAGTTAATGCATCTATATCAACTGTCTAGTCCTTTAGTTTGCTTCCATGGCACAAGGGTTTGCAATAACTGGTATAGTCGTACTTAAAAAATGAGTAGGTTTTTACTCTGGTAACTTTCGTTTCAGTTGTACCTACTAATTTTTTATGTATGAACTAGTTGAACAGCCTGTTACATGGGCCACAGTGCCACTGCCACTCGGTCGCGGGGCAGTCACGCGCAGTAGAGACTGCCCGCGCCACGGCTGATACAGAGCTGGACGCTCCTTCGGAGCGCCAAGCTCGGTATCAGCCGCAGCGCGGGCAGTCTCTACTGCGCATGATTGCAGCACGCGCAGCAGTGTCTACTGCGCATGTCGCGACATTTCACACGAATTAGTGAATTATTATATAGGCTATACCAGTTTTTTTGTAAACCCTTGTGCCACGGAAGCAAACTAAAGGGCTAGACAGTTGATATGGACGCATCAATTCATTGTTGCATCTTAGGAGATTCGCTCTCTATCGTTAGCCACAGTATGTCTGCTGTTCCCTATTATACACAGTGGATTTACATTTCTTTATCAATATCCACTGTTTGCTGAAATTGTTACTTTAACACTATGGTTTCATTCACCACTATAGATGAATGTTTTTGCTGCTTCTTGTTTATTCATTATAGGATGCCATAGTTTGTGTTGACTCCTACCTTGTCTCCACAGGCTGACAAAGTGTAAGATGTGTTATAAGAACCTGCGCATCCTGAGTCAGTTGATAAAGAGCAGAGCGTCGCAGAGTGGCCGTTCTGGCAGTGCCTTCCGAGAGTTGCATCTCCTTATGTCTGGATTGGAATAACCTGTTCTGACCCCAAGGAACTTTAAACCACAAAGTCATCCTTTGCCTACTTGACCCAAGGCACCCGTTAATATTTGCCTTTGGGAGCGGTCACTAGTGGATGAGGTACTTGAATGAAGTGGAATGATCACACCCCTGAGCCCAGGGACTTCACTGAAGCCAGTTTGTAGAGGAGTCTAACATGGCACTATTCAAAATTTGCACTGCATGATATTGATCGGACATATGGCTGGAGGTGCTCATTGTACAGTTGAATTGCTCTTTCTTAATGTCAGAGGGCAGATGGTTTGTAGGACAGTTGAACACTATATTTACAAGATGCTTACATGTTTAGCTAATTTATGCAGATTAATTTATCTTTTGGGGGAAAAAAAATCTTCCTTTTTAACCCTTTAAGGATCAGAGGGGGGTGTGCAAGGCATTACATCTTCTTTGAAGGGTCAGTCAATGACACCTGCAAAATTGGCAGAGCAGAGCCAGTTGGCCATTCACAATGTTCCGGTCACCTTTTCTGCTCTTGTCCTCAAGGAGGCCACTCATTGCATACTTCCACATTATGTGTGTACATGTCTCCGGCATGTTATATATATATATATATATATATATATATATATATATATATATATATATATATATATATATATATATATATATATATATATATATATAATATAGCTCTCCAGAGTGTACTTGAGCCTTACAGGTAGGGTAGCTCACCAACTCCCATCATCCTCTGCCAGCCTTTGCTGCTAAACTACACCTGCTGGCGGCATGCATATTGCCCATCCCTCCTGTACAAGTTAGGAGTTCTATTCTGTGATACAGCGTGGGTATCTAAACAGAGATACTATCCAAAGAAATGGGGCGCTCCCAGAATGGGCTCTCATTCTTTTGGACTAAGAATTGTAATTGTAGAACAAACCTACTGCACCGTGGGGGACAAATAAAAATTCCTGTTGATTTAGATGTGGGTATTATCCCCTTTAAAGGCCAACAGTCTAAAATGCATTTGGAAGCATTTAAGAGTTTTGTTTTGTTTTTTGTCTTTAAGCTGCTTTAATTTGATTTTTTTTCTTTCCTCTTTCCTTCTCTCATGCTCCTCTAGTGCAGCTTATTAGTTCCAGAAATGCTGTTATACACCAACCTCTGTGTGTCTGTAGAACTATTGTTTCTGAAACAGTCCTTAAGTGCAGGAGACTAGTAGAGTAAAAATGATACATTTACTGGCTGAGTGTCTTTGTATGCAAGCTTTCAAGACAACTAGGTCTCTTCTTTGTGCATAATAAGAATACTATTCTTCTTATGGCTGAAGCAGAAACCTATTTGTCTTGAAAATTTGCATCCAAAGCCATTCAGCCAATAAAAATGAATCATTTTTACTCTACTAGTCTCTTGCATTTTCTATGGCTAGCACAGTACCACACTTTATCAGTAGCCCTTATGCCGGAATGCCATAGGGGTACACAACGCATTGCAAACCAATGTATTACGTACCCCTCTGCCACTCAAAGGGTTATTTGGTCAGATCAGCTCTCTTCTGCCATATTCAGGTCTGTGTCAGGAACGTTATAGGTACAGTAACAAAAGTTTTCCTATTATCTTAACATATGTAGAACTGTAACCTGGAACCTTCTGAAGTTTTTTGGGGTGGCTCCATGCACCATATGGAGCCCCTGTTGGAGTACTGTAGCGACTGTTTACCTTGGAGACGAGGCAGTCATTTAAAAGGTAGCCTTTTTCCTTTCCATAGTAGTGGAAAGTGATGTGTTCCGGAATGTACAGTTATTTCCAGGAGCATATGACCATAAAGATGCATAGGTCACACAAGGTGGCCATTCATCCTCATGCAGGAGGGAGTCTGGGAACCTGACAAACGAGGGAAATTACTGCTACTTTGGGTAACAGCGGGGATCCCATCTGGTGCACAGAGCCCTCCCAGAAAACTTTAAGCCGTTCCAGGATGCATATCTACTTATCTTAAGGTTTTAAGAGCACCTTTGTTAGAAAGTGTTAGTGTCCCTCTAAGTACAAAATATGTAAATTCCCTGCTGTTGGTGATGGGAGGTGTTGTAGTCACACACCCTCCTTACAAGTTAGGAGCCCAATTTTATCACTGAATCTGTTCAATGCCAAACAAGTGTGATTTCTCTTGCCTGTTTTGAAAGGGTTAGTGTGGCCTTCCAATTTCTAAGGTAAAGAATTTGATGTGAATATGCATCATCTTGGTTATGTGCCTGAGTGACAAAATCCCTCTCTTTGTAGAACATTTCTTTTTATACACATTCTGCCAACACAGAAAAATTGGCTCTCTGGTTTTATGGATGCTATAAACCTGTTTGTTTACTGTGTAATTTATAGATGTTTTAATTAAAATCCAAGTGTCATTTTTAATTGGTATTGTGCTAGTCATTCCATTGCCATGAACACCGGGATATTGCAAACAACATATGTACATCTATGTCACCTTGCTTAGGAGACGGGTGCAAGAAGAATTTCTCACAATAGTAAAGGCAGATTGGGATAATTTGCAGCAATATTGCTGACCATTCCATTCTGTTGTTGTAAAATGGAAAGATGGTTCTCAACCCTATCATCGGGGGACTTCTAACAGGCCATGTCTTTTGGATTTCCTTGCGGGTGACTAGGTAGATTATGCTGAAAAGAGATGTGCGTTCATCATGTTCAGTCTTTGTCATATGCCTGCCATTTCCATTTAAACAGCAGTTAGGGAAAAAAATTGCTACCTTACTCCAAAGGCAATGTACAATAATCTTTTCATCAACATCCTATCTGCATTGAAGTGAAATGTCATAATTCTCAATATTTTATTTTTATGGGCATCTACAGAAGGCATGTTAAACAAATGGCTCCCTTGCTAATAACCTGTGCCCCCAAACAAGATTTTTCGTTTAAACAACAGCGGGGCCCTACTGGTCCAGATTTTGTTTTTGATCAGCTTTGGTTGCAATCACATTCTAGAGCAGAGGTAAGCAACCTTTGGCTCTACAGGTTTTGGTTGGTTAGGGATGATGGGAATTGGTCTCCAACAGCTTGAGAGCTGAAGATTGCTGCCCCCAGCTCTAAAGATGAGCTAGACGCTGGGTTTATTGACACAGAGGCAAACTATTTAAATTTCTGTAACGTTACTTGAGGGATGGAGGCACCAGTAGTGTATTGAGACCTCCTTCAGGAGGCAGAGCACTCAATAATGAAATCCCTCCCACATTCTGCACCATATAGCCATCCCAGCAGCCAGCTAGTTTGGATTTAGGCTACAGGGCATTTCTTTCTGGAGAAAATAATTTATCTATTTTATTTTTACTTTTAACAATTTCTAGCAGAGTCACAAGGGTCTCCTAATTGTCTCTCTCCCCTGGACTATAATAGATTGGTAAAGCAGATGCAGAGAACCTATTAATATAAGATACCTCCAGAACTGGAGGATTCCCAGGTCATGCTTATGGGACATTTTTTTTTTTTTTTTTTTATATTCAGTCTCTGAAAGGCTGGAAACAAAAAAAAAAAAAAACATACAATGTTGGAAAAACAGAAAATGTCCTTCAGAATTGGCTATGTACTTTCTAAAGAGGCAAGACACAGATGGCAGATATTTTCTTCTGTGTCCACTATGAGCCCCTTCAGTTCACTCTGAAGTACACAAGGATATTTTAAGCATTCAGGATTTAGATTCTGTATATACTTCTGATGGGGAAATCGTGGAAGAATCCGGTTCTTTAAATTGTAATAAAATTGATTTATTAATAAAGTTTGTGCAAAAAAAAAAATTATTACTGAAGCACGTAAATAATTAGGGGTTATGGTTACAGCTGTTTTTTTTTTTGTTTTTTTTTTTAAATATATATTTAGGAAATAAGAATGTTCTCTCAGTTTACTATTCATTCCTCCGTTCATGATTTAATCAAAACAGAATGGAATAAAGTAGGTGATTTTCCGCTCTCAAATCGATTTCAGGTTGTATCTGTTGAATCAGAAGTTCAGTCCTGGGTAGATGTGGCAGTATCCCAATTGGCTAAACGAACAACTTTAACAATGGAGGATGGGTCGTCTGTTAGAGACCCTATAAATAAAGAAAAAAATGGAGAATGTCCTTAAGAAGCAATTTGTCTTGCTGGGACAGAATATGAAGGTGGCCACTGCTGTAACTTGTTTCTCCAGAGCCATGAGAATCTGATTTCGGATTTAGAGGAGAAGATTGAATCTTCAGTTTCTAGGTCAAAGCTCCTCAGAGAAGTAGCTGAAGAAGCAACCTCCTTTTCTTTTTCTGTTACACTTCTCTATACATTAAGCTGCTAGCAAAGTGTACTGCTATGTCCATTGTAGCCAGATGAGCCATTTGGATTAGATCCTGGGAAGCTGACTCCATCCAAAGCAAGATTAGTTGTTTTACCATTTTCAGGAGATTTCCTCTTTGGACCTCAATTAGAGGAAATAATAAGTCTTTTGGGGGTGGCGCAAAGTGCTTTACTCCCCCAGGAAAAAAAGATCCCCAAAACAATTTAGAAACCCTGCCTCAGAGGTTGTTTGGTCCACACAAACTGGTACTCTGAGGATTCTAGAAGGATTTGTCTTAGGCTCAGTTTAAGAAAGCACTCCAATGAAGCTCAGCAGACCCCTTTCCGGGGCCAGTAGGGGGTAGACTGGCCCAATTTGCAAAAACCTGGACTCCATCATTTTGTCCAGACAAATGGGTGGTGCAGATGGTGGAGAATGGGTATCCACTAGAATTCTTTTCTGGTTCCATCAGAAATATGTTTGGGGAATCCAAACTTCCAAGAACTCCTGTAAAGGCCAGAACTTTGCTATAATCTGTTCAGGACCTGGAAAAAGCCAGAGTTATAGAAGAAGTTTCTATGAATCAAAGGAAGCAAGGGGTTTATTCCATATTATTTCTAGTACCAAAACAGTCAGGGGATTACAGGACTATACTTCCTCGTTCAGGATGTAAACATTTGCTTCCAAATGAAGATTACTCCTCATCAAGGCTTTCTTACATTAAGCGATGTACAAGATGCATATAACCATGTTCTGATCAGGCCACATCACAGAAAATTAATTTGCTTCACCCTGTCTCTACATCACTATCAGTTCAGAGGACTTTTCTCTGCTCCAAAGGTCTTTATGAAGATCTTGGCAGCCTCCCTGAAAATGTTAAGGAAGGGATTTCAGCAGATTCTTATCTGGACGACATTCTGATTTGTGGCTACCTCTCATCATCGGGCAGCACAATTCACAAAACAAGTCTTGGAACATTTCACTAATTCAGACTGGATCCTAAAACAACAAAAGAGCCAGTTAAGACCTGCTCAGCATCTCATATTCCTAGGAGTTCATCTGGATACACATGCCATGATGGCATAACTCTTGGAGGACAGGGTTTTGTGAGTGATGAAACACGTTCATTCCTTCAAAATACTCATTCAGCCAAAAGCCCACGATTTCATGGTACTGATGGGAACATTGACATCTACAACTCAAGTAGTACTATGGTCACGCTCCCATCCAGGAGCCCTGCAGAACAACTTCTTGATGTTCTGGGACAGAAATCCACACAGTGCCTCCCAGAATATTCTGGTACTACCCCCAGTAAGAAGGGAGCTGGTCTGGTGGTCAAAAAGAACCTAACAAAGGGTCATTCCATACTGGAACCAGACTGGCAAATAGTCACAACTGATTCAAGCCTCAACGGATGGGAAGGACTATGGAACTCCCTAGCAGACAACTTCACAAGCAATAAGAAAATCCCTACTACAATTAAATCCTCATCTTCAGGGATGACCTGTCCTGATAAGATCAGACAATCAAGCAGCAGTAATGTATCTGAAAAACCAAGACGGTACAAGAAGCAAAAGATCTGATGGCGGAAACAACCAAGCTACTGAACTGGTTGCATAACCGCATCCAACATATCTGGTTATTCTCAACTTTCAACCACATTCTCTTAGCAGAAAGATAATATATTTGTGGGAATGAGCCCTGAAAGAGTCAATCTTTCCAGAGATCTCAAAGAAATGGGGTTATCCAGAGATGGATCTCATGGCATCAAAGCAGAACAAGAAATGCACAAAGTATTTCTCACAATGGAAGGATCAGGAGGCACTGTGTCAGGGTGCTATGAAAACAGAATGGCAGTTCAATATGTCATACATATTTCCAACAGTTCCAATAATTCCAGATGTACTCTAGAACGTGAAGAAGGACAAAACATTTTGATTGCTATCAGGGGAGGGCTGGCCTGGGGGGAAATTGCCCCCTAGGCTGGTCATATGTCTGGGCTGGTAGGCCACTGCATCTCACTAAATCTCCTGATTGCTGCTGTAAATGGAGCTACACTAGTTGATACCACAGAGGTACAATCCAAATGGAGCTACACTAGTAGCATAATCCATTTCCCTTGTAAGCTCTATAGTATCACTAGGTAAGCTTTACTTAAATTGTAAGCTTTGTAGTGGGGCACTAGTGTAGCCCCATTTCAACTGTAAGCTATGTGGTATCACGTGACTTGCACCACAACATTAATGAAAATAACACAAACAGGAGGGCGCCCAATCGTGCCTGTTATCCCAATATAATCACTTTTAGGTATAAAAAAAATTTACTCACAAATGGAGTTGTTACTCAGGGGCTTATACCCACAAATAACAGAATGCATTAGCAGAGAAAATACCTGTCTCTGCTCAGGTCTCCTCATATATTGAAGGAATTCAGGAACCGTGTTGTAGTCTGTTTCAAAAAAAGATTTTTAATGCAAAGAACAATACATTTTACAAATGAAACATGCTCTGCCGAGCATTAAAATAATAAAAAAACTAACAAATTCCTTAAAAAAACAAACTTGTTGGCTCTGCATAACGTGTCGTAGCTCCCTAGCTACTTTCTCAAATGCAGTCAACTCTCTGCCTCAAAATCTAAAACGAGAGAGGCAGAGAATTGACTGCATTTGAGAAAGTAGCTAGGGAGCTACGAAACGTTATGCAGAGCCAATAAGTTTGGTTTTTAAGGAATTTGTTAGTTTTTTATTATTTTAATGCTCGGCAGAGCATGTTTTATTTGTAAAATGTATTCTTTGCATTAAAAATCTTTTTTTGAAACAAAGACTACAGCACGGTTCCTGAATTTCTTCAATATACGAGGGGACCTGAGCAGAGACAGGTATTTTCTCTGCTAGCACATTCTGTTATTTGTGGGTATAAACCCCCCAGTAACAACTCCATTTGTGAGTATATTTATTTTTTTATACCTAAAAGTAATTATATTGGGATAACAGGCACGACTGGGCACCCCCCTGTTTGTGTTCTTTTCAAATAGCCACTTCTTTTGTGTTGATGTGAGGAGCAGCCCTGATCCTGGTAGAATTTCTCTGATAAAGTACCACTGTATGGGGGACAGTGGTGAAAGAATATCCTCTGAGTACAACTGTCAGTGAACACAGACGTGTTGCACTGACCACGTATTTTGTGAGTATATTCTATAAAGAGGTGAAGGGTGGTGAAGATACCTACTTACAAACAATATTGCACCAGAAGCGCCTTCTTCTTCTTTAGTCTTCAAAATCACATTAATGCCAATTTTAAAGTTAACAAAAGGGGGTGGGCTGGAACAGTGGCCTGGAACGATAATAGAAATCGGCCACTTGAATGTATTTGCCCACTGGGCCACAAATTGCCAGCCCTCCCATGATTGCTATACTGGCCAAGAAGAGTTTGGTATTCCCAAATAATTCAGATGCTGGATGCAGCCCCTTGGCCTCTTCCAGCATCTCATGACGTCCTGAGTCAAATCCTTGTCTGTCATCCCAACCTAGACTAAAAGTCTGGATTTTTTTACAGGACTGGTTTAATCTGGGATTGAAACCTGCATCCCTAAAGGTCCAGCTTTCTGCATTATATGCCAGAATAGTGACACAATTTATTGATGACTCCTTGAGCAAAAGATTGATCAGGGCCATAGATAAAGTGAGAACCACAATTAGGGAAGTTATTCCTCCATGACACCAGGGTGATATTGCAAAGGTTCACATGGGTCACAGCAACCATGATACTTCAACAAACAGAAACCCATTGCTTGTCCAAAACATATGCCGTATGTGCAAAACCAAAGGGCCTCAAAACACACATTTGCCCTGTTGACACAACTATAACAACAAAGTCCAATAACTGTAATGCATACAGGCAAAGTATACCCACAAACACATTAACGTGGAAACACAAACACAAGCAGCTGGAGGTATTCCTTGCCATCCCCACTCTACAGGATACAAACGATGAGCAAAGCTCAATCACTAAGTCTCTTCCATCAATGTACAGGATCCTGTCAAGCTGATCAATCAATGAGTGCCAGGATGGTATCATCCATGCATTGAAACACAATGCATTATATACCATTCTGTCACTCAAGGGCTTACATGACAATGTTATCGTCTTGCATCCCTCTCATCATAGCTCAGCTTAATAATCACACTATCACATTTCCCCTACACAGCATCCATGCCTGCAGCATAGCAGGAGGAGACCCAGACCGTCACCACCACCCTGAAGATGCATAGGAGGGTGTACCGGATGGATGTGACAACCAGCACCATCACAGTCTTCTGCCACACACAACAGGCCAACAGTGGATGCTGCAGGAAGCACAACATTAGCGACCACAAGAGAGGTGGATGCCTCCTAACACCTCAGGTCATACTGGATGCCCACCACCACCACTGAGACGCCATTGGATGCCCACCGTGGTATTCTCCGTGCACTATGGGGCATATGGGCCTGCAACACGGCTGCAGCCACACACCTGGATGCAACCTCACCAGGAGACCAGCCATTATCCAGGTGGGAAGGCAACAGATTACACTGGACACGTTATGACCTATTGCCCCTTGACTATGAACATATGTGCCACTTAGGTGAACCACAGTGCCCTCAAACAGTCACAGCTTTCACCCCACCAGCACAGAGTGAACCAGGGAAACAGGCGTGAGTGAGAAGACAATAGATGTGGTGGGCGCAGAACCATCACCTCACACCTGGCCCCTCCATTCATTTCACCAGCAGCTCAAGCATCAGAGGCACATACAGACCATGGGGAAACTAACAGTCAACAGACAGAGCCAGACCAGGGAGAAGAGGCATCATCAGCACCTCCAATGCACCATCCTCTCCCTCAGCCTCTGCCACAGCTACAACCGCAATCAGGACAGATGAGGAATTTCAGCATCCAGAGAAGGCTGCTTAGGGAGACCAGATGCCTCTCCAGGAGGTGTCAGCACCACATGGAGAGAACCACAGCCACTCTCTGCACTATAGAATCCCAGCGAGCCATCCTCACCATAGAGTTACTCCATATTGGGACCGGACTCATTGCCATGTTTGGCCAGATACTGATAGAAATGTGATTGCAGAATGGAGAGAGTGCAGCACTCAACTGAGGGGTCAAACTGCAGCCACCTCCCATTCAGTTTGACACCCCCCCCCCCCCCACACACACACACACACCCCCCCCAAGACAGCCAAGAGTCACTAGACTGTTGATGGGGGAATCCACCTCTGTACCCCCCTCCAACCCCCCCCCTCCCAAAAGAAAAAAAATCCCCATTTTCATCTCTTCCCCAAATAAATATGTGTATATTTAGCTCAGTCATATCTGTGATTCCTTCAGATATTTAACAAGGTCAGTGGCAGAGAGGTCTCCATTGCATTGCAAAGAAATGCATTGAACACAATTCCTATGCATTTTACTTGGTAGTAAGGTGTTTGAGCATTGGTAACCACACACAGCTTGCATTACACCTAGCAAAGCAAAATATCTGGATGCTGTTACTTGGCTCTGATGCGAGTTGAAGTTTAACAGCTGATGGGAAACATGTCACAATCTAAGTCTGGTTACACATAGGATCACTGTTAACACAAGGACAGTAGCACTCCAACAAAGGGTCCACCTTCACATATGATCATGTCAAGCATGTGACACAGGGATCACACACTGTAATAACTGACAAACATATGTGTGTTTATCAGGGTTATGCTTGTGGGTGGTGGAGGGGTCTAAAGGGATTCCTGGGATGCCAGTGGGTCACTCAATATATCATTTATATAAATATGCTTGGGGTAATCCCCTTGCATTCCAAACTCCAGGCTAGCTGAAGGCATGCAAGATCTTCAACCATCACAGTTTAACTGTCTTCATGATGGATTACTTCTCAATGCTGTGATGAGGAGGTGCAAATCATGACTGTCCAAGATTGCAAACAAGGGGCATGTACAGATTTCAGATGATGACCCTTGAGTTGGAACAACACATGGATGTTGTGCGGGTCCTCATCACCTTGCTTGTCATGATGTGGATGACAGCCGAGAGCGCATATTTGTGTCAGGGCAAACCTATATCAATGACTCATTGGTGAATGGTCATGTCATTCCTTTGTGCCAGTGTGTACGAACAGATGTGCCCTAATCAAGTCCCACAATATGACTCATGTCTGCCACATGTCATGATGCCATACAGTATTAAAAACAGTAGCACTAGGGAGCAGCACTATATGGAAGTGGGGTTTCTTCCATGATGGGTCATGCCATGGATTCCTGTGGGAAGGAATGACAGGAGTTGAAACTGCACTGCATGACTCTCTGGTTATCAAAGGATTAACCATCATTAACCCCTTTGTATTCCTGAGGGGAATATCGTTAACGTGGGGATGGTAATCAGCCACAAGCCCAGTGTAAGGATTTTCGACTACCCAGGTGAAGGTGCATTTTGATGCCCCCCCTCCAACACGGCCACAATCTCCTGACCCTGCCCCCCCAAAAAATTGTGGTTTTGTAAAGTGCATTTTAGTAAAGGGGATCTATCACCCCTTTACAACTTTGCCTAAATCTGTTTATTATATATTTTATATATAATGAAAAGTGTATACATTTAAAAAAAAAAAAAAAGCAGCTTGTTTGCTGAAATTAAAAGAATAAATACAGCCCTGTAACTACTTCTGGGCAGACTGCGGATAGCTGATCTTTGCCGCAGTCTGCTGCTCTATCTCTCTCAATCCATCCTCCTCCGATGATGGTGGCCTTCTGTCTGTAAGCTAGAGCAGTCTCATTGGCAGATATAAATTTCTGGCCAATGAGAGTGCTCCAGCTTACAGACAGAAGGCCACCATCAATAGAGGAGGCTGGATAGAAAGCAGCAGAGCAGCAGACTGCGGCAAAGATCAGCTATCCGCAGTCTGCCCAGAAGCAGTTACAGGGCTGTATTTATTCTTTTAATTTCGGCAAACAAGCTGCTTTTTTTTTTTTTTTTTTTTTTTTTTTAAATGTATACACTTTTAATTATATATACACAATATATATAATAAACCGATTTAGGGAAAATTATAAAGTGGTGATAGATCCACCTTTAACCATATAGCTCAGGGGGAAAGTTAATTGCTAGACCTCAGGCTTTTGAGGATGTAACTCGCATAATTCCCAAACATCCAAAGGCTGGTTGGGGATGATGGGAGACATAACCACCAACAGCTGGAGACCCAACAATTGACTATCCCTAATATAGACCATTAGTGACTTATATTATACCAGTGTTTTGCAGGAAGTACTATATTTCTGCATTCTAACTGGGTGCCTTTTAGGAATGATCTAGTGCTGTCATTAGTGGATCTTTGATTCCAGATGCTGCATTTTCAGAGGCTGTATGCCTCAAAAAAGTGTTGGATACCTTTCTAGCTCAAAATAATATAGAGAATTATGACAGCTGGTTATGAAGGAAATTGGATGTTGAACTATAGACCGTTTACTGACTTTGAGAGTGAGGATGGATTTTTTTTTACCTGGATAGAGTATTAAATGGAGATTACTTTAAACATTTGAGTCCTAGAAGAGTAGTCAATGGGCGTTGGATACTTATCTGGCACTCAAAGGGTTAACATATATATATATAATATAATATATATTATTTTTTTATTTTTCTTCCTTATTTTGGCCTCTTTCTGGACCAACAAAAGTGATATGACAAACTCTGACCTTCATAGGCACATTATTTTCTTAAATTATAATTACCACTGAGAAATAACTGATCTTTTCCCCCAGGGGTGTGGTGTCACTCACACACACGGACAGGGGAACCTCCTCTCATCTCACCCACTGCCCCTCTCACAACCTACCAGGGTATGTCTCCTCTCACATTAGGAACATACACTGTTCCATTTACTGTTTCTTCCCTCACTAGGGGACTCTGTAGAGCATATGTTCTTCCCATCTGAACCGGAAGGAATATGCGGCTGCAAACGGCAGGGGCATGGGGTCTCAGGATCTCCGAGTCAGCAGTACTAGTTACTCTAGCCGGCAACCTACAGGCAGAAGGGGCAGGGCCACTAGAGGAATGCTGTGTTCCATTGGCTGGCAGCGTGGGTCGAGAGGGCAGACACACAGAGACAGCTGTCCATGTTGCTTCCTGATCCTTTTGGTGTTAGTGTAGTGCAGATCCATGTCTCCTGTTATTGTTGGACCACACTTTCTTATTGGCTAGCTGAGAATTACGGGGGATTGTGGAAGAAATATATAATAATAATGATGATGATGATGATGAAAACAAAAAAAAATTTGCAGCTTCCCCCTGTTTTGGTGCCCTTCCACTGCAGCTGCCTAAGCAGCCATATGCTAGCGCTGGCCCTGATCAGCCATATGAATATGTGAATAACCTAGTATATTAAACAACCACCAAGCAACTGAAGGCGTTGCTATGCCATTGTCATTGTGACACACATTCTCATATATTCATTCTCTCTCTCTCCCCCCCCTCCCAATTACTTACTCTGATGCAGTAGCCAACACTGTAACAGTCAATCCAGCCCTTTTTAGCTACATTCGGCATTGCAAATCTATTGTTATCATAATACCCCATTAACACATGGAATGCCAGAGGGGTATCCAATGCATTGGATACTCCTCTAATGCTCCAAGTGTTATGTGTTTGATATGAATATGTTCAACTCTAAATCTGCATATTTGCTGTTAGTTAACATCAGGAATATGACATTCATGGTAAATTGGGTGTACCAGTGTTCGCAGGGGGTGTGGTTGATATCTTTGAAGTGGCAATGTCATCATGGCCAAACGGAATTCCAGATGCCAGTTGAATTCACAGCCTCAATTAGACACATGGAATGTCAACTGCATGTGTTCATTATGGTTCCGCCTATGTTGTTGTGAGATTTCAAGAATTGGATGCTCATGTGAATCTCTGTAATCCTGTGGAGTGAAACATATTATGTATTGTGCTGGTGTGTTTTCACACATTCCTCATGCCCAATCATGTTCATCCATGCATTGTGTTTGATTCATGCATTATACTCACAAGTGAAGAAGTCCCTGATGAGCCTATCTTGTGTCTCTTCCCCTCTCAGGGTCTCCTCATCCTCAGGCTAGGGAAGAGGCACCTTCACATTGGGTTGTGGATCCAGATCCTCCCCTACACGTGCGTTGATTGTGATATTGTGGAGTATGGCACACGCTAGTATAATATTGCATACCTGGTGCATATTGCAAAGCTCACACTGAGTTATCCAGACACCGAAATCTGCCCCCTACGATTACCCTCCATATAAACAGAGGGGCTGGATTGGCTGGCCTAGGAGTCATATTATAGCTTTGCCACCCCCCCGGAAAATTTTCTACGGACATTCCTGGTCCTGAAGTGAGCCAAATTGTAACAATTGTTTGTGGATTTCCAAAGTACAAAACTGGCAGAGCAAAAAGTTTTCATCACATCCCAGGTCTGACAAGCCATCCTGCACATGACTCACAGAGTCCTGGTCTGCCCTTGCCTGGGCATCTTCTGTGATGGACCAGTCGGTTTTGTGGGTTGTTTTTGAAGGGTACCACATAAATTAAGTCCCTTCCTCCACATGTTTTTTTGTTTGTTTGTTAAGGGTTCCTCATGACCTAGAGTGAGAATGTCTCTTTATAGAAGCAGTCTCCTCTCTGCTAGTCAAGCATGTTATGGTTTCAGTTCTAACCCAGGAGAACTTTTCAGGTTTTTATTCCAACTTATTTGTTTTTCCCAAGAAGCACAGTGCTTGCTGTGCCATTGTGGACTTTAAATGTCTCAACCACTATGTGATTGCTACACACTTCTAGATGGAATCTTTGTGAGATGTGTCCAGGTTATTTTTTTTGCTTCTCTGCCCTTATTCATCCAGACCATCAACATTTCCTTCATTTAGCTTTCACGTGCAGTCATTGCCAATCCCATCTCAGATCCTGCTCTTCCAGGGAATGAAGGTTGACACCCTTACCAGAAGACAAGTTCCAGATTCTGTCCCAGGACATGTTGCATGGATTCACTATTGAAATATCGCTGGCTGTGGGGTGACCAACAAAAGGGCGTGTTAATAATATCTCCTGCACCAAAAGGGCGATCTCAACATGTTGCCCCAATCAATAGAGTAGACAAAAAGGTGTACGGGAGCATGCTGCCTCTCGTAGCAGGAAGTATTCGCATAACCATATAGGAAACGGACTTCTAAAAACACAAACTTTATTGCAAAATTTTATAAAAACATATCCAGACATGGCTCAAACTGGGAAACTGCATAGGATGGAGACATGAGTGCATGTCTAAGAGGTTTCACACTAAGAAGCGTTTACTCATAGACTATGAGTCAGCTCTTCTTAGCGTGAAACGCGTCAGACATGCACTGATTTCGGTGAGTACCTGTGCAGTATCGGTGAGTTTTCATTTGCAATATTTACGCATGTCTTTGGTACTAGAAGATGTAACGTGTAGCACCTGTTCTCAATATTTGCCCAATCAATAGAGCGGCATTCTGATATTGCACAATGAATGGTCGCCACATACATGACAACATTTCAGTGTATAAGACTGACTTAACCCCTTAAGTGCCCCATTGAATGCCCTACTCTGTTCAGCCAATGAACCACCTTCTAACCTCACTTTGCCAGTCAGTCTGCCCTCCTGTTCATAAGCACTGGTACCCAGTCTGCCTTCTGTTCATAGACACTGGTGCCCTCTCTGCTGGGCTCCTTGCCACTTTCCACAGACCTGTCCCTGGAGTGTGCCAGCGAGGTATGCTTTGCTAACATAATGCATTAACTTTGCAACACAATGCACACCTCACTGGCACGCAAGGGGTTAATAAGAGTTTTTTTGGGGTGCACAAGGGTGGCATAGATAAAGAAAGTGAAAAGGGGACAGACTAAGTACAAGTTGTGTGCCTGCAGGTCTGTGGCCCCATCTGTTTTGCCTAGTCTTAGAAGGCTTGCTATATGGAAATCTCTACAGAACTCTGCTTTGAATCAAGAACTGACATTCTTATTCCATGTATACTGACTGATACAGTAGTTAATACTCATACTGGCATGTGGTGACAGCACAGGAAGATGCACTGACAGACATATGCATAGAATTGCACACACAACCCTCCTTACTGCAGCAGCCTCGGTGTTGTGTCCCGCTGTTTTTCTTTTTGTGCTGTCACCACTTGCCAGTATGAGTATAAACTGCTATATCAGTCGCTATACATGGAAGAAGAAAACCGGTGCCTATGAACAGGAGGCAGACCGACTAGCAAGGTGAGCAATTGGCAGGGGAGGGGCAGTTCAGGGGCTGCACAGAGGAGGGCACTCAATGAGGCACTCAAGGGGTTAAGTCAGTCTTATACATTGAAGTGTCACAATGTATATGGTGGCCATTCACAGTGGAATATCAGAATACCTCTCTATTGATTAGGGCAACATTCTGATATCGTCCTTATGGTTCAGGCAATATTTTTTAAAGGGATAGTAATACTTCATTTTAACTTTATTTTATTTTGTAGGCATTAAAAAAACATGAAGAATGATATAAGTCTTATCTCTGAAACCTTTATGGTTTAACAGATATTCACAAACAAAGTATCCCCCCCTGTTCAACCAGATCAGAAGGGAGATGCCCAGGTAGACTGCAGAGAGGGACAATCTTCAATTAAGATAATGGAAAAAGCTGAAAAACTTGTCAAGGGGGGAAGGGCTTTCATTGTTTTCATACAAAGAAAATTGTCCCCTTCTGTTATCTGTACTGTCATACAACCAGACTCACATCTGAGAAGAGATGGCTTACACTAGGTAAAAGGGGCGGGGAGGGGAACTTTGCTTGTGAATATCTCATAAACCATAAAGGTTTGAGAGATAAGACTTATATCATTCTTCATGTTTTTTTAATGCCTACAAAATAAAATAAAGTTAAAACGAAGTATTACTATCCCTTTAACATGCCCTTTTGTTGGTTGTCCCATAGATGGCAACATTTCAATAGGATACCTGCTGCAGGCAGTCAAAGGGCCCCCTGGCAGTGGTGTCTGCCCTGAAAATGGTTTCTTATGCTCTGTTCCACACAAAAGAACTCCAACTGGACATTCTCCAAAACTGATCCTAACACTGTACTCACCTGTCTCAGATCCTGTCCCCTCAAATGAGAGAGGTTTTATATTGGTGACTGCATTGTCCTTATCTGACTTAGGGACATCCCTTTTTAATTTCAGAATGGAATTTGGTCACAACAGACGCCAGCCTGAGAGGCTGGGCTGCAACCCTGGGTCCCCTGACAGCTCAGAGATGGTAGACTGGAGAGGAAAGTCTATCAATCAACATCCTGGAGGTCTGCCTGCCACTCCTTTACTAGACAGAGGTACATATGGGGATGCCAGTGTGGATTCAATCAGACAGCTCAATGGCAGTAGCCTACATGAACTTCCAAGGAGGAATCCAAAGTGAGGCAGCCTGGACAGAGGAGAGAGAACACCTTCATTGGGCAGAAACTGGTGTTCCAGCCATCTCACCAGTCCACATACCAGGAGTAGAAAATGTGATTGCAGACATTCTCATATAACAAGAAGTGGAACCAGGCAACTGGGAACTGAACCAGGAAGTGGTAGAACCAATAGTCCAAGGATGGGATCTTCCTGTGATGCATCTCATGAGAACAGGAAAGTTCCTCTGTTCTGCACAAAGACAAAGGATCCTTTGGCATTTGCAAAGGCGCAATGTGGGAATTTCATATGTCATATGTGTTTCCTCCAATTCCTCTAATCCCCAGGGTGATACAAAAGAACAGGATGTAGAAGGCTCTAGTCATCCTGATTGCTCCATTTTGGCCCATTCAGGCCTGATTTGTAGACCTTCTCAATTTGTCCATCCAGGAACCTTTGCATCTTTCTCTGAGACTGGATATCCTGATCCAGGGTCCCATCTGGTACCTAGTGCTGGAAATGTTAGCTTTGATGGCATGGCTGTTGAAGCCAAGATACTGAGGCTAAAGGATTGTCTTGTAATCCTTCTTTCCTGGTATTACATCAGGACAAGACAGTATTTCATACTCCTCTAGGGTTCTTACCTAATGTTGTTTCAGATTTTAACAGAAATTAGAAAATCATCCTTCCTACTTATTGGATGTGGTGCGATGCTTTAAGTATTATGTGCATTGTAAGCAGCCTTTCCGGAGGGTCTTAGAGTGGGTCAGTCTGCATCCAAAATCATTATTGTTTGTTTCCTGACTACTATAACATCAACACACAATGTCATATGAATTACTATCTCTGATCTTTAATTCAGACAAACTTGCTCTTGGGACAAAATAGGGGTATCTACTTAAATACTATAAAATTGTATTTGAATCAAGAAATCGCTATTCAATCATTCAGTCCATGTCCTACAAATTGTAAGGAACACAAACTTAACACATTTGACATAGTCCAATGTCTCAGAATTAAAGTGATAGTAATACATCAGTTTAATGACATTTAATACTGTACCTAGTAAAAAAATAAATTAATTGCGCCTTGTCCGATCTCTCACACCTTTATGGTTTTAGAGATATAAGCTTACAAAGTTCTAACCTTGCCAACTAGGCACATGTTGTAGAACGTTCAAATTAAGTATTCCTTTCTAACCAGCATGGCTTTGGTTCTGCTGAAGAGCCGCAGGACTGTCTGTGGACCGGGATCTCCTGTAAGATAGAAAGCTGATGTCAGTGCAAGGGGAGGGAAGGGGGAACCTCTTTAGCATTAAAGTGGTTTACTTTTCTGCATGCTCCCTAGTCATTATTCATGAATTATACAAAGGAGTGAATTAAATAGAAAAAAAATTAAAAGAATATTGATAGTTGAGGAGGTTAAATTAAGAGTGTACATTTGAGATGAGGAAGGGAAAATTAACAAGTTGAAGATATTTGCAGTACTCAAGGAGTTAAAGGAATGACAATCTAAAAATGAACATGGGGTCACATATAACCCTTTGAGTGGCAGAGGGGCGAGCAGTGCAATACTAAGCCATCTGCTAAAATATACTGTACTATATATGTACTTAAATGAGGCTCACACATGATTGCCCATCCCTGGCAAGCTTTAAACACAGTAGTCAGTCAACTTTTGTCATACACTGACCTCTTAAAGACCAAATGGGTATACAATTTGCATTGCTTTTCAAGGCACGCTGCACTCTTAACCCTTTCAATGCCATAGGGGTAAAACAATGCATTGCGTACCCTTCTCACACTGAAAGGGTTAAGATCCTCAAGAGATTAATCAAGCAGGAGGCTGTATACAAATTACAGAGCAATGCACATTGTACACCTATTTGGTCTTCAAGAAGCTCTCGAGCAGGGACCTCACTTCCAGTGTTTCACTTTGAAAAGCACATGTAACCCTGTATTAGCCTTTAATTGTAAAAAGCTGCATACACTTGTGGTGCTATATAAATAAACATTCCTTCATTCATTCAGATTGTCTACTTTGTGGATTTACAGCTGGCCAGGGATGTGACTACTGGATGGGTTTAAAGATGGGCAGTCACATTAAAGGGATAGTAATACTTAAAATGTAAAAAAAAATATGTTGTAGGGTTTATCTCCCTGAATAAAACAAGAGTACTCCCACTTCTGAAAGGTGTTTCATTCAAAAGTTATTAATTTTCAAAGTTGAATTTTTTAGGTGCAATATCACAGTGGCCTGAAATTGTACAGTGGCGCTGTTGCTACACGATCCTATGGACAGCTCTGGTCAGTTGACCATAAATCTCCATAGGATGGTGTAGCAACAGCGCCACTGTACAGTTTCAGGCCACTGTGATATTGCACCTAAAAAATTCACCTTTGAAAATTAATAACTTTTGAATGAAACACCTTTCAGCAGTGGGAGTGCCCTTGTTTTACTCAGGGGGATAAACTCTACAACATATTTTTTTTACATTTTAAGTATTACTATCCCTTTAATGTGGCATTGACTACTTAGAACTGGGTTTAAAGCTGACCAGGACTGGACAATCCCTTTGAGTGCCAGGGGCTTGGGCCATTTATTAAATCCTTGCAGCCAGATCCATTTTCAGTGTTTTTGCTATCCATCTGTTTAGGTATGATTCCTGTAGGTAACCAGGGCCGGATTTACATTTCAGGAGCCTGTAGGCACAGAAATCTGAAGCCCCCCCCCCGGATAAAATTACCAAAAAATTTTGATGGATATATTTTTTATTCCGCCTCAAAAAAAATGCAGTAAGTAAATTTACGAACATAAAAACGAGGGTGGAGAGGGAGACAAGTTGGTGGCTGAGAGGAGAGTGATCAGTGTGGGTGGGCTGGGAGGAGTGGCGGAGTGTGCCCAGTGTTACCCCCTCATGGCATGACCTTCTTGGCACTGTGGCAGTGCTGGACGCTGATTTGGATTCTCCTATCGGGATATAGGGAGGTTGGAGCTCAGGAGAGGATTCCCACAGACACGTAAGAGCAAAAAACTAACATAACTAGTTTATATGCCCAGATTCCCCTACCTATCTGCCCCAAACACTACCCATGTGCCTCAGACACTGCCTACCTGCCACATACACAATATGACTGCCTATCCACATTCAATTTCAAGCTCAAAGAAATAGTTTATTATTATTTTGAATACCAGAGGGTTACACAACGCATTGTGTTGTATACACCCTGGCACACAAAGGGTTAAAACATTAAAAGTAGGCATTGGTCACGCTCACATCCAAAACACATACCTGGGGTCAGTAAGAGCTGGAAATTTCTGCCTGCAAGTACAATTGTCCGGGACCAGGGCACTGTGGTGGGCAGATCAGCTGTGGCTCCCTGCTGCAGGCTGCACTGCTGTGTGTGTGTGGAACAGAGGAGGACTGGAGGCTGGCGCTGGACTCTGGCAGCGGGGCAGCAGCGGTACTGACTGTTCCAGGTCAAGTTCATTCAGGGCAGGCTGGGCAGCAGCATTAGTTCATGACTCCTAACCTTATGTTATGCACGCCAGCCGGCCGGCCGGCAGGCAGTGACGGCAGCGCTGCCTGATCATCTCTCTCCTCTCACATGACATCTCACATCTGTGTGTTAGGTGTCAGTGTGTCATGTGCCAGAGAGTGAGTGATCTTTCTTGAATCTTGATCAAATAAATAATGTTGCCGGGTTATGCAGCGGCGCCCCACTGACTGACAGCACTGTCTGTGTCTTCTGCACTGTAGACTCGGCGGCGGCACAGGTGAATGATCTCATCAGTCTGAGTCACACAGTCACTCACACTGTAGTCAAGAGGCTCACACACAGCAGCTGCCTGCACAGACACATGACACTCACTCACACTGTCCCCCCTTTGTAGTCCACGGCCCAGACAATCAAAGAAGGCTAGCGAATTAAAAAAAAATAAATTCCCAATGGCAGGCGGCCCTCGGTGGCATGCGCCTGTAGGCAGGTGCCTACTCTGCCTTATGGCAAATCCGGCCCTGTAGGTAACTGTTACACAAGGAAAACTATTCAGTGTTTTTTTCCCAGAACAAATTCAGCTTCTGCATGCTGCCTCAATTGAAGTAATCATGTGACAAGCTAGAATGTCAAATGCATAAAAGTATATTTATTTTGCTAAACTCACACCCTATATGTCAAAAACATATGTAGACTATTAACGTGCATGGACTGTGCCATCCCATAATGAACAGGAGCTCAATATGGTATTTTCACCTTTATAAACTGAAGTGCACATGCCAGTGGTTACATGGTAACTTTACCCTGAAAAGCTATATAAAAATATATTTCCAGAAAGTAGAGACCGCATTCCATCAAATATGGGGTCACCTACATTCCTTCCCCCAGCCTGGTGTGCACAAATGTTTCCTGCAGTTGATGCTAAAGGAAATATTTGGACATTTTTTTCCTTTACATTTCCTCCCCTTCAAAAGAATAGAAATATTTGAAAACTATTTCTTACTTGCATTCATTAGGAACTGCTCGTATGAGAAAGGACACCCCATTGGTATGAGCTCACATATTGTAGGGGTGTCAGAAGCAAACACAAAAGAAAAAACAAAACAAAAACACAGTAGTCAGTCATCATTTGTCATTAGTTAACCCCTTGAAGACCAAATGGATGTACTTAACCGCATTCCTATACTAACAATTGGTAACATATACACCAATATTGCACACTGGTATTCAAGCCCTGGCTGTGTTAATGTTTATTGATGTTGACAGTTTTATATACTATTAGTGTGTAGGGTACCTGTTGCTGATGGTCCACTTTGGGGAAATGAGGACAGGGCAGGCACAGCATTCTCCAGAGAGTGAAAGAGGAGCACTACACACTGTAATTGCGCTATTATTTTTCTTGACCTCTCAATTATCCACCCTCTAGTTAATGGTAAAATACATGCAAATAGATATAGGACTCCTACATCCACAAATTTGTTGTTGAAAACAGATAGTCGCAATCTACATCATACTATCAGGCGTGCTCAAATGAGACAGTCCTTGAAGTTGAAAAGGAACTGCTCCACTGATGCACTCTTTGATGAAGCTTATACAGATTTACACAGCAGGTTTCTGGATAGGGGCTACCCCAAGTGCAAGTTCTATAGAGTAGAAACTATTTCTAGGACTAGAATAAGATCAGACATGTTCAGTTCATCTAAAAGGAAAGACATGGATCAAAAGTTTTTAGTACTATAGTTGTTTTTAACTATATTTAATGGCAGATAGAAAATTGCAACCCATATTCTGCCTTGAATACAATTCTGATCTTAGATGGTTTTCTGTACACGGCTTAGAAAAGGTTGTTCCCACCAATAAGGGTGGTGAGTTATACAGAGGGATTCTGGAGTTTTACATTGTCTAGTAGAGGCCCAAATGGATTAAATAAAGAATACAATGTAGACATTGTGTTTAATATTGCTCCTAGCTTGTAACAGTGTTTTACGTAGTCAATACATAGTAACATAGTAGATAAGGCTGAAAAAAGACATGCGTCCATCAAGTCCAGCCCATGCCAATAACACCCCTGTTGATCCAGAGGAAGGCAACAAAAAAGCCCTCTGGAGCAATTTCCAATGTAGGTGTGTGTGTGTGAGTGTGTCAAATAGTTCCCCGGCTCAATATCCTATTTGCTTTGAAGCCATCTGTCATAACTGTCAATATTGTTCTGTGCTAGATAGGCATCCATTGCTTTTTTGAATGCAGTTATATTATCTGCAAGCACAGCATCCAGAGGCAAAGAATTCCATAGCCTTACCACCCTTACTGTAAAGAATCCCTGCCTGTGTTTTAGTCGAAAGCGCCTTTCCTCAAGTCTTAATGGATGACCTCTTGTTCTTAGCTCAGCTCTTTGCATAAATAATTCATTGGATAGTTCTTTGTATTGGCCTTGAATGTATTTGTAAATGGTAATCATATCACCCCTTAGACGTCTCTTTTCTAATGTAAACAAACCCAGTTTGGCTAGTCTCTCGTTGTAACTCAGATCCTCCAATCCCTTTATCAGTTTTGTTGCACATCTCTGCACCTTTTCCAGTTCAGTAATGTCTTTTTTTAGAACAGGCGCCCAAAATTGTACTCCATATTCTAGATGAGGCCTAACCAAGGATTTATACAGAGGTAGGATAATATTAGCATCCCTTGCTTCTACACCTCTTTTTATGCAGGCTAGTACTCTATTTGCTCTTGCAGCAGCTGAGTGACTCTGCACACTGCTGTGAAGACTATTGTCTATCAGTACACCTAAATCTTTCTCTAATGAGGATTTCCCAAGTTGTTTCCCATTTAGAGTATATGTAGCAAGTTTGTTTCTACAACCCAAATGCATAACCTTACATTTATCTACATTAAATGACATCTGCCAGTTTTCTGCCCATTCACTTAGTTTATCTAAATCCTTCTGTAGGGAAAAAACATCGAGCTCTGTATGTATTTCCTTACATAGCTTAGTGTCATCAGCAAAGATTGAGATGCTACTTTCAATTCCCACTTCTAGATCATTAATAAACAAATTAAAAAGCATTGGGCCCAGGACTGAACCCTGCGGTACCCCACTTATAACCCTAGACCAATTTGAAAAAGTTCCATTTACAACAACTCTCTGCCATCTATCATTTAACCAGTTCTCAATCCATGTACAGATACCACCACCCAAACCGAAGCCTTTTAATTTATGCAGTAACCTGTTGTGAGGCACTGTGTCAAAGGCTTTTGCGAAATCCAAGTACACTACATCAACAGCAATTCCCCTGTCCAAATTACTACTCACTCTTTCATAAAATGCAAGTAAATTAGTCTGACATGATCTGTTCTTCATGAAACCATGCTGATTCCTACTAATGATATTGTTTGTCTTCACATAGTTCTGAATACTATCAGTTAATAACCCTTCTAGTATCTTACCCACTATGGAAGTCAAGCTCACAGGTCTATAATTTCCTGGTTTGGATCTTGCTCCCTTTTTAAACAATGGAACTACATCAGCTTTCCTCCAATCACAGGGCACTATGCCTGATGAAAGCGAATCAATAAATATTAAGTATAATGGTTTTGCTATTACTGAACTAAGTTCCTTAAGTACCCTTGGGTGTATACCGTCCGGTCCAGGCGCTTTATTCACTATAACCCTTTCCAGTCTCTTTTGGACCTTGTCCTCAGTAAGCCATGTAGATGTTGGAGGAAATTCCATGGTTTTGTCTGTTTGCCCATAGCTTGACATTTCTGCTTCCTTTGTATATACTGAAGCAAAGAACGTATTTAGGGTCTCAGCCATAGCTTTATCCTCACTAATCAATTCACCTGTTTCAGTCCTAAGAGGACCAATATCAACCTTAACTTTTTTGTTGTTAATATACTTGTAGAATTGTTTAGGGTTATTCTTGCTCTCGTTTGCAATGTTTCGCTCATTTTCTATTTTAGCTAGCTTAATTGCTTGTTTGCAGATTTTATTACATTCTTTATATTTTTTAAATGATGCATCTGACCCATTTGACTTAAACACCTTAAAAGCCTGCTTTTTATTTCTCATTTCCCTGCTAACCACATTGTTAATCCACATTGGTTTTGCTTTACTTCTCTTGTGCTTATTCCCCAATGGTATATATTGACGTGTATATTTGCCCAAGAGCATTTTAAATACATTCCATGACTCTTGTGCATTTTTATCTTTGAAAATTACATCCCACTGGATATCCTTTAAAGCTTCTTTTAACTTTGTAAAATTAGCCTTTTTGAAATTGAATGTTTTGGTTAAACTCTTGCTATTGGGTTTCTCATAACAAACTTCAAAGGATACAATATTATGGTCACTGCTGCCCAAATGTTCCATTACCTGCACACTGTTTACAATGTCAGAATCGTTTGAGAGCACTAGGTCAAGCAAGGCCTCTTTTCTAGTTGGCTCCTCTACTAGTTGGGACATAAAATTATCATTTATCATACTTAGAAAAATATTTCCCTTTGTTGTGCCTGAAGTCATATTGCTCCAGTCAATTTCAGGGTAGTTGAAATCTCCCATTATAATTACCTTTGCTGACCTAGCAGCCTTTTCCATACGGACTCTTCAGGCAGATTTATTTAATCTTCCCATGTGATATAGAATTCTTTTGCAGTGAATAAACTACATGGAGTGGCTAATAAATTCTAAAACATATTGCTTTAAAATATGAAAGTCAGGTATATTCTGTTTAAACATATAAATGATTCCTTTTTGATTATTTGTACTTATGTACGTATATATTGTTTTATTTGTGATTGTGATGGCAGAAGCATAAAATTGGAAGATTGGATACTAGAGAAGCCATCTGTTGCTGCATTAAGAGAATTCAACTGCCAAGAGATAGGTCATTCCCTCCTTTCACCCTTTGGGTGCCAGAGAGAAGGCATGTTGCATTATGATATGATGTCCAAATTGTCATTTCAGCACCTGAAGTGTTAACAGATTTCTTGGTTTTAAATAATAATAATATACAAGGTAGAGGAGTGGGAGTTGTGATTGTCATCCGGGCTATTTTGTAAAAAGTTCAGAACATAGGGAAGTTTGAAGCAAAAGAGGAGCAAGGTCACTCTGATCACCAAACACAAAGTAGGTGCTCCAAATCGGAGGATAGATTTTTAGCAGAGATGGGCTTTTGTGCTCACAGTATGGTCTAAACTATTAAATTCAGCAGATGTTTATCCTTCAAATTTTGGCCTCAAGTTCCATGCCATTAAGGAGAATTTGGCCAGCTTGGTCCGGCAGCAGTGGAAGGGGCCAAGGATGCAAGCCTTTCTGTCCAGAAAGGAGCAATGAACAGAGCCTTAACCCTCTTTTATGATCTTGGCAATCACCCAGGGACTCATGCAAAGTGGAAGAAAGACATACACCAGTGTGCACCACCAGGGAACTGTTAAGGTGTCCACTGCCTCTGGGTCCCTCACCTTGGAGCAAAATGCTGGTAGTTTAGTATTAAGGATGGATGTTATCAGGCCTGTCTCTGGCATCCCCAGTAAGACACAAGTTTAAGAACTTGTGGTTAATCTCCTGAGATAGTCTGGCTCCCAACTGTCTAATCTCAGGATGTAAATGGCTAAGATAACTGGAAAAGGAGCATTAACCCAATGAAGAAGTCTTTCTACTTTTGCCCAACCAGCTATGTTCTTGGTGCCTCCCGGGTGGTTGATGTACGCACCGCTGTGGCATGGCCAGACTGAATCCAAATGTGAATGCCCATCAAAGTCCAGGCAGAGATTGTGTTATAGGTTGCTCATAGATCCAAAATGTTGATTGCAACCTCAGACCTGAACTGAATGAGGGGCATACACTTCTCCCCAGCTGCACAGACTGGCATTTGTGTTTTCCACCTTCATGTCTGGGATAATAGAGGGGTAGCCCATGGAAAGAGCAGGACATCAGCGACCACAGGAATTAACGTCAGGTGGAATGAGACAGAAGCGCCTTTTGATATGGTCCACACTAGATGCATACAGTCTGATTGAAGGACATGTCAGATCCAAAATGTGTCAGACTTTTGCTTGTAATCCAGCAGTTTGGCAGCTGGCAAGAAGATTCTCTGAAATGCTATGTTGAAGACAATGAAAAACAAAGATGAAAGAAGGAGCTTCTAGTGTAATAACGTCTTAATAGAAATTTCTTTCACACCAACCCATTACCAACTAAGGAAACGTACTCACAAGGTGTTGTGATCATCTAAACACCTATGTGTCAGCTGATTATATCGCTTTAGGGGTGTGGTCATTGTCCCCACAACAGTATGGATCCTTTTTCACAGCTAGGTACTCCTCCACACAACTCTCTGGTAGTTTGAAATATGTAGAAGGAACAGAAGAGGGCTCCTAATGGTGTCTGTTAACTTTGTAATAGATGATGATACAAATAAAGGATATACTCACCAATATGATGGTTGTGGAAGGGTAAATACCCAACTACAACAAACCAGGCATAGAGATATTATCCTGTCTCTGTTCAGGTGACCGTGACTTGAAGTTGTAAGGTCCACAAAGGCTGCTTATTTCCCTCAAAAAAAATGTATTGTGTAACTCAATATAAAAGAATATAAAATATATAAAAAACAAAGAATAAGAACAAAGTCTTGCTAAACTATAACGTTATGTAATCCCCTGACTGCGTCATCAGATCTAGCATCAGCCAAAAAAGGTATTTCTTTTACATTTCCCAACATTCAGAGTTGCCTGTGGGTCCGGTTGTACTATAGTTTTCTCAAAATCTTGATGTTAAATCTAAATTCCAAGAGTGTTAAATCCCCTTTTTAGTTTATTCTTGTATATCAGGGTTCCCAAAAGGTGTGTTGCAGTGCCAAGCTCAATGCATTACAGCTTCCAAAATACAATCATTAAAGAGAATCTGTCACCATTCGAAGTTCTTCCTCAGTGGGAACTTCCATCTTGAAATTATTTGTGCATTTATAGCCCAATTGTAGCTTTTCCAAAGTCAGGGAACATAGCTCTTCTGTAATTATTCAACTACTAAATCAAAATTCAAACTGAAAACGGATTGCAAAACAAATCACAATTTATATGCAGTTTGGATACATTTAAGAAGACTAAAATGTGTTTACGGTCCACTTTTACTACAAACATGTCACAAGTCATTCTTCCAGATCTGTGTATCAGGATTTAAAGGGATAGTAATGTTTCATAATAAAATCAGCTCTAATTAATCATCATAGTATTTGGACTTTGGAGAGTGTTATTTCAATTCTGTCAGAGTTGTAGTTCAGGAGTAATTCAATGACAAAGTGTCCCCCTCCCGCCCCTTTTACTGATGTAACACTGTTCAGCCAGAGCAGAAGGGAGGTGCCCAGGTAGACTGCAGAGAGGGACAATCTTCAATTAAGATAAGGGAAAAACCTGAAAAGCTTGTCAAGGGGGCAGGGCTTTCATTGTTTTTCTTAGGAATAAGAGTGTCCCCTTCTGTTATCTGTCCAGTCTATGGACTGTATTCCATATCTGAGAAGAGATTGTTTACAGTAGGTAAAAGGGGCGGGAGGGGGAAACTTTGCTTGTGAATATCTCATAAACCAGGTTTGAGAGATAGGACTTACATCATTCTTCATGTTTTTTTAATGCCTACAAAATAAAATAAAGTTAAAACGAAATATTACTATCCCTTTAAAAGGAACGTGACAAGTTGAGTCCACCCTGTGTTAAAGAAATCTTTGTTTTGCTTCTAGAAAGGGGATTTAATGCTTAAAGCAGATCACTCCAAATAAAAAGTGCCCCCAAATAATAATTCATATAGCAATAAGCATAGAAATACTATTATCATCCTTATTATCCTACTTATCTGAGACTGACGGGTGGCTTCTTGCTGTACGCCTGGGCTGTCAGTCCCTTCCTGTACCTTAAGCATACCTGGGAACTTCCAGTTGAGGGCTACCTCAAAACGCGTCAAAATGGGGCGGGGCTTGATGCAAGTGGGGGGGGGGGCAGGACTTAATGGTTTCACACAGAAGGTTGGGACGGAGGAACAGCGGGAAAAAACGCAGATGCGGCAGAGTTTCAATAGAAACTCCCACATCCGGAGGAATCAGCCTCTGCCCTGGAGACCCAGTAAAGCGCTGTCAGAACCGGAGTCTCCGGGGCAAATTCGAAGAGTTCCCAGATATGACCTTAAGGTACAATGCAACTCCCCATCACCAATCCTGTAGGAGACCGGAACGGACAGCGCAGGCGTACAGATGTCTCAGGCAAGATATCTGCACTGATGCCTGCCCGTCAGTCTCGGATCAAGTAGGATTTCTTAATAACGCTGGACTTATTCTGTATAATACTAGTATTTCTCTGCGTATCATTATATGAATAATTATTGGGGGGGGGCCACTTTATTTGGAGTTATAGTTCTGCTTTAATATCCTCTTTATGGATTGTAAATTACTATATTCCTTGATCTAGTGTCTTGTTTTTACTACATGGGTGTTCTACCTAATTAAACTAGCACATATGAACCAGTAGGCCAGCAAGTCCTAATCCCCTGCCTGTCACTACCACACAGTTCAAGAAAAGATGTCCATTACATATCACTATTGTAAACGACGATCAATAAATAAATCCAGATTTTTGAATAGGTTACAGGGTATAATTCACATCATTCTCAAAGTGTCCCTCACTCTTCTATGTCGGGCTTTCTGATCATGTGGCCTGGGACTGAAAAAACCTGGACTGCCCTGTCCTACTATAAAATGTCTCAGATTAGTTAAAGATTACATTTCTCCATTGGTGCAGTCGGAGTTTGCTTATTTCAGGAGATAAAATCTTTATACATAGTGGAGCATTGACTCTTTTCTATGCTTATTTTTTCCAGAAATGTTGTCATGGTTTTGAAGCCTATTGGCCAGAACTAATTTACTCTCACTTGAACGTTACCTTTTTATATTCCTGAAAAGCTCCTAAATTTGGTACTCATACTTTAGACTGAAGTTAGTCTTTTTATTTCTAGTAATAGGGCTGGGCAATAATTCTCTTACTCCCTACCATAGGGAACATGGCTGTGTCCCACCCCTAAGTGGATGCAAGAGAAAAGTACTTGCTTACTTATTAATAAATCCTTTGCTCTAATCCTTTGTGAAGTACAGGTCCTCCCTTGGGAATTATTCTATCATTGTGGTTACGGTTAGCTCTGTGTGTTATATTTGTGTTTACCCAGTACAAAGCAAAAATACACATTACGTTCAGGGGGTGGGTAAAGGAGAGGACTGGAGGAGGCTGATGTATGACCCCATCCCTTTTACAGGATCTCAACATATGATAATGTTTAACCCAACAGGTTTTAAAAATAGAATTTTATATTGGAAATTATGTATAAAAGGAAGAATCAGTTTGCTTAAAAAAAAAAAAAAAAGAAAAAAAAAAACCTAAAGCAAGTGATATAGTGATAACTTTCCCTGGATCTCCTGAGACCTAAGATGATTCACTAGGTTAGTGTCCAAGTCTCTTCTCACACAACTGATGAGAGTTAACACAGAGCACTCTCTTTTTTGCCTTTATTCAACCCTTGACAGTGCTAGTTAGGAGGTTAAATGGGCTAATATTAAAGGAGGCAATGTTGGTGGCTGTTTGTGACTAGCATGTTCTTGGAGGATTCCCATGTGGTCAAAGGGGAGACATGGACCTGGTCTTCTACTGTGCCCCTGAATAGACTTACCCAGTTGGTGCCTTGGCTATATGTAGAAGGCAATTACAGTGTAATTGGGTCAGTTTTTCAGAGCAACTTAGTACAGTGCTTTTATAAATAATTTGGAAACCTCAAAATTTGACAGCAACCAAAAGGTAAAACTTAAGCTGCAGGCACAAAACTGTTCTATTGTGATATGAAGTGTCCTGGATTTAATTGGCAAGACTATTACTGACATTTTAGGGTAAGAAATTGTAGGAGTTCTATTGTCTTACTCTGTCTGCACTAGCATTTTGAATTCTGTGATAGCCTACAGCATCTCACAGCTTGATGCAACGAAAGAAAAGATGTCAGCACTACAAACAAAAAAGACAACACACAAATGTTAATTATAAAATATTGTAATAAATGGTGCATTATGTACAAAAATTTTAATACAGTAATAAGACATACATATATAGGCAGCATTATGTGTTTGTGCTTAGAGGATCTGTAAAATCAGAATTAAGTCCCGTGCTGTTGTCAGTATTAAAGGTGAAAAAGGTGAATAAAGTGCAGTAGATGTGGTCTCCTTCCTCAGGAGTCCATTTGTCTCATTGTCATTGGATTTGCTGTAATCCTATTCATCACAGAACCTGTGGTTCGGGAAAAGTTCATGTCAGGGGGGACCTATCCGCTGACGGACTAGAGATACAGGAAAAAAAACCACAAACAATCCATTAACAAGCTGAGGAACAGTAGGGCTGCAACAAGGTTTAAGGCAGATCTGCCTGTTCAGATTTTAGTCTGAATGCAATAAATTATATTGTTAAAAGGCCATGTAATCCTCAGTTGAAATCAGCAATTAGCAGACAAGGCCCTACCCAAAGTACACATGTAAAAGGGATGCAGACAATGAAAGCCTCTGCCCATCAAAATAAGTGAGACATGAGACAGTACAGGAGACTGGTAGAGTAAAAATTATACCTTTATTGGCCAAGAATTCTTATTATGCCTAAACAAGAGACCTAGGGATGGATTCCATTGCAGGTGATCAATGTTACCTCCTGTTTTATCAAAAAATGTCCTATTGATGCCTATGTGGAAACCTGGAGATAAAAGCAGATCTAAAATTAGCACCTGCAATAGAATCCAGCCCCTAGTGTAGTGTGCATCCTAGAGCCAGTCAGCCAATAAAAAGGTATTGTTACTCAACTAGTCTCCACAGTACCACACTTTACCCATATTACAAAGAGACAGGAGGTCACCTTTATATCTCAACTCCTCTTTATCAAGAGCTAACATTTATAATATGAGAAACAGGTTTTCCTACTCTGATACTGGTTTATGGAGTGCCACTGAGACTCAGATGGCTAAATCCATGTTTTGGGTGATCAGTTACAAGTGTTCACATTTATTTAAAACCCACAAAATATTAGTAGACTTACAGCTTTGTACAGAAAGCTAAAGATCAGAAATTGTGAGGCAAACCAACTGCACCATTAAAAGAAATAACATGTCCATTAATTTGTCTTATGTGGAACACAGGAACAGTAGGGGTAAAGTATCATCCTGCAGGACAAAAAGGCACTTGTCTTAAAAGGTTCTCAGAGGTGGCTACTCCTTCCTTGCTTCACTTTACCCCACCTGTTTAATCCAGTTTTAAAAGGGACGTTCATGGAATGTGCATGTGAGATTCTCTCTTAGCTTTTCTTCTTTAATATTTATTTTATATGTAGGATGAGGCAGTGTAATCCCACGTTAGGCAGGCTCCTATCACTGTCCTCCATTGTTGGTTTGAACGGGCACACAGACTTATGTGACCTGAGTCTGTTAGAGGATGGCTTGCATTATTATGCCTTTCCCCTCAGTTTCTGCTTAGCTGGTCTGACATTTGTATTGCATACAGGTGCCTAAAGAGTGCAAACTTTCCTGCATTCAACGTGCACAGGCCCTGTCTGGCAGTAACATTTCCATTACCTGTGGTACTTTGACTGGTCTGTCCCACCATCCCTCTCCATTACCAGTGATTTTCACTCATTTAAAAAAATTAGTTTGACTTCAATTGAAATACTGTTCATTCAATTTCTTTAATCTAATTCCATATTTAATTTAAATCTATTAAGTTTCATGCAACTTCAGTTTTTGGGTCCACGGTGTCTTTTGAAATGGCCAGTTGCTGGATTGGATTGGGACACAGACAATATTAGGGACTTTAATGCATGGGAAGAGGAAGTTGTATGCAGATTTTTTTCTCTCTGGAAGAGCATACAAGATTTGTCTCTACTTACTTGCATGTCAATTTAACCCTTTCAGTCAGATAAATATATACTTATATAAAGCTAAAAGTACTTATCTTACTTTTATTGTATTGCAATATATTTTAACCCCTAGAGTGGCAAGTGGGTACATTGTACAAGTTTGGACAGCTGTACCAAGCTCGTACAATGTACAGCTAAAATGCGGTCACTGCAAAAGCCGGTATAACCGGCTTGCAGTGGCAACATTTTAGCTCAAATGCTGCTTGGCACTTCTGGGGGTGCATGAGGATCACTCTTCATGCACCCCCAGTTATTGATCTCCCAGCCGATCGTGCTGGGAGATAAATAAATCAAGAGGAGAAGCGCAGCTTCTCCTTTCCCCTCTCTCCTTCCGGGTAGAAGTGGGTGGGACCGGGGGAAGCCTCCTAACTTCATCGGTGACATAGTCACCGGTGACCTTAGGGGACTTTCCCCGATTGCGAGCACTCCTACCGGAGGTAGGAGAGCAGGGCAGGAGAGCTTTTGCTCTCCTGCGGCCGCATTATTGATCTCCCAGCACAATCGGCTGGGAGATCAATAACTGGGGGGACACCAGGAGGAGTCCTGATGTCCCCCACGAGGTCTGAGAAATGAAAATAAATAAATAAATGTAACCCTGTGCGCTGGAGACCCCTGTGGCACTCACAGGGTCACTTATTTTGGGGCCTTTTTTTTTTTTTTTTTTTTTTTTTTTTTAACTAATACCTCATTGGGGGTGGAAATCAGGAGAGGTCCTGATGCCCTCAATGAGGTCAATAATATAAAAAATAAATAAAATAAAAAATTAACCCTGTGTGTGCCAGAGGGGGGTCCAATGCAGACCCCCCCTTCTGTGGCACACACAGGGCTTTTATCATTCGTTTGTAATCAGACAATGTTGGGGGGCCATCAGGAGTGGTCCTGATGCCCCCCCAACAATCTCTGATTACAAAGTAATGGGAAAAAAAAAAAAAAAAAAAAAAAAATTAACCCTCTGAGTGCCACAAGGGTGCAATGCACTGGAGACCCCTGTGACACTCACAGGGTCACTTCTGATGCCCCTCAATGAGGTCTAATATAAAAAATAAAAAAATTAACCCTGTGTGCGCCACTGGGGGGGGTCCAATGCAGACACCCCCCCCCCCTTTCTGTGGCACACACACGGCTTTTATCATTAGTTTGTAATCGGAGATTGCTGGGGGCCATCAGGAGTGGTCCTGTTGGCCCCCCAACAAGCTCTGATTACAAAGTAACGAAAAAAAAATTAACCCTCTGAGTGCCACAAGGGTCCAATGCATTGCTTTGCAATGTGCTGGAGACCCCTGTGACGCTCACAGGGTCACTTCTTTTGGGGGGGGGGGGGGGGAAGATGCCCCTCAATGTGGTCTACAATAAAAACAAAAAATTAACCCTTTGTGTGCCACAGGCGTCCAATGCACTGGACACCCCTGTGGCACACAAAGGATTATTTATTTCCCCCCCTTTTGTTTTTTTATTCAGACCTCATTGTGGGGTTCGGATCTTTTTTTTTTAGACCTTGATGGGGGCACCAGGAGTGTTCCTGATAACGCCTCCCCAACGAGGTATGAATAAACAAAAACAAAAAAAAATAACTCTGTGTGCATCAGGGGGTCCAATGCATTGCTTTGCAGTGCATTGGGCACCCCTGTGGCATGCACACAAAATGTCTCCAATCCCCCCACCCCAACGTACCTTATCCCCCCGCATGTACACCGGCTGACGCCCTAGCTTCTTACATCTGTTTGCCATAAAATCACACATACGCTGTTTGCTTTCCAATCCCTGTTCTACTGGTAGCCATGCTCCTGTCACCCAAATTGGTTTGTCAACCCACAGCAGTGGGGTACCATTTTTATTAGGCTGGCAAGAGGTCATCCTAGGAAATCCCACAGCGTTTTCCTATAGCACCACATTCTGGAAATAGTTGTGCAAACTAACTTAGGGGTAAAAAGGCAAGTGACCCCTCATTCGATGTGGCAGGTTATAAATGGTATGGGTTGTCTACTCTTTCTTCACTTCTTATCACAGTGCCCGTGATTCTCTATAAGACATTCTTACTTCCGGGTTTGTGTTTGGCTGTCTCTTATTGGTGCTGGCTGGCTAGCCCCTCCCAGGGCTAGCCTTTATATACACCCTCCTGTCACTAGGCCGGTGCCCTTTCGTGGTGTTCCTGACCTTACGTTATTCTGTGCTCCTGTTCCGTGTTGATCCGGTTTTTGTCTGACCTTGTTCCTGTTTCGCTCCTGTGTACCGATCCAGGCTTTGGCTGACTACCGCTCTCTTTGTACCGATCCAGGCTCTGGCTGACTACCGCTCTCTGTGTACCGATCCAGGCTCTGGCTGACTACCGCTCTCTATGTACTGATCCAGGCTTTGGCTGACTACCGCTCTCTGATACCGATCCAGGCATTGACTGACTTACGCTCCTTGTGTTGCCCTCCCTATTATTGTCAGTCCTCTCATATTTGTTGCCTCCGGTTGCGTTACTCGCTGCCTGTGTATCAGTGTGGCCTCCGTTACGAGATTCCAGTCTGTTTATCCGGCCACTAGCGGTTACCGTTGCCAAGCCATTATACTAAGCTCAGCCTGTGATTCTCTGTGGCCTCCGTTACGTACACCCAAGTCTGTGCTATCCGGTCACTAGCGGTTACCGTTGCCAATCCGTTACGCTAAGCTCAACCTGTGATTCTCTGTGGCCTCCGTTACGTACACCGAGCCTGTGCTATCCTGTCACTAGCGGTTGCCATTGCCAGCCCATTACACTACGCTCAGCCTGTGACTCTTTGTGACCTCAGTTACGTACACTCAGTCTGTGCTATCCCGGTCACTAGCGGTTACCATTGTCCGCTCATTTCACTCACTCAGCCTGTGACCGGTAGAGCCTCCTCTGTTCCTTGTTGCACCAGTTACCAGGCTGCCTTACCCAGTACTTGGTAAGGCCGGTAGAGCCTCCTTTATTGTATGCTATTTGTATGCCCTCTCCTGTGTCAAACTTTCTTGCTGCTGTATGTAAAGTCTGGACCCGTGAAGGGCTTTGTTGCGCTTTATATTGCCTAATAAAGCTTTTCTGTTTTATCCTACCCAATTGTCTGAGTGTTCAAAACAACTCAGACACTTCTGTAGCCGATAGAACCATTTTTTTACAGGCAAGTCCTTTTTGAGAAAATGTTAGAAAAATCAGATGTTGTAATAGGTGTAGTTTTGTGCTTCTAGCCCTGTCTAAGGTATGTCAACTTATACCAATGGGGTGCCATTTGACTCATAAGAGCACAGTTGGAATTTCTATGGTTTTCACAGATTTCAATACATTTCAAGGGGCAGAAATGTAAGAAAATGCCATTTTCTTTTCATTAGCACCACCTTCTGGAGGCATTTGTGCACACCAGGCTTGGGGTAAGAAGGCAAGTTACCCCTCATTAGATGCGGCAGGTTATCTTCTTTACAAAATTGTGTGGTTTCTCTACATTTCCTGCATATCTATAACGGTTATGACACTTTTCGTGCAGGCAGATAATTTCAAAAACAAAAAAGTGTCAGGTTTAGGCAAGTGTTCCTACCACCCACATATTATATGTTATCCCACACAAATGGGGTACCATTTTTCTCATGTTGGTAGCAGGTACTGAATACAGTAGGAAATTTTATGGTTTTCAAAGATTTTAGTATCTTTGAAGTGGTGGAAATGTAAAAAAAAAACATGTATTTATTCCTATAGTGCCACCTTTTGGAAATAATTGAACACTTCAGCCAGGGGGTAGAAAGGCAAGTGACCCCTCATTTGATGCGGGTGAATGTCTACTTTTCAAAATGGGATACATTTTATACCTTTCTTTCATGTATCTAAAAAAGTTATGAACATTTTAGTATAAGCAGACAGTTCCAAAGAAGAAAACAGGTAGGTGTTATGTGCTTCTGGCACCCCTACTGTATGTCAACTCATACCAGTGGGGTGCCATTTTTCTCTTAAGTGCACTAGCTAATGAATACATTTGGAAATGCCATGGTTTTCACAGATTTCAGTACAGTTGAAGGGGCAGAAATAAAAGAAAATACCTTTTTTTTTTTTCATTAGCGCCACCTTCTGGAGGCATTTGTGCACACCAGGCTTGGGGTAACAAGGCAAGCCACCCCTCATTAGATGCGGCAGGGTGTCTTCTTTCCAAAATGGTATGGTTTTTGTATCCTTTCTTCACTTCACTAGTTGTTATAACCATTTTTGTACAGACAAGTAATGTTTGAGAAAATGTTAGAAAAATTAGAGGTTGCAATAGGTGTAGTTTTGTACTTGTAGCGCCCCCTGAGGTAGGTGAACTCATACCAGTGGGGTGTCATTGTTCTCCCAAGAGCCCTAGCTGATGAATACAGTTGGAAATGCCATGGTTTTCACAAATTTCAGTACATTTGAATGGGCAGAAATGTAAGAAAATGACTTTTTTAATTACTGCCACCTTCTGGAGGCATTTGTGCACATCAGGCTTGGGGTAACAAGGCAAGTCACCCCTCATTAGATGCATCAGGTTGTCTACTTTCCAGAAATATATAATTTTATATAGTTATTCCACTGTTTTAGGGTAGCTTTACCACAAAAGCCCTAGAATGAGCATATTAGTTTATAAAGTTGAAAATGTCATTTTGCGCTGCTGGTGATTAGGGCTCTGCGCTAGCCTTGGACGTAGGTAAAACTATACAAATTTGGTATTTTTTTTACTCTGTGGACTCAGGGCTTTTTCAAATAATTTAAACTTCTTCAATCAAGGTAAATGTTTTTGATACATAGTATGTGATTTTAGCAAAATGAAATTAGTAAATTTTCACTTTTTTTGTCATTATGACATCATAGCTTTTTCCATATGTAACTAGAAATTCCCAGAGGAAATCAAGCCTAAACAGAAGGATAGCAAAAATGCTGAAAATGTGTCTGGCCAGCAGGGTACAGGAAATGGCCCAAGCCTCTGGCACTGAAGGGGTTAAAGGACCTGGAGAAGAAGTATCTGGATTCTCAACTGAAGGTGAACTTGGCAGCTTGTAGTGCTGCCTTATATCCCACCTGGCTACGGCCATGGCTGTTTTGAGGGATTGTGGAATTAGCTTCTAGAGGCTGTCCTTGTGTACATGCATAGAGAATATTGTTATGGCTGTCTCTAAGATCCTTGAGACTAATGCATATCTGGCAGAAGCAGACTTTGGCACCACCAGATTTACAGGTAAGGCCTCAGCTTTTTCTCTTGCTGCATGTTGTAGTTTGTAGCCGAAGATGTGGTCTGCGGTCCAGCCCTCCAAAAAGTCCTTGGTGCCACTTCCATTTGTGAGTGAGCAGTGGTTTGGCTCAGAGCTGGAGTCGGCTTAGTTATGGTACGAATGCTTTGTGGCCTCAGGTTAGCCCTCAACATTCCTTTGTTCCCCAGCAAATGCATGGTTTCCTTACCCCCATCAGTATGGGTTTGCTCCTAGGGCTTCTACTCTTATAGCAGCCAGGTGCGCTCTACCCTAAAACCCAAACAGGACTGGACAGGAAAGAAGCCTGCAGCTGACATCCTTCCTCTCCATGACGCTCAGGTGTTTGATCCACCTTAAGCAATAGGTTATTTGCTCCTCTTTCACAGATCTTGGGCTCTTTCTGTGGCAGATTCGGTATTGAAGGCATTTTTTGGAATTGTACCACAGACTTTAAACTACTTCCTCACAGTTGTAGAGACATGTCCAGAGTTCCCCTCGATCCTGTGTGGAGTTAACCATTTGTAGACGTGCATATTTTGGCATGGTCTCAGGAAAGGTTCATGGGACTCTATTCCAACCTCTTCATAGTTCCCAAAAAGAGACAGTGGATGCCAGTCCATTCTGGACTTAAAGGTCCACAACTGTTTTATTCTTGCACCCTGATTCAGGATGGAGTCCTTACACTCTGTTATCCCTGACATATGTCCAGTTTAGGCCTCTAGACTTAAATTATGCACATTCCTATTCATGCAGATTATATTTTCCTGCTGTTTAGTTTCTAGAACATCCTTATCAGTTTGTTGCCCTTTCCTTTCAATTGGCCCAGCTCTTTGGTTCTTTATAAAAGTCATGACCACGCTGGCAGCTCACACATCGGTCCTCTGAAGGTCTCCTCAACTCTCTACCTAGATGAAGCTAAAGGCTACTACAAAGGGGCACTCTGCTCTATCATCCTTAGACCTGTGCATTGGTTCTGCAACAGCATGGTTGGGTTTTTCCAATTTCAAGAAATCTTCTTTGATTCAGTCCCAGGTACTGTACTTCTCTTTCTTGGTATAAGATTCAAATTGGTTCTGGGAGGGCATTATCAGAAGACAAGATTCTGTGTTGCCTTACCAGGTGTCTAAGGCCCTGCTCCACTCTTCCACAATAGTACAGTAGTATATGAAGGTGCTGGGTTATCTGGTCTCTGCCCTGGAAGCAGTTCCATTTGCACAATTCCATATGCGGGAGCTGCAACTTCATTTTCTCAGGAATTTGTCTAGGCACTAGTATCTCATCTGTCATATCTGTCTGCCTGAATGATGGCAGACCTTTGATGGTAGCTGCAGAAGTCCCATTTGTCACTGTCACCTTGGGCCCTTGGATAGCTCAGTGTATTTGTTCTGGAGCCACAGGTGATTCACCTAACTTTGCAGACTTGGTCTCACTCCCTCCCAGACAATGCAATGGTGATGGACTACAACCACCAGGAAAGGACCAGAAGTGCTCAAGGTTTGTTTAAAGCTCATGTACTGGCTCTCTCCACCATCCATAACCCAGGGTTAGACCCAAAGTTTGTTTCTGGGGCTCTGCACTGGTGGACCTAACAGTCTCTGTTGAATCACAATGTTCCTCAGTTCTGTTCCTGATACCAGGAGCATAAAAAGCTCTTGCAGTGAACATGGTCATGCCATGGAGCTTTCCCCTGACTTATGCATTTCCTCCATTTCCCTTGATTCTCAAACGATCATGGAAAATCATGTTGGAATAGATTCATTCTGATCATGCCATTTTGGCCCCATTGGGCCTGGATTTCAGATCTTCTCACTCTATGTATGTCATTGATGCAGCCTTTTTGAAAAACTGATTAGCTTTTTGTCATTCCTGAGAGCCCTTGTGCAGACCTGGCTTTGTCTGAAGGTAAAAGTGTCTTCTTGGATTAAGGCTACAATTCGCCAGTAGATGCTGGTACCTCTTTTGGGTCATAGCTCATTCCACCATGCTGGTGGGTGTCTCTTGGGCAAACCAGATTTAGGTTTCTGCTGAACAGCTGTGAAAATCTGCACTGTGGACATCTCTCACTTTTTGTCAAACACTACTGCGTGAATTTTATGGACTTGAACTAAATCCAGTTTTGGTCAGATATATATTTTTCATTCGGAAAACAGGCCTTCCCTCCAGGAGAAAAAAAAAACAACAAAAAAACACAAAACAAAAAACAGCTGTTGGGGGATGGGGGTCTTCTTGGGTTCTCTAATTTAGGGAATTCCCTTTCCTTTCCGGTTTTCTTAGATCATTGATATAGGTTAAAACTGGATTAGACTGGTGGGGTACAGTGAAGCAGGGGAGTCTGCCTCAGAGCCTTTTAAAGGCAAGTGCCCTGCCCTGCTGCAGAAGGATACTTTACACCATGGTTCCTGTATTCCACATGGGCTAAGAGAAAAGGATTTAATCAGAAAGTGTGCAAGAATCCCCTTTTAAAAGGTATTTTATAACCCCCTTGAATGCTAGATCTCCAACAAATTGATTTGCAATGCATTAAAATAGCATTAGCATTCAATGGGTTAAAAGCCCAGTTTGTCAATGTTAATATTTCCCCACTGTGGTTCAGTTGGTTTGTGCATTTCTTTTGCCTTCTTTATACAGCTCTTTCTAGCCCCAGAAAGAGAATTTTCCACAAGACTAGTTTAAAACGCAAAAGTGAGCAATTCAAGTATTTGTACCTGAGCTCTGAAGTTTCTTCCGTAAGGAGGTGTTTCTAGAGCCACGTGGTGATGGGGTTTCACTCTAAAGAAGTAGAATACAGTTAGGATTATTTTCATGCAGCTTTATTACACAGACGTTGGAGACAATAATATTTAGCAAATATTGCTGCAAAATCAAATTAAAAACGGAGGCATATTAACACCTTGTCCTCTACTATTTTGCCATGTTATATATAGTACAGTGATGGGCAACAGATGGCTGGAGGGCCACATGCAGCACCTTCTCCGATTCAGGGTGATGATCTTTTTCCTCTCCCACATTATGCACAACCTGTTTTTAACCGAGAAAAACAGATTTGCCTGAGAGCAGAAAGCCATACACATTCAACATGCTTCACCTTAACTACTTTGGTGCTGGAGAAGAATCCAATGTACTGAGTACCAATCTAACACACAAGTGGTAATCCTTCTCAACCCACAAATTAGAATTTGAATCCATTATTTGTTTTTCTTTTGGCGTTTTGAGGGACACAGTTCTTACAAGCAGGGTGATTCACAGAGAAGCAAGACAGAATTTCCGAAGCATTAAAGGGGATCTGTCACCCCTTTACAACTTTGCCTAAATAGTTTTGTTATATATCATATATAATGAATAGTGTATAACAAAAAAACAAAACAAAACAAATAAAAAGCCACGCTTGTTTGGCGAAATTAAAAGAATAAATACAGCCCTGTACCTACTTCCTGGCAGACTGCGGATAGCTGATCTGTGCCACAGTCTGCCACTCTGCCTCTCTCTATCCAGCCTCCACCGATGACGAAGGCTGTCTAAGCTGGAGCGCTCTCATTGGCCAGAAATCAATCTCTGCCAATGAGAGCGTTCCAGCTTACAGATAGAAAGCCTCCGTCATCAGAGGAGTCTTGATAGAGGGAGGGGAGCGGAGGCAGAGTGGCAGACTGTGGCACAGATCAGTTAACCACAGTCTGTCTGGAAGTAGGTACAGAGCTGTATTTATTCTGTATATTTTTTTTAATATATATATATATATATATATATATATATATATATATATATATATATATATATATATATATATATATATATATATATATATAATGAAAAGTCTATACAACAAAACGATTTAGGCAAAGTTGTAACGGGGTGATCCCCTTTAAGCAAGACCTCTCAACCCAATGCGGTTGGTAATGGGGATATATTAATACTATAACGGGGATCCTATCTCCATCATCAACAGCATTAAAAAAAAAACCAAAAAAAAAAAACCCTGCTTCCTTCCAAAATTATATTTACATTATCCATCCTGTACAAAGACTTATGAAACTATACTCCACAGATCTTAAATATAGATCAATCTCAGATGTATTACAGTGCACTTAGGGCACTTTCTACAAAGAAAGGAACCGGGGCAAACAACTCCCAAAATGGTGGTTCTGATATTTTGAATGCTACCAAGATCTCAAACACATTGTTTCACATTCAAGGGGTCAAAAGCCCCATTTAAATCAAACGCAACATTTTCTCTCCTTTATGGTGTAGCTGGTTTGTCCCAGAATTCCTCCATTTTTTTGTGTGCAAGGCACAAGTACATTGTTAGGCCATACCTCAGCTTGTTCTACACATTGTGTAGGTGGTTGCTCAATTTTCCTTGCTGGTGCTCCCAGCTCCACTGCCCGCACTCTGTCTCCAAACCTGAGGGAGCAAAGGGACTCACTCACATTCCTCTCTGCGGGAGATACCTAGGAAGAACAAAAGGATGTGTACAAGATGCACCAAACTATTATGGGACAGTACAAGGTGAATGTGTAGCACTAGAGACAGTGATCTTCACACATTAGGGAAATCCTGACTGGTTAACTCAGATTACTCTAAGTGCTTTGTGTAATATAAAAATATTATTCTATAAAGCTTTTCCAAATTGAAGTTCCTTTAAAGGGATAGTAATACTTAAAATGTAAAAAAACTGTACAGTGGCGCTTTTGCTACACGATCCTATGGACAGCTCTGGTCCCGGGACCATAAATCTCCATAGGATGGTGTAGCAACAGCGCCACTGTACAATTTCAGGCCACTGTGATATTGCATCTAAAAAAATCAACTTTGAAAATTAATAACTTTTGACTGAAACACCTTTCAGCAGTGGGAGTACTCTTGTTTTATTCAGGGGGATAAACCCTACAACACATTTTTTTTTTTACATTTTAAGTATTACTATCCCTTTAACTGGACCTGTCACCCCAAGTTTAGTTTGTTTTACAGATAATTTAAACTTGTCTGCCTATATGATGTACTAGCCATTTTACAGAAAAATAAAGTAGTTTGTGAAATGAACCTTTGTCTTGATGGCATAGTGTGGTATTTTATGTTAATTCTCTGTACATTATGCCAAATCATTCTGTTCAAAGCCAGGCTTACCATTAAATTGTACCCATTGGCCTTTTCCCCTGACCCATAGCAAAGTGAGTGGCAGTATTTGTCCAGCACATAAACAAATTAGTATGAAGTGCCATAAGGTGCCACAAATAAGATATTGCTTAAAAACTATGAATATAAATAAAAACTGCTTATATTTTTACTAGCAGTAAAGTAGAATAAACTACATCCCACCTCTCAAAACTTTATAGTTTGCGAGTTCGTAGCTTTTAAATTCCCCCCCTCCCCTTTCTCATATGTCAGCGCTCTAGCTAACAGAGGCAGATCCTGGTCCCGGGACCGGCAGAGGCTCTTCAGCAGAGCCAAGACAGCCCTACTTAAAATGAAATAATTCATTGGAATGGTCTACAAAGTGTGCCTAGTATGCAAGCACACTTTTTAGCGCTCTCTTGGCTCTGCTGAAGAGCCTCCACCGGTCCTGGGACCAGGATCTGCCACTGTCAGCTAGAGCGCTGACGTATGAGAAAGGGGAGGGAAAGGATAACTTTAAATGCCACTAACTCACAAACTATAAAGTTTTGAAAGATGGGAGGTAGTTTATTCTACTTCTATTGTTATTCTCTACAATATTAGCAATGTGTAAACCAAAAGTATTACTATCCCTTTAAAAAAATTAAATGCATCTTAGGAAGATGGGTCCACTTTAAACATCTCCAACTGGATGTGTCCGTAGCATCCAAGGAGGTACTGAAGTTGACTACTGCGTATATATACCAGCTTCAACCAATCATGAACTGTAGCTAGTGGGGGCCAGTTTATTTCAAGATTCAATATGTATTTTCTTTAAAGGAAATCAGTCAAAGATCATAAGCTTATTTGATACCTCATATTTTGTAAGTAAAATAATTTACATTCAAATTGCCATCATTTGATCTTATAACAAGCAGCACTGTGACAAAGTGCTGATTTGGGGAACATCTATTATGTGCTTCATTTGCCGGTATTTACATTGGTTTACTATGCAGGTGATATTCTGATGTTGTCTTTGACTCGGGCAACATTCTTATGTTGCTCGTTTGAGGGTCGCCATGTAGAAGATTACATTTTTATAGGATACCACTTATATTGCCATATTATACCAGCAGAATGATGTAACGATTACATGTGTACTTTAGCCTCTCCACTCACTGAAACTCACTATCAGACTGTTTGCCCACACTAATATTCACTCAAGCTTTCACCAACGCTCTCACTTTTAAATGCTCACTCACATTGAGACTTACGAATGTTCATTCACACTAGCTAATGCTCACACTCATTCTTGCCCATCTGTGCTTACTCTCAATCCCCTACATGCTTGTGCTCACTCACTCAAATTCACTTACACACAGACCCACTTGCATGGGCGTCCGGAGGGGGGGGCAAGGGGGGCACTTGCCCCCCCCCCCCCCCTACAATTACCCTCCTCCATATAAATAAAGGGGCTAGATGGGCTGGACTGGGGGTCATATTATGGCTTTGCCCCCCCCCCTGGAAAAATGTCTACGGACATCACTGCCCACTTTTAGTCATGTGTGTATATCCAAGTGCCTTATGTATGAAGGCATACTGGAACAATAGTGGGGGAAAGAAAACCATAACACAAGAAATGCATAAAAATCCCCACAGATTTTAAGAAGGCTCTTTCCATAATCCATTGCTCACCCCCAGGTGTCATTACCATCCCCATATTTCATTTCCATAGTAGGAGGAGATTCCTTCCATTCCCCCTGCCAGTTGCACTCATTTGGTTAAATGCATCATTCAGGGTACAGAACAAATGGTTGGACTCAGAAAACAAAACTAAGCAATTATGAAGTTGTTGGCTGATCACAATCCTAGGTATAGGCAGGATATGGCTCCAACTACTTTTGCATCAAGTTTCCATCAACTTCAAAAGTAAGTATATCAGAAAGTGCTGAGGAGATCTCTAGAATAAACTCAGGGCATATCACTGGTGTATGTCTAAAATCACTAGAACATTAAGCAAGGGAACACCAGAAGGTCGCAGACACTGCTTGCAAACAGTTGATTACTTTTTCATTTGTCATAAATCCCTATCGCAGGGTTTGTTTGGGGGGTGGTGTGTGTGTGTGTGTGGGGGGGGGGGGGGGGTGTAAAGAATAAGAGGACAGGCATACTTATGTTGAAGGCCCCACAATCTCCATGTGGTCTCCAAGAATGGCAGAGAGGGGATGCATCTAACTCAGCCATTGAAATTGCAACTAGTTAAGTGCCATAAGGGTAAACAATGTGTTTTTTGCAACATGCTGCTTACCCCTCTTGCATTCAAGGACTGAACAGCTTGAAACCACACAAAGAATATGAAGCCTGATCACTTCCCTTCAATGAATCTGAAGGTGATCAGGCTCCACATAAGTTAATCTTATCTAAAGTAAGGATGTGGGCAGCAGTGTGAAGCAAGGAACCAGCGCAAGAAGACATCTCACATTGTAAGGCTTCATGAGGGATATAGAAGTCCTCAAGTTATGTAGGCATCCTCTTATTTTAAGTTTTTGATTATACAAAAACTATGTTAAATATAAATACTGATTGATTTAAATAGGGATTTGAACCCCTTGAAAGCTACAGCGTTATAAATCAAAAATCTCAGCAATGCACTGGAGACCTTAAGAATTCAAGGGTTTAAAAGCCCCATTTAAAATCACTGGATATTTTGGGAACTTACAATTTTCCCTACCATGCAGTTGTGCTCAGCCAGAATAGCTCCACTTTCTTTCTGCATATGGCAATCTGTACTTCATCCTCAGCTTTGGCATGTGTGGGCAGCCAGTATTATCAATGGCCAGGCATTACCAATAACGGGTGAATTTCCATCTTTGGTTATGACCATACCTGGGATCTTTGTCTTCTATAGTCACCAGAGGGGACTCATGTGGTGCCACTGGGTGATATAAATGAAATGATTCATGTCACAAAGGGGCAGGGCTTAATGGACGGTGTCAAAGTAGGTGTGAAGTGGGCACAACCAGGTGGGAAACAGGAAGAGTGGGCAAAGTTTCATAAGCAACTCACCACCACCACTGGAGAATCCTCCTCTGTCACCCGAGACCAGGTCATTAAATTGTAAAAAAACTGGAGTCTCCGGGGCAGATCCAGAGAGAATTCTCAGTTATGGTTATGGCACATACACCCAAAGGACTGTACATCTTGTTGAGGAGACAGGTGTAATTGCAGTAGCTTTTTAGTAATAGGCACAGTAAGACCGGTAGGAACAACAATGCCAAAATAAGGTCAAACACTGCAGTCAACACATAGGCCAGGAATCTTATGTTGTATTGGGAGTAAGCCTGTCCTTACCTGCAGAAGCAGCAGGGCCTTCCCATCGCGACTCAGTGGCTCCTGTAGCAGGTATGTGAGCTTGGAGTTGCGGTACGGAACATGTCCCTGATGTGAACGCAGTGCGGAAAACACATCTCCGAGGGCAGACAGGGAGCGGTTAATACACTGTGCCTCCCGTAAGCGTTCCCCAGCTGCCCCTGAGCGGGAGACTCGCTCTGATCCTGCTAGATCTACCAGGTACAGCTTACCTGTGAAGAGAACAGAGGACCTTTACACCTCTGTACAATGTAAGTGTAAGACCTTTATTAAAAAGAAAATAAGCTGTATTCAGTTGGAAAGATTGCTGTTCTGTACTGGCCAGCTACAGCTGGAAATAAACAGACCTGTTCAGTTTATGCCCATTCTAAATGTGAATAAAAATATAAAAGTTATTTCAAAACAAGTTTGCTTCCATGCTTATAACCCAATAAATTGTCAATAAGTAGGACATACATTTAGCACTCAAAGAGTTAACTATTAGGGCTAGCAAACTGACCTTATTATATGGGGTTCTAGAAATGCATTTTATGGTTTAAAAAAAAAACAAAAACACACATTAAAATACTGGTCAAAAACAGCTGATGATTCACAGTTTGTTTGAATTTAAAATTACACTTTCGATACTGAAACTTTAGAAGTGGATGAATACTGTACATGCTGACTGTGCAAATCACATCAGGTTATCCTTTGTCTATCAGGGAAGGGAAATCTGGCAAAAGTCCAGACATCTGATATGAATGTATGAAGCGCTCAACTAAAATGTACACAGATCTTATGATATGTAGCAATAGAAGTCTCAGAGATCTACTCTACATGATTTCTCACAGAATGACAAATTGGGGAAGGAGGAGGGGAGGCACACATAAAAACAATCGCACATTCAGGTATAGTTGTCCTGAGAGTTTATTTTAGTATCTGTACACATTCACACACCTGTTGAACAGATCCCAGTGCTAGTCTCTCTCCCTTTGGCGGTCAGGATGAGCAGTGCGTGAGAACGGGAGCTGTGGGTGTTGAGATTGGTGTGTTCTGTAGCTCGCTGCTTATGGCCCAGCTCCAAGATCTAAAGCCAGAGGGAAAAGATGAATCAGCATAAAGACCTGCCACTACACAGTGCATGATAATATAATGTATAGGAAAAAATTGCTGCAGGCTCCTACAGCGATATATGAGAGCAGTTCTAGCTAAATACTGCAGTATGGGGTCAGGAATGTTAACAACATGGAATCAAGTACACATAATCATACCTGGGAAATCTCAGGGTTTTCACTCAAACCTCAGGTCACAGGGTGAAGGGTCAGATTCTCTGGGTGAGAGAATCTAGTGTTTCCCATCATATGATCTGCAGAAACCCCCTGCTCATTTAAGATTTAATTTAGTGACATTTCTATTAGAAAAGCAGAGGGAGGAGGAAGTTCTGCTAGTCCCATGAGTGTTGCAAAAGTGATACTTCAGAATGGAGTTAAGAATTAATAATCCAAAGATTTCATGGTGAAATCATTTCAAAAAGTTCCCAGACATAATTATGACTTAACACTGAATCTATAAGCAGTTAGAGCTGTAATTATGACGTACAGTGAATTCTAGTACACACAGTGCTAACAGCAGTCCAGTGGAGCACTAATGGGAGACAGTTGTATTACAGAGAATCAGAGGAATCCTGCTTTAGATAATGGTACTACGCCTAAAGTATCAGCTTATATACAGGGCAGCAACAAAGATATGTTTATCCCTTCTGAGACAGATCTACATCTCAACATTGAATACATCTATAGCACCGTTTCTGAATGTTCATTCTTGGGGTACACAAACAATTCACATCTCAGTCACAGCCCCCCCCACACACACACACTGGGCCTACAGTTGAAGCTCTGTATTATTCTGTGAATGCTAGAGCCCTCACCTCCTTTAGCGGCAGCACCACGAGCAATGAATGAGACCTTCCGCTGCCCAAGCATGACTTCTGAGTACTAGAAGTGCAAAACTACAAACCCCATGATGCATAATGTGAGACAGGCAAGAAGAAGTGGCCAGTGAAAAGTTTCACTGCAAAAGTGTGGGTTGTAGGCGGTGGGAGAGAGGGTTGAGTGTAGGCAGAGACATGTGTTGCACCCGGAGAGCTGTGCACAGGTCAGAATCTGTAATGGGGTTTGTGTAAACATAAAAGAATACAAGGGTAAATTGGAATACAAAAAACAGAACGGATGTAATAATTGGGCTGTTGTGAATAAAACGGGCAATCTCCAACAGGGTATCAAAACCACCCCATTACGGTCACTCGCCCACAAAAAAGGAAAAAGTCAGAATCACAATATCAAATGTATATATTTAATATAGTAAAAATATGCCAAAATAGTGTAAAGAAAAAAAAGTAAATAACTTTGTCCAGTATGACACGTTTCAAGGGAAATATCTCCTTCCTCAGATACCAAATAGGTATATAGTAAAGCATACATATGTTAAAAACATCTATAATATAGTTTGTCAAAAAAAGAAGGGAGAGCAGCGAGATGAAGATGAAGACACGGATCAGTGAGGGTGAACTGTGTAGAAGGTGAAACTCCTTGCAGAAATTGGATGGGAGGTGATGAAGCAAGGAGAGTCTGAGGCAATCATTGAATGGAAGGGGAATATGAGGAAGTGTGTACTGTGATGGAGAGTATAGAGGGAGAAGATGTGTACTATGATGCAGGGGGAAGTCCTTGTAGAGATTCTCCCAGGTGTGTGTGCGTGGGGGACGCATACTGGGACAGGCAGTATAAATGAGATCTGTATAACTCCTCCTTACTGCCACCCCTGGGTGTGTTTAGCTTCAGACAAAGCTTGTTAGTCACATGCTGCCTCCTCTTTTATAGAATTATATATTATGAGATTTCTAAAGAGAAGGGAACATTTACACTCCTGTTATTACTAGAGTATCATCTTCTAAAAATAATTTACTTATGGGTTTTATGAAGCTGTGCTTCGTTCATCCCTGAAAATCAAGCAATTAAAATATTTTTCAGATTATTATATCTATCCATACACACTTCATAAATATATGAATAAATTAATATGTTTATTTATATAGCACCAAAAGTGTATACAGTGCTTTACAATTTAGGGGTACAAGAACTTTGCAAAGTGAACACTGGAAATGAGGTCCCTGTCCAAAAGCTTACAATCTAAAGTGGTAATGGGAGACATACAGAGTACATAAGGGTCAAGTGCTGAATACAGTGCCATAGTTCTGGATAGGATAGGAGACAAAGTAAATAATGTATAAAGAGCGTTCATTGTACAACGTCAATGCCTTCTAGTATGTTTAAGTTTTGGTAAGGAAGTGTAGTTTCAATCATGACTTGAAGACCATAAAAGAGGTGCCGTGGCACAGGGAGGGCTGTAGACACAAAAGGAGCTGAGAGAAGATTGTTCTTGGCGGATCGTAAGTGGTGGGATGGGGTATAGCGGGAGATCAAAGCGGAAATATAGGAAGGGGTAGAGGAGAGAAGAGTTTTAAATGAAAGCAGCAAAATTTTGTAAGAGATCTGGAGTTTTATAGGCAGCCATTGGAGATATGAGGAGGAGGGGGCAAGGACAAACCTAGGTGACAATAGCGTAATTCGTGCCGCAGCGTTCTGTATGGATTGAAGGAGGATGGAGTTGGGAAGCAGGAAGTCAACACACACTATTTATACATTCAAAATTGTATAAAAGCAGAGCACAGCAATAAAAATATAGAAGAGCTCACCTTATTAATGTCTTGCATGCTCTGTACATTCCTCTGTGTCAGTCCAGGAACATAGAGCTCACCAGCACTTCCTGGGGATATCTTTATGTCCAGAGAGTTGTGAGGATCTGACCCTAACAGGTCTCTGCAAATGAGAGGGTGTTCAGGATCTTGTGTCAATAACAATTCACACCACGCTACTTTACAAACATTACTCAAGTGTCATCTCTCAAAAATATTCAAAGAGTTTTGGAGGCCGCCTCTTAAACAGGAGATTACCAATATCACTGATGTCTGTTTATACCAGGGCTGGGCAACAATGAATCTGTTGGATTGCAGCTCCCATCAGCTTCAGCTGGCGAATAGCCTGCTGTGGTTCAACAGCAACTTAAGTCCATACTTTACCTTTTTCCATTTCATTTCCATTGGTATTGTGCATGTTTGAACTTCAATCTTCCAGTTCATAAATAGTAGCATAGGGCTTCTTTGTTTGCAAACTGCTCTTTTTTGGAGCGGCTTTGTATACATGGTTGGCCTTATGCACAAAAGAAAATAGGAGGAATTCTGGAGCAAACCAACTTCACAGTAAGGGGGGGGGGGGGGAGATTTAAATTCCCCAAATTCCCATTGATTTAAAAGATACAGAACAGATGACTATACCTCATAGGGAAAGTTCAGTTACCAAATTTATTAAGACCTCCGATGGTTATACTAGAATATGGAAGTGGCTGCTGGTTGCATTGGTAGCTTAAAAGAAAGAGGATGATATTTGGACTGCCTCCACTCAGATAACTAGTGTATTTCAGCTGCACCTCAAATATGGAAGTAATCACATTGAAAGGACAAAATAAAATGTAAAAGTCACACACACGCATCTGAGGGTGCACTGTTGAACAAAGATATACACAAGGAATATATACAGATGTATTTAGATACTTTATTAGCTGGTTCAAGAGCAACCACAAATGGCATCAGAGGAGTTCTCCAACCCCGGTTTACTTATCATAAGCTCAAAGTGTTTCTAGGTGCTATTACCTTTTTTAATGGATGCCAGACTAAACAAAAAGTTGATGCCCCCCTTCGTTCAAGCCTTTTAAACCTCCTTGCCACATCTGGCACCAAACCACAGATGTGAACTCAAAACATGTTTGAATGAGGCTTCAAGGTCTGTAAGCTAATCAAAACTGTGGGAAGATGTAAGGGGGAGAGATGGTAATAGTAATTCTAGCAAAACCTCACAGACAGATATGTAGACAAGCTGATGGTAGCTAAAGTATGATCTATACATATCTCCTGGCTTACAGTTCTAAAGATCATTCCGCAATATTAGCTCATACGGATGAGTTCTGAGATAGGGCAACAGATGATACTACCCTAGGGGTACACCCCCTCTGTTCTCATTCTTCAGTGATTTAAGAGGACTACTTTGGTTGGGTACAGTGTTAGAGGGACAGAGGTTTAACAATGAGTTAAACAAATGTCAGTAAGAGGGACTTGATACAGAAAACGTAAGGGATTGAATGAAGAAGCCTCGGAGACAGTAGGGCGCCCACTCCTATCAAATCGCTGGTTCTGAGCGATATTGAAATCCCCACCTAGCAGGATATTACTGGGAGTGTGCGGCAGTAAATGCGGAAGGAGAGATGCGGAAAAAAAAAAAAAAAAAGAATAAGTATGATCATTGGGGGCATACACAATACAAATTACAAAAGGTTTTTGATCAATCAAAAGCCTTTTGTAACACGGACATCATCCACTAGTGCTTCTCAATCATCTGCACATTGTGTAAGACCTGTGATCTGTTCGCCATGAGTCTTAACTTCACCTAGGATAGAGTGAATTGAAGACTGGAAAGCATCCAGTTTAGTATCTAGAACTGGCGTAAGCAATGTAAGGACCGCCTTGGCTGTGTCTTCAGCAATCATGGAAGGCACAATAGAAGTAGCAGTAGCGGAGGAGCTTGTTGGGGGGACAGGAGTAGTTTTACTTTTGTCCCCACGCTGAGGGCGCAGGGTTTTAGTTTGATCTGCAGACTACAAAATGTTCCATGACAACAGCAGTAAAGCAGAATAAGTGAGCAAGGTATCAGATGAAACAGAGATGAATATCACAGTTGCAGAAGGAGGCTGGGGGAATACAAAGCAGGAACATAACATTTTTACATGCCCCAAACAGGTGACTGGGAAGCCCACAGGATAAAAGGGGGTAAGCTCACATGGTAGCAGATACCCCGCAGAACACCATTGTGATGTTATTAGGCCAGAATTGAAGGGGGGACATAACGTGAAGTAACACTGCAGAGATAGAAAAGAGAAGAAAAATACATGGGAGACGCTAAGGAACACAAGAGAGAAAATAACAAACAGGGCGATGACTTTAGAAAATCAGTAGCATCCCAAATAGTCGGACGTGGACTTCTTGGAATTGGAAGAGAGCCCCACAGATCTTTATAAATGATCTTTATATAATGAGGCATATACTCAGGTACACATCAGAAGCTTGCTGGGAGCCTAGACAGCTTCAGGGCCACAGGTGGTTTACACTGGCAAGGACAAGAAATGGTGGGTCCACAGCAGAGTGCCAGATGGACTCCGCAGCAAGACAGAATCGGACTAAGTTGAGCACAGGTAGGCTCTCCAGCTACATCCACATTACATATACAGAGGGTCAGAGATACAATTCCTGGGCTCAGTTTATATCCTGAAGTACATATTGCTGTAGAATATGACCTGAAGTTAAGAGGTATGAACCCCCGGACTTGGTCTATTCCAAAGGGGATAAATAGTGAAAAGGAAAAAGACCTATTGGTGGGAATAGGGTACTGGGATAAAAACAACAAACAGATGGAGAGCTAAAAAGGAGCAGGGGGAGGCCTGGGAGTGGGTCACGGCTGGGCTAGATCTCAGCAGTATAGAGTAGGATGGCAGGCCACAACAGAGCAGCAAGACACCCGAGAGAGTGTGATGGCTCCAACCAGTGTCCCTTTAGTCTCCAGCCAAGCCAGGGGCCATTGATAGGTCCAGTGATGGTGTACTGATGGCAGAAGCTACAAGTAGACAGAGCCCAATAAGAGCTGTAGGGCACTGGCCGAAAGACACTAGGACAACTGCTGCAAAAAGAAAAAATATACCCACGCACTCACCCAGTAACATAACCAAGACCTATCGTTTAACACAGCCTGCTTACAGGGTGCTGCAGAGAAATAATTAACTAAAAACAAAAAATAAAAAGCGAAAAAGAAACCCTGCTATGCTAGCACACCTGCAAAAGCTAATCACTGTTACTACGGTCACGTGGTATTTGGAAATAAAACCTAACTTCTATTCAATTGAAACTGCCATAGTCACATAGTAATTAGAGATAAAACCTAACTTTTATTCAATTAAGATAAAAAATAAACCCTGAAGTGCTTGTCTTGTATACACAAAATCACCCGAATATAAATGACAGGGAGTTAGTTCATGTACTGCCGGGGCATTATCCCGCTTGCCATCAGTATATGTTACAAGTATAAAATATATTGTATACACAGAATCACTCTAATGCAGAAGACAAAGAGTTAATGGATGTACTGCCGGGCATTATCCGGCATGCCGTCTCAGTATATATGCTCCAAATATATGATGTAATATAAATGCATCTCAGTTATCCTATATAATAATTCGCTAAGTTGTGTGTAACGCCCGACATGCGCAGTAAACACTGCTGCGCGTGCAGCAGTCATGCGCACTACAGACTGCCCGCGCTGCGGCTGATACAGAGCTGGGCGCTCCGAAGGAGCGTCCAGCTCTGTATCAGCAGTGGCGCGGGCAGTCTCTGCTGCGCGTGACTGCCTCGCGACCAGCTGCCAGAGGCACTGTGGCCCGTGTAACGGGCTGTTCAACTAGTAAAGATATAATCCGCTATAACGTAGTACTTAGAAGTTAAAGTGACTGGACTACAAACACTCACTAGTCTAATAGCCACTGATCCCACTGCCAATTGAAGATGCAATATGATAATTAGACCCCTTTAAAAAAATAAGCACATCATCGGAGATGAACACAAGAAGGACCTTCTTATAGAAGAAATACTTGAAATGTTCTTAATCTTAAATTAGAACATATCAAACACTGTTCCATTGAGTAGCTGAAGTCAATTGTTAAAATGTAACTATAAGCCTATCCTGACAGCTGATCTATGAGGACAGGGCACATTCCGGCTTGCCAGTAACTTCCTAATGTTAGGATGTAATAACTTAGTACGTAGTAGCAACTCAGTAGAGTAATAGAAGATCCTGCTCTGTATCAGCCGCGGCGCTGGCAGTCTCTATTGCACATGAGAGCCCAGCGACCGGCTGCCAGTGGCACTGTGGCCTGTGTAATGGGCTCTTCAACTAGTATCTTTATAACGGAGATGCATTTATATTACATCATATATTTGGAGCATATATACTGAGACAGCATGCCGGATAATGCCCCGGCAGTACATCAATTAACTTCTGCATTAGAGTGATTCTGTGTATACAATATATTTTATACTTGTAACTTATATACTGATATGGCAAGCCGGATAATGCCCCGGCAGTACATGAACTAACTCCCTGTCATTTACATTCGGGTGATTTTGTGTATACAAGACGAGCACTAGAATTTTTTGTCTTAATTGAATAAAAGTTAGGTTTTTATCTCTAATTACTATATGACTATGGCAATTTCAATTGAATAGAAATTAGGTTTTATTTCCAAATACCATGTGACCATAGTAACAGTGATTAGTTTTTGCAGGTGTGCTAGCATAGCAGGGTTTCTTTTTCTCTTTTTTTATTCTCTGTGACTAGGACAACCGTTCCCTGAGTCAGTGATGCGATAATACCTGCTGCAACAAGGGTTCCTATGTAAGTAATGCCGAAGTAGCACCAGCAGATCCTGCCACACCATGTGTCCTCCGTCACACCACTTCTGTTGTATTTGTAGGGAGGGTCTCCTGACCGCTACAACCATGGCGTAGAATGCCATTGGGGGACACACAAGGGCACAGGCACACAGTCTCAGCTGAAGGAACTAGCACTCGAGGCCGCGGCTATGCCAGTCAGGAGCGGACCCCAGAGACGGGAATGTCCCTTCAAAAGTAGCAATGGAGAACGCAGGATGCAGGGGACAGAGATCTGTAAACCAGTGAGGCGAAAAATGTAGGTAGAAAGCTGGATGGCAGATTAGTAGGTGTAGGCCCAGAGCAGCAGCAAAACTCGACCATCCAGTATGGCTGCCAGGCCACGCCCCTAAATACAAGTTTTTAACCCCTTGGATGCTAGAGACATCTTGGAAGCTTCTCTAGAATTCATGGAGGTAAAAAGCCCCAGTTTAAATCAATGATAAGCTGTTCTTGTCCCCCTATGGTGAAGATTGTTTGCTCCAGAATTGACACTCTTTACATACCCATATCAAACAACCATTCAGCTTAGTAAACTTTTTAAAACACCTTGCTCTGAAATATAACCTCCAGTATGGTGTAGCCAAAGACTGGTCATAGCCCAGTACCAATATACACTTAAAAAAACCAAAAACAAAAACACACCCATGAACTTTCGCTTCATCCTTCCACCTTACCTAAGCGATTCATTGTAGATCTCAGTCATGCTGACACTAAGCTGGTGCTCCCATGAGCTGGATCTCTCTTTCACCTCCGAGAGAAGAAGGCGAAGGGCTCGCTGGTTTATACCAGGGTCTGCCGGTGTCCCCTGGGGGCAGTAAACATAATATTTCACCATCTAGCATATCTTCTCACTGAACAGATCCAAACAATGGGCTGTATGTGTAAAGGCAAGGCAAAGCAAATCAAATGCACTGGAGGGACAGATAAAAGTGCCCATGTATTTCATTGGGGCTTTTATCTCTCTGGATATCAGAGGTCACTAATGCATTGAGAAACAATGCAGCCGAGACCCCCTAGTATTAAATGTGTTAAAATCCCAGTTTAAAATAAAATAAAAATATTTATTTACTTAATACAGTGTGGTTGGTGTACTCCACTTTGCCTTTACACATCAGACCCAATCTCTTGGGTGCCAAACAGCCATCATATCTGAAGTCAGTCATTTTACAAGGGGGAGAATGTGATAGCTGGCACACAACTAACATGTGCATTAGCAACAACAGGCTCTCTTTCATATACCCAAATACAGATTTTTAAATCCACACAGGCATCTTACATAGTGTAGTGTGTGTAAAACAGTCTAGTGTTCTAAAAATAATTCTTATTACCCCAAAGGAGGCAATAACATTTCCCCATATACTTTGCAATATGTTAGAGACCTCTTCAATCATCCAAAGGGTTGAAAGCCCCATTCAAATTAAAAGGAATTTTTATTAGTCCTCCTATCTTGCAGTTGGTTTGCTCCAGAATTGCACCAATTCTTCTTAGCACATCCGAATGTCCAGACGTACCTCCATGCTGTAGGTTTTCCCTGAGCCTGTCTGTCCATATGCCAGGATACAAACATTGTAACCATCCAAACAAGAAGTGATAAGAGGAGAAACTTCTGTGAACACCTGCAGACAAAGCAGGAAGTGAGTGATTTCAACTAAGATCACTAATAAGCATGTTCCCTTCCTCTGTCCTTTCCATTCTTACCATATAGGATTAGGTCTACAGCCAGTCTTGTCCACTATGTATCTAAAGCCAGTGCCATCCTCACATATGCCACTTAACTAGATGCCAGAAGTAGACTGGTTTATCAGTCTACTGAAGCTGCATATTCTAGCACTATGACCTAGTATATGTTAGGGGAACTGCCATGTTGCAAAAAGCAATACGAGCAGATTTTGATCCTCCATAAAGGAAGTGATGTTGGGCACTTTTTTAGTGATCCACTTTTATATGAGGTCCTACCAGTTGGTTTCCATATCCCTCCTCTTTATTCCTCTATGTCCTCATACATCCTTTGTCCATCCTTAGCCTCTCCTGTGCTTCCCTTAGCTCAAGTATCCTGTTTTCTTACCTCCTCCTGTGTTGCAGATGGGGTGAAGACTTTGTCAAGTTCAAAACTCACACCTTTCCCTTTATGAGTTACATGCAAAACACCGTCATCATCTTGGTCGAAGGTCACGATGTTCTGTGCTCCTGGACCCACACCATCTTCTGGTGTTATTGGCCGAACACGAGCGAGTACCCGGATATTCCCTGCAATTAATAAGGTGTTAAAGATATGTCACCTATAGAAAACAAACATAAATCTGTTCATAATTTTCAGCGACTAGTTAAGGAATGCTGGAGAGGGGAGGATTATGGTTGGTCATTGACTGGAAAGGAGGAGAGGTGTAGGAATGCATCTGTTATCAGTCATACATTAGGACTTGCACCAAACAAGTAATAAAGTCACGAGGATCTGAGATTTTCCCCATACAGTGACTGTTCAGTTCATCAACTCATGGCCTCTAGAGGTTTGTAACAAAGGTGCAAGTCATAAATTGATGCTTTAATACTTATAGTGGTATAACAGGGATTATTGCTAGAGCATGACAAATACACAGATATAGGATGAAAACACATTATATAAAGAGGGCTTGTGACATACCTCGTAACCGCACCAACTGATTGTGACACTCTTTGCGCAACTGAAGTTCTTTCCTGTACTTCTGTAGAAGTTCAGCATTTATGTCTCTGACATTTTGAACTGTCTGTGAAAACTGAAACAGAAGGATTTAAAGATTAAGTTTTGCTAAACATAACCCTACTCTGGAACAGTGGTTCCCATCAGTAACTTTACAAAACAAGTGTTTGTGTGTGTCAGGGCTCAGTAACACATTATTAGGTTAGATTGTTTTCTCCTGAGCAAAAAATGTAAAAAAAAAAAAAAAAAAGTCAGCAGAGCTTTGTTTTCGGACTTGATCAGAAAGTGTGCATAATTACTCACACACCCAGAAAATCACCTCTCTCTGCCTTCTTAGGATGCTAAAACCAGCTTCAACCAGATGAGTGAGATAAATTGAAAAAGGATTATCAGTCATGCAAATCCCTTAAAGATGGAAGATCCTAAAGAGGGGAGGACTTGGAAAGGTAATTCCTCTTTATCAAGCTCTGTATGATACTTCTCAGGCCATGAGGGCAGTGAGAGCGCAACAGGAAAGAAAGAACCCTGCAGGAAGTAAGACTACTATGAAAAAAGTGTAAGCCAGTATGAGGAAAAAACTCCAGATATCGTAGCATAGTTAAATTCATGATGTTTGGCTGCATCTTGTGGTCACTGAGACAGAACTAGAGAGAAAGATCAGTATCAGTGCTTCTCTACACCCTTAGTTAACTACCCTTTTAAAAAAGTCATTAGGAGAGAGCAAAAGGTTCGGTTCCACTTTCCAATCTCCATCCAACAGAGGTTACTTGCACTACACTGTGGGGAGGAACTAAACTGAACTGTAACCAGGGCCGGATTTGTCATAAGGCAGAGTAGGCATCTGCCTACAGGCGCACCCCACACAGGGGCGCCTGTCACTGGAATTATATATATATATATATATATATATATATATATATATATATATATATATATATATATATATATATATATATATATATATATATTATATACACATATATATACACATATACATATACATATACACACACACATACATTTTTTTTTTTTTTTTTTTAATTATTATTATTTTTAATATCCTCCCAGGTTGCAGCGCCGGCCACATCTTCCCCTGCACTGACCCTTGCACAAACCTGCACAGACCCGGAAAAGAGTTGTCAACCGCTTAATCAATCGGAGGCAGACAAACGGCATGAAATTACAGCTTCCCAGCCACCAGCTACAGAAGACTACACATCCCACAATGCAGTTGCCTATGAGATAGTAACGGTATGAGTGCAAAGCCTGTCACGATATGTAGTCCACATTTAGTCTCACTGTTTGTCACAGAAAAAGCCCTTTTATAGTTGGGACAAGAGAGCATGCTGGGAAATATGTGGTTCTCCAGCTGTTGTGAAAGTTCGACTCCCAAATGGGTGACAGGTTAATAACAGAATTAGTAGTAGTAAAGCAAAGGACTACTCCTTCAAGGAACTGTATATTATTTTAGGATTATTTCTATTTGTTTGGTTGATTGATGATGCCATAAACCATTTAAACCAGCGATAGTCAAACTGAACCAGCATGGCAAGAAGACATTCTGTTACAAATGCAAGGTGCATATGGGAACTATGTACATGAGTGCAGAATAAAGAGTTAATGGAATAAAAATCATGCTCTAAAATAATCCATTTCTTGGTTACTATTTGAATTTCCCAATGTCAAAACACCCAAAGTTTAGAAATCTGTAAGATCTGGGGTGACTGACTGGAATCTCCATTCACAAATGCATAGTTTGATTTCGAAAGCGTCCCAGGATTATTCCTCTAGGTGTTCCTCCAGATATCTGGCCAAGTATTATTTGTAATCTGGTACAGGCTCAATTAAAAAAAAAAAAAAAAAAAAAAAAAAAGTAAATGTCCGTACACTCCTTGCCATACCACCTCTATGGTTTCTCTCTTTATCACACTTCAGAAGTGCTGCATACACTGCAACTGTTACATTTCGGGGATATTATCACACAAAAAAATTAAATTAAAAAAACGACATAGGAAATATTGAACACAGGTGGATCAGTGAGGAGCAGCACTGAAAGCACTTTGTGGGCAAAATTTCTAGAGTCTCTGGGATTGCTACAGATAAAGGAATTCTATGACACGTCAACATCACAGAACAGATATTACGGAAACAGGACAGGAAATTAACGGAGTAATTCAGATTTCTAGGAATCACTTGTAATTACTAGACTACCAGGTCTCACTGGATGTTTCCTTCTTGATAAACACAGTACTGTTTCTGTGGTAAAATACATTTAAGGACATGGTCAGTCCTTGCTCCAGTAGAACAAAAATAAGTACGAGAGAGAGAATAGGATGTGGAGCCAATCCTGGTTCTGAAGAGCGCCAGTAGTCCACAACTTCAGGATCTCTGTCCTGGGACAAAGGTGGATTAATTGGTGACTCAGTCTTCAAACAGTGTTGCTTTGCACAGCCACTGATATCTTGTTAACCCTTTTAGTGCCAGAGGGGTACGCAACACATTGCAGAGCAAAATTACTTACTTCCTCCCGAGCATCTCTCATGGCATCATGCAGCAGAATGGGGAAGTCCCGCACCTGTCTCTTTAGCGCATTGTAATCGTGTGTCAGAGTTCGAAGTGCTGGTTGCAAGGTAAGCAGGTTCCTCCTCACACCTGATAACAGACATACACAGGGAACAAGTACAGACCACATGTGAGAAATATCAGTTGAATTTTATTGATACAAAACAGTGTGAGAGCAAGAAAAGAAGAAAACAGACAATCAGACAGCACACATTAAAAAGACTGAAAGCTCTAATGTGGAATTAATATGATTAAGTGGGAGGAAGTAAAGTAAACAGATTCAGACTGCACTGAACTAATGAAAACATACAAACTGTGCAAATGTGTGCCCTGTGTATATTATTTGACTGTTAGTAAATATGATGTTTTTGTTTGTAGTTTGGGCAAAGTATGTTTAAGCTTGCCCTCCAATATCAGGCAAGTACTATCTAATACACACATTTAACGCCATCTAAATTAAAAAAACCAAACAACAACATTCCCTGAGGATTTCTTGTAAATAAACACGTTTGACGTAACATTGCTTGCTCATACAGGACACCTACATTAACCTTTTGAGTCCCAGAGGGGTACGGAATGCATTGCCTGGGACTCAAAGGGTTAAAAACAAGTAACATCCAGCTTTTAAAATTCTGTGAAAAAAGACTCACCTGATATCAAACTTTGTTGGCCTGTAGTGAGTGGGTACAAGGTAAAGATGACCGTGGATCCACCAGTCCTCTTTATAGGCCTATTCCTCCCACCCCCGCAGGCCAAACAAGGGTTTGAATATTACTCTGATTACAAACAGACATGGTGCGTAAAAGCCCAAAACAGGACAGTGACCATGCCTTTAACAATATCTAAATGAAAAATCGCAATAGTGCATTTTATTAATGGATTATTGACTTAAATAGCATAACAAAGAAGCAGCTAGAATGAGCTAAGGAGATGTGCAAAAAAGCAGAAACAAAGAACAGGTGGGCAAGCTTAAACCTACTTTGGCCAAACTACAAACAAAAATCTCATTTTATTCACACTCTAGAATATATGCCTTATACAGGGCACACATTTGCACAATTTGAATGGAGGAGCGTGGGTTTGTTTTGTTTTACATTTGTTCTTCAGGCTTTAGCCTAATATTTAATGGTCTGGAGAACCCTCCCATTCCTTGCTACTACCTATACATTATTTACTCGGTCTCTTTTTTTATTTGATATATGTAAAGATTATGGTGAGAGTGCTGTGAGCTCTCTTTATAAAGCCAATAAACCCTGCAGACTGGGGGGAGGCATGCTGCATTTGAGCTTCCAGACTTATTACGTAGTGCAGTGGGATCTGTAGTTGAAGTGGTAGAATGATATATTATGCAAGAGAATACAGTTCCCAACAAGTACATCATGGCACATTTGTGTTGTAGAACCAAGCTTATTGCGTCACACCGTCCCTAATAGGCCAAGATCAATGTAAGACAAAAAGAACATAGTCATAGGAACAGGCTAGCAGGCATGTGACAGGAAGTGGGGAGGGACTTAACAGTACTAGGTTTGTGAGCTAGGATCGATTCACTGGTAGAGAAACCACAAGATCAGAGTGTGTTCCTGTATTCATGGCAATAAAACAACTGCTACTTTAACCACTGGTGTGCCTCATTCGTGACATGGTGTCATAAGTACTTTCCTACGCATCCCGTCAGCAAGTTTGTCACTATGGCCAAATTCCAGCCGCCTGAACCCTTTGAATTCTCACAGCCTGCAGGATGGCCCGCTTGGCGCCAGAGATTCTCCCGTTTTCGCATCGCTTCCAAGCTGGATAAGGAGAGTGGTGAGGTACAGGTTAACTCCCTCCTGTATTCCATGGAGAAGGATGTAGAGCCCATCTATAATGCATTCACATTCAGGAATGGGGAAGAGCACGACTGATGCAGTCATGGACAAGCTGAGCACCCACTTTGTCCCACGGAGGAATGCAATACACGAAAGGGCCTGATTTCATAAGCGAAGCCAGAGGGCCAGGGAGAATCTGTGGAGTCCTTCATTCACGGCTTATATGAGCTAGCAGAGTTCTGTGAATTTGGGTCTGCCAAGGAGGATCATATTCGTGACCACATAGCAATAGGGTTAGCTGATGCTGATGTATCCCAGAAGATGCAGCTAGCGCCAGAATTGACACTGGACGCAAAAATCAGAATGGCACGCCAAAGCGAGCTGGTGAAGAAACAAAATGCCAGTATGAGATCTGGATGTATGGTGTATGAAATGCAAAATGCTGCATGGCCGACTAGAGAGAGAGGAGGTGCGAGCAGTAAGCCACAGGCTGCAGATAGGCCGTACCGAAATCACGTTGCCTGCGCTGTAACCGTGCTCATGGGCCAAAAACTCCATGTCCTGCTAGCAATAAGATACAGGAAGTGCAATCGCTTGGGCCATTTTGAGGTTGTGTGGAAAACAGAAATGGTTAAGGAGATACAAGCAGACTGTGGATCGGAATGCGAAGATGAAGTCTTCCTTGGATCAGTATCACAATGGCCAGACTCGGATGACAGCTGGAATGTGGAACTCCCTGTGATGGGGGCACACATTAAATTTAAGATTGACACTGGAGCAGATATCTCCGTTATATCTGAAGGGACATTTAAAAAAAAAAAAAAAAAAACCTACCGCAAGGCCCCATCTTGGAATATACAAGAATTTGTGTCCGCAGCCCAGGAGGGTGGGTGGACTGCATGGGTAGGTTCCTTGCCCACGACATCTACAAGATCAAGCGTTTTACCTTGTGGTGATACGAGGGCAGTGTGCCAACAACCTCTTAGGCTGTACTGCAGCCTGTAGATTAGGCCTTGTCTCCAGAATTAATGAGATACAGAATGACGTGTTTGGGGAGATAGGCCTCCTGAACTGTGAACCGGTCCAAATTCAGCTGAGACCTGATGCTGTACCATACAGTCTGTCTGCACCAAAGTGGAGGCGGAACTGAAGCGCATGCAGAATCTGGGCATAACTGAAGAGGTGACAGAAGCCACTGATTGGTGCCAGTGAAAAATTTGTATCTGTGTGGACTTAAAGCGGCTGAACGAACCTGTGAAACGGGAACGCTACATCCTGCCTACACTTGAGGATATCGCCCCCAAGCTGACAGGAGCAAAGTTCTTTTCTACACTGTATGCGTCCAACGGATTTTGGCAGATCCTGTTAGATCCAGGTAGCCGGAATTTGACTATGTTCATCACACCCGTTGGGACGTTCTGCTTCCGCCGTCTTCCCTTTGGCATTTGAAACTTGGAGACTGGACTGGCAATATAAGAGGATTTTAGTTTACCCGTTAAATCCTTTTCTCTTAGTCCATATAGTTACAGGTAACTCTGGGAAGGTGACCACCCCTTTAAGTAGGCAGGAACAATCCCCAGCCAGTTAGATTTGAGACATTAACCTACTGACTAGGTAGCAAGAAGGAGAGAACAAAAAAAAAAAAAAAAAAAAAAACACACTCCTGTGAGCATGAACCCGAAGGAACTCAGGAACTGCCACGTTCAGTCACAGGAGAACCAAGCATGGTTCCTTGACAGGGTGGGAGACCTGTAACCTATATGGACTAAGAGAAAAGGATTTAACAGGCAAGACTAAAATCCTCTTTTCTCCAACATAGCTTACAGGTAACTCGTGGATGTACCAACATCAAGTTTCCCAGTGGTGGCAAAGAAGGCAAGGACCAGGCGTCTGCCTCCAAAGTTACCAGAGCTCATACGAACTAATCAGATCATAGGATAGCCCTAAACAAGAAAATGTCAAAGGACACCGACCTGGAATATAAAACACACCAGTAACTGTAACACAGCACATGGAACTAAAGCCAACCGGGCTCAACAGTTAAAGATTACTGAGACGCAAGGAGTAAAGCCCTAGACAGGCAAGGCTGCCTCCAGGACTTTTCTACCAAAGCTGGCATCAGCCGAGGCCAGCACATCAACACTACAGTGTTTAGAGAAAGTGTGCACAGATGGCCAAGTGGCCGCCTTGCACAACTGATCAGCAGAGGACTGATTTTTATAGGCCCAAGAGGCCCCAACAGACTTGGTGGAATGAGCCATGATATGGAAGGGAACATGCTTCTGAGTTCATAGGCCTTACGAATGGTAGACTTAATCTGGGATGCCATAGTCACCTTGGATGCAGGCGTACCAGCCCTGGGACCCTCAGGGACGACAAAGAGTGGGTCAGTCCAGCGAACAGACTCTGTGCGGTGCACACAGAACTTAAGGCAGCGCACCACATCTAACAAGTGGAGATCCCTCTCCTAATCAGAATTAGGGTCAGGACAAAATAAAGGCACAACAATCTCCTGATTGATGTGGAACTCAGAGACCACCTTAGGAAGAAATTCCTGGGAAATGCAAAGAACTGCCTTGTCCTTGTGAAACACCAAAAAGGGAGGTTTGCAGGACAAAGCCTGCAGCTCGGCGACTCTGCAAACAGAGACGATTGCCAAGAGGAAGGCCATTTTCCAAGTCAGAAGACGAAGAGGAATAGTGGCCAAGTGTCAGTACCTGCCCGGTTCTAGGCTCCAAGCAGCGAGACTCCTGGTGCCCACTTCAGCTTCCATGGTGCTTGTGCACATGCGCCAACGTTCCACCATCAGCCGTGTTGCAACGTTAGCGTCATGACGCCATCCCACCACAGTCTATTAAATGAATGCATGGCTTTAGCCCTGCACGCAGTAATCGGAATGGTTCTCTGATAGTAGCATTTCTAGCTCTCTGCCTTTGGTCCTTATATTATTGCCTTACTTCCTTTTCATCTCGCCTTTGGTGGTCTTCCTCTCTACTCACCTTTTGGACTCCAGGTCAGGTCTTGACCATTCCTATTAGGTGCCTGGCCTGCATAACTCCCCAGCATCAGTTCAACCTCTACTCTGTCTCTCCAGGGCTTCCAACCTACATCCTGCCATCAGCTGCTCTGCCTTCCTGCCATTCAGGGCTTCCAACCTACATCCTGCCATTGGCTGCTCTGCCTTCCTCCTATTCAGGCCCCCCACAGCCTACATCCTGCCTACAGTCCCTCTGTTTCACTCTAGTGAGTTCTTTTACCTTGTGTGTGTTTGGTATAGACTTTCTCTGGGGTGGGTTGTGGGTGTCCTCACTGTAGTGCGTCATCCTGGGCCTTCTTCAGCTCAAGTGGAGGGGGTCATCTGGATTCACAGCCAGCAACTTTATTCAGTCTTGGCTGCAGCACAACGCACCACAGGTGGCCTGCAATCGCTAGCCATGCACTCTAGCATTGTTCCCTAGCCTTCACTCCACCAGCCCTTGTTGGAGGAGTCTCTTTAAACTTTAGTTTCTTTGTATTCTGTTTGTCATTTGCTAGAGATGCACCGATACCGATTTTTTAAGACCGAGTACGAGTACCGATACCAATTACAGATACCTTTTTTTTCCGGTCATTTGCCAGTTTTCTAAGTACCTACATGTTTTAGGTACTTGGAAAACTGGCAAATGACTGAAAAAAAAAAAAGTATTGGTAATTTGTATTGGTGAGTACTTGAAAATTATTATGTGTGTGTGTGTATATATTTAATAAATATATATATACACACACACACACACATATACATACATACATACACACACCCTCTTGATTCTCCCCTTTTGCCTCTTTCTCCCCCCTCTTGATTCCCACCTTTTGCTTCATTCTACCCCTCTTGAGCCCCCTTCTTTTGTCTTGGCTTTTGATCCCCCTTTCTCACACTCCTCCTTGACTCACCCTTTTGCCTCTCTCTCCCTCCTGATCACCCCTCCTTTTGCCTCTTCTTGGCCCCCTCCTTTGGTCTCCTGATCCTTCCTCCTTTTGACTTTCTCCCTCTTGACCCCACTGTCTGCCTCTTTCACCACCCCCTGCCCCATCCTGCCTCCTTTACTCTCCTCTGCCGGGTGCTCGCTGTTCTCTCGCGAGCCCCAGCAGAGGTCAGCGTCAGAGCGTTGCCATGGTAACCCGTGGCAATGCTCCGACTCTGCAGGAGTGAGAGGTGAACGGGGAGCATTGTGAGCAGCTCCCCGGGCTCCCTCTCTGCAGCACCGACCCTGACACAGGGTATCGGTGCTGGCATCGGCCGCATTTGCGCGAGCACAAGTACTCACGCAAATGCTGGTATCGGCACCGATACCAGTATCGGTATTGGTGCAACCCTATCATTTGCCATTGTTCTTGATCTGTGTATGTGCACTGTTTTATACTGTACTTGTCTGTAGAGGGTTCTCCAGATACTGTCCTTGTAAGGCCTTCTTAGTCCTGCTCCTGGGTTTCATTCCCAAGATATTCTTTCTCCCTTTCACCAAGGATTCAAAGGGAGGGTACTGCAAGACGCTCAGCACCAGATTATGGTCCCGCTGAGGAGCAGGATGCTTAAAGGCGGGATAAGTGTGAGCAACACCTTGAAAGAAAGCCTTGACATCCAGAAGGATGGCTATGCGCCTTTGAAAAGACAAAAAGAGCAGATGTCTGAACCTTCAAAGAACTTGGGATAAAGCCCTTGTCCACTCCATCCTGTAAAGAGAAAGACAGGATAGTGGGGAGGTCAAACGTTTGTGAGGACAGATTCCTATCCACACACCAAGAGTGGAAAATAGACCAAATTCTGTGTTAGGCCTTAGAGGAAAGTCTTCCGAGCATGAAGCACAGTGGCTACGACTGCTGGAGGGAAACCCTTCTTCCTCAATATTGAGGATTCAACAGCCAGGCTGTCAAACCCAGATGTTCCACATTCTACTTCCTGTAGGAGATCCGGTCTGCATGGAAACTGAAACGGTTCGGACACAGATAGGTCCAGAAGCTCTGGGTTGCCGGGGCCAGTACGGAGCAATTAGAACTACCGGAGTTCTCTCCAACCATAATTTCCTCAGTACACTGGGAAGCAGGGGAATAGGAGGAAAGATGTAGGCTAGAGGAAAATGCCAAGGGATCGACATGGCATCCAATGTGAGAGCCAGAGGATCCCTCCAACAGGAACAAAACATCAGACCTTCCTGTTGTGCCTGGTCTCCATCAGGTCGATCCAGGGAAACCCCCACTTCCGGATGATGAGGTCGAACACCTCCTGATGGAGCTCCCATTCTCAGCTTTCTACAGTGTGTCGACTTAAGAAGTCGGCTAAGACGTTGTCAACACCTTGAATATGAATTGCGGAGATGGCAGGGACATGTTCTTCTACCCCGAAGAAAATAGCCTTGACCTCCAACCAAGCTGCGAGACTTCTTGTTCCACCTTGCTTGTTGATGTAAGCCACAGCCGTGGCATTGTCAGACTGGAGGCAAACTGGACATCCTTCGAGATGATAGGACCAGTATGTCAGAGCGTGAAATATCGATCGAAGTTCCAAGATGTTGATGGGTAGGAAAGACTCCTCAGATGACCACCGATACGGTGCATTCAGGCGACCCAGGATCGCTCCCCAGACAGATAGGCTGGCATCCGTTGTCACCGTGGTCCAGAATGGTACTAGGAAGGGTCTGCCCTTCCTCAGGTTGGAGAGATCTAGCCACCAAGATAGACTCACCTCCACGTGTAAGGGGAGAGAAACAGCCAGCTTCAGGAGATCTGGGTTCCCTCTGCAAACCTGGATCACAAACCTCTGAAGTTCCCTCATACAGCCTCTATGGTGGATATCAACTTTCCCACTAGAGACATCAGCTTCTTGGCTAGAATGGCATCACAAGACAGGACTGAGGAAACCTTGTTGGTGATCTGGTGAACTACTTCAGGGTGGTGAACAGAAGACCTAGAAAAACAAACCTCTGGGATGGGATCAGGTCTGACTTGTCCATATTCAGGATCCACCCATGAGGGTGAGAGTGTGGATACAGTCCTGATCCTATTGTTGTAGGAGTTCTGGAGATGGGGCCTTCAAGAGCAACTCATCCATGTACAGGGTGACTGATGCCTTTCTTGTGCATAACGGAAATTAATGCACCCAGTACATGAGTGAACACCAGGGGAGCTGTGGTTAGACCAAAGGGGAGAGCAGAAAACTGGAAGTGCCCCATGTTACAAGAGAACCTGAGGTACTGACAGTTCACTGGATGAATGGCTATGTGCAGATAGGCATCTTGGAAATCCAAAGAGGCCAGAAATCCCCCAGGGCACATTGGTGCAATCACAGATCTTAAGGACTCTTGGTGATAATCAGTCTTGACCACAAAGGAATTTACATCCTTGAGGTCCAGGATTGGGACAGAAGCCGCCGTCCTTTTTGGAGACTACAAACAGGTTGGAATAGAAGCCGGAACCTACTTCCAGGTCGGGAACCGGTTCCAAAACTTCCTCCAAGAGAGTCTGGATGGCACCATTGAAAAGACCATGCTTTTTCAGTCCCTGAAGAGTGTGAGAAAGGAAGAACCTGAAGGGAGGAAGATAAGTGAAGGGAATCCTATACCCCTCGGAAATCACCTGTAAAATCCACGGATCCATCACAGTATCTGTCCAAACACTGAGGAAATGGTGCAGTCGGCCACCCACTGGTGTGTGGGGTCCGGGGTTCGGAGAGTCATGCTGAAGAACGTTTTGTGGACTTGGGTTTGGTGGAGGACTGCTTGGGGTTCCACTGCTGTTTGGGCTTGGACGAGGAGTGCTGAGCCTGAGGAACCGATGGGGCCATGCCACCCACCTTAGTCTGGAAGAAACAGAAAAGATGGTGCCTTTGGACTTGAGACTTCTTCTTGGGGACCAAGGGCAACAAAGAGCTCTTGCCTCCAGCAGCCTCTCTGATGAGGCTTTTCAACTCTGGCCCAAGTAAGGAAGTGCCCAAAAAGGGAAGAAAAATCAAAGATTTCTGCAGACCAGATTTTAAACCAGAGGGCAGACCTGGCTGCTACAGACATGGCTGATGCCCTAGCCTCTAGCCTAATAATGGCAAAGATAGCTTCAGTAATATAATATAGCAAAGAGCGCAGCAAGTCAGCTGTGGGGGCACCCTGACGAACAGCATCAGTGAGTTTTTCTTTCCATACAGCAATGGCCCGGTTTACCCTAGCAGAAGCAAAAGTGGGACACAGAGATGCTCCTATAGTTGTAAAGATGGCTTTTAGAAAAGCCTCATGTTTCCTGTCAGTTAAATCCTTAAGAGCAGAAGCATCCGCCACAGGCGGAGCAGTGGTTTTGGAAAGCCTGACAATAGGGGCGTCCACCTTAGGGGCGTGAGCCCACTGAGCTAATGCCACCTCAGAGTAGGGGTACAGCTTAGCAAACTTCTTCAGGAAGAATAAACTTTTGTCAGGGGTTTTTCACACATCTAAGACAAATTGGTCAAGAGTGGGATTAGGTGGGAAAAAGGTACGCTGCTTCTTAGGCCTTTGGAAGATCAGAAACATCCTTAGGATTCTCAGAAACAGGGGGAATGTTCAGGGTATTGAGGACTGCCTTGATAAGACCCTCAGCAGAGGGTTCAGGGTCAGCCTCAAAGGGTCACCAGAAAAATTGGGAGCAAACCCCATCAGAGCATTCACCCTCATCTGAATCCACCAAGAATTCCTCCTCAGGGGAATCTGACACATCTGGTACACCGTGAGGTTTGGGCGCTGAAGACCTGTATAATGCAGGGGGTTTTCCAAGCCTGGTGGACCCCCTGTAGGTGTGTGGGAAGCTGTTGCAGAGTAGTATTTAACTCTTACATCCAAGGTGGGTCTACAACATGGCTGGAAGGCCCTGGCGGAGAAGCAGAGGCTGCAGCACATGAATGGCATAAATGACCTAAGAATTCTCTAGGAAGCCCTGAGTGACATGAGGAGCAATGGGGGTCACAGACAACCCACTATCCTTAGTCTTAGGTCTAGCCCCAGGTCCCAACAGGTCTGACATCCTAACAGGATATAAAGCATCTGAAAGTATAAGGAATAAACCAAATACTGTGTCTCAGATGAAAATTTCACCCCAGAAAGAGTTAAAATGCACTTAACTAGCAAGTGAAGGGTAAATCTGCTGAGGAGAGAGGAAGAATCCAAGCCCTGCGTAGGATACTCATGAAGGGAAAGAAAGAAAATGGCATCTGCAGTGAGCCAAATCAGAAAATAGCCCGCAAAACGGGCGTTCATGGGAAATGTAGTTTCCCTTCAAGTACCCTAAAACAGTGCCCAAAGCCCCCTGAGCCCCCCAAAACACTCAGAACTTGAACCCGATTATAGAACAAGGGTAGACAAAGAGAATGAACTCTGAACTCGCTATGTGGAGCGGTTGCAGATATATGTCTACATTACTAAAGAGAAGACCGCGCGGGAGCTCCAGCAGCTCCAGCTCTGTGCAGAAGCACAGATCTATCCTGCCGCTGGACCACCAGGGAGTTAGGAAACGGATGGGAAGGGGGGGGGGGGGAGATGTGAGGCTTAATGTGGAGCTGATGGGGGCAATGTGGAGCTGATGGGAGGCAATGTGAGGGCAATATGGAGATTTGGAGCATTGTGGAGATGGCCAATGGGGGAGGGGGAGCTTCAGATTTCTGTGCCTACAGGGTCCTGAGATGTAAATCCGGCACTGCTTCAGACTACCATTAATAAAGAAGAAGCCTCAGTGGGCTTCTCCTAGGGAAAATACATAGCACGCAAGGTTTTCCCCCAGGGCTGGAAGGTCCACAAAACAGCACCTGTTAACTGAGCCGTCCACCATTGGGAAGTCAATAATGATAATCTGTCTAATGGGAGATTTCTACACCACATATCCAACAGAAAACAAATTAAACTAAAAAATAGGCAGAACTGTTCTATTGCCTTTCCTGTTCAAGGAACAGATCTAACTGTTTGGGGACTGGCTGGTGACCTGCTAAGGAGGGAAGGAAGGCTTCACCCTGCATTCTTTCCAAGAATTGTTCCTGCCTACTTAAAGGGGTGGTTGCCTTCCCAGAGTTATCTGTAAGCTATATTGGATGACAGAGAAATACAATTGACCACTGCAGGGAAAACTGGTAGCTCTGGTGGTCTTAGGGCTCCCACATAATTCCCTTTGGCTTCTGACAGGATGCAAAATTCCCAACATAAAAAACAACCCTCTCTGGAAGTCAATAGAGGGCACCAGAAAAAGCCTCACTGCAATCAATGTCTCATGTTTGAAGCCAACTTTTCTCCTTCTTAGGCCCAGGAGACTCAGGTAGAAGTAAAAGGCAATAAGACAGAAAGGACAAAATGAAAAACCAGAGTAATAATAATAATAATTAAAAAAATAAAACAATAAAGTGGTGGGGCTACTGGAGTCAACCACCACCATTGCAGAGGGGGCCCCATCCCAAGAGTACCCATGCAGATGAGGGCAGGCTCAGGCCAACTATGCCAGTGCCACAGCACGGAGGACACCCAGTGTCTCAGACACTGAACACTGCCATTTTGGTAGGGGACCCCAGCACAGGGGTCCTTACATTGAGAGAGGCAGCCCTGGGTATACTGAGCCTGTCCTGTGGCCTGTAGTCCACCCAACACCACAGCAGAGCTGAAAAAAATCCAAAGCTCCACAACAGAGGACGTGGCTGCAGAAGCACAGCCTTAAAAGGCATTGTGGCCCCATAAAGCGGAGTATGTCAGTCCCCTAGAAAAAAAGCCACAACAGTAAAAAAGTAGAACAAAAAAAAATATGAAATTGGCCAGACTACAGGAATAAGCCAAAAGTACAAGTACAACAGACCTCAGATTCTGGCTGACAGACAGGACAGAGGATCTGTAAAACAATGCAACTATAGGAGCCATCCTATACATCTTTGGTTGCTTTTGTCCAAGACCTTCTAGGACATACGGAAACTTCATAAACTTTACCTTCAAAATCTCCAGCAGAAGACTACCCTGTACCACATATTAGGGCACAAAATAGAAACATATCTGGAAGCCTTATTGTCTCAAGTCCCTGGAAATGCACTTTAGAAATGAAGATGGGAATGTTTGATGCCTTTTTTTGGTAGATAGAAAAAGTTTGCCATGAACATACTAGAAAGTGGATGGGGTTGTAGCTGAACTCTCAAAGCCAGAAAACATGTCCCTGAAAAACTAGCAAATAATCTGAAAACCAGAGTCTCAGTGGAAGATTCAGAGCTCTCAGGTATACCAGTGTGGAGTGAGGAGTTATGTAGGGAAGGAGTTTCTTATGGTTTAGATGTTAAACTATTAAGTGCCCTGGCTCTCAGTGAACGATACTTTACCCTATTGTCCCAATTAGACAAAATAGAAAGGTTTTCCTAGTTTGTAAACTTTAGAGCCCGTTCAGTTGATTATCTCAAACTGATAGGAATTGTGGCCTCACTGATTAGTAGAATGCCACTAACATGCAGATAATAAGACTTCTCACCATCCAGACTCTGGTGCACAGCCCTCATCTCTTCCTGTGCTCTCTCAAAGGCCTCAGAGACTGCTTGTTCCTTCTCTTCTTGCAATGATTGGAACTCCTGAACCATCTGAGCATGAGACTTGTCCAACTCTGAAGCATACATATCCACCTAGTCAATACATAAATTTATTGTAACTCCTATTTCTTCTGCTACATCTGGATAGAGGTTAGATTATGGTGTGCAAGTAATCAGTTTCAGGTTCATAATTTATAGTCATGAATCTGAGAAAATATTTAGAATGTCAAAAAGACACAATTGTATTATTAGAGGTGTTCAGCAAAGATACATGTGCAGAAGGGTTGATTTAGCTTAAAGGGATAGCTATGTTTCAAAATAAAAGCAACTACAATTAATATTCATAGTATTTGGGCATGGAGAGTGTTATTTCAATACTGTCAGAGTTGTAGTACAAGAGTAGTTGAATGATAAAATATCCCCCTCCCGTCCCTTTTACCTAGTGCAGTGTTTCTCAACCAGGGTGCCGTGGCACAGGACATCCACTTAGGGTGCCCCAGTTTATCAAGAAGGATTTGACAAAAATGTGAATGTAGACTTCCAACTGTATATTTAAGGATATTATTATGCACAATGTTTATTTTAGTTGTGAGATCTAACAGTAACTCTACATTTATGTATTTGTAACCTTCATTACACCCTTGACAAATTACATAAAATGAGAGGTGTGCCCTGAAAATGCCAGACTGCATGTTAGGGGTGCCTTGAGCGCAAAAAAAAAAAAAAAAAAAAAAAAAAACACCTTTGAGAACCACTGACCTAGTGTAACACTGCTCACCTCAGATGTGGAATTTGGTCTTAAGACCAGACAGCTCACTGCAAGGGACTATCTTCTTGTGAGAACAATGAAAACCCTGCCCCCTTGACAGGTTTTTCCCTTATGTAAATCTGGACACCACCTTTCTGTTCTGAGGTGAGCAGTTACATCAGTAAAAGGGGCGAGAGGGGGATACTTGATCATTCAATTACTCTTGAACTACAGTCTGTCAGTATTGAAATAACACTCTCCATTGCCCAAATACTTTGAAGATTAATTGGTGCCACTTATATTTCAAAACATTACTGTCCCTTTAAGGGTTCACACTGTAGGCTGTGTGTTTGAAGAGTTCACACAGTGGTACTGAATGATTCTCTGTGTCTGAAAGTTTACCATTCTACGAACAGAGTTGTGTCCTTTGTAGGTCTAAATAGACACTAACATACACAACAAAGGTGTCCATATTACATTTATACAATTAGATGCATCCTGGAGCTTCCTAAAGTTTTCTGGGGGGGCTCAGTGCACCAGACTGAGTCTCCTGCTAGAAGTCGCAGGCACCACTATCCTGAGAGTTCAGGCAGCCATTTGGAAGTCCACCTTTCCTTTCTGGGGACATTCTCTCTCACATCCAGGCACTTGAACATAGACATAGACCTGTCCAAGTGTATGTCTATGTCAAGTCTTTCAGAAGCCAAACATGTATCTTCATTTGGACGGGGAGCCAGACAGGTCAACAAACAAGAAACATGGCTGTTGCTTTTGGGCTTCACTGGGGTCCCAGAAGTGGCCTTTGTGTGCCAGAACACTTATGTCTGCAACAGGATGCATCTCTACTTGTATTAAAGAAATAGTAAAACCTTCGTGTATAGGTGTTCGTGTCCTTTATGTTCAGTGACTTAGACAGTTTGTTATTATCCCTCCACACTGCAAATTATCACCTGTGCACGGAGCTTTGCTGCTTCCTGCTGCTCCCACTGGAGTTGTTGCTTCATCTCCTGCATTACTTTGTTCTGCTTGTCTACTTGTTCCTGCAGGTAAACACAGTGGTTCTGTGCTTGACTTAGAGCAACCTTCATCTTTCCAGATTCCACCTCCACGGTCTGCACCACATACTGCCAGGAAAGAAAATAGGCATGAAATTCTGTACAGAGCATTAAACCCATCATGTTCCTAACAGTGGTATCTTATGCATGGTCAAGGGACAAGAGTATTATAAATATATAAAATCAGATAAAGCTCTGAACGACCCTGTGAACTACTCCAAACAGCAGCAGAGTCATACGCAACATGCACAGTAATATCCGTCATATTCCCATTACTTGGTGACCCATACAAGACAGGATCATATGCAGTTCTCCTGATTATAATCCTAGCACAGAATCCAGAACACACTACCGTCATAAAACCACCATTAGTCATATGGAAAGCACTATATACACTGTGTATAACCAGTCTCACGAAAGCCATACTATTCATATACCAAGCAGAGTTTTTTTTTTGTTTTGTTTTTTTTCCTCCAAGAGATCAGCAGTCACAGTTCTATCATCATCATTTACCAAACACCACATGTAAAGTTACCATGCACCGCAGTTTGAGAGTAGAAGTCTGACAAAAGGTTAAGCCACCATATCATCAGCAATGCACACAAAACCTTGTGAGGAACAAAATAAAATGTTATATTCATCCCACTCCCAGCACTGCGTACTGCCTCTAACAGTGTCACACACAAAACTATATCCATATTCCCATTACCATCAACTGCATACAAGCTACGACACATTTTATTTCATGAAGTCCTATTAATCAACACAGTAGTGTAAATGGAGAGTCATAAACATACTTGTTATAACCATTTAACAAATACAGTATACTGTACTGAAAAAAGCAGTGCCATCTCAAAGTTCTAGACAGGATATTCTCTCTGCCGAGTACTGCAATCAAATACAGCATATTCCCAGCCCTGCACATTTATATACGGTATATTTCTGTGACATGTAATGCAACCACCTAGCAGTAGTCATTGATAAAGCAAAAATAAAATCAGGGATACATGTCCCAATATGCGAAGTAGGCAGCTGTCTCAACTGTGCTGGCCACCCCACCTAGGGGAAGCCAGGATGCAAAGACACACCTAGAAATAAGAGGAGTAAGTGTGAAATGCATGACGACAATCTAAATACAGGTGAAAGCTCAAGACTGCACAAGTCTTAGGTAGGTAGAATGAATTAGTAATTAAGAACATGTTGAAATGTTAAACGAACACATTAGTTGAGGGTTGTGTAGAACTAGATCTTGTAGAAAGTTACAATGGTGATTGTGGCCTTACATTGAAATGGTCAAGATTTACAGCATAGTTCAGCATCTGGAACTTTTGCATTCATCTACCTTAATAATATAGTGGTGTCTCAGACTCATGCCAAATGAATTCTAAATCTTATGTCGTCAGGCATTATAAGTAACAAGCAAACAAATGCATATTATGTCTCGTTTCTGCCACTGAAACAGGATTAACCCACCGATTTCTAGAGAGGTATTCAACACATTGCTTCACAACATGCTGGTGGTTAAAAGAGCCTACAGGAATAACATTTGTATGTCATGACCTTAAACTGCAGTGGAAGCACTCTACTCTTTCTACTACTAAATGCATGTTTTGGATTGATATGGAGTTTGATTTACCTACAATCCCTGTGTTTCATAGATGTGATTCACTTATCTCTTACCATCTACATGCACTTCAACCTGTATTGTATCACGCATTCTAACTGCATTCTTCAAATACCCAAGATAGCAGAGTGAGGAAATATGCAGGTATAAAAGTTTAAATGTTCTCCTTTGATCAAGGTAGTGTAATGGTATTTTTGACCTCTAACCTTTATCTGAGGCTCTTGGGATAGCTGGTACTCTCGTAACCTACGGTTCAGCCTCTCCTCTTCCTCCACTCTCTCTCGTGCAGAGTCTCTCAATCTCAGCTCTGCCTCTGCAAGACGCTCTGCTTTCTGCTGCACCTCCCTCTGCAGTGTGGCAATCAGCAATTTTCTCTCCCCTTCCTCCTGCTCCATGTTGGACAGGCGCTCCTTCAGCTCTGCAAGCTCCTGCAATACAGTAATTAGGGTAATTCTTTTCCCTCAATCTCCAAATCTCATATGGATTGCCAGGCAAGTCACTCACAGTATAACTTTTCAGGGCATAGACCCTAGTGTTTTAAGTGAGAGAGAGAGAGCGCTCACAAGAGCATGCAAGAGCAACACACAGTGTGAGAAGGAGGGCAAGGGAGCGAGAGCAAGATCACTCTTATTTTACATGTCAGAAGGGTCCACTGGTACTGAAAAAGTTTACCTCTATCCTTAATCCCTTACATCTATTTCATGGCAAGTCTTCAGAAAGTTTCAAGCAAGCAAAATTGAAAGGATATCTGCAAGTTCTAACATTGTTTCTATTACATCTTATGGATCATTCACCTTGGCAGCATTCCAAGGCTATTTAACACATGCTGCTATAATGATCGTAGAAGTTTCACAGGGCTGGGAACATGTGCCTCACCAGCCTTTAGCCCAACTCCCATCATCCTCAAATTAAGATATGGACACAGACATAATTTAATATAATTAGAAAGCATGCAAGAGAAACCCGAAGTGTGTGGGAATTTTGTGCACTTACAGATACTTTTCTCTTAGCTAATGTCAAACACAGGAACCTTGGAGTTAAAGTATCCCTCTGCTAGAAGGGCAGGGTACTTACCTTAAAAGTACCGCTGGAGGTGAAGATTCCCTCCCTACTTCACTTTACCCGATCAGACATGCTAAGTTGGCACATACTGCAAAGATCGAAAATGGATGCAAGGCAGGAAAGGGTGCCACCTGAACCAGACAAACCCAAAGGACACCCTGCATACAACTCAAATCTTTTTCTCCTGGAGGGAAGTCCTGTGGAACACATGGACTAAGAAAAGGATTTTAAAATCTGTAAATGCACAAAAATTACTTTTTCTCTTTCATCTGGAACACAGAAACCATGGGTATATGCCAAAGAGATCCAATCAAAATTCCAGGGAGAGGGAAAAAGACTCCTAAAAACACAAAATCAGTTCCAACAGACAAACTGGAACAAATATGAAATTCAGGTACTGGACATCCACACACCAAACCAAGTTAGAAAAGAAAAAAAAAAAAAAAAAAAAAGGAATGTTACTGGAAGTAAGGATAAGGAGGAATTTGACACAATAGTATTTAACAAAACAAGTAAAGGGATGCCATGAAGCAGCTTTGTTCTGCTCCTCAGAGGCCTGTTTACTGTAGGCCCAGGAAAGACCCACAGCTATGGTGGAATGTGCCTTGATCCTAAGGGGGATAAGCTTTTGCCTAAGAACATGGGCCTGGCGAATGGTCCCCTCAACCCAGGAAGCCACTATCACCTTAGATGTCGCTTGGCCCACATGATGGCCCTCAGGAATGACAAAAAGACAATCTGATTTTCAGATGGGTTTTGTGCAGGGAAAGAAGAACTTCAAGGAACCAACTATGTCCAAACAGTTAAGTTCCTGCCTGTTAGATGGAGCAAAGAGAAGATATTGCACAATTTCCTTAGGGAAGAACCCCACAGGTGTTTTCAAAACCACTCTATTCAGAATGAAAGATTCAGGGGTGAGGGGGGTTTACAGGACAAGGCCTGAAGTTCAGCAGCTTGCTGAACATACAAAATCACCAGCAGGAACACTGTAAAAGTCAAGGACTGAAGGGAAACCAAAGACAGAATCTCAAAGGGAGCCCTCTGAAATACTCACAGAACCAAGTTCAAATTCACCTGCAGAGTGAAAACCCAAAACACTGAGCAGGCATGAGCCACCCCCTGCACAATGGTTTACACACTGGGTAATAATGCAATATGCCTCTGAAAAAGAATAGATCGAGCAGAAATCTGTACCTTAATGCAGCAAAGACTAAACCCTCTCTGAAGGCCATCTTGGAGAAAGGCTAAGACAAGAAAGTACACAATCAATACCCCTGGCCTTCACATAACTTTGTAACGCCCCTATTAACAGGCCTAAGGATACTGGAACATTTTTAGGTGTCACACTGAAGACATCCTGGACAGCTACTTTCACCATGCCTGAAGTTCTGCAAAGTGCTCCAGTTTAATAAGATTCTGCTTACTTGTTTTTTCTCACAGCCCAGGCGACTCTTGAGCAGCTGCAGCTCATGCTTCAAACGTCCATTCTCAGACACCAACAGGTCCCTGTGCTTCTCCAGATCTGTCCCTCCCTAAAAGAAACATTTTTGTTTAATTATGTTAAAGAGATTGTAAACACAAGACATACAGCAATGAATCACAACATTTTTAGAAAATGGGTAACTAAGAATACATAACTAAAAATTAACACATGTATTTCCATTGTGATTTAAAAATAAATTATAAAATAATTAACTATGCATAAATAACCATTGTCAAAAACAAACTGTGGTATCAGACAGTTTCAAACATTAATAACAGGTTTGTCAGCATATAAAAATCACGACACCTATGCAATGGAGACCATTCTAGCATTGAAGGGGTTTAAACGTCCCACTAGGACATCCCATAATGAACATAGGACCAGACACTGACATTTAAGCAAGGGCTGAATTGTGCAGACCCGCTTTGAAGCATGACAGAGGATTTGGGGGCAGGATGTTCTTAAAAAATGACAAATAAATAAATAATAATAATATATTTAAAGACACCCACGGATGTCTTCACTGTCCCGGCTGATACACTGAATGCCATGACTTTGAAGTCAGTTTGAGAGTCTAATCTCCGCTTTCCATTGGCAACAATGGAGACTTACTTTCTTGTCAGCTTCTGTCTATGGGAAGACTACATTGCCTCAAGTCATGTCTGCAACTTAAGTTTCACACTTATTTTGTGAAGCCTATTCAAGCCATGGAAGTCAGTATTCTTGACAACCAAAATGACTTCTACAAGCAGCTGTAGGGATGAACTATTCAGTCCATGTTATTTGGCAAAAGCATGATAATAGTTCTTTAAAGTGAACGTGTCGCTTTTTTTTTTTTTTTTTTTTTTTTTTAAACAGACAAAATAAATCCTATGTGAAGTAATTTGTGTCAGAAATGAACTCCAGTTCACACAGTGAACCAAAACACACACACAAGCTTGCACCCAATGATGCTGGTCACAAAATGTATTTTCATCTCTTAGAGCCCACCATAATGCAACAACCTGGATGTGCTCATGCATTGGGCCCATCAAGTTTGCAGCAGGACGATAGGAACAGTAGTCTGTAGGCCGCGGTGCAGATTGTTCTCATGGGAGGTTGAGGGATACTATGTCTTTCACATCCTCCAGCAACTTGTCAACCCACATAAGCATTCTTTTTTTTTAACCCGCCCTACTCCAGGGAACACAGGACAGCAGAGGTAAAATCGGCATGGAGGCAGGCATCCATAATAAAACGTACCACAGGCAACTTGCCCATGTGACATACCCATAGGGCTTGATTCAGCAAGCTAAAAGATACAATATTGACGCAAAAGCACCTGCACCCCGAAGAACAATAACATTCTGAAGATTACTATTTAAAGGAAGCTTCTAACCCCTTGAATACCAGGTCTCCAACACATAGAAAAGCAATTCATTGGAGGCCTTCCTATCAATCAAGGGGTTAAAAGCCCCATTTAAATGAATGGTAAATGTAATTCCCCCCCTACGACATAGTAGATTTACTCTAGCATAGCACCTCTTTAGCTTTATGAACAAGACCCTAAGGTGAAATAATAAAGAGGATTTGGTCAACTTGAACATGGATATCAAATTTCAACTCTTGGGGCCATACGCACAAAATATGAGAAGCAATTCTGGGACAAACAGACTGCACTATAGGGAACAAAAGTATCCCAAAGTTCCCACCGAGTTCAACGGGCGTTTAGCCCGCTGAATGCTAGCAATGTATATTGTGGGTTGATTCATGTTTGAGACCTCACTAGCAATTTAGGACTTAAATGTCCCATTTCAATCAATGGAAATTTGTATGTGTTCATTATGGTGCTGTTAGTTTGTCCTCTGCATCTCTCATGCGGCTGTTCCCATGGGCCTATTACTTATCTGTGTTCTCTCACATATTGGAGCCAAACCTGTGCCAACTGCATAAAGCCAACACTTATCATACCTGTGGACCTAATCTGTACCTAGTACCAGACAAGTGAAAATGCTGATAAAACAATACAAAATATGTATAAAAGCAAAATGAAGCACTTCTGGATAATTACATTACAAGGTACAATTTCTATTTAAATCAAAGGGCAGTTTTGGAATTTGTATTTGTCCCCTAGAGTGAAGTTGGTGTGCCCCAGAATTGCAAATTGTACATAAGGCCAACTGCATGTATTTAGGAAGAATGCAATTTGCCAAGCTCATTAAGAGTGTTGTGGCATGCCTGACTGAGATCAATGCATTATAGCATGGAATAGAGACATGGAACTGTATGGTCAGACTCACCAGCTGCATCTGAAGATTGTTCATCTGTTCCGCCTGATTCTGCACCTACAAAAAACATTACCCATCAGGTTACAAGCACTCAGGGCACTGGACAAATGTCCTAATCCACACTCAACTCCTCACCTGCTGCAACTTTCTGCACACCTCATCGTGTTCCTTCTCCTTCTTGTCCAGCTTGTCTTGTAGCTCCTGCACTTTTATATGCAGCTCCTTCTGAACAACACTGGTTTCTTGTACATTTTCTTGTATTTGCATCTTCCCGTGTGTCTGTCTACTCTCCTGCTGCTCTTTGTTTCCAAGTAGATACTCCAGCCTCTTTTGTGTCTGCCTCCTCAAATCTTCACCCTGCAGGTGTCTGTCTTTTAATTGCCTTAGCAATTGTAGATTTAACGGTCGTTCTCTTGTCTCTTGATGGCCATGCCTGACTTGTAGCTGTCTCTGATCTTGTAACTCTTTCACCTCCCGTATTGTTCTCAAGTCTTGCAGCTTTACCTTTGATTTCAGTACTTGTGTTCCTCTCATATCCTGCATTGCAGGTTTCTCAATTGGTCGCTCCTCTTGTAAGTCGTCCCTGTCTGATGCTTCATGCACATCTCTATGTAATGGGCTTAGGGTCCCCACCATTGTCAATGGAACAGTAGCACTACAAATTGCTCCCACTGCAAACCACCAATATCCTAATACAGAAAAACAAACAAAAACATGATTATACAGGGTATGACAACTCACAAGTAACCTAGAAAGTATACAAAAACTTGATGCTGTGGACTGTTGCATCCACTGTTTTTTGTTTTGGTTCTACAAAGTTCAGTTTTAAGCAAACCAACTGCACCATAGGGCATACGCAACATATGTGGCATTTAACCCCTTAAGGACCAGTGACATGCCAGGACCATCACAGCGGTTTTGAACTTAAGGACCAGTGATGGTCATGGCATGTCATGGAATTCACGCTGCACAGGGACGCCAGATTCTAAAAAAAAGTTCTGTGGTCTTTAACTGCTGGCCACAGGGGTTAACCACCTGAATGTAAGACAGTTTCCAACAATTTGTAATAGGTAACTAATCATGTTGAAAGTTTCACACTGGTATATCTGACCCCCTGGGCGCAGACCTGCCAACAAAGCAGGACTGCATTGCGAGCCCTGAAAGACAAATTGTGATGTACAATGGGCATCAACCCGCCCACACACATACAATGGTTCTGCAGGAGGAGACTGGACTGGAAGACTGAAGTTTTGCAGGTCAGTTTCCTGTCCGGCAAAAAGACCCTCAGCAAGAGGCTTGAAAGCCCACAAGTCTGTGGGGACTGCACATGCAACCCTGGAGTTTGTGGCAGAGGGCTGCTAAAGTCTGAGTTGTGTTACAACGGAGGGGGTTCAGTTTCCTGTCATCTAGTCAAATGCTGCTCAACACAGTCCCAAGCTTTTTACAAGTCTGTTCCTATAAGAAAAGATGTGGGAAAACGGGATAATTGCCCTTTACATATCCCTTTTAAATCATTCGGAATCTGGGGAAGGTTTATTTTTTTCTCTATGATGCAGCTGCTTTGACAAAAATTGCACATTTTTAGATTGGTGAATAATGCTCATAACATTTATAATGTAGTTGCGGTTTGGTTATTGCAAGGAATATGAAGTAGTTTGCTTTAGATCTGTGGTCCCCACCATTATCTTCTTGTGCATAGGTGAGTTTAACCCTTTGAGTGCCAGAGGGGTACAGAATGCATTGCAATGCATTTTGTACCCCTCTGGCACTCAAAGGGTTAAGGACTGATCCTCTGATTAACTCACATGTGCACAAGCAGGGGAATCCTAAAGACACAAACTGTTAGGCATCCATGATTTTGCTGTTAATGCATTATACTTTGGGTTTGTAAATTAATTACTGCAATTGTCCTAATACCCCAACTGAACCATGTGTTTCATTGTAATTATCCACCTGAACCAAATCTAGGACTCTGTGTTTCATAGATAACAAGTGACAATTTATCCCTTGAGTGGCAGAGGGTTTCCCCAACACATTATAAAATAACAAATTGACACCCCTCTAGCAATCAAAGGGTTAAATGGTCCTGGAGGAGTTGAGTTGTTAGAAAATGACACAAAGCAATGGGATAAGGAGATATAGATCCTGATTGTAACCCTATGAGTAATGGAGGTGTTGATCTCACCTTGGGCGCTAAAAGGGTTTAAAAACAAGGATTTTTTTTTCATATGTCAGCTAGTCAGGTTTACATGGAAATGTGTTTTATGGCTGTGCCTTTCCCATTAGAGCCTTCAGACAAGGTAAGATCTGATCAACTACTTGGGTGCTACAGATTTCATCAAAGCAACATGTTGGGAACATCTCTGGGATCCAAGAGATTAATAGGTTAATAAATGGAAATGGGTATAAAAGTTTCTCAAGTGTGGCCATTAGCACAGTCGCCGATTGCCACCACATCCAGGGCCATTTTAACTCCTGGTGCCATCATAGAAACCAAAGCCAAATAAACCCTGGCTTAACCATTTTTAGTGCCAGAGGTATCCAGAACCCTTTAGCACTTAAAAAAAAAAAAAAAGTTACAAGAACCACATGCACAGCATAGGGGGACTATAAACCTAATTGGACAGTAGTATGTAGCTACCCAACAATCGGCAGCAGTATGCATTGACGTCAAACAACTATGTATGGGAAGAGGTGGTACCACAAGGCTGTGGGAGGCATATTAAGAGAGAAAATTGCACATAGTCAAAAGAAGACCAAGGTGTCCCTATGGTTAATAGAGAGCATTTAGTAGTTGACTGCTCTTTTCTGGTGGTGTCAGCTGTAGCAAGGAAATCTGTTAACACAATATACATAGGAGCACTCCAGGGACAATGTGATTGACAAGCAAGGACAAACTACCCAAATGAACAGCAGGGCACAGCTGCCTAGCAATTATAGTTCGGCAAGAGTTGTTGTCCAATCAGTTTAACGTCCTTGTTTGCCTGTCAAATCACATTGCTCATACAGCACGCTTTTGAGTTAACCAGTTTCGCTTTGGCAGACAAATCACCAGAGGAGAGCAATGCATTAGCAAGTTTTCTCCATTACTCATTGCTACGCCTTTGTCTTCATTTGCCTTGATGTGCAGTTTTTAGTCCCCTCTATAAAAGTAATGCATCATCTGGAACCTCACTGAGTCTCTCCCTGCCCATTCAAACCAGGTTCAATGTACCCTTTAACAGAAACCTATACTACCTTGTAGCCCCTACCCATAAGGCCCTCCCTGTGTCCATTTATGTTCACTAAATGACCCCCATTTTCTCTCAAATGCCACCGTTTGCTTCATGTGCCCACAAATAATGACCTTCTGTCACCTTGCAGCCTTTGCACTATATGCCCATATACATCCTCTCAGTGACCTCCAGTATGCCCCCAAATATCGCCGTTGTCACTTTTGCCCCTTTTACCCTCCAAATACCTCCGTACATAGCTTCTTAGTTGCCTCAAATAAAGCTCTTGTGCCATCTTGTAGCTCCTCTTTGCCTCAAGGGCTGCCCTGTGCCCACAAATAGCCACTCAGTGTTCCCAAGGTACACACCTAGTCTTATGTAATCTGACACTGCCCTGCTGGTGTCATGTAATGGTTTATTGTCCTACTGGTCTCCTGTAATCAAGTATTGCTCTGCTGGTTTCATGTAAGATTGCCCTGATTGTTGTGTGTAATGCCCTACTGATTTATGTAATGGCATATTGCCCTTGGTCTCATGTAATGGTGTAGTGATGTCCGGTGAATGTATATTACTCTATTGCTCTCCCATAATGAGTATTGCCCTGTTGGACTCCTATAATGGCATGATATATTTCCATGCTGTTCTCCTTTAATGGTTTGGGAGAGTGTGTGGATTAATTGCTGTTGCACGTATTTATATGCAACTTTTGTATGTCAATTACCTTGTCCCATTTGCACATGAAATTTGCAAGTGAGGCCAACAGAACATGGCTGTGGCCCCAGTGCCCATCTCCAGAACATGGCTGTGGCTGCAATGGCAGCCATGAGAAAAAATTGAGAACCACTGGTATATATGTTTTTCTCTGGTATTGGGGAACATGAGAACTGGATCTGAAATGTTATTTCACAGATACCAATAAGACATTGCTACCCAGCACTAAAATAGGTGCCACTTTATAATCACCAATAAAGGGTCTTTAAAATCCTGAGAATTCTGACTCATAAATCTGTGGAGTGGCTGGCACATTAAGGATTTGACATGAAAGGCATCTTCCAAAAACAAGAAATAATACGACTTCAGACCCAGATAAACAGTTAGAGGGAAACCACTACAGACATGCTTAAATCACTGAAACGCTAAGGAATGTTTACAGAAGGATAAATCCGAATAGCATGACCAGAGAAACTGGAATTTATTACCTTTTCTGAGATAGCTGGTAAATGTTTTACTGGGATTTTTTTTTCCTTTACATCAATAAAGTTCAATGTTTTTGAACATAACAGAAGGTTTGTACCATATCGATCTACTAAGCAAAACAAGCATGAAGTTTGTAAAATTGGCACACAGTGTGACTAAAGGAAAATTATTCTGGTTTAAAAAAAAACCAAACACTGGATAACCAATTCCTAAATCAATTCCACTAAAACAAGTTAGAAAAAGTGCCCCACTTTAATATGATATACTAGCTTTTAGATATCCAAAACAAGGAATTACAAGGGGAACCCCAAGTGAAGCTCAAAATAATTCTGTCTGTTCGTAGAACCGCAGGAAGGGAGAGAGGATTCCAACCCATGTAATTCAGTTTGTTGCAAACCATGGGACTCAATATGCACTGTGAACATAGATAATTACAGAGAAGCAAATAATGTAATTAGAAGAATAAAGGACCACCACACAAGGTGGTATTGACCTTTAAAAACAGGGCTGGGTATCCTGTTGCTCTCCCGCTGTTGTTGGACTACAACTTCCACCATCCTCAACTGGGCTTTGGCCTGCTGAGGGTGATGGTAATGGTAGTTGTAGTTCAACAGCAGCAACAGGATTTCCAGTCCTGTCTTACAATATTATTACACTGACTTAGTTCTGTACCAAGCCTTTTAACATAAAGCAGAATTTGTAGTCTAGAATAGAAATTTTACTAGCATGCAAAATATTACATGTGAATAGCCCACATTACTGCCTACTTAATGTATGGATGCAGAAATAGCGATTAGTGTAGATTCCCTAAGCTTTTCTTGGGACGGTTTGTAATGTTACCTTCTGGGACTCCTCTTCACAAATCACTTCCCTTGCATTAGACACTCCCATAGATTTTAAAACATAGAGGAAAAAAGTCTGCCTGGAGGAAATACTCAGCCAAGAACTGTGCACAGCTTAGAGACAGCAATACAGAATGGAGGTATCAGGTCAGCTTGGGGGCTGAGGGTCTTGAAGAGTTAATACCAGCTCCAGGATCCATACCTCATCCCAACAGGCACATTCGGGACCGGAGTCCATTCCAAATTTCACAGAAGAGAAGAGAGGAAAGAGGAGAGGGGAGGGGGAGGGATAGCATGAGAAAGGGGAGGGAGCAGGCAAAGGAAGGGATATGGAACTGGGAGAGGGGAAAACTAACAGTGAAAGGAAAGGCTACACAAAGTAGCAGTCAAATCAATGACCTAGGAAACAAGCTTTCAGGCTTCAACTAGATAAGGCTTGTGACCTTGACAGATTTCTTTCAACTTGTACAATTGTCAAATCAGACTTTTATAAATTGTGCTGTAAAAAGGACAGTGCACAGCTTGTGGGCAATTTGTATTTTAACCCATTCATTATAGTTAAGAGAACAGATATTCTGTGCCAATAAGAAATGCAGCAAATCAGGAGGAAACCAGCTGCACTACAAAACCAAACACCTTTGGTCCGTATTGGATTTTTAACCCCTTGAATACTAGAGAAGTCTCATTTAAACCAATGGTAATTTGGAGAAAACGTATTCCCTGTGGTGCACATGGTTTGCTCCAAGAATGAGCCAATTGTTCTGAATACACAAATCTGTTTCATAGAGGACATGGGTATTTAGCATCCCTTTATAAAAAGGTGCTACTTTCTTTTGACTCCACTGAGGTCAAAACTAGTGCCACCTACTGGAGAAACAAACAAACCCCCAACATATAATGAGACTGACCCCAGATCAATTCCTACCACTGAGAAGCAGGATGTCAAAGGTCAACCCAAATTATCGCATACAAAGAGGTCTAGGAGACTACACATGTACTGGTTAGAGGGCAACATATCCCAGCAATAGCATATTAATCTGTCTATTCCCAGGCACAGTTCTATCATATATCAAGAGCCTTACACTCTTACTTTTTAACCCCAAGGGTGCTGCAATGATCTCCACTGCATTGCTTTGAAGTGCAAACCTCTTTAACAGCCAAGAAGATAAATATACACCAAGAACAGACTTTTTTAGGATAGATGATCCATATTTAACCAATAAGACATTACTGCACTAAAAGGATTTACCAGCTCTTGCACAGACAGGGAAATCCTAAAGACATGGCCTGTTAGGCACCACTGAAGAGAGGAATGGGGACCAACGCACAAAACATTTGACAGCTATGTATCCAAAAAAAAAAAAAAAAAAGTTTTTTTTTTTTTTTTTTGGATACAAAGTTTTTTTTTGTTTTGTTTTTTTAATGTTATGTCAATCTTAGGACTCATCTGGGAGATATAGACACCATCATTTATGAAGATCAGATACAAAACATAAGGTTGTGGAGAGTGGAATTGGAAGAACCCATTATCATGGAGTGCCAGAGGGTAGCCAACAAATGTCTTTGCAATGTATAGGGATAGGGTGTAACTTGGGATGCATGAACCCCAATGCAACATAGTTGTTGTTTTTTTTTTTTGCCCCAGTGCAAAAATTCTCCAAGGGGAACAACTAGAACATATAAGTCCTGGGGCCAGTGGCCCTTTGGATACTAGGCTCTGTCACAACTACAGCTTCTGCAACCCTGTAGTTATATACCCCTACACAGGGCATCCCTCAGACACTCAAAAGATTAAACCTTTCATCTGAACTCAGTTTAAGTAAATTAAAACAAAATTGTATGTGGCACACTTTCTCTTTAAAATACCAAAAATAGCAACCCAGTCTATTAGGATTTAAGGGATTAGCAATTCAAGCACAATAAAATGGTGCATAGCTATCAAGTCAAATCTACTTTCTGTGTATATTGATCAGCCTACTACACTATTTTTCAGCATGACAAGAATGCATTAAAGTGATAGTAATGTTTCACAAGAACAGCAACTCCAATTAATCTTCATAGCAATTGAGCCATAGAGAGCGTTATTTCAATACTGAGAGAGTTGTAGTTCAAGAGTAATTGAATGATAAAGTTTCCCCCTCCTGCCCCTTTTACTTAGTGTAAACCCCCACTCCTCAGATGTGGAATCCAGTCCACAGACCAGACAGCTCACATCAAGGGTAAATATTCTACTGTGAGAACAATGAAAGCCCTGCCCCCCTTTGACAGGATTTTCATCTTTTTCCCTTATCTTAATTGAAGATTGTCCCTCTCTGCAATCTACCTGGACACTCCCTGCTGCTCTGAGGTGAGCAGTGTTTACATCAGTAAAAGGGGCGGGAGGGGATACTGTATCATTCAATTACTCTTGAACTACAACTCTGACAGAACTGAAATAACACTCTACAAGGCCTAAATACTATGATGATTAATTAGAGCTGCTTTTATTATGAAACATTACTATCCCTTTAATCTGGAGCCTTTAGGCTCCAGAGAGTTACATGCAGATAAAAAGTTTATACATGACAAAAGGGAGATTTTGACTTACCAAAAAAGTCCTTTTCTCTAGGTCCATTGAGGGTTCAGGACATCCCACCCTGAGCAAATTAATATGGATTGAGATGCCCTGGCGTTCCTTGGACTCTGTCCTGGTGTTGTACCTTTCCTTGCTTTGCTAGATATAAACTGATCTATAGCTGGTGGTTGGAGGGGTATAGCGGGAAGGGAGTGGGAAGTGTTTGAGATTGGCAAGTCCAGTCACCTGAAGGAGGAGATCTATACCCAATGGTCCCTGAATCCCTCAATGGACTAAATTATTCATCAGTAAGTAAAAATCACCCTTTTAACCCAATGATGCAGCTGAACAAGAACTACATCTTGTGAGGTTGATGAATAACGCCCAGATTGCTTGTTTCTCTTACAACAATGAGGGATGAAAGGACCATAGGGTATCCCAAAGCACTCCCAAAGACACAGGGAGGGAGAAAAAACTAGCTAACAGTGGCATGTAAAACTCTACGGCCAAAACTTGCATCTGGAGATGCAAAAATGAAGTAAAACAAAATAAAGTAACATTCCCCTCAAGGGAATGGCCCAGACTTCCTGAGGTCACTCAAAAAACCGATCTATAGCTGGTGGGTGGAGGGGTAAAGAAGACAGGGAGGAGGAGGATTTTGAGGCTGAAGTGCTCTGGCTCCTGGAAGGAGGAACTCTAGACCCCATGGTCCCCATATATCTCAATAACACAAGCATTAAAATCCTGCAAATTCCCAATGATTTAAACATAATGCTTTAGTGACCTTTCCAAAATTCATGAGTTTAAATCAAAGGAAATTTACATTCCGCCCTCTAGTGCTGTTCATTTGGTCCAATATATAAATAATATTATATATACATATATATATATATATGCAGGTCCAAGTTCTGAATGTCACCAATTTGTGGACCCACATTCTGACACACTTCTCAACACTGGTATTTCTACCTAGAACCAGTCATCTCTACCTCATAATTTGCTGAAGGAAACAGTAGAATTCTCTAGTGCAAAATATCTCAAATACTTATGTACCAAGAATGCGCAACACGTTTGTAACATTGTGAGACAATTTAGTAGCAGCATGTCCCTTCAAGACTTGATAAGCCTCCCATGCAACTCCCTCAATACTGGAGGTCTCAGACACATTGCGTATAACGTATAAAAGTAAATGAAGCAATTCTGGGGCAAACCCAAACTCCAGATTCACAAATTAATGGCCAAAACCTCCCCCCCTTCAGGTGAGTTGGAATGGCTATTTGTCCCATGTGGTATAGTTGGTTTATCCCAGAACTGCTCAGTTCCTCTCAATGCATTGGAGATCCCTAAGGTTAATCAATGATAAGAAATAGGTAGGTCTGCTGTTCAGGCCACCCCAGCAGTCACTACCTGTTTTACACAAATACCCCTCTTTAAAAACTATGGATTTAACCATTTGCGTGCCAGAGGGGTGCAAAACAGATTGCTTTGCAATGCATTGTGTACCCCTCTGGCACTCAGAGGGTTAACAGTTTCACATTCTGTGGGTCCAACAAAAATATTTTTAGTGCTATAGTGCAAGTCAATGCAATGCACAAAATTCTACCATGGAAAAGTCTTTTGGTCTATTGAGTTAAAATGTTTATTCATCACTGCCCTGAAGTGGATTAACCCCTTGGATGCATCATAGGCACCACTAGCACTGAAGGTGTTAAACACGTACTTACAGGTCATCATGTATACTGCAAAAATGTTAAACATTTACTAAATTAAAATGGAATACCTTGAAATCAATTAACAGTGTAAATATGTAAATAAACAAGCAAATGTTGTACTACTGGCATTAACCCTTTCAGTGCCAGAGGAGTACATAATGTGAGTCCCCTCTGACATTCAACGTGTTAACTTCCAATCACTAATTTCAAGATATTTTATAGATTTCCATAAGATCTTCAAATGTTATGTCCCAATTCTAGGCTTTAAAAAAACGCTTTTAATTTCTATTTTAACCCTTTAAAAACCAGAGCGGTGTGCAATGCAAGGTTTTACAATGAATTGCTAACCCCTCTGATCATTAAAGGGTTCCGTTTATTAGACCAGGAGTGGGCATGCTGAGGCCCTCCAGCTGTTAGAGACCTAAAATTCCCATCATACTTAGCCAGGAATTATAGTCATCAACAGCTGAAGGGAGTCACCTTGTCCACTCCTGGTCTAGAATACAAGGCACTTCAATAGTGAAAACCTTTAAGATTTTTCATGTGTTTTGAGTTTGTTTTATACAAAAAATTTAAATGATGGCAAAAGAATTCCAGACAGAAGTCTGCAAAGTTATTCTTTAATAAAATGTTGCTCTCTGTAATAGGACTATTTTCCTATAGGATTTTCATATAATCAGAAACATCCAGAGATCTCATACTGGCTCCAGGCACTGCAGGGTCATAAAATAAAAAAGTTGCTCAGCTTGGTCAACTAGTTGGCACACAGAAACAGAAGCCCTCAGTACAAAGGTAGAGAGATAACGTGTTTACAGACAGCTTTTAACTCCCCTGACGAAATTACAAATTGTCACAGTCTATAGCAAAACAATAGTCACTAACCAAAATAGATACCAGGTCTTTAAGTGACATTTGCAATTACTGGATAGAAGTTTCACATTATACTGTTCCTCTGAAAGCTCACTTTAATCACATCCGCAATTCCCTCTTATAACTGAAGTCTTCACACAAACACACTAGCTCCTGTGTTACAGAAAGTACCTGTAGATTTTGGACACTGGTCTGCAGGTACATTCCCCAGCTCTCAGCTGCATGTGTCTGCTTCTGACTCTCACCCGTAGAAGAAATGGCTGGAATGTGAGCAAACCTGCTACATAGACCTGCACGGTCCCTCCCCCAGATCCAAGAAGCACGTGGGGGCAATGGACTGTTTAGCACAAAACACTCACCGTTATGCCTCAGGGAATCTCGCATACAAGGGGTCCTGCTGAAAGTCCACCACTGGGTTGAAAGTGACTGTGAGACACGACAGCACTTGACAGCCTGGGGTGTGAGAGAGAGGGACATGAATAGTTGCTAGTACTTGTACACACATTTTTGCACTGCATGCTGGGAGAGAGAAAATTTAAATCTAATTGTAAAGGTCTGAAGCAAAGATATGAGTCTTCCATTTGCATGGTTAATTTAACCAATGTAGATTTAGCATTTGTGCCATATTTTCATACCAAGTGGCAAAAACCATAACACCACAGCAGTCTAGACATTTAGCAGGGGTGCGCAACACTGGCCCTCTAGCTGTTGCTAGACTATAATTCACCCTGCTCCAGGTAGGTTTTGAAAGATAAAAACACTAAATATAAATAGTTTGAGAAATTAACTTATTCGTTGGTGGCATGTTTGGCCAATGTCCTATGAGTGAAGGCAGAGGCCCCACACTATAGGAAATTTCTAATAGCATGGAGAGTGACTAGCCTGGTCACATACTGTGAAGAGAATTATTAAAATGTTCCACTTTGCCACATACAGTCCGATTTTAATTCTGTCAAAACAAACTAAATTGGTCTTAGGACGACAGGCCCATTTTAAATGGGGCTTTAACCCAATAAATGCTGGAGATTTGTGAATCAGTGGGTTAAATGCCCCATCACATCAATGGAAATTGCATTTATCCCCTAAAGTGCCATTGTGTTGCACAAGACTGTTCACACTTTATAAATATAGCCTAATGTTTCTCACAACATGCCTCAAAAACTAGTTCTAGCTTGGGGCCTCATGTGTGGCCTGTGGGCATAAAACTGGTTGCCTATCAGTTCTCTAAAATACAAAAATGTTACAGAGCAGGATATGGCATTAGCATCCAGCAGTATTTGCTGTCCATGTCAATTAGAAGTTAAGAACTCTGCTTCCATCTTTTATTCAGCACCCTGTGAAACCAGTTCTCTGACTTTTATTTGTGAGGTAAATTAACTTTTATTAGCCGATTTGTGCACTCACAGCAGGTATATAAAAACTAGTACCATTTATATTTTCTTAGACTTGTGTTAAGAGGATGATGAGATGGCAAAAAAGAGAGGAGTTAAAGGGATAGTAATACTTCATTTTAACTTTATTTTATTTTGTAGGCATTAAAAAAACATGAAGAATGATATAAGTCTTATCTCTGAAACCTTTATGGTTTAAGAGATATTCACAAACAAAGTATACCCCCCCTGTTCAACCAGATCAGAAGGGAGATGCCCAGGTAGACTGCAGAGAGGGACAATCTTCAATTAAGATAAGGAAAAAAGCTGAAAAACTTGTCAAGGGGGGGGAAGGGCTTTCATTGTTTTAATACAAAGAAAATTGTCCCCTTCTGTTATCTGTCCTGTCATACAACCAGACTCACATTTGAGAAGAGATGGCTTACACTAGGTAAAAGGGGCGGGGAGGGGAACTTTGCTTGTGAATATCTCATAAACCATAAAGGTTTGAGAGATAAGACTTATATCATTCTTTATGTTTTTTTAATGCCTACAAAATAAAGTTAAAACGAAGTATTACTATCCCTTTAATTCATGGATCTCCTACTTCAGAAACTCTGACATATGCATAGTGTAAATATCTGTATGTACAGAATGAAACTTCTTATCCATGTTTACAGTGTTAATCAGCACAGTGACCTTGTGCTTTTGTATAAACAACCCCAAGTGCTGGAATGCACAGTGTTTGGTGTGTTTTCAGGATGGTATATGCCATTATTAGTTCAGAAAGACTGTTCACTACTGCTCAGCTCAGGACAACGGAAAGCCACCATCACAAAAAGGTCTCATCTTCTATTCCAAACACACAGGAATGAGACCAGAAAACTCTGCAGCCAAGTGTTTTTCAGGATCAAATACCACCCTTAGAAAGAGACAAAATAAGACTTGCCAAAGGTTCCTGCTTCGAGCTCGTACAGTATTCAATTTTTTTGAAAGTGACATAGTAACACAATATGTAAAAATATGTAATTGTAGGGATTATCTTCCTCTTCCTAAGTAAAACAAAAGGTTCTCACATTGATGAGAGATGTCTTATGTAAAACATATTGCAGCTAAAACTTGGATTTTTTTTTTTTTTTTTTTTTAAAGAAGGATAACCCCTACAATATGTATTTTAACATATTGTGTTACAATCACTTAAAAAAATGGAATAATACTGTATGGACTTGAAGTAGGAACCTACAATGATATATTTTCACATTAAGTGTTACTAGCCCTTTAACCCTTTGAGTGCCCAAGGGGTACTCGACGCATTGCAAAGCAATGCATTGCATACTGCTCTGGCAATCAAGGGGTTAATAAAAAAAAAAAAAAAAGTGTATTGCCAGTTGAAAACCCTGTTTTCAAAGAAAATCTTAGTGCTCGGAAAAAATATTGGTCTTCAAAAAAAATGTAATATAAATTATAATACCTAATACAAAAATATCAGACACAAATAACACAGTGATCACGACTGATGATATGAAAAGTAACGAACAAAAAACAGAAGTTAAAGGAGTCAGTCTGATAACGGTGTATAAAACTTTCAGCACACTACAAAGGAAAATGCTACAGAAAAGATTAAAACAATATACAGCACAGAATAATACCGCTTAAAAAAAAAATAAATTTATATATATATATATATATATATATATATATATATATATATATATATATATATATATATATATAAAATAATCATAACCAATATTCTAAAATTGGTAACAATTTCACACATAGGGAGAGGACAGTGAGTAAGCTAATGGCACCACCTAACATGCTAACGTAAATGTATAACTTAGATATCACAGGTGTCAACACTCCACGTGCGACCCTAACTATATATATATATATATATATATATATATATATATATATATATATATATATATATATATATATATATATATATAAAAAAAAAAAAAAAAAAAAAAAAAAAAAAAATAATAATATGTTAGCAATAATAAATAATCCCAGAAGTCATAAAATAACTAAAGAAATATTAACAATTCAAAAGTACACCCAGGAGAAATTTGTCACGTATGTGCAAAATGCTGCAAAACAAGAGATGTAAAAAACCTGTCTCTTTAAATACACCAATAATGGCTCAACTCACTACAACCATACTCCTCAGGTGAACTCCAATTGTAAAAACAATGATATGTGCATGGTACGGTAAATGGATTTACAAAACAATATACTCAAAGTTACCAATGTGGTTAATATACTACCACACCATTGAGGGTCAAGTAAAATGAGTGACAACTAGGCTATCCAGCATATGAGGACTAATAGCTAAACAACCCTAAACATTTACAGGAGCTCCCATCAACACACACATCACTAAAATACAAACAAACAAAAAAAAAAAAAGCACACACAAATATACACCTGGTACCAGGACTTGTATATAAAATCACTTGATGAAAATGTAACTTATTACAAGAGTAGAGGCATGTCCATTCTTTTTGTAGAACGCATCTCCAGAGGATAAAGCTTATATCCATATGAACAATATATTCAGAGTTGAATGTAAAGATGATCAGACTTGAATATCCAAATAGATATTATATGGATAATATATTCAGCTGTTATAGCTTTGACTCTCAAGATAATAATCCTTATATATCCAATAGATATTTTATGGATATGTTAGCATTACATGTAAAGATGCTAACACTTGAACAGCAAATTGATATTATATGGATAATATGTTCAGCTGTTCTTAACGCTTTTCTGGCTTGATACAATAATATATTTTTATGGAAATGACAGAGTAATTTACTTATCTCATATTCCAGTGCTGGATACTTTACTCCACCACACTTGATGACCACTTTTATTCAGTGTCAGACTGATTCTCCAATCTTTCTTCACCTTGGATTATACCATCAGGACTTTAGGAATCACCATACGGTTTCTTGGCCTCCCAGCGATATTTTAAAGCATCTTACAGCCAATCAGTGCATATCACCTTTTATATCAAAACAGAAATTTTGGATGGACCAAAGAAGTCTCCCCAATAAGTATAAAAGACCTTCTACGTGTTTCAGACTGCACCCACACTTCTTCCACAGGGAAAATATTTTTAAACATGATTTGAGATTGTGTTACCAATTGTGGAATATTAGTTATTACAGAAAAGAGGATTTTAGTCTTACCTGTTAAATTCTTTTTTCTGTTAGTGCATACAGGTTACTGGTAACTTTGGGTAGGCAATCGGCCCCTTTAATTGTAGGCAGGAACAATTCTATGCAGGGGGTGGAGCCTACCTTCCCTCCTTGGCTGCAGCTAGTCAACCAGCTCCAGAAAGATTTGAGACACTAACTATTGACTAGATAGTGGAAGGGAAAGAAGACTCCTGTGAGCATGACCCAGAAGGACCCCCAAGGTCAGCAGAGGCCTGATTCTTGTAAGGCCAAGAAGCCCCAATAGATCTTGTAGAATGAGCCGTGACCCAAAAGGGGACAGGCTTCTTCCTCAGCTCGTAAGCCTTACGAACAGTGGACTTGATCCAAGAAGCAATAGTCACTTTTGTTGCAGGTCTTCCTGCCCTGGGACCCTCAGGAATGAAGAACAGCACGTCAGATTGTCTGATAGACTCAATGCGATGTACCTAAAACTTGAGACAACGCACCACATCTAACAAGTGGAGATCCCTCTCCTTGTCAGAGGTGGGGTCAGGTCAGAAAGAGGGCACCACAATCTCCTGATTGATGTGGCACTGAGACCACCTTCGGGAGAAACTCCTTAAAAGTGCGAAGCACCAAATAGGGTAATTAACAGGACAGAGCATGTAACTCCACTACACTGTGAACGGACACGATCGCCAGGAGAAAGGCCATTTTCCATGTCAACAGGCGTAGAGGAATAGTAGCCAAGGACTCAAATGGAGGGAGCTGAAGAACGCACAAAACCAAGTTAAGAACCCATGGAGGAGCGGGATTCTTGAAGGCAGGACGAGTATGAGAAACGCCCTGGAAGAAAACCTTGACATCAGGAAGGATGGTGATGCTCCTCTGAAAGAAAACAGAGAGAGCAGAAGTCTGAACCTTATGGGAACTCAAACGGAGGCCCTTATTCACATTGCCCTGCAAAAAGGCCAGGACCATAGGCAGATCAAATTCCTGAGGTTCTTGTCAGCACACTAAGATAGAAAGGTCAACCAGACACGATGGTAGATCTTGGAAGAAACAGGTTTGCGGGCACTGAGCATAGTAGCCACCACCCCAGAAGAAAAACCTCTCTTCCTCAATATTGAGGATTCAATTGCCAAGCCATCAAAGTTAGCAGATGAACATCCTCCTTCCACAGGTAACCCTGCAGAAGATCCAGACGGCAAGGAAGCCAGAATGGCTCCGCCACGGACAGATCCAGAAGCTCCGGAAACAAAGCTTGGTGAGGCCAGTACAGAGCAATCATAATGACTGGACAGCTTTCCAGCCGCAATTTCCATAACAACCTGTGCAACATTGGGAGGGGAGGAAAGATATAGGCCAGAGGGAATAACCAAGGAACGGACATTGCATCCACCTCCAGAGCTAGAGGGTCCCTCCACCGAAAGCAGAGCCATGGAACCTTCCTGTTGTGTCTTGTCGCCATCAGGTCGATGTAAAGAAGACGCCACTTCTCAATGAAGATGAACACCTCTGGGCGCAGTTCCCACTCTCCGCTGTCCACTGTGTGTTGACTGAGGAAGTCCACCATGACGTTGTCTATGCCAGGAATGTGCACTGCGGATATGGCAGGAACATGTTCCTCTGCCCAGCACAAAACAGCCTTGACCTCTAACCAAGCGTTGAGTCTTCCAGCTGAGATGTCCAATGACGAAGGGCATGAAATATCGCCCGAAGCTCCAACATGTTGATGGGAAGGAGAGATTCCTCCAGAGACCACCGACCCTGAGCACTCAGGTGACTCAGGACCGCTCCCCAGCCCCAGGTCTTACCTTTCAGCAGATTGGAGAGATCAAGCCACCATGACAAACTCAGTTCCACATGAAGAGGGAGGGACATTGACATCTTCAGAAGATCTGGCTGACCCCTGCACACCTGGATCACAAACCTCTGGAGTTCCCTGGTGTGAGTCATGGCAAACAGGACCGCTTCTATGGTGGAGATGAATTTCCCCCACTAGAGAGGACAGCTTCTTGGCTGGAACTGGATCTTGAGCCAGAACTGCAGAAACCTTGTGCGATACCTTGTCCGTGAGAAACACTATGCTCATCTGAGTGTCGAAGAGAAGGCCCAGGAAGACCAGACGCTGGGATGGGGCAAGATCTGACTTGTCCATGTTGATGATCCACCTGTGATGGGCGAGAGCGTGAATGCATAGCTGAACCTGCTGATGAAGTTCCGCAGAGGGGGCTTTCAGAAGCACGTCGGCCATGTATGGAGTAACTCTGATGCCGTCCTGGTGAAGAACAGACACAAAGGCTCCCAGGACATGGTTGAAAACTGGAGAAGCTGCAGTCAGACCAAAGTGAAGAGCTGAAAACTGAAAACGCCCTCGGTCACAGGCAAATCTGAAATACTGCCGGCTCTCTGGATGAATGGTGATGTGTAAATATGCATCCTGAAGATTCATAAATGCAAGGAATTCCCTAGGGCACATAGCAGCAATCATCGTCCGCAGAGACTCCTAGTGATAATGTGTCCGGATCACAAAGGAATTGAGATCCTTTAAATCCAAAATGGGGCGACAACCACCGTCCTTTTTGGAGACCACAAAGAGGTTTGAGTAAAAACCCATACCTCTGTCCTGAACTGGAACAGGCTCTAGAACATCCTTGTTCAGAAAAGCCTGAATAGTGCAGTTGAACAGCTGGCGTTTCTCCGCACCCTGAGGCGTATGAGAAGGAAAGATGCGGGAGGAAGAGACACAAAAGGGATCCTTTACCCTTCCGTCACCACCTGTAAAACCCACAAGTCCGCCACTGAATCTTCCCAGATGCTGTGGTAGTGACGCAGACGACCACCCACAGCAGAGTGGGGACCTGGGTTCGGGGAATCATGCTGAAGAAGGCTTGGAAGCCTTGGGCTTGGAGGCCTTGAGCTTCCATTGCTGTTTGGGCTTAGAGGAGGCACTCGGAGCTGAGGGAACAATCTGGTTTGCCGGACTTGTCTCATTCTGAAAGGAACGAAAATACCAATTACGCTTAAGTGGCGTTTTCTTCTTGGGGACCAAAGGTAGAAGTGGCTTTTTAGGCTCCTGAAAATCAGAGGGATCAGAAGGAACCTCCTGAACTAACGGAATGTTAAGGGTATTCAAAACAGCCGTGACCAGGCCCTCAGCAGAGGGCTCAGGATCATCCTCAAAAGGATCCCCAAAAAACTGAGAGGAGCCCACAGCAGAACATTCCTCAACATCTGAATCCACCAGCAGTTCCTCCTCAGAGGAATCTGATACGTCAGGTACGCCCTGAGGTTTTGGCAGGCAAGACTTGACGGAGGAGGGGGTCTGCCAAGAATGGAAGACCCCCTGTAACTGGGATGGAAAGAGTTGCAATGTAGACCTAAGGTTCCTGGTACCAGCCTTGAACTCTTGCACCCAAACTGGCTCTAAAGCATGGCTGGAGGTCCCTGGGAGACTCTCAGGGACATCAGAACATGCTGGGCATAAAGGACCTGAGAACTCTCTAGGTAACCCTGAAAGACAGGAAGAGCAATGCACAATAGGGGATACAGAGACCCCAGCATCCTTAGTCTTAGGTCTGGCCCCTAATAACAATAAGCCATTAGAGCAAAGTTGGGGAAAATGTAGCCCACAGGCTCATTTTTCCTGGCAATAAATCTATTGCCCTCCTGCACATTTTTAAACACAGATAGGCCTACACTTTAAGGTGGCAGTGGACCATAAGTAACACTATCCTGTATCATGTTACTGCGGTGTCAGTTGGAAATCCATCCAGTTTATTGATCTGGAAGTTCCCACATTTTTGCATATCAAAATAACCCTCAGCAGGACAGTGTTCGATAGATCTATAATCCAGTTATATTTTTAACCCCTTGGATGCTAGCTTGCACACACTAAGAAGCAAGTATGAAGGAGGTTAACACAGTTGGCATGTATTGTATACAAGCATAGATGCACTGTCCGATTATTCAGCTCCTTGTCACCTCACCTATCTGCATAACTGGGATCTAAGGTTTTGACCCCAGAAATGCAGTTTTGTTTCTTTATTTTTTACCTAAAGTGGAGACTGAACAGCTAAAATATGGAGAGCTAGAATTCAGAGTCAACTAGTATATATTCTGAAAGAACACATGATACATAAATGAGACCGGTATGGAGGAGTCTAAGTCTCGTCATCCCCACCCACACATGTTAAATGTATATAAAACCTATATATACAGTAATATATAAATAAGTGGAAATAGTCAGGATTTAGCCTTAATTAGTAAGGTTGTTGTAAATCATGGGTGTGACATGCAGCCAGCCTGAGATTTTTACATTGTTCGCTAGCACACATGAACTAATAGGGCCTAACTACCCACCCACTGTTATGGTGCAACTGACACCCTACTGTTTTCAAAAAATAGTTCGGTAGAATATCTGTATTCTCGCAGGTGATCAAAACTGATCAGTGACAAAAACTAAGCCTATAACTCCACTTTTATTCATACAAAGTTACAGAACCAAATTATACCATATTGCTTTTGTATTGCTGCAAATTAAAAATGCTGCTCTCACACAGATAGATTTCTGATCAGACGTGCATGTCCGAAGAAACTGATACCTTGTTGTACAATATATTAAAACGGCCATTACAATTAAGATTTATGCCATCAAATGTAATGAAAATTACAGTTTGGAGCGGGCAACTGTATCTCAATGAGAGTATACATTGGTTATTTAATATGTAATCAATGAGGAGGGGAGGGGGGTTGCAAAAGTTAAAGTTATCCTCTATGAAGTTTTAACAGTCATTTCAAAATGATTCAAATAATTGAATGAGAAAGTTCATGTCTCCTTTAACATAAAACAGTTTTAGCCCTCTAATTCACAATATGTTATGTCCCATTTCTAGAACTGAAGATTTTATTGCGTGCGCTTCACATACATTTTCAGTCTTCTTATACTCTTGTTCAATAAAGCATGCAATCAACAATTTTTGTCATGTAATGAGCACATTTTTATAATTTTTGGTTCAATCAAGCATGCTTTACATGCATAGTCTACCATTTTTCTGCATGGGTTAGTTTTAGTTTTATATTCAGTCATTGGATTGTTGGAACACCCTTCACAGAAACAATCTACTGAATTCTGTTATTTATTGGGGGGGGGGGGGGGGGGGTTAACCGGTCTCTTAACTCTGTCAAGCATGCTTCATTGTTTAAAAGAAAAAAAAAAAAAAAAAAAAACACACAAACAAACAAAGCACCAACGATAAGTGAAAGGATTGTGTTCTTGGAGCTACATTTCAAGGAACTCCCATTTGGTAGACTTTGCTGTAGCCCTAATTTTTCATGATTGGCAGAGTGCCCTGTAACTGGAGGAAAGCAGATGTAGTAAAATTAAGAAATTATAGACCCGCGAGCTTGACCTCCATAATGGGCAAGATATTAGAAGGGTTACGAACGGATATTATTCTGGGCTATGTGACAAGCAACATCATCGATGCCAGGCAGCATAGTTCTATGAAGAATAGATTATGCCAAACTAATAGTAGCATTTTACTAAAAGGTGAGTAGTAATTTGAACTAGAGTAATGTTGTTGGTAGTATGTTTGGATTTTGCAAAAACCCTTTGATACGGTGCCTCACTACAGGCTACTGCATATATTAAAAGGCATGAGTTTGAGGAGATCTATTTTCATGGATGGAGAACTTGTTAAATGATAGATGGCAGAAAGCCGTCGTAAACTGAAACATTTCTAGTTCGTCTAAAGTTGTAAGTGGAGTGTCACAGGGATCAGTCCAGGGCCCAAGGCTTTTAAATTTTGGAAGTGTGTATTGAAAGTAGTCTCTCGATATTTGCTGTTGACATTAAGCTGCGTAAGGTAATACATACAGAGCAGAAGGCCATTTCTCTGTAGAAAGATTTGAATGGACTGAGTGAATGGGCAGAACACTGGTAGAGGAGGCTTAAAAGGGATAATATTTTGTTTTCAAAGCAGACCACTTTGTTTAACAGAATGAATAGTACTGTTGGCTGTTGCTCTTAGTCTCCAAAACTGAATAGTTACAATGTATTTTTATGCTGAAGTTGATGCATCACACCCCTTTTCCCAACGTCAGCATTTCAGGAGGAGATCTGACAGCGGATCACAACGAGGGACTATTAAAGAGTACTATTCCTTATTTTGAACAAGCTGAGCTGCGTTGAAAATGAAATATTACTCTCTCTTTAATAGAGGTGTAAGGTGATGCATTTGAACTGCAGAAAAACACGAAAAGGGAAACCACTTGGGGAATTCTCATTTGAGAACGTTTAGGATTACTGATAGAGAATAGCTTTCCCACCAGTATGACTCAGCAGCTACAAGAGATAACAGGGTACTATCCTGTATAAAAAGGAGTATAGAGGCACAGGATGGGAATACAGTTGTTTCGCTATATAAATCCTTGGTTATGCTTTATCTGATATAGAGATTTTTGGATTACTGATAGAGAATAACTTTCCCAACAGTGTGACTCAGCTGCTACAAAAGCTAACAGCCCAAAGGGCTGTTGCAAGGATTTTTGCCACCCTAGGCAAAACCTAATTTTGCCACCCCCTTGGCTCTGTCCCCTTGTGCCACACCCCTTTATGCCCCACCCCTGTATAAATGTCAATGTGTGTGTTCCTTATATGTGTGTATAAGTGTCAATTTTTTGTACGTGTTTATAACAATGTGCTTGTTCCCTATATGTACAAGTGTGTTAATGTCTGTGTTCCCTATTTGTGCTCTAGGTAGTGGCTAACTTCCATTTTTAATTTAGGCACCCTTGCATTGGGATTCACATTTGTCCCCACTCATGTTAAATGGGAATTGTAGATTGCATCTACATCTTAGTGGTAAAACACCCTGAACAGCAACACAGACTACGAGTCTTAAGTGAGAGCTCAAATGGGCCATAGAGACACTAGTTACGCAGATCCATCTTGGAGAGTACCAAATTTGAGAGGTTATTGATATATCTGAGAAACCATGGAGAGGTTTTGTTTTTGGGATGTTGGGGATCTGATTTACAGATAATACAACTGGATATGAAGCGCAACTGGTGAAGTCACAGAGTCCAACAGGAAATAAGCAGTTCAATCACAAAACCACACTCCCAATGGTAAAAATACTAGACTAAAACATAAGATCAGCGCTATAAAATCCTGGAAGAATCAGGGATCCAATCAATCTTTACATAAAAATAGTTTATTACAAATACTTCTTAAACATCCAATCCATTTCTCTAATAAGCTAAATAACAATGTTTCGAGACCTATCGATACATATTACAATCCCAATCATGAACAACATATATCTTTGGTGACTAGCCCAAATATACCTTAGTGACTCCCCGCAACGTGGTATAAGCCCGAAAGGAGGCCCTGTTGGACCCGTGCAAAAGACGGAAAACACACACCATGTATCACTCCGGCCCGCTTCCCATCAAGCACAAAAAAACCTGTGCGAGAATAGAAAAACAGACACCATATGACACCTAAGCTTGTCCACCATCAAGCACAGTTCCCCTTTACACTGTCTCCTCCCCAAACACCTCTCCACAATGGGAATTCCCTGAAGTCAACAGGGAAAGACCTCCCCAGACATATAGTTACAATAAACCATATTATACTCAAAACCACTACTCACTACAAAAAGGTCCATTATGGCAACCCACATGCCATACAGACCCCAAAACTTGGTCCAATAACTAATATATGATATGCAACCTTCAGACAGACCCTATAAGGGAATCCTAAAGTTGCCAATCATTTGATTCTATATCTCCCAAAATAAAAAAGACACATATACTATGGATGATCATCCCAAAAAAAAAAAAAAAAATATCATATACAATATAAAAATCTAAAAAACAATTGAAACATAAAAAGAAAATTACTTAAAAAAAAAAAATTAAAATAAATAAATCTTCAAAAAAGAAAAAATAATAAAAGAGGAAATATATCGCTTTTGCTAAATAGTCTCTTCCAGCTTCAATACCAGCCGTCAGAAAAAAAAGTTCCAATATCACTCCCAATGTTTCAGAAAACCCGTTCGTGATCTCTTGAAGGGCAATATATCTCCTTTCTCATCCTCCTTATTCCTTTTAAACAAGCACACTATAGCTGATCCTAATCTTAATATCAGATTAGGATCTCAGTAGCATGATGATTAAGGATATTTGATAATCATCCTACCGACTCATATCCCTTTAAGAATACACCGATATGTAGCAGATTTTTATTCTACCTCTTGCTATTATACTCAAGGTATATATCTGCTCTCAATTTCATATTGAATACAGTCCACACCTTAATATCAGCCTCAAGAATATCAAATACAGCTTCAACTCACGGAACACCTGCATCCGCTTCTATTGCGTGTTCCACGTGTATTTCTCTTCTGCTGTTTTCTTGATTGGCGTCTTATGTTTCAGACGGCATGGATACTGTTTCAATATATTTCGGTATTATTCGATTGGATTTTTCTTCATTAGTCTCTCCACCTATATCATTTCCCTGAGGAAGACACAAGTTCAAGAAAAATCCAATCAAATAATACCGATATAGAAGCGGACGCAGGTGTTCCGTGAGTTGAAGCTGTATTTGATATTCTTGAGGCTGATATTAAGGTATGGACTGTATAACATATGAAATTGAGGGCAGATATATACCTTGAGTATAATAGCAAGAGGTGGAATAAAAAATCTGCTACATATTGGTGTATTCTTAAAGGGATATGAGTCGGTAGGAGGATTATCAAACATCCTTAATCATCATGCTACCGAGATCCTAATCTGATAATATTAGGATCAGCAATAGTGTGCTGGTTTAAAAGGAATAAGGAGGATGAGAAAGGAGATATATTGCCCTCCAAGAGATCACGAACGGCATTAAGAACGGGTTTTCTGAAACATTGGGAGTGATATTGGAACTTTTTTTCCTGACGGATGGTATTGAAGCTGGAAGAGACTATTTAGCAAAAGCTATATATTTCCTCTTTTTTATTATTTTTTCTTTTTTGAAGATTTTTTTTGATTTTTTAAGTAATTTTCTTTTTAGGTTTAACTTGTTTTTTAGATTTTTTATATTGTATATGATTTTTTATGATTTTTTTGGGATGATCATCCATAGTATATGTGTTTTTATTTTGGGAGATATAGAATCAAAATGATTGGCAACTTTAGGATTCCCTTATAGGGTCTGTCTGAAGGTTGCATATCATATATTAGTCATTGGACCAAGTTTTGGGGTCTGTATGGCATGTGGGTTGCCATAACGGACCTTTTTGTAATGAGTAGTGGTTTTTAGTATAATATGGTTTATTGTAACTATATGTCTGGGGAGGTCTTTCCCTGTTGACTTCAGGGAATTCCCATTGTGGAGAGGTGTTTGGGGAGGAGACAGGGTAAAGGGGAACTGTGCTTGACGGTGGACGAGCTTAGGTGTCATTTGGTGTGTTTTTCTATTCTCGCACGGGTTTTATTGTGCTTGATGGGAAGCGGGCCAGAGTGATACATGGTGTGCGTTTTCCGTCTTTTGCATGGGTCCAACAGGGCCTCCTTTCGGGCTTATACCACGTTGCGGGGAGTCACTGAGGTATATTTGGGCTAGTCACTGAAGATGTATGGTGTTGATGATTGGGATTGTAATATATATCTATCTATAGGTCTCGAAACATTGTTATTTAGCTTATTAGAGAATTGGATCGGATGTTTAAGAAGTATTTGTAATAAACTATTTTTACGTAAAGATTGATTGGATCCCTGATTCTTCCAGAATTTTATAGCGCTGATCTGTAAATCATAAGATAACACATCTGATACCTTTTTAATTTAAAAATAATATAAATTGTTCTCCAATTTTTGAGATATTGTTTTTATCAATGGAGAATAGAATTCAGATATCTTATAGCCTCTGAAACTATGTTTTATGGTCTTCCTCCTTTTTCCTTGAGGGGGGAACTGGAGGTGGCCAACACTGTGTATAGGATGGTCTCTCCTGGTACCCGAATCACTGGCCCCAATATCCATAGGAATAATGCAGAGTAAAGGATTTTTTTTCTTTTTTGTGATATAGTTCTTGTGTGGAGGAGGGTTCACAAGTAGAGAAGCCCGCTGAGGGGGTCCTGTACTCTGATGGATGATTATATTTCTGTTTAATACATTAACAGAGGATTATTGTAGTGTGTATTGTGAACCTGCATCTTTAGAATTTTAATAAAATAATTGTTTATACTGGTGTGTGAGGTGACATTTCTTACCCATCTGTTTTAGTGCTTGATACATTTGGAACCCTAAAGAGTTGCACAATGCACTTGAATGTGTTTGTTTTCTTACCCTTCTGGGAGGTGAAGGGTGTTTAACAGCACTTACAGGAGTCGGGAGTCTGGGTCCTGGAACGGAGGAACTCAGACACTCACAAATGTATTTGTCTCAGCGCCACAGTCCACGCTGTCTCTCACGCACACCAACCAGCCAAAGAGGATGGACCATTGAGCAAATACTCCCTCTTTAATTTGGCTGGTTGTGGTGCATATATGTAGGCTGTGACCTGTGAGCACAGTGAGTGGTGTCACTGTCACTCACTGACGCGGTTAAGCAAACCACAGCATAGGAGAAGATTTCTGGGACTCTATTATCCCGGTGAGTATGACGCGGGGCAGGACATAGATGTGGAGCACAAAATAACATACCTTGGTGTCTCAAACTGCCGCCCCCAATAGTTGTGCACACTAGACCGGTGCCTACCTCATCTATAGGTTGCGCCGGCCCTGGTTGCATGTGCAGTAGTTTGTCGCAGGACTGTCACCATCTTAAATTCAAAGTGCACAGTGTTGCACCAACAAGTTTTTCTTTAGTCCTACCTACTATCAGCAGTGGTCACATCACCAAAAATAGGAGAGACATGTCCACTTACAATTCAAACTTCAATAGTTTATTTCCCTGTGAAAGTAGCAGTGTATTGGGGAAGGGAAAAAAAAAAAAAAAAAAAAAAACCCACCACACACAACAACTCATCAACAGTACATAATTGGGGTCCTTATCTTTGACATTTCTAAGTTGCCCAATAAAATAAAGATGCACAATTGGGTTTTGATAATGTCCCCTTTCCCCAGGTCCTTCTACAGAGTTCCATGACAGCCTTTAACTTCTTACTCCAGAATCCCACCCAGTTTTCTTCACATGCCATTCCTTCAAAATTTCCTTTATGGGATTTTGAAATCCAGTGGGATGTTTAGGAGAAGAAATAAAAAGAGACTAGTTGAATTTATCAGACTTGGAGAAAGGGGGAATTATCAAAACCCAACTGTGCATCTTTATTTTATTGGGCAACTAAGGTGTGTCAATGATGAGGACCCCAATTATGTACAGTTGAAGAATTTTTTCCCCACCCTACCAGAGTAGGATACACTGCTTCTTTCACAGGAAAATAAACTATTGAAGTTTGAACTGTAAGTGGACATGTCACTCCTATTTTTGGTGATGTGACATCTACCTGAAAGTTATAAATTTATTTTCTGGGTTGTGGTGACACAGAGGCATTACTGTGGACTAAAAGGAAGAATCTCCTTTGCATATCTTCACACATCCTCATTAGAAGTTCTCTGGCAGTAAGGTCTTATTGCTGGACTTCACTACAGACCACTGCTAGAGAAGGAATGTTCTCAGACAAGCCTTCATTAGAAGTGCTATAGAAATATCTGGCAGTGAAGCATGCAGCAGCTCGAATGCTCACAGCCTTTGTCTATTGTTTGACTACAGAGGCTGCTTTTTATGACAGAGACAGATAAGATGTTAAACAAAATGCTTTGCCTCTGACATTTCAGTTTGGAAAGAATTAACAGAGCGGTGTGGAATTCAGGTTTTCTGCTTGGCTGGGGTCTTGACATTCGGATATTGCATGAGATATTTCATTTGGCTTAACAGGAGGAGTCTAGATTACAGGTACATATTTCATTACAAAACTATACCCTTAGCCACCTGCACCCAAAATCTTAACAGGCCTTGAATCTGTGACATACATATTGTACTCCATGAGACACCGGGCTCAGATGAAATGGTTAAGCTTTACACCGATGAACAGCAACAATACAGGAGATAAGAGGGATGAGTTGACAGTCAAATTATCAGAGTAGGTTATTTCATGCAGGGCAAGGGTAGACAGCACATTCTTCTCTCCAAGTGTAATACGGGTCAGAATTTGTCTAATTTACTAAATAAACAAGATTAAACAAATGTGCAGTGATAGACAAAGTAGTTTACATAAGTGGTGCTTCAAGTCAGAGTAAACAAGTTTAAAATTAAGCAAATAAAATTTAACCACCACATGTATCCTAAATAGGAGGATACAGAATATATGAAGTATCTGTGGGACCAGAACTAATCTGATGTGTGGGAAGAAACCAGGAACCAATATGAGTGGGGAGAGGAACTATACAGCAAGTATTGGCAGATTACATTAAATATTCTTGGTATCAGTGCATCATATGAGTCCTGCAGTAAACTGACAATCACAAAGAGGCGAAGTTAAATAGGTGCTCTTACTTTACATCCGTAAAGTGCCTAGTTCTTAAATATAGGTGCCTTTCATGGTTGGTCTGTTATGGCTTGGTCTTCTCTGTCCCACTTGAATCCTTTATTTAACACCAATCTGGTGTCCCATTCCTCCTTCCATGTGAGTAGTCTCAGGTATCGCACATGGCAACTCAAACCACACCTTTTTCTGGAGACAGCATTGGGCCTCAAAATATACTCTGTTTCCACTTAATTACCAGTAGTGGGGATTTGGAGAGAAGGAGGGGAAAAAAGGGGGTGGGGGTTGTACAGGATAATTAGCAATAAGGCTCCACCTCAATAGCCAGATTTACTTGAAAAACACATATATTGTTTTTTGGTCTTTGTGCTGTGATCCTTCAGAGAAGCTACTCATTGCCATTCACCAACACAAGCTGCAAAGGATATAGGAAATGTGCCCTTTGGCACTAATTTAGGAATATGTAAATTTGCGTAATCCTTTTTCATACTCAGCAATATTAGTCTGAGTCCTTGTGGTATGCATACTGTTGCTCTATTTGACAAATGCTTGCCTATTCATTTTTGTAGTTTAAACTCTCAAAACACATCATACCAGTAACCCCTATAATTTAACAAGGTCAAAAAGTCACCAATGACTTTTGCCCATGTACCTTGTTTCAAAAGAAAACATCTCCAATGAGTCTTGGATATCATATACACATATTATATGGAAGTTAGCAAAGTCTGGGGTGCAAGAGTCAAGCCCATCTCCACAGACATAACAAGCTAACTCCAGATGTACATTTCAGCCAGTGTTGGGCCTCATCAGTAAGGTGCAACTGGTTTCAGTAAGTACTGACCACAAGCGGTCCACACCTGGGATTACCCTTCACTCTAAGGGAGACACCATAAGGGTTTTCAAAATAAAGCCTAAATATGTGAGAGACTGAAGGATAATGAACAAAAGCGGAAATTATTTGTTCTATGGCTAATTACCGCTTAGAAGCATTATATTTTATGCCATTCTTAGAAGTTTCCACGTGCATATAAGACAAATATTGCCCAAAAAAAAGACAGACAGTCGAGTTCTGACAGGACAGGAAGTCCTATCTGTGTAGATACATCTGCTAAACTCATTCCAACATGCCAGCCCTTGTCAGTGCAGTGCAGCTGGTTGTCCCCTGCATGGAAAGCAGGGGGGTCCATGTCTAGATTATCCTTTGGTAGACACCCTAAGGATTTTCAGAATTAAGCATGTGTACGTTAGAGGGACAACATGTCAGCTTCATGTTCATGGAGGATTAATGTGGGGAATTGTGAAGTGCTTCCACTCAAAGGAAAAGGTATAGTATTAATAAGAATTCCTACTTAGGTCAAGAACCTAATAACAGCACTTACAGTTCAGTCTGCCAAAACAGCTGTAAAGTATTTTATTCAACATATATTCACATTTCTACACAGACATTTCTCAAGACAATGTGATCTGCAATAAATGGCACAGATGAAAAGGTGTAGAGAACATACAGTATAACTCACTCAATGAGGGACACCTATCTATGCAAGTAATTATCTTAAATAAAAGTAAAACTTTCTAGGTTTAAGTCCCCCTTTGCATGCCTGTTCTGGTAGCATCAAAGAAAATGATGCTGCAAATAAAGGATTGGGGATGCATCAACTTTTTGAGGAGTTTGGATTACATAATAGAAAATTTAAATTTCAAGAACAATTTTAAAATTTTACCAAGTCTGTGCAAAAACAGCTTTTATCAACCATCCGTGTGTGTGTATAGTTATGTACACATCGCTTACAGACCTGCAGTGTAAGCCTTTTAACTCTGATACAGAGGGTCTATGGCAGAGATGTGCAACATGAGGCTCCAGCTGCTGTCAGGCTGCAACTCCCATAAATTCCCCTAAGCAAATGATGGAATTTTTAGTCTGGCAGCAGCTGGAGTGCTTCTTTTTCCAAACACTGGTTTATGGGGACCTGCATTGCTCAGGAGTGGAAACTGAAAGACTTCAGACACACAGTTCAGTCTCTCCACACAAAAGCACTTATGGACTCTGTGTAGTGCCCTATTGTATTCCACTGTTGCATCAATGAGGCCCACAATGGTATCCCAGTTTCATCAGCAGGTCTGTTCCCTGGAGAACCAGACCTGATGATAGTTGTCCTTTAATTCTGTGACATTCACCCCTTTGAGTGCCAGAGGCATATACAACACATTGTGATTTAAAGTATTTTTGCCTGAAGCATACTGGACCAGAAATGTAATTGTAATTAGTTTTAAAGGTTTTAGATATATAACATACCTCCCAACATTTCAAATTTCCGAAGAAGGACACTTATGTTTTGTTTTAGGGGGTGCAGCTGGTGGGTAGGGCATTAAAGAGAATTTTAACGCTATTTCATGACATATTGACACCGCCTTATATAACAGAATACTTTGATCTTGTTATAAGTCATTTATTTTATGTGTACAGACTAATTTATAAGCACATATACTGAGGTTTAAACAAACATCAATGTGAGTTTTATTGCCGTGGACCAATGTTATACACACCACACAGTCTGATCTCCTGATAAGAGGGACATCAGGGTGGGAAGGGACACTTGGGAAGTATGATATAATTTTAACGTGTCCTGAAGTGCCTCACATGACTGCCACACTGATATTCTATTGTATGCATGCAAACTTATGTGCACAGAGAAGGTTCCTGTGCTGTAGACAGCTTCCTATTCCACAACTGTCCCATCATTATATGGGAGAGAGAGAGAGGCTGGTTCACATATCAGTCTCACTGTTTGCAACATACCTGAAACCTGAGTAAAACATTTAAATATTTCATAGACAACAATGTGATCAAGTAACATCTAATCCTCTAAGACTGCACTCTTTACCATGATAAACATGTGCAAATCATTCAGAAATTTCAAAAGGAGGAAGAGAAAATAAAGGGTTATGGCTTATAATTATTTATTGTGAAACATTGCATTTTGTACAATAAATAAAATATATTGTATTACTTTTCCTAATGAATAAAAACAAGGCAAATGCGCCTTTCCAAACTTTAAGTCTTTTTTTTATTAATTAAAACAGCAAGAGTGCCAACTGGTGTCCAGAGTATTAGTCTATTCTCATTTTACAGACAGTGAGCCACTGGCTACAGCTATTCATAGAATGCAATAGTAACAGCTACATCTCTGTTATAAGCAACTGACAGCAGTAGGTACACCCAGGGCTCAAAATTTCCACTTGCCACTAGCCAATGGCGAGTGAAAATATTGCCCTGGCGAGTAGAAATTCAGCCCTGGTGGGTATGTTATGGATTGCAGTGGCGAGTAACTTTTTAGGTCTGGCTAGTAGCAAAGGACTTAAAGGGATAGTAATACTTCATTATTACTATCCCCCATGTTGTAGACCTTAAAATTCTGAATTCAAACGACACCAGCGGTGTGTCTCAAACCTTTATGGTATGAGAGATATCCACTTTCAAAGTTCCCTCTTTCTGGCTTTTCCCCTGACTACAGCGTTCTAGCTGAGAGCAGGGGAATCCGATCAGTGAGCAAGCGGCGGCTCTGCAGGAGTGCTGAGATCACGTTACAGACACAGAAATCCTTCACTAAAATGGTCTTCTACTTGTGCTCGGTTTGCAAGCACACGTAGAAGACAATTTTAGTGAAGGATTTCTGTTTCTATATAAAGAGATCTCAGCACTGCTGCAGAGCCGCCGCCGGTCCCGGGACCGGATTCCCCTGCTGTCAGATAGGATGCTGACGTCAGGGGAGAGGGAACTTTGAAAGCGGATTTCTCTCAAACCATAAAGGTTTGAGAGATGCCGCTGGTATAGTTGAATTCAGTATTTTAAGGGGTACAACATGGGGCATAGTAATAATGAAATATTACTATCCCTTTAAAATTATAAGCCTGGCTACACCCATAGCGTAATCAGGAGAAGCCCTTCAATATACACATTTTCATAATAAAAATACTGATTAACACTTCACAGAGAAATAAAAATTATGGTTGTAAATCCAGACATGAAACATTAGCACTGGTATATCAATTACATTTTCCTCAAAAGACTTGTACCAGAAAGTGTAGCGGTGTTCTGGTTTGTAAGGCAGAACAGAAAAATAACACAGTTTTGTAGAACAGTTTTAATTTCAAACAAGATATTTTTAGCTTTTTATTTGTCAATCAGTCTATGCACATAAGTTGAAAATTCCTGGTAGGAAGTGGCAGTTGGGATGGGGAGCAGGGTGGCAGTGCCTGCTAGATTTGTACTAACTGGACAATAAATAAGCTAAATATAGCAAATGATTAAATTTAAAATAACACCACACAAATATACATACAAGTGAGTTTCAAAGCTCTTCCAAAAGAATTACTCTTAAGTGACATTTAGAAAGATATCATGAAACATGTTTTATTATTTACAGTGTTACAAAATGAGATATATAAGGAACACTGCTAAGTAACAAAATCTGCACTCCTCACCAGAAGGTAAGGTTTAGCCATTTGGGAGTTGTAGTTCAACAGTTTACAGGATAGTGCAGGAATGGTAGGAAATTAGAAAAAAGCACTTGCTTATAAGGGGGCATTAACCATTCATTCTGAATTACAAGAATCACCAGTACATTTGGGGGGGGGGGGGTTCAGACATTTTTCTCATTTGAGGTAAGTGAAGATGATGTTACAAGCATTAAGAATGAATTTGTAAAATGCACTAGGGTCCAGTAATACATTGTTCCTAAAGTCATCCTTCAACAAGACTCAGGTACTTTATGTATCTCCTTCGATCCTTTGAGTGCCAGTGTTTCGCATTTTTCACAGTTGGGCACCCCTCTGGCACTGAAAAAGTTAACTTAAGACTCATAGCTGCATCAAAATCACAGCAGCCCAGCAAAATACAGCTTTATGTGTCTCTAGACAGAGAAAGAATATATTGCTGTATAAAATAAAATGGAAGTTTTAAGAGTTTATGGGTGGTAGAATTTCTTCCACATTGTGAACACTGCAATACTAGCAAGTACTTCCAGTCGATGCTGGCTGATACAGCAGAATGCAACAGTCCCTTATCTAGAACCAAAACGTGTAATTATTTGCATGTGCTGCTTTAAAAGTAATCCGTAAACTACAGTATGTATTATTTTCGATCATATATTAATGGACAATAAAGGGTTACACGCACGTGTTCTAACACCTTATAGTACTAAATAACGTGTAAAAAAAACCCACTTGCCATACGTACCTCCACAAAACACTTTGCCATAGACACAATTTATAATTCAGAGAGCCTCTAACAATACTTCTGAATTAGCCTCTAACACCTGTGTAAGTACATAAAACCCCAGTACAAATCCCTGGTCTAATTCCACACAGGACAAACAAAGGTCATACACATACCTTTAGCAGCAACGATGCAGGTAAATACACCCGTCTTACTCCAGTAAGACTGGTTAGTATACTAACCATTCTCCCCAAAAATAAACAGGCTTTCTTCCTCCATGGAAGTTTGGCATACATCCCGCCTCCAATTAGTCATACGTAATCCAATTAGACAACAGGTAGCTATATACCTTTCCGCGTGCAATACAATTATAACGTACACATCAGATAAACAGAATACAAATCAGATCTTCCATGGAGCAGTGGCGCGCAACACGTGGCTTCTCGGTGACTGTTGAACTACAGTTCCAATGATGTTAGCCAGGCAGCCAGCTGATTGAAAAGGGAGTCGAAGTCCAACAATCGCTAGGAAGCCACATGTTGCCCGTCTGTACTTCAGCGAGTTAGTAATAATAACAACGTACCAATGGCTACAGTACATAGCAGCACAGACCATTACTCCGCTTGGTTTTCTCTTTCTGTCATTTGACAGCTGTCTCTTCCGTACATCTGATGATACCACATACCTGGATTAAGCTGCTACCTGGTGCGTTAGGCGGGGCTAAACTGTCTCGTACATGCACATGCGGACGAGGGCCCCAGAAAGTTTTGCGTGTTTGTCGTATTGGAGCCGTGGGACCTCCAGGCAGTACAGTGCGTTGGCTTCATTCACTTGTTTCTTAACCTTTTCAGTACTAGAGGTTTATCCAACACATTGCTAAGAAATGCGTTGAATACCCCTCCGGCACTGAAAATGGTAAACTCCTCCGGACCCTGGTGAGTCTGTGCACGCACTACACTGCTCACGCTTGCTTTTGACATCTATCGCGACTTGGGGGGTGATGTAATTAACAAGCAGCCGCAGGGCTTTCTTGAAGTCTGGAAACAAGGTTAGTAGCAACAGAGAACACTCTCTGGGGATCGCACTTTCGGGGGGGCAAGCTCTGCGCGCCCAAGGCCGGCGTCTACCTTGCCTATAGGTGGCACCGGCCCCGATTGAAAACGAGTCAGACACTGGTCTCTTCACTTTCATGTCAGGCAACAGTTTAACCCTATGAGTACCAGTGCGTTGCACACCACTGGGTTAATCAGTTATCTGCCATTAAAGACAGATGAAAGGAAAGAGACCAGTGTCTGACTCGCTTTCAGCCCCTCTCAGACACTCATTCAAACAAGTTTAGGATGAAATGACATGATGTTAATCTGGCTCTTAAATGGTACATTTTCCCGTCATTACAGACATATAGTAGGAGCGAAAAGAACCCGGTGTCTGACAGACTCGCTTTACATTCCGTCAGACACCAGCCCCTTCTCTCTCCTCTCATATGTCTTTAATGACCGGGAACAGATTAGTCCTCTGAAGGCCTGATTAACACTTGAGTGTAATTTCAGTTGAAGTATTTTAATCTAGCCCACTGAGAAGGGACTGAATATAAAGTAAGTCAGACATTGTGCCCTTCTCACCTGTCTTTTATGACAGGGAACAGATTAACTCTTTGAGGGACATATTAAACATTTGCGAGAGTGGTACACTGCTCACCCCTCTTGCATTGGAAGGGTTAAACCATCAGAGTTTATAGGGGCAGTCAAATCGCCCCCTCTGATCTCATTTGTCTTTATTGAAAAGAAACAGATTAACATACACCTCTGATGTATCTTTTGCTGAAGAAGTTTTTTCAAATATTAATCACACCTTGGACACTTAAAGGCGCAGAAAACTTTTTTTTATGAAAACATATTTTACAGGGCATTTCCTGTTGAATAAAACAAGGTCACTCCCATCCTTGCCAGATGTTTTATTCAAAAATTATATCAGTTTAATTAATCAGGAAGTGAATTTACTGCGTTTACTTCCTGATAGTTCTAAGTGACAGGCAGTTTCTATCACATTCTATGGAGAACTGTATGTCTCTGACTTTCCTCTCCATTAGAATCTAACAGGACGTCTAATTAGAATTTGACCGCTAGAGAGCATTGCTAATGCAAAAAAAAACATGGGTTTAAACTGTAATAACTCTGGAAATATAAATCTCTGGGCAGTGGGAGTATGCACTGGATACCCCCTGGCACTCAAAGGGTTAAGAGTCAGTTTCTGTTTAGTATGAATGCATTCTAACTGTAGTCAGGGCCAGTGCAAGGATTTTTGTATACACAGGCGAATGTGCATTTTGATGACACCCCTCCCTGACCCGGACACAGTCCCCTACCCCCGTCCACATGTTCACCTCCACACTCTCCCCACCTCCACATTGCCCCTTCCACAATGCTCCCCTCATCTCCACTTTGCCCCTTCATCTTCTCAATGCCCCCTTATCTCAACAATGCCCCTTCCACAATGCCCCCTTTTCTCCACAATGCCCCCTTCATCTCCACCTTGCCCCTTCCATAATGCCCCTTCATCTCCACAATGCCCCCTTCATTTCCATAATGCCCCTTCATCTCCACAATGCTCCTTTCACAATGGTCCCTTCATCTCCACAATACCCTGTCCACAATGATCCCTTCATCTCCACATTGCCCCTTCCATTATGCCCCTTCATCTCCACAATGCCCCTTCCATAATGCCCCTTCATCTCCACAATGCCCCTTCCACAATGCTCCCTTCATCTCCATATTGCCCCTTCCATAATGCTCCTTCATCTCCACATTGCCCCTTCCACATTGCCCCTTCATCTCCACAATGCCCATTCATCTCCACAATGCTCCTTCCATAATGCCCCTTCATCTGCACATTGCCCCTTCCATAATGCCCCTTCATCTCCACATTGCCCCTTCATCCCCTGCCTTGAGCCCCTGGTAGTCTAGCGGCGTGCCATAACTTAGAGCTCTGTGCCCCCGCATGCTGCTCTCAGTAATTCAGAGCGCTGGGAGATGATGTCATCTCCCAGCGCTCTGTATTACTACAGATCCTAGGTAGCTCTGTGTTGTGTCACATAGACGCCGCGAGGGAGTGCTTGGTAGTTAGTGTAAATCAGCGCTCCCTCGCGGCAGATATATATATTTTAAAAAAAAATCCCAGCTTCCCCCTTTTCGGCGTCCCTCCGTTGCGGCGCCCTAAGGCAGCTGCATGTCCTGCCTTAATGGTAGCGCCGGCCCTGACTGTAGTGACACTTTCGGGGCAGGTCAAAGTGTACTATAATATCAGTGATATGTGTAAGGGTCAGCTTTCCTAAGAAAAATGTCTGTTAAAGAGATAGTAATACTTACAATGTAAAGAAAAAGTATTTTGTAGGGTTTATCCCCTGGAGTAAAACACTGCTGAAAGTTGCGGGGAGTAAAACTTATTTTATTTGTTTATTTTAGATTTTAAGTATTACTGTCCCTTAAATAACAGTGATGTGTTAATGTTATATGTTCAGTGCATGCACAGTGTTGTCTTGAGTGCAGGAAAACCAGTATCTTTCAGTGGAGAAGTCCTGTGGTGCATGAAACAGCTGTATCAGACAAAGCCAATGGTCTATAGCAGGGGTAGCCATCTGTCTTGGGCCCAAAAATTGGTTTAGCCATAGGAAGGGTGGGGACTTTGCCTGTTACGCCTGTCCTGTGCCCCGTGATTTCTGATGTTGTGAGTAACAAGGATACTTGGGAACTCACTTGGCTTTACCCTGAGAGTCAGGATTTTGATCCTAATCTCAGGTTGAATAGCCAAAATTCCAGAGAAAGGAGAGTCAGGTATTACATAATATCTCAGGGATGGGCAGCATGAGACCCACCAGCTGCTGGCAGGGGATGATGGGAGTTGTAATTTGACAGCAGCTGAGGGCCTCACATTGCCCAACCTTGTACTATATGATCTGCACCAATTAAATGCTTCTTTAGTTTCTAAATTAGGGCTTTTTCTACTCGAAAGGCAGAGGGTGAAGTCCTTTTTGTACTGCGTGTGTTGAAGCAGTTAAATCGCTTCCGTTATTGTATGTTAAAGAGACTCTGTGTGAACTGATTGGAATGTTACTGGGTTAGAGCAAGTAGGGGCATATTGCCCAGTAACTACATACTGGGAAATTTAAGGGCTAATATTTCAAAGCTCTTATGGTCAGCCCATTTAAAGGTTTTCAGGGATGGTAACAACTCCTGTTATAATGGCTGAAAATCCCACCTTACCAACAGATCCTTTATTGTACTTGTAGTAGCTGAAGTGCCACATTAGTTCCAGGCCTTCCTCACTTTATAGTGGTTTAGAGCCACATTATTATCTATCCCCTTATATGCATAACTAGGATTAGGAACTCTCAGGGTTTGACCCAGATTTTGGGATGAAGGGCCAGTTTCTCAGGATGAGGAGAGTACAATGTTACCTACTATCTACTCCATTTCTCTTGTAAGCTATGTGCATCACTAGTGTAAGATCATTTCAAATGTAAGGTCTGTGGTATCACTAGTGTAGCTCCATTTCAATGGTAAGCTCTGTGGTATCAATAGTGTAGCTCCATTTTAATTGTAAGCTCTGTGCTATCACTTGCCTTACTTCATAAAACTAATGCCAAATATAAAATTAACAAAAGGAGGTGAGCTAGAGTGACTGATAGAATGGGATACTTGATTGTACTTGCCCTCAGGCCAAAGATTGCCATCCCCACCACTAGCTACGAGCTTGCATGTGCAGTGTGTAGTTGGTGTACTGTGTTGTGCATTGCGGTACACCCCTGCTCTGTATCTTTCTGTGATAACGGATGCCTTTACCAAGCTGTCCTGTTATGTTCTGTCATCAGATAATTCTAAGTACAAAAACAAAAAAAAGTCAACAGCATAAATGTAAAAAAAAAAACCTAACAAACGGCGGGGTTAGGGATTAAATATTTGCAGGGTACTACTGGTGTATATGTTGGAAATTATGTTTAAAAGAAAAAAGTATTGGCCAGGGGTGGGGGCAATCATAAAAAACAAATTTCTGTATCTAACATATACACCAATATACAGTATATTGGTGTGTTTATATGATAGTACAGAAATGTTATGTTTACAATTGCCTACCCCTGGCCAATACTTTTATTTAAAGCGGAACTACCACCCCTTTTAAACATGGCCCCAAATAATTACCCATCTGGCAACCAGCTGCTCAATAGTGCTAGCCGCCAGAATTATTACAGCATTATAGAGAATTCATTTTGCTCCTGTGACTAACAGCCAGGAAACAGCGCAGACATCTTTCCATAGTGATGTCTGCATGCCTGCGCTGTCAGTCCCAGCCTGCTCTAGGAGGCGTTGCTAGGAGCCATTCGGCACCAAAAGGCACTGACAGCACAGGCGCGCAGGCGTCGCTATAGAAAGATGTCTGCTCTGTTTCCTGGCTGTCAGTCACAGGAGAAAGATGAATTCTCGATAATGTGGTAATAATTCTGGCGAATAGCGATATTGAGCAGCTAGTCGCTCGATGGGTGTTTATTTGAGGCCATGTTTAAAAGGGGCGGTAGTTCCGCTTTAAACATAATTACTAACATATATACCAGTATATTGCAGATATTTAAACCCTAACCTAACCCTGACTTTGTCATGGTTTTAAATGTATGATGATGATTGGATTTTAGGCCTCAGAAAACAAAAAGAGCCACTTTTCTGAATTTGGCAGAGGGCTGAGCAACACATTACTTGCCCCTCTGGCCCACATGGAATTAAGCATGTATGACGTTCATGTTTAGATGCTGTTGTTCCTTTAATCCTTGAGTGCAGCAAATACCATCAACTTGTTTGATATTCCAGTCCGCAAGAAGATGTTCCTGTACACTTTTCTGTATTAACTCCTTTTAGGTTAGTGCTCTAAAATTCAAGGGGTTAATCAAGAGACGTATAAGTTTGGTGTTTTGGTTTACCTCTTGAGGACCAATTGACAATCAGTTGGAACACTGGAAAACATGGTAATGGCTGCTCCCTCAGAGCTTATATAAAGCTAAGTCTGGATTCCTGGCCACAGAGATAAAAAGAATCTAAAATGTCGTCCTTTGTATTTAAGTGTCTATGACCCCAGGCATATTCATTTTTAGATATTGTCCCTTTTAATTGAATGTTATAAATCTCTTTAAATCATAAGAAACGCTAGTCTAAAAGTAATGTTCATCAATTTAATTTTGGCATTGCCCTCTGTACAATTTGTATTCTAATTGCACTTGGCCAATTTAGAGCCTGTGTAAGTAACAATGTTTTTTTAATTCTGTACATATTTGGTATATGTGTACTAAAGAAATCTGGAGCATTTGTACTCTTCTTTGTACTGTTATTTATTTTTGGGGGTGGAGCATAAATGGTACAGAGCATAGTTGGGACAGGGTACAGGGGTCTCTTATTAGCATTCGCAGGGACCCCTGCATTTTGTGTTACACTTCTGTACACACACACACACACACACACACACACACTCACTCACTCTCACTCACTTATTATAAGGGAAAAGACTGGCATTTCCACTGGTTTCAGTGGAAGGCTCCAGGACTACACCCTAATAGTATCAGGAACTCTCCGCTATTTCTCAATTCTGTACAACATAGTTTCACTAATAGATATTGTCTTACATTACTATTAATAGGAATATTAATCACATTCTCACCAACATTAAAAATGTCAAGAAACACTTTTCCCCTATACAGTCATATGACGGATTAGTCCATAATAATAACAACATGCCAATATGAAACCTTGAACAAACAACAGTCACAGGGCCCTGTGGCCTATATGTATAAAAGAAAACAGGAGCAGTTCTGGGGCACAATAACTGCACCATAGGGGTAAAAAAATAAATAAATTATAATTTAAAGAGATATTAACCCTTTGAGTGCCAGAGGGGTACGCAACGCATTGCAAAGCAATGCGTTGTGTACCTCTCTGCCACTCAAAGGGTTAACCTTTCATATTGCCTTTACATATTCTGCAAGCGCGTATATATGTAAAGACAAATAGTGAGTACTTTTTCTCTTCTTCTCCTGTATTTTTAAAATGTATGTGTCCCTGCCAGTGAACTCCTTGGATCTGTTTACAGAGAGCTTGCTGCCAGGGATCATGAAAACAGGTCACGTGATACAGTTTCATTTAAAAAAAAAAAAAGCCCACATGGAAATGGAAAATTGTTCCTGTTTTCTTTTATACATAGTCATATGTTCAAAAGAAACAAGAAATTCTGGATTAAACCATCAGGAGACAAATATTTAAACAAATCCCCGTTGGGGTAACCCTTTGAGTGCCAGATAGGTTTTCTATCTCATGCATTGTTTCAGTCCTGTTACATTTGGTTTGCCCCAGAATGACAGCAGAACAGGCATTACTAATGTGTCCTGATTGATATTTTAATGTAGGATGCTTGTTACATTTTTCATTCTGCAGGACCGCACATGAATCATTGCAAGCCTAATGAATGTTTATATTTAATGAAAATAGTGAACTGGTCACATTAGACATTACCTACACTGAAATACTACGTGAACTCATATAAACAAACAATATTTATATGCTAGGACGCTCATAACCTTTTAGTCCTTTAATGATCATATGCAGATTGAAATTATGATTAAAATTCAGTTTTAAAACCATTATTATTAGCGTTGTTTATTTATATAGAGACAACATGTTCCATATCTATGTACAATATGGAACAGTCATACAGAGACAATAAACCATACAAATGGAGCAAAGAAAACAAAATGATCAGATGGCCGTGCTTAAAAGAGCTTACAGTCTAGCTCTTTAAGTGGCAAAGGGGTACTGAATGTATTGCTTTGCAATGCATTCCGTACCCCTGTGGCACTCAGAGGGCTAGAGAAAGGTAGGTGGGACACAGAAGGAGTAAGTGCTATGGAGTGTAAGTGCCTCCTGCCACATGAACTGCTGGTCACTGGTTGTAAGAAAGAAGTGATTTTCAGTCCAGTGGTCCAGTCATGTAGGTCTGTTTGTAAGAAAAAGACTGTGTGAACAATGAAGTTATGATGTGGTTGTAGGTGGGAGAGTGGTTGGAGAAGGGAACCAGAGTGAGCGAAAGCTAGACAGCCTGTTGATGTAGCCTTGCTCATAACTGGTATGTGGACGGTTGATATACTTTTCCTGAAGAGTTGAGTTTTCAGGGACTGTCTGAAGGCTGGGAGACAGTCTGATGGAACTATGGATGGATTCTAGAGCTCAGGTGCAGCATGTTAGATGTCCTGTGAATGGGAGGAATAAGAGCTGCAGAGAGAAGATCCAGTGCAGAGCAAAGATGGCAAGTGCAAGTTTATTTGGAAGCAAGAAATTAAATGTAGAAGGGTGCAGTATTAGTAAGGGCTCTGTACGTTAGCACCAGTATTTTGAATTTAATTCTAAATGACAACAGGAGCTAATGTAGGGATTGGAAGAGAGGAAATATATTAGAGGAGCCATGTGTGAGATAGAGTTCATTATGGACTGTACTGATGTTAGTAGGGAGAGAAGAAGTCCAATAAGGAGTGAGTTACAGTAGCTGAGACCACAAATTATGTGTGTTTGGATTTGAATTTTGGTAGTCTTTTGGGTGAGAAAGGATTGAATCCCAGAGATGTTGCATAGATGGAGGTGGCATGAGTTGGAGATCAAATGCATGTGGGGAGTGAAGGATAGGGCAGAGTCAAATTGTGCTTATCAGGCTGGGGTGTTGATGGTGGTGTTAAGAGTGAGGGAAGTATCCAGCGTAAGGCTGGTAAGAGAGGGAGGGAAAAGTTATGAATTCGGTTTTGATTACCTTTTAGATGATGACAGAACATTCAGGATAACACAGCAGAAAGACAATTAGAAAAATTGGAAAACCAGGGACAAAAGTTGTGACAGCATGATCCAGGCATAGCAAGCAAAAACCAGAGACTGTCACTGAAAATCTGGGACAGTTCACCAATATGGAATTATATTTGTTGTTACATTTTTGTCAAAAAGTAGGGAGCTGCAACATAGAACCACTGATAATTTTAACACAGATTTTATCTCCAAATTACCCCACAGAATTGAAGAAGTTTTTTGAGTTAAAGTGAAGCGGTCTGTTTGTAAAGAGCTATGTGATTTTGAAAGAGCTTTCAAAAGAAAACTATTTTTACTTTAGGCATTTTTTATTTAAAGCAATATTTTATAAGATATTTAGCTTTATTTATTTGTCAGACATGCCAGGAGGACTCAAACATTTCAAATAGCTACTCAACCAACTGCCATTTCCTACCAGGAAGTACAAGCTCAGCTGCATAAAAGATAAGTAAATAAAGACAAATGTCTCAGAAACGACTGTTTGAAGTGAAAAATGTCTATTATAAATCACCTGTATGTTACAAAGTGACAGTTTCACTTTAAATTCTAGTGACATTTATATCACATGTTATAGAATCTAGATCAACCTTGATAGCTTCACGTATTAAGAAAATATAACATGGATAGTACTCCACTGGCAGATCCGCATATGAAGTCAAAATTGCTGTGAAACCTGGAAGACCAATGGGAGAGTATGATGGTTGTTATAAAGAGACTCCCATGCTCCTTCATTTATTCTGCAGAGAGAATGAGCATCAAGGCAGAAGTTTTGCAGTTCAGTTTCCTGTCCTGCCTAACACAGAGGTTCTATGCGTCTTGCAAAGTTTGTGACTTGTCCATACTGCTCCTAAAGGAATACTTTTGTAGGCATTTAAAATCAATGAGTAGCCTAGCATAGTATATATTTTTGTTTTAATAATATAATATTATTTTATAAAAGTATTTGCTTTCATTTTAAATTTCATCTCCATATTTGTCCTGAGATCAATTTTTTCCCATACAACGGTAGATTTATTGTCCCTGCTCTTTAGCAATTTTTTTTGGAGATTTAAAGGGAACTTTCATCAGGTACAATAGAGCTTCATATGATAATTATATTAGCAATATGCACATACATAGCTTTATTTTCAAGAATAATTACAGCATTAAACAAAAATAGAACCTTCCATTCAGGCAGGCACCAGCTGGGCTCTTGCTGTAGGCGCACTCTCTGCGCCTGCGTTGTCAGTCCCTTCCGGTGCCTTTTGGCACAAAGGCATTCAGCTCACCAATGGTGGTGTTGAAGGGGATGGACAGCACAGATGCAGAGATGCCATCTCTGCAAGATGTCTACGCTGTTCCCCGGTGCCTGCCTGCATAGAAGGTTCTATTTTTGTTTAATGCCACAATTATTATTGAAAATAAAGCTAGGTATGTGCATATCGCTAATATAGTTATCATATGAGGCTCTATTGTTATCTGATGAAAGGTCCGCTTTGGAATTAAAGGACCAAACGGATCCTGATCATAGAGATTCATCTATCAAGGCTTAATGCTTGTACAACTGCCTGTGATTTTGTGAAATGTAAGTGTTCTGGTGCACTACTTTCTAATACATATTATATTACGAGTGCACACTTGTTTCTATACCTTTCATAGGTTGTTTTTGTCTTGTTTTTATCCTAACCTCTTTTTAACATTTTTATGTCCCTGACTATAAGCTTGCTGAATTTATGTATCCAGAGCGTTTTCTGGTCTGTGACCATCAAAGCAGTACCGTAGAATAATGTAACACTATGTCTGCAGCACTGAGTGCTCCATATACTATAATTTTACACTGTATGTTTTCTAAATTGTATAGTCCCTTATGGAAACTCTCTGGAAGCAGATACAGAAAAAATAGGCAAGCTGACTTTATATATTGGGTATTGGCAGAATTATATGGAATAGTGCCCCTGTATGCATTTCCCTTGGTTTTGCTTGAAGTTTGACCCAATTTTTCTGCAGGGAAACAGCTAGAATAGGCAGTATATTCCAAAAATAATAATAAAAACTAAATACATGACTTGTTAACTGTTATTTTATACTAGTTGAAGAGCCCGTTACACGGGCCACAGTACCACTTCCAGCCAGTCGCGGGGCAGTCATGCGCAGTAGAGACTGCCTGCACCGCGGCTGATACAGAGCTGGATGCTCCAAAGCTCAGCCGCGGCGCGGGCAGTCTCTACTGTGCATGACTGCAGCACACGCAGCAGCCTCTACTGCGCATGACTGAGCCGTTACGTTTTAGCGAATTATTATATAAGGATTTATATTGTGTGCCTTTGCCTATGTATGCTGAATACAGGCCTTGTCCGCTGTGCCTAGTGCATGTGCGGACACCCTGAGGCTCTCTGGTCCGTTGTTGACCACAGCTCCCTTCATCCTCAGCCAAGCAATGGTCATAGAAGGATTATGATGGGAGCTGTAGCCCACCAACAGCTTGTCATCACTGTATAAATGGAAGAGAGGCCTGAACTGTATTATATGTAGCTAGTTGTGAGTAGATGGATACATTGCAATTCTAAGGGGAGAATGTTTGCTTGGTAGAGTGTGTCCCTGATTTTTTTTTTTTTTTAGTGGACAATGGTCTATTGTTTCCATCAATGCAATAAGAGAAATCTTTTAGAGATGAATTTAGCAGAGCCAATAGGAAATATAAGAGATAAGTAAATAAAGCAAAGAAACAGTATGCAAACTGATATAGTTATGCAACAGAAACCTACATTATACTGAATATTTATAAGTAACTAGGTTTATAAAAGACAAAGTATGCCTTAAGAATAAGTAACTCCTTAATGTGTTTAACAGAAAATGACCAAGGTATTTGTTCCTTCAAACAGCAGCCAGTTCTACTATTTACTTTTTAGTGTTTTTAGTGTGTAATCACTGTTGTAGACTAGTGCTAATTAGTTTTGGTTTGCACTCTGATAAAGCTAATTGAGCCCAATGAGCCATTCAGGACTGTTTAATGCTATTGTTTGTCATGAGGAACTTGAAAAGATATCATATCGTTAAATATAGGCAACCACAACTTAAATACAAAAAATATATAGTTATTTGTCTGCTAAATAAATGACAACTACCTATGTAAGTCTTCTTATTAAACTAATTAAGAGCGACATATTCCTGTAGGGACAGTTTTCTTTTAACACTTTGAGTGCCAGTAAGGATTGCATTGGATACCTTTCTGCCACTCAAAGGGTTAACCCTTTGAGTGACAGAGGGGGTACAGAATGCATTGCTTTGCAGTGTATTCTGTACCCCTCTGGCACTCAAAGGGTTAAAACTGTCAGGTCTCTCATGAGTGAACATTACCAAAGTGATAACACGCAACAAAAATGCATGTAAAAAGCTTATGTGGTATGTTGCAACTTTGCTTTGGCAGTGCAGTGCATTAACCATTTAAGTGCCAGAGGAATATGCAGCACATTGCTGCATTAGCAATGTTATGTGTTCAGTCAAGGACTTTTATAGAGAAATAAAATCTGCCAATATGTTGTACCAGTCAGTTTTCTGTGATGACACAGTGTTGCATTTTATGCTAATTATCCACACATTATGCTACTCAGTTCAGTTACAGACCAAATGTATCAACCTCTGTCCTATTAAAAATGCAACTAGTTTGGGGCTCTGCCTAGATTCATTCTTAGCACAAAGTGGGGAAATGTACAAAGACAATTCTTCTCATTCAAGCAGATGGGCTCAATTTTTAAGCCCTAAAACTGAATAACCTCAATTTACTAAGCTACAAATACCAAAAATTATCCCCCTAATGCCATTACTCCAAAAGGCTGGGCAGTGGGGTAGTCTCGGAGCATTTCTTTCCTGTATGCTTTGGTAACACTGTGTATTAAACAAGGAGCAGATGAAATAAATGGTTTTATTTTATTTTCTTGCTCATGCTAAGGGGCTTGTTGGGAGAAAAGTCTTAATGACCGTGGTATGCACTAAAGTGATCATACCCTGTAGTTACATAGTTACATAGTAATTTAGGTTGAAAAAAGACTTGCGTCCATCCAGTTCAACCCTTTTCCTATTCCTGTTTACCATCGCTGACCCAAAAGAAGGCATCTGACTCCAAATGGCAATCAGATTTCTCCCTGGATCAACAAGCCCTAACTAAATATTAATCCCAATACTAACATGCATAGCCCTCTATATTATGCTCTTTTAAATAAGTATCCAGGCCCCTTTTAAAGGCATCTAATGTATTTGATAGCACCACCTCCTCCGGAAGTGCATTCCATACCTTTATTGTCCTTACTGTAAAGAAACCCTTCCGCTGTTGTAGACTAAATCTCCTTTCCTCAAGTCTAAGCGGGTGGCCCCTTGTCCTGTGTACTGTTCTGTTAATGAACAGGTCTTTTGAAAGCCCTTTATATGGGCCTTGAACATATTTATATAGTGTTATCATATCCCCTCTAAGACGCCGTTTCTCTAGTGTGTACAAGTTTAACTTTTCTAGCCTCTCTTCATAACTAAAACTTTCCATTCCCCTTACTAGTTTTGTAGCCCTCCTCTGCACTCTCTCTAGTTCCATAATGTCCTTCTTCAGAAAGGGTGCCCAGAATTGAACAGCATATTCTAGGTGGGGTCTTACCATGGACCTGTAAAGAGGCATAATTATATCTTCCTCCCTTGAGTCAATACCCCTTTTAATACATGCCAATATCTTATTGGCCTTTGCAGCTGCCAGCTGGCACTGCATGCTACTGCTAAGTCTATTGTCTACCATTACTCCTAAATCCTTTTCATTAGTAGATTTCCCCAGAGAAACACCATTTAAACTATATGTTGCATTTTTATTATTATACCCAAAATGCATAACTTTACACTTGTCTATATTGAATCTCATTTGCCATTTGCCTGCCCAGTTACTCAATTTGTCCAAATCCTCTTGTAATGAAGACACATCCAGTTCAGACTTTATTACCTTACTTAATTCATACCATGGTCATACCTGGGAACTTTACAACATGTACTACCCGGAGGGTAGCAACCGGGTGAACTCTATGACACTATTTGCATCAAAAAAGGGGCGGAGCTTAATCGTGATGGGGGGGATGGGAAAAAATACACTAAAAGAAGAAAATAGGCAGAATAGCCCTGGGAAAGTAGGAGAATAGGACGAGGAGTGGGAGAAAAGGGGCGGGATGGAGCACAAGTGAGCAGAGTTTCAACAGAAACTCCCCACATCCGTCAAGTTATACTGTGCCCCTGAGACCCGGTAATACAGTGTTAAATCCGGAGTCTCCGGGGCAAAACCGGAGATTTCCCAGCTATGACTATATGTAATAGGTCTGCCTAAACATTTGTATGTTTTTGTGTTTGGGTTGCCACCTAATCATTTAAATACAGGCCATCCAATAAAAATGTAGCTTAAAGCCAGTGATAAGTAAATTGTACCAGAAGGAAGACTGGTATGTTTTTCAACAACAAAATGGGCAATCCACAAATACTGCAGTTAATTATATTTTCTGCGTATTTCTTCTTGTTGTGTTTATGTTCAGAGAAAGGGATACTGGGAGAAAAAAAAGCTTGCTACATTCTAAAAGTTAAAAAAAAAAATGTTAATGAGATTGAAAGCAACAAATTCACTGCCCTTGTGAGTGAAGCCATCTTGTTGTTTCAACTCCTTGGATTTGTGTTACTTTACAATTCTACCTTGGAAATGTCTCATGCATATAATAAGTGGTTCTTAATTTGTTTATCAGATTGACTTACCTATGTAGGTGTCCTTTATAAATCAGTCAGGAGTACCTATATATTTTTTCGCACTGTGTGTGAAGTTTACTGTGTTAATGTATACTGTTTAGGTCGCACCTTTTCACAATAATCAAAATGATTCAGTAGGTCTGAATGGCTACTAAGAGTCCCTAGTCTTTACCATATTGTAAACTGAAACAACTAGCAGTAGACTACAGCAAATATGAATGCAAATGAAAAAAAAAAAGGAAATAGATATAAGTGATTTCAGTTTGAAGGACACCTGCCATGATAAGTTAAACAAACAAATAAATCGGCCAAGTGTATGGTTCCCCTTTAATATTGTCCACTTATGAAAAATAGGCCTATATTTTTTATTCTATTCCTTGGTTAAGGCCTTGATATGGCAACCTATTACTGTAACAGGTTTCACAATATTGTCAGGAAGAGTGTGGTCCAAACTAAAGACAGCGAGCTAGCAATACTGTACTGGCTGTGGAATTTAATACTTTCAATGTCAGACTGATGTACATTGCGTTTATTTGTAATGTGTTTTGCACCCATCTGCCATTCAAAGGGTAGAGTACAGTTTACTATTTTATTTACCCCAGAACTGCTGAAGCTTTGCATTAATACACACTGTATGTCCACTCTCTAATCTGCTATTGCTTTCCCTAAACATTCATTTTCACATCTGTTTCCATTTCTTTTATCAGATTTCTGCTTACCATAAGAGTAGTTTAGATGGAAACCATACCCTAAAATAAGTGCCTGTTAAGGAGTTACATAGAAAGGTGCCTTTCTTTTTTTCCTTTTTTATTTTTATTGATAAAAGCATAAAGGCACAAAACAAAATGAGAACTGTACAATCCAAGAAGAGGCAAATTAATTATGCAGAATATACAGCGAGATGATTAGACAAATTATCTTTGATTGTACAGATTTTCCAGAAGTTTTTTGCAGATCTGAAGCCTATCGCATAATTATCATATCACCAAAACAAGGTTTGTATAAGAATGTACACCTGAAGAACAGCAGTAAAAAAGGTAGAACATGAGCCTTGTTAAGAAATTAGGGAAAGCAGATATAGGACTGATGAAGGAAAGACAGCGTTATTATCAGAAAAGGACAGAAAGAAGGAAAGAGAATGTGTATTCGCAAATAATACATGGGAGAGGTGAAAGGTACCTGCCTCCCCCTCCCATTCAAAAGTCAGGTATAACTATATATCTATTTATTTATTTTACATTTGATCTAATTTGTAGTCTACTGCTAGTGTGTTTCTGTTTACACACTGATAAAGATAAGTGACCCATACAAGCCATTCAGACTCTCAAAGCATATTGTTTGTTATGAGGAGGGAACTTACAAAGGTAGACTTCAAAAGATACTGTTTTTTTTTTCTCTCTCTCTCTCTCTCTCTCTAGATATAGATATCTATCAGATACCATTGTACCTCTTTAGCTACTGGAATACATCCTTATGTATATTTATCAAACAGTTCAGATCACATTATGCTGTGCTGTTGTATTGGCACGATTCCTCAAATCACTATATAACATATATTTTTGATTAACCCTAAAGAGGAGTTTGAAAAACATACTCTATAGTCTCATAAGGGAATCTTGCAGTCATAAATATTTGTTATAATATGAAATTGTATCAACAATATTAATTTCTAAGGCGGTAAAGGAGGATTTACCAGTCAACATATATGCTCCTATAGCTTATGTATAGCATAACATTACACCATCTCTAAGTTTGATTAACCCTTTGAGTGCCAGAGGGGTATGCAACACATTGCAGACATCCTTTGGTGGTGGTTCTTCATGCATATTATTCTTTGAATTATGGGGCAAACCAAATGTACTATAGGTGACTTTTAAAGGGATAGTAATGTTTCATAATAAAAGCAGCTCTAATTAATCATAATAGTATTTGGACTTTGGAGAGTGTTATTTCAATTCTGTCAGAGTTGTAGTTCAAGAGTAATTCAATGACAAAGTATCCCCCTCCCGCCCCTTTTACTGATGTAACACTGCTCAGCCAGATCAGAAGGGAGGTGCCCAGGTAGATAGCAGAGAGGGACAATCTTCAATTAAGATAAGGGAAAAACCTGAAAAGCTTGTCAAGGGGGGCAGGGCTTTCATTGTTTTCATAGGAATAAGAGTGTCCCCTTCTGTTATCTGTCTGGTCTATGGACTGCATTCCACATCTGAGAAGAGATGGCTTACACTAGGTAAAAGGGGCAGGAGGGGAAACTTTGCTTGTGAATATCTCTTAAACCATAAAGGTTTGAGAGATAAGACATATCATTCTTCACATTTTTTTAATGCCTACAAAATTAAGATAAAACGAAGTATTACTATCCCTTTAACCTCTTGAATGATGGAGAGATTTGTGATTTGTTAGCCATCTCTAGCATTCTAGGGGTTAAAAGTCCCATTTAACCCAGTGATCCTTTACATTTAGCGGCCTGTGGTGCAGGTTGTTTGCTCTAGTATTGCACCTCTTTATCTTACTGAATACTGCCTATATTATAATAATATATATATTCAGATCTCTCTCTCTACTGGGTGCAGATTCCTATTGCCAGTCTTTTAAACTAAATCATGTGAAATAACGAGGCCTGGGAAATCTTTGTCTCTACAGCTGTTGTTGGATTACATCATTGTTAGACAGCCGTTGCCTGGCTGATTACTGACAGTCATAATCCTAAAACAGGCACTGATTTCCTATCCCCCATCTAAGCAATCTGGGGCAAAAAGGTATGACCAAATACCGAAATGTGATAATATAATATATAATGAATAGTGATGGAGGGTGTATATTTTGCTTCCAAATTCCTGCAGGGTATCTACCCTGATTAGCCCCAGGGAATGCAGTGTATAGGTAACTTGTTGTACATTGCAAATCTGTGTAGTTTGGATCCCTGGGGTGGAGCATTTGGAGAGAAGGGTGGGCCAGTGCTCCACTCCACAGTATCACAGTGAAAGATATATGCTAGGTGAGGAATCCACACCAGGAGTTGTATCCATCCCTATTTTCACTTACCTGCATCTGGTAATTAATGCAGTCAGCAGTAAAATACTTCCCTTTGCACTGAGACATGCTGTCTATTTGAGTTCCCAGAGAGGAAAGAATTAACCTCTGAACATCTGCAACTTGTGCGTGGTGGACTGTGTTGCTGTACCTTTATTTCTCTAAGCTGGTAAACGGACTAACAGTACAAATACATTCAGGAGCTGATGTGTTTAGTAAGTGCTCAGTAGAGCAAAGATTTTATTTTGTTTGATTTGCTTTTGATGCTGCTGTCTCACCACTTGGAGACAAGTAAACAGGCAAATACTTAAATTATACTCCTCCTGTGTGTAAGTGTCTCTGCAACCTAGAAGGCCGATCCCAAGACAGAAAGTACAAAACATTAAAGGATTAGTAATGTATGTATTTAACTTCCTGCTATAGTGTAGATTTTTAAAAAATATAGTATATGGAGAAAGTCCCATCTCTCGAACCTTTACGATTTTAGAGATATTCACAGCTAAAGTCCTCCCCCCATGTCAGCTGTAAAGCTGACAGAAGGAGATCTGTGTTAGGCGACTCGAGGAGGCTCTTTAGCAGAGACGAAATTACACTATTTAAAAAGAACTACTTCAAACCAGGCACACTTTGTAGACCGTTCCAATGAAGTAATTCTTTTTGAATAGCGCAATTTCGGCTCTGCTGAAGAGCCACCGGCTAGTCTCCAGACCGGGATCTCTTGCTGTCAGTAGAACGCTGATGTCAGGAGGAGGGGAGGAGAGAAATTTAGCTGTGAATATATCTCAAACCATAAAGGTTTGAGAGATAGGACTTTCTCCATATACTATATTTTTTTAACATCTACAATATAGCAGCAAGTTAAATACAGGCATTACTAACCCTTTAAAGAGTAATTTTATCAAAATATATGTACACACAAACAGATCTCTGTCAGTATTTCATCACAAAGCTGCACCTGTTAGGTCTGTCTGTCACTACAAGTCACACAACTGCATGTCTCATTCCGTGTTCTTGTTGCAGCAAAGTGACCCAACCTGTGAATTGGCATTCCAATTATCATACTGTATTATGAACCTGAGATAGGGAAGGTTCAGACAGTCACTGTATGACTCTGGCCAAAGACTATGCACTTCAGGCAAAGGTGCCACTTTTCTGAAGAATTTACGTAATACTTAGAGGTGTGTCATGAGTTTAAAGTCATGGATGTATTGTGGAAGATAGTAATTTTGAATATCAAATGTTTTTTTGCAATATGAAATCACTGAATATTAAGTGGTCAGAAATCTGGTACCTCTCGTGTTATGTAAGAGTATAATAGGGAGATTAACAAACAAAAGAAAAGTGAAGTCATTTGGGGCAAGTCAGTGCCACCACTGGGGAGAAATAAAACTTCCCCAACTTCACATTTATATCAGTTGTGATTTTTAACTCCCTAAAATATATATATATTTTTTACCTTCTATGCAAGGCCCTAAGATTGGTGTCTGGACACTGCTTTTCTCCAACTGGTATTTTTAACGCCTTGAGTAGCTGGTTTAACTTATATTTTGTCACTAGGGGGCCAACAGGTTGGTAGTATATCATATGGAGCTCAAAAATGTAACTAGGTTTGGGTGATCTCATATTCTGCCTATAGTGGAGATTTTTTATGTTGCTGTTTCCCATTCCCTGGCCCTGATGGTAGTTGAATGTTGCACACCCCTCTGGTCCTTGAAAGGTTAAATGAGTATGTAGTTCTCTGTCACATACAGAATGCTATCCAGCCAACAATGGAAAATCTTCCTTTTTCCTCTGTTTCCTATCCACGGCATAGAGTGGGCTTTGGCTCCGCCTTCCAGCTGGGTAGGACCAATTGATTTTCTTTAAATCCACTTGCTACCTCTCCTCTGCAGCTATTTGGTCCTACCCAACTGGTGGACGGAGGCTATGCCTCACTCTGTCTGTTACATACTGCCATATTGCGTTACACAATGCGTCTGCCTAATCGCGGGCACATTACCTAAAAACGGGATCATGCACGCTGTCTGCATCTGGTAGAGGTTGAAATCTGGCTATTCGCATGGTGATCGGCCACTTCTCCCCACGCTGCTATTCTACTACTGGGTTGTCAGCGCCCGCACGTGCCCGCTCACAGCAAGTCAAGCCACAGGCAGGAAGAATGTCATGAAGCGTTCCAGAGTTGGAACGCACGCGGGGCATGAGGCATCCGGTTAAGAGGATGGATAAAAGCAGCGACTATGCTCTCAGCAGACAGGTATGTCCCTTATAATATAAGTTGATAAAGCTCTCCTTTTGCTAGTATTTAGCCTTGTGCATGTATATTTTGTAGTGGCTGTTCCAGATCTTGTCTTCCTCAGCTAAACTGCTAAAAATGTCAACATCCAAGGATTCTAAGGCTGACAAACAGAAAGCAGCAGAATCATCTAAAGAGGACAAGTCAGGGACAAAAGAGAAACCATGTGCTGGCTGCAATAATATGTTTCCTATCAATGACCCTGCTAAGCTGTGTACTGCATGCCTGCAACAAGATGCTGGAGGTAATGTACCAGTCCAGTTCCAGGACTTTCTGTCCTGGATGAAAACCTCCATGCAGGACTCCTTCGCATCAATGCAAGAGGCAGCCAGGAAATGCCCCAGAACATCAGACCCAGACGAAGGTCCGTCAGGAACACAGGATGAATATGATGTTACTTATATTGACATCGAATCTGCAGCACCATCTGCTGAAGAAGGTGAGCTTGTGGAAGAATCCGGTAGCTTCAGCATCGACAAAATGGACCACCTAGTGAAGACTATGAGAAAAACTCTAGGACTAGCGGACGCCCCAAAGGATCTAAATGTTCTGGACGCGGCATTTGTGGGGTATAAAAAGGCCGTACCTCAGTTTCCAGTCCATAGCTCAATTCATGACATAATAGAGAGTGAATGGAAACAGACGGAGAAAAGAGGGGCCATCTCAAAACGGTTTCACTGTATGTACCCCTTTGCTGAAGAAGAAACAGCTAACTGGTACACGCCACCCACTCCTGCGATGCCTCATTAGACAACATTCGTCTCCTGGCAAGATCATCATTTCTCTCCGTGACAGCCAGACGAGCTATGTGGATCAAAGCATGGGAAGCTGACCCCTCATCTAAGAACAAACTTGTCTCCCTTGCCTTCGCAGGAGCCAAGTTATTCGGGGATCAACTGGATTATATCATTAAAAGATCTTCAGGTGGAAAGAGACAATTCCTACCACAAGACAAAAAGATAAGAAGATCTCCAGGAAGATCGGGCCAGTTCAGACGACAGTCCTTTAGTGAGCCCCGAAGTTATAGACCAGGTAGAGGTTATGACCAGAGGAAGAGAGGTGCTAAAATCTCCCAGAGGCCTGGAAATCGCAGGGATTTCCAGAGAAGAGGAAGTTTCCCCAATGAAACCCGTCTCCCCCCTTCTCCTCCAGTAGGGGGCAGGCTGAAGGAATTCCATTTGGCCTGGTCTCTCATCCATCCATACAAATGGGTAAGGGAAGTTATCCAGAAGGGGTAGTTCAAGACTGCCCCCATTCCACATCGCTTCCAGACTTCCAAGTTGAGACAGAAGTCAAGAACCCAGCAGATGAAAGCAGCCTTACAATCCCTATTGATCAACAGAGTGATAGAAAAGGCTCCTCCTCATCAGAGACGCTACCTCACATCCATCTCCAAGATAAAATCAACTATTAGGGAGACGATACCTCCGTGGGATCTTAACTTAGTGTTACAACAATTGGCCTCTCACCCCTACTTTGAGCCTCTTCAACAGGTATCATTAAAATGTCTGACGCTGAAGACTGCATTTCTCATTGCAGTGCCATCAGCAAGGAGAGTTAGCGAGCTACAAGCCCTGGTAGCTAAATCTCCCTTCATCACCTTTCACCAAGATAAAGTGGTACTGCTTCCCAAACCCTCATTTCATTCAAAGGTGATTTCATAATTTCACCTTCATCAGGATATAGTACTTCCTTCCTTTTGACCAAATACAGTACATGAACTGGAAAAACGATTACACAACCTGGACTTATACATGACTATATTTCCATAGCATATGAAACTGCAGGTTAGGACCCTCCTCAAGGTCTTAAGGCCCACTCAACTCGAGCTATGTCAACCTCCTGGGCCCTCAAAGCTGCAGCTTCTCCAGAAGACATATGTAAAGCAGCCACTTGGGCTTCAGTCTCTATATTCATTAAACATTACAGACTGGACCTACAAGCATCTGCGGAAACCAAGTTCGGACGGAAGGTGCTTGAAGCAGAAGAACTTTTTGCTACCCACCACTCCTTGGGTACTGCTCTGGTAAGTCCCACTCTATGCCGTGAATAGGACACAGAGGAAAAGTGAAATTTACTCACCGATATTTGTATTTCCTCTGTGCCCTTCCACGGCAACCCACCCTAGGTAATTACGGTATCTGTATCCGTTCCTCAGCATACATTACCTACTATGTTCAGATGGATTATGGTTGGCTATCTCTAATCTATTCTATCTTTCAGCTTGGACAACTGTATAACTGCAGTGGAGAGGTAGTAAGTGAATTTAAAGAAAATCAATTGGTCCTACCCAGCTGGAAGGCGGAGCCAAAGCCCACTCTATGCCATTGAAGGACACAGAGGAAATACAAATATCGGTGAGTAAATTTCACTTTTCCTCTGTGTCCTATTCACGGCATAGAGTGGGACTTACCAAAGCAGTACCCAAGGAGGGGTGAGTAGCAGAAATTCAGATCTGGATGGCTGCTTCAAGCACCTTCCGTCCGAACTTGGTGTCCGCAGATGCTTGTAGGTCCAGTCTGTAATGTTTAATGAAGCAAAAAGTTCAGATCTGGATGGCTGCTTCAAGCACGTTCTGTCCGAACTTGGCATCCTGTTGTCTCCCATGAATGGACCATAGTCCATAAACTGCATCTTTACTGCTTTTCCACAGGAACAAAGTAAAGGTTCAGTAAGCACAATCTGCATGGTGGTCTATGGGGCTGCTGGCTGACTTTTCACATGAGTGTTTCTGGAGTTTGATGTGGGCATCCACTAATAATATTGATTGGTGCTTTTGGGCCTTCTGTCACACACTTCTCCTGTGTCTGAATTGGTGGTGGAATGCATGAGAAGATGTGTGACAGAACTATAGCAGAAGGCTGCCACAGTTATGTCTCCATTGTGAGAGTCCTTATAGGGGAACTATACCTATTAATAGGTGCCTCACAATTTCTTTAACATAATTAGTTAATTAAAAAGTAGTAATTATCTAATTATATAGGTTGTGCATAGCATCGGAGGTTGCCTGCATTTTCTGAACCCCATTTTAGCTCTGTATTTAGTTCTCACCTCCACACAATAAACAAAGGTCTTCATCTATGTGAATGAGATTATCCATATGTAACAGCCCTACCCATGGAATTTAAGAATGTTTTCAAATAGTGACATACCACTTTACCTCAATAGACAGGGCTAATATTTTACATACAACATTCTCCATCTCTGTTTCCAGACTTGTTCTTTCTGATGCCTCATGAAATGGAAGATGTGTACATGACAGGATCAAGAACAGTGTATAAAAAAAGCTATAAATTGGAACTCAGTAAGGCAACACCTGCCAAAAGCTGTTTTTCAACACAATGTTGCATTTGTTTCACTGCTGTTGATTTGATGGGTAAAGAACTGCCAAACTGTTTCATTGCTGTGTCATTTGGATCTCAAACATTTAAAAGGTAGCGCTCGTGATCACTGCCCCTTGGCAGGTCTGGTCCTGTGATAGCAGACTGGCAGAGAAACATATCAGCAGGAGAAGAAAACAGGGGTCTGAAAGTGGCCCCTAGTGCTCTTCTTTAATAGAAATAATTAATGTATCACAGATCAAGTCAAGTGGGGTTTGATCGCATTCTCAATAGACTGCTAGTGATTGGTTTACAAACCTAACCATAGTAATCAAGGGGACTGGGTATGTAGCCACTGAAGTATGTGAACTAGCAACAAAATTCCTTACTGTGTCATGCATGTTACCCAAGTCGGCAGTTGTCTGACCATCCCCCAATCAGGATCAGTTTTAGGCATGCACAGTGCACTCGATAGTTTCTTTTCAAATGAGAAAGTGTGGTGACAGGTGTCAAATGAAGGCATGTGTGTGATTTGTATATTAACCCCTTAGATGCTAGAGACGTCTCTAACACATTGTGGAAGAATCAATTGGAAACAACTCTAGCATCTTAGGGATTAAAGTTTACCAGAATTGCCACTTTTGTGAGAGAATATCAGTTTTCATGTTAGTGGTATATGATTTGATATTGACATTAAATCCATTTCTATCAAACAGTAGGTAAAATACCTAGTAGTTGCCAACCTTAAGTTCTTAAACCAGATATTATTCAAATGCTGAATATGTTGAAAACGTAGAAACAAACATATTTATTACTAACGGGTGTAAAAGTCCGTGTACACGGACTAAGGTCCGGGTAATGTGAACCATTTGAGTGCCAGAGGGGTATGCAACGCATTGCACTACACAATGCAGTCTTGGGTTGCCTCACTCACGCGATGCAGTCATGCATAGTAAAGACTGCCCGAATGCACACAGTCTCTGCTGCGCATGACTGCATCTTGACAAACATCCTAGCAAATTATTATATAGGAATATTTGATGCTATGTATTTTTGGGAGTCGGTTGGATGGTGTGCGAGTGTTGTTTTTAAAGGGGCATTGTCTCCTAGAGGGGAAAACACTTTACGTAATAAATACTCTATTGGGGAGCTGATCAATGACACTCCTAAGTGGCCTTACAAAAGTAAAAAAAGAAGTTTTTGATATTTTCACAATTTTCTGAATACCTCCAGGGTCTCTTTAACTAGTTTCCAACTCACTCTGTCCTTTTTTCTTTTAAATCTTCCACTGATAGAGGAAAGTGAGCTGGCCAGGTTTTCGCAAAAGCTGAGCCAGTCCCTAGTCTGAGCTGACTCGCCCTCAGCACAAGTCCCCATGCACGTCCAGAAGGGCCCTGCGAGGACCCACTACCAGAAGGGGAGGATGTACTATAGCCAGTTCTGACTCGCACTCCTGCCTCTCATAGAGAGTCAGACAGACAGACTGGCATTTGGCTCGAGCCCAGCTCTCCCAACATTATCCTGTGATGATCAAAAATCAACCCACTTTTGAAAATGTGAAAGAAAAACATGAGCTGAGAGAACTGGGTAGGATTTTAGCTGCTGATATCACCAGATGTGGTTTGTTAAGAGATATGGACTAAAGGCAGTTCATAATGTACAGGAAACTGTAGGTACAGTGCAAAATATATAAATAAATAAGCGGACTTCTTTTTAAAGGATAATGGACAAACAAAACAAGTAAATGAAAAAGCAGCTTACCATACATTATGAATCTTAGCCATATGCAGATAGGCATCTGTGTCAAGGACTTGATACCCTGGTAAAAAGCCATTTGCAAAGCCAGGAAAGCATTTTTGTTCACATGAAATCAGGTATAAAATACAGTGGGACATCTTAAAAGCAAAACTATTAATTTAATAAGCAGTTTAAAGGCAGCAGATTATAGCATTACACACCCCATGTACTGCCTTTTTACTGCCTATTACATTCATTCTATATTTTTGATTTTAAGTCCCCCCGCTGTCATTTATATACTCTATCATCAGGAACTGTGCATATTTTCATAAAATATACTTACTAGGTTATTACCATAGCTGAGTACTCTTAAAATGGGCTGACCCTGAGATCTTAGAACTATTGACCCTTAAACCTCCCAATAACATACATTCTAGTTGATATCGCCCTACTTGCTCTAACCAAGAGATGTGTTAGTCAGTCCGTATGGACTGCAATTTGGAGATCTCACTGCTGGAACACACATAAGACTTCTCCCTTTGCCTTTCTGTTACAATTTGTACTAATTTATAAACAAAAGAAGCAGTTATTTGGTGCAGCTCATGCAGTGGGTAACACTTCTCTCTCATCCTAAGAACTAGTCCCTTTGTCCTTTGATTTGGTTCTAAACCCTGAAAGTTCCAAGTATGGAATTGCTTCTGTTCCGTGGAGACACTTATTCCTAGGGCATATTTCTCTTTTAACCCCTTTGGGACAAGAGGTCTGCAAGGGGTTAAAGGGACACAAAATTAAAACTAATGAAAACCTAACAATTATCCCCTGGGATAACTGAGGCATCTTCAAAATATAACAAAAATATACCAGGTTGCTAAATATGCCTCATACAGAATAGATATAATGGGTGTGTCAAATGGTACTTTCCTTATATCATTCATATGTATACATCTCAATATTTCAAATGGCCAAAGAGGGACACTTGTGTTTTAGCTGGTGATGCTGGGGGGATGGAGCATTAGCAATAATTTTAGACGTTGTTTAATGACCTACTGACACCTCTTTGTGTAGCTGAATAAATTATTTAGAGCAAGACTAAAGTATTTTATTTACACATACTAATTTATAAACACATATGCTAAAGTTTATACAAACATTAAAGGGTTAGTAATATCTTATTTTCTCTGTCGTCCAATACAGGTTACTGGTAACTTTGGGTAGGCGATCCACCCCTTTAAGTAGGCAGGAACAATTCTAGAAATGACTGCAGGGGGTGGAGCCTACCTTCCCTCCTTGGCTGCAGCTAGCCAACCAACTCCAGAAAGATTTGTTCCTTGGTGAAGACACAGGCAAGAGAACAGTTCTGCTATAGCCTTAGAAACTTTTTTATTTTTCTGTTAGATATGGAATACTACCATTAGGCGGATTACCCTATCACGGCGCCCGTGATCTAGGCGACATTCTGTCCGTCTTGCTATTGCTGCTTTCCTATTGGCTGCGCTGTATTGCTCCACCCGGTGACAGCCTTTTTATACCCTGGGCTGTCACTCTGCAGTTGTCCTTTCGTGGTGTACCTGATGCCTAGCGCTAGTTTTGCTGTCTTGATAACAGTGTATGACCCCGGACTGCCTGACCATGTCATTGTCTCGTTCCTGACTCTGTGTACCGATTCAGATTGGCTGACGTTACTGCTTCCTGTTCTGACCGGGCCTGGCTGACGATCCTGCTCCGTGTACCGACCCGGCGAGACCGACGATCCTGCTCCGTGTACCGACCCGGCGAGACCAACGATCCTGCTCCGTGCACCGACCCGGCGAGTCTGAGGTTCCTGCTCCGTGTACCGACCCTGCTTGGCTGACATTCCAGTGCTGTGTACCGAATCGACTTGGCGGTGGTTCCTGCTTTCTCTGTGCCCGGCTGGGCTTTCAATGGACTGTTCCTGCTGCTGCCTGCCTGGCACCGTTTCCACATTATTGGGCCTCTCTTCAGTCCGGTACTCCGGTGGCCAGTTCTATTCTGTCCGTGGGTCAGAGTCTCATTGTGCTCCCACACCGTGCTGCAATCGCTTGGTCTATACTTGGTTTAGTTGGGTGCGTACGGTGGTTGCGTTATCCAGACCATAGCGCTATTAACCCCTTCGGGAGAGGTGCTTCGTTCCGTTACTGCTACCCTGGTGCTGTTGGGCTCCGTTACTCTGTGCGGTTGAGTCTCCATTTGGTTCCGTTGAGCACTTCCGGTTGCCATCCATTTTATACTATCGCACATTAACCCTTGAGGGTAGTACGTGCACACGGTGCTAGATAGTCTCGGTAGGACCTCCGTTCTGGCACGAGCTCTGACCAGTCTTGTGAAGTCGTCGGTGGGCGTCCACTTTAGCAGCCTCTTTACAGGTGATCCCTGCCTGTTGTTTGCAGTCCTGTCACTGTCACCCCCTCTGCCTATAGGCGACATTGGGCCTTCGCTATACTCTCACTTTGCCAGTGGCTCCACTGGCCTCATTGGACTTTCATACACTGTATCAATCTAGTTTACCTGACCTGTGTCAGTATTGTGTGTGTTATCCATACTGGACCCGTGTGGGTTAACTTGCTTGTAACCTGTCCTGTGTCAGTTACTGCTGTTGTTACTGGACCAGCAAGGGTTACCTCATTCCTTGTGTTCTTTAATAAAATTGTGTTTACCAACATCTACCATGTCTGAGTGTACTGAACAGTAGCATACCCTACCTGACAATGCACTTAGATGTGGCTTGCTCAGTATCCAGGTGCTTTTTGTGGACCTTAAGCCCTGAGGGGGAAAATCTTGATTCCAAGTGCTTCCCCAGGAGTTACCCACTGAGGTTACTTCTTACTACATGGTAATCTGAAGACAGAAGATCTGCAGGAAAGGTGAGCAATAGTGATGAGCGAGCATGCTCGGCCGAAGCTCGGTTCGGCTCGAGCATCGCTCTGCTCGGCACATGGCGGTACTCGTACGAGTACCGCATGTGCTCGCCCGCCATGTTCAGGTCTCCTCCCCGCACGTTTCGTGGCTGCTGCGCAGCCAATAAACGTGCGGGGAGGCTCTGACATCAGTGTAATGCCAGCAGCCATGTTGGCTGCTGGCATTACACTGATTGGCTGGCCAGAACTCGTGATCGGGTGCTGTATAGCACCCGACTCGCGAGTTCTGCTCATTCTCAGCCAGGGAGAGATGCGATCAGGCAGGGAAAGTCAGTGTAGGGAGAATAAAAGTGTTGGTAGTAGTTCAAGACCCAAAAGTCCTTTTTAGGACTGTTGTGTGTGGGGGCAGCATTTATATTTTGTTTGGGGGGGCACAATTTCATTTTTTTTTTAAGGTGGGATATTAGTAAGGTGACATTATACTAGGTGCACAGGGACAAATATTGTACAACGCAGTGACAAAAAGGGCCATTTTAAACGTGTGCCTAGCCATACATTATTGCCACATTCTGTTTAGTGTGCAAATTCACAAATTAGCGTCACATTCTGTTCACTGTGCCTAGCCGCAGATTAGCGTCACATTCTGTTTATTGTGCCTAGCCGCAGATTAGCGTCACATTCTGTTTAGTGTGCAAATTCATAAATTAACGTCACATATTCCGTTCACTGTGCCTAGCCGCAGATTAGCGTCACATTCTGTTTAGTGTGCCTAGCCGCAGATTAGCGGCACATTCTGTTTAGTGTGCAAATTCACAAATTAGCGTCACATTCTGTTCACTGTGCCTAGCCACAGATTAGCGTCACATTCTGTTTAGTGTGCCTAGCCGCAGATTAGCGCACATATTGTTTAGTGTGCAAATTCATAAATTAACGTCACATATTCCGTTCACTGTGCCTAGCCGCAGATTAGCGTCACATTCTGTTTAGTGTGCCTAGCCGCAGATTAGCGGCACATATTGTTTAGTGTTCAAATTCACAAATTAGCGTCACATTCTGTTTAGTTTGCCTAGCCGCAGATTAGCGGCACATTCTGTTTAGTGTGCAAATTCACAAATTAGCGTCACATTCTGTTCACTGTGCCTAGCCGCAGATTAGCGTCACATTCTGTTTAGTGTGCCTAGCCGCAGATTAGCGGCACATATTGTTTAGTGTGCAAATTCATAAATTAACGTCACATATTCCGTTCACTGTGCCTAGCCGCAGATTAGCGTCACATTCTGTTTAGTGTGCCTAGCCGCAGATTAGCGGCACATATTGTTTAGTGTGCAAATTCATAAATTAACGTCACATATTCCGTTCACTGTGCCTAGCCGCAGATTAGCGTCACATTCTGTTTAGTGTGCCTAGCCGCAGATTAGCGGCACATATTGTTTAGTGTGCAAATTCACAAATTAGCGTCACATTCTGTTTAGTGTGCCTAGCCGCAGATTAGCGGCACATATTCCGTGTAATATGAAGAAGGCGGGTAAAAAGGGACGGGGAAGTGGACGTGATCCTGATAGTTCAGGGCGCGGGTCAGGACGCGTAGAAACTGTGCCTGGTGCCAGAGCACAAGAAAGAAAGACATCCACCATACCTAGCTTCATGTCTCAGTTTACAGGGCGTCGCAGGACATCACTCTCGAGGTCAGACCACTGTGAACAGGTGGTCGGTTGGATTTCAGCTGATACTGCTTCCAGTCGGTTAAGCACCACCCTGTCTTCCACCAAGTCCACTCTCAGTAGCCAAGAGTCTGGTCAACATAATCCTCACCCTGATCATCCTTCCTCCCACCATAGAGGGTCTGGCCAAAGAAGTGATCCCACACTGGGATATAGTGAGGAGCTCGTCTCATCACCAATCCTTGATTTGAACCTCTCTCCAAGCACGCTTGCAGAGGAACATGAGATCTTGTGCCCTGATTCACAACCTCTAGAGGGTACCCAATCACAAGAAGATGACAGAGGGGAACAGCATTTAAGGTCAAAGGAAGTGGATGATGATGATGAGACACAGTTGCCATCAAATCAACCACAATTACTGTCTCAAGACCTTGATGAGGAGGATGATACACAGTTGTCAATGACTGAGTATGTGGTGGGATCAAGAAATGAGGAGGATGATCAGAGTGAGGAAGTGGAGGAGGACTTGGTGGACGATGAGGTCACTGACCCCACCTGGGAAGGTGGAGAGCCGAGCGATGACAGCTGTCCTGAGGGTGAGCCATCTGCAGCACCGCAACAGGCTGGAAGAGGCAGTGGTGTGGCTAAAGAAAGAAGGCGGACCGCACCAAACCGGCCCGCAAATGTTCCACGGAGCACCCCCTTGCGTAAATCTCCCTTGCCAAGGGCTAGGTGTTCCGCGGTATGGCGTTTTTTTAAGGAAAGTGCGGACGACAAAAAAATTGTAGTTTGCAACCTGTGCCACACCAGAATGAGCCGAGGCATGAACACTAGAAACCTCACCACCACCAGCATGATCCGACACATGGCATCCAAGCACCGTAATAAGTGGGAGGAACGCCCGGATCGCCAATCTGTGTCTGCAGGCCACACCACTGCCTCCTCTTCCCCTGTTTTCGGTGCCGGCCAATCGCCTGTCGAAGGCACAGGCCCGCATACCTCCCGCCCTGCACCTGTACCATCTGAAGCACCATCAGCGACCACATCCACTTCCCTGTCCCAGCGCAGCGTCCAAATGTCGTTACCCCAGGCATTTGAGCGCAAGCGAAAATACCCAGCCACCCACCCACAGGCCATAGCACTAACCTCACACCTTTCCAAATTACTGGCCATCGAAATGCTGCCATTTAGGCTTGTGGAGACTGAGTCCTTCTGCAGCCTGATGGCAGCAGCTGTCCCTCGGTACGCAGTCCCCAGCCGCCACTACTTTTCCCGGTGTGCCGTCCCTGCCTTACACCACCATGTGTCCCTTAACATCACCCGTGCCCTGACCAACGCAGTTACTGGGAAGGTCCACTTAATGACTGACACATATAGTTACATATAGTTACATAGTAATTTAGGTTGAAAAAAGACTTGCGTCCATCCAGTTCAACCCTTTTCCTATTCCTGTTTACCATCGCTGACCCAAAAGAAGGCATCTGACTCAAAATGGCAATCAGATTTCTCCCTGGATCAACAAGCCCTAACTAAATATTAATCCCAATACTAACGTGCATAGCCCTCTATGTTATGCTCTTTTAAATAAGTATCCAGGCCCCTTTTAAAGACATCTAATGTATTTGATAGCACCACCTCCTCCGGAAGTGCATTCCATACCTTTATTGTCCTTACTGTAAAGAAACCCTTCCGCTGTTGTAGATTAAATCTCCTTTCCTCAAGTCTAAGCGGGTGGCCCCTTGTCCTGTGTACTGTTCTGTTAATGAACAGGTCTTTTGAAAGCCCTTTATATGGGCCTTGAACATATTTATATAGTGTTATCATATCCCCTCTAAGACGCCGTTTCTCTAGTGTGTACAAGTTTAACTTTTCTAGTCTCTCTTCATAACTAAAACTTTCCATTCCCCTTACTAGTTTTGTAGCCCTCCTCTGCACTCTCTCTAGTTCCATAATGTCCTTCTTCAGAAAGGGCGCCCAGAATTGAACAGCATATTCTAGGTGGGGTCTTACCATGGACCTGTAAAGAGGCATAATTATATCTTCCTCCCTTGAGTCAATACCCCTTTTGATACATGCCAATATCTTATTGGCCTTTGCAGCTGCCAGCTGGCACTGCATGCTACTGCTAAGTCTATTGTCTACCATTACTCCTAAATCCTTTTCATTAGTAGATTTCCCCAGAGAAACACCATTTAAACTATATGTTGCATTTTTATTATTATACCCAAAATGCATAACTTTACACTTGTCTATATTGAATCTCATTTGCCATTTGCCTGCCCAGTTACTCAATTTGTCCAAATCCTCTTGTAATGAAGACACATCGAGTTCAGACTTTATTACCTTACTTAATTTTGTGTCATCGGCAAACACTGATACATGGCTTCCTATGCCCTCTGGGAGGTCATTAATAAACAAATTAAAAAGAAGAGGACCCAGGACAGATCCCTGAGGCACTCCACTTATCACGTTTATCCAACTGGAGAACTTGCCATTTACTACCACTCTTTGCATTCTATCTTTCAGCCAATTTCCAATCCACACACAAACATTTTCCCCTAGTCCTATTTCATTCAATTTGTACAGTAACCTCTTGTGCAGAACTGTATCAAATGCCTTGGCAAAGTCTAAATAGATCACGTCAACCGCCGCTCCCTCATCTATATTATTACTTACTTTTTCATAAAAGTCGATCAAGTTCGTTTGACAAGACCTATCTTTCACAAAGCCATGTTGGCTATTGCTAATGATATTCATGTTCCAGCAGAATTCTTGAATATATTCCCTTAGCAATCTTTCAAACAGCTTCCCTACCACAGATGTCAAGCTTACGGGTCTGTAGTTTCCTGGCTGGGACTTTGATCCCTTTTTAAATATGGGCACCACATCTGCTTTACGCCAATCCATGGGCACCATACCAGAAATAAAAGAATCCCTGAAAATCAGATATATCGGTCTGGCCAGGGTCTGGCTTAGCTCTTTAAGTACCCGTGGGTGTATACCATCTGGCCCTGGAGCTTTGTCTACCTTGACACCATTCAATTGTTTTAACACTTTTTCTTGTGATAGCCAGTCCCATGCTTGCTGTGCCTGTTCTGTAAAAGTAGTTTGCAGATTCTTGTCCAATGGGTGTTCCTTGGTAAAAACAGAAGAAAAGAAATTATTTAAAATATCTGCCTTCTCTCTGTCCCCTTTGACCATCTCACCCGTTTCCGATAACAAGGACCCAACATTATCAGACTTTAATTTTTTGCCATTTATGTATTTGAAGAATTTTTTTGGGTTGCTTTTGCTCTCCTTAGCAATATTTTTTTCATTCTCCAGTCTAGCTAATTTAATAGCCTTTTTACAGGTTTTGTTGACATTTTTGTATTTTGCAAATGCCTCTGCTGATCCCTCAGCTTTGTAATGTTTAAATGCCGCTTTCTTGTTATTTATTTCATGAATTACTTTACTTGTTAGCCACATTGGTTTTAATTTGCTTCTTTTGTATTTGTTTCCAACAGGGATAAATTTATATGTGTATTTTTGCAATGTTATTTTGAAGGCATTCCACTTACCTTCTGTGTTTTTTCCTGAAAATATTTTATCCCAGTCAACGAGACCAAGGGATGAATTAAACCTGCTAAAGTTGGCCTTTTTAAAATTCAGTGTTTTGGTGGAACTCATATCAACTTGTTTTTTTGAATTAATCTCAAACGATACCATGTTATGGTCACTATTCCCCAAGTGCTCCCTTACTTGGATGTTAGAGATAAGTTCTTCATGGTCAGTTATTACCAAATCCAGACATGCATTCCCTCTGGTTGAGGTCTGCACTAGTTGTGACAAAAAATTGTCATTCAACAAGTTCAGAAACTTGCTGCTTTTAGCAGAGTTAGCTGTTCCATTTTTCCAGTCTATTTCTGGATAATTAAAATCCCCCATAATTATAGTTCTCCCTATTTGGGAAGCCTTTTGGGACAAGTGCTTGTGGCCAGGGACGCTACATTTCCCTGACGGCACACTGGGTGAATGTCGTGGAGACTGGGAGCGACTCGGACCCTGGGATGGCACAGGTGCTACCCACGCTGAGGATTGCGGGCCCTACCTCCATCAGGGTTTCCGCCAGCACCTACGTTATTGGCTCCTCCTCCTCCGTTTCCACCTCCAAATTCTCTGCGCGCAGCGCCACTCACCCATCAGCCGGTAGCTGGAAGCAGTGTAGCACTGCAGTGGGGAAGCGTCAACAGGCCGTGCTGAAGCTGATCTGCCTTGGGGACAAACAGCACACGGCCTCAGAGCTGTTGCAGGGGATTAGTCACCAGACCGAGCAGTGGCTCTCGCCACTCAACCTGCAACCAGGCATGGTTGTGTGTGATAATGGGCGTAACTTGGTGGCGGCTTTGGAGCTCGGCAAGCTCACACACGTACCATGCCTAGCGCATGTATTTAATTTAGTGGTTCAGCGATTTCTAAAAACCTACCCCAATTTGCATGATCTCTTGACGAAGGTGCGCCACATGTGTGCACATTTCCGTAAGTCATCTACAGCTTCAGCCGGCCTGTTGAAGCTGCAGCAGCGCTTACAATTGCCAGCTCACCGGCTGCTGTGTGACGTGAGCACGCGCTGGAACTCCACCTTCCACATGTTGGCCCGGCTTTGTGAGCAGCAGAGGGCAGTAGTGGAGTACCAGCTGTTACACGGTCGTCGCCTCTCCGTTCAACTTCCTCTAATCAGAAGTGAGGAGTGGGAATGGATGTCAGACCTCTGTGAGGTTTTACGCAATTTTGAGGAATCGACACAGATGGTGAGCGGCGATAACGCTATTATCAGTGTAACCATCCCACTTCTGTGTCTACTGAAACGCTCGCTGCTCACAATTAAAACCAACGCTTTGCATGTGGAAGAGGTGGAAATGGGGGAGGAAGAGCTTACACTAGGTGATAGCCAGAGCACCCTCACTTCGTCTTCTCAGCGACAATTGGAGGAGGCGGAGGAGGAGGAAGACACGGTTGCCTCCGCTACAGAGGGTAGCCATGGAACTTTATTTCCATCTCTTCAGCGTGGGTGGGCAGAAGAGGAGGAAGAGGATGAGGAGATTGAGAGTCATCCTCCTGGTGAGGACAGCGAAATCTTGCCTGTTGGTACTCTGGCACACATGGCTGACTTTATGTTAGGCTGCCTTTCCCGTGACCCACGCGTTATACGCATTTTAGACAACACGGATTACTGGGTGTTCACCCTTCTGGACCCCCGCTACAAAGAGAATTTCTCATCTCTCATTCCTCCGGTGGAGAGGACAAGCAAAATGGTGCAATACCAGAAGGTTCTTGTCGAAAAATTGCTCCAAAATTTTCCATCTGACAACGCTGGCGGCAGAGTACGTGCTACCTTGGCCAACCGAGAAGGGGAGAAAAGGGGAGCACACAGCAGTTCCGACAAAGGCAGGGCAACACTCTCCAAGGCGTGGGACACCTTCATGACACCCCGCCAGCACCCTCACCCTGATGCGCAGCCTAGTGTCACAAGGAGGGAAAAGTTTTGGAAGATGGTGAAGGAGTACGTAGCAGACCGTGTCAGCGTCCTCAATGATCCCTCTGTGCCTTACAACTACTGGGTGTCCAAGCTGGACACGTGGTATGAACTGGCACTCTACGCCTTGGAGGTGCTGGCCTGCCCTGCTGCCAGCGTTCTGTCTGAGCGGGTATTTAGTGCTGCTGGTGGCATCATAACAGATAAGCGTATCCGCCTTTCCACCGAAAATGCTGATAGGTTGACACTTATAAAAATGAACAAGGCCTGGATTTCCCCTGACTTCTCCACTCCACTGGAGGAAAGCCCCGGGTGAACATAAAGTCACTTTAGATATGTTATTTACAATGATGGGAATACTCTGTATTCCCATTCACCCCTTCCACCCAAAAAACGGGTATATGGTTGACTCTTAATCTTCTCATCCTCCTCCTCTTCCATATGCCCAGTGATATAATTTTTATATAGGGCCAGCTCATCAGCGGGCCCAGTGATATAATTTTTATATAGGGCCAGCTCACCAGCGGGCCCTGTGATATAAATTTTATATAGGGCCAGCTCACCAGTGGGCCCTGTGATATAATTTTTATATAGGGCCAGCTCACCAGCGGGCCCTGTTTGACAATTTTTGTATAGGTCAGCTCACCAGCGGGCCTTCTCATATAATGTTTTATTGGGTCAGCTCTCTAGCGGGCCCTCTCATATAATGTTTTATAGCGTCAGCTCACTAGCGGGCCTTCGCATATAATGTTTAGGATGGTCAGCTCCGCAGCAGACCCTCACCCATAATGTTTTAGATGGTCGGCTCAGCAGCAGACCCTCATTCCTAATGTTTTAGATGGTCAGCTTAGCGGCATGCCCTCGCCCCTAATGTTTTAGAGGGTCACCAGCAGGCCATTAATCCTAATTTTTCAAGGCTGTGTATGATGCCCTCCTTTATGTGTAATAAAGGGTGTATTGGAGTGACATTTCAGTCTAATTTTTGGCAGCCCTTTCACTTAGTGCATAGGCTTTATGAGTGTTGGACCACTACCTGAACTATTGTACCACAATGTGAATGAGGCCCTCCATTTTGTGATATACAGGTTGTATCGGAGTGCCTCAGGTCCTCCCATTGAATTAAATAGGGCTGGGGTGTTCGACAAAGCAGAAGGTAGTTCTTGGCTTCATCCACTAAGTCACTTCGTCACTTTTACTCAATGGATCAGACCCCACTGTTCCGCCTATAAATTTTGGACTTAACAAGGGCAAACGGACATGTTGTAAAACCTGTGGTAGCTGCGGCCTCCGTTCCTGAATGCTGTACCTTACCCGGGCCATAACCACGTTGAACACCTGCTTTACGCTGCGCACGTTTCCCTCTTAATCATGGCCCCAGTTCCGAAAAATCGATGAAATTTTTTGCAGAATTTGCAGATGATATACAAGTAAATATACAGCAAATACTGTTTGGTAACAATTTTTCGCCTAAAGTCGTTTTTATCTTCCTTTTTGTGTGTTTTACGGTCAGTCTGTAAAAATGGCGTACTACAGGCGAAACATCGTTCCCAGCAGCGACGTTGGAGTCCAAGATGCATCCAGACATCCTCCCTATGCTGTCCCTGAACCATTTCTGTGGTGTTTCCATCATTTTCTGACCTTTTCCTATGAACCAGGCACCCTCCCCTCATCAGAGCAGGGGGTGCCTGGTGTAATGCTCGAGTCCTCCCATTGACTTCAATGGGGCTCGGGTGCTCGGCCGAGCACTCGAGCCTCCGGGGGCGCTCGGCCAGAGCACCCGAACACCCGAGCATTGGGGTGCTCGATCATCACTAGTGAGCAACCCTTTGAGTGCTGCAGGTCCAGTTGTCCCACAGTGCCCCTCCGCACAGGGGTTATTCCCATACCTGGGAAATTTTTATTGTTGTCTCCCCAGAGGGGAGTCCTCTGCTGTCATGGGTGGTGTGAAGAATGACGCATATTGAGTCAAAAAGGGGCGGGGCTTAATGTGAGTGCTTGAAAGAAGGCTGGGGGAAGGAGCAAAAGGGGGAGAAAAATTGGAAGTGGGTAGAGTTTCAGTAGAAACTCCCCACATCCGGAGGACTCGGCCTCTGCCCCAGAGACCCGGTAAAGCAGTGTCAAAACTGGAGTCTCTGGTGCAAATCCGGAGAGTTCCCAGGTATGGTTATTCCTGGGAGTTCTTATTGCACACTCCTGCACTCACTGGGTCTTTCTGTTATGTCTGTCAGTGTCTGGAGCAACTTTATGTGGTAAATTAACCCTTTAACTGCTGGTTGGCATCTTTTGGAGTGGTTATTGGCAATTTCCCTACTGGGTTCAGTGTTTTCTGGGTCTGATTACATGTTCTAGTGATGTTTCATGTATTTTTAGTTTTCAGTTCTAACTTTGACAAAATTGAGTTAAAGGCATGCTTTACCGCATAGACGCCATTGCTCCATTCACTTCTACGGGACTGTACAGTTTGGGACATATCTCTGCAACTGCTCAATGTAGCGACTTCAGAGATGGCTAATTTTAATTGTCTGACCTTGCTCTATCATCTGGTTCACTTTGAAAGTGTGTTGGGGAGTTCAGGGGGCTTTGGGCACTGTTGGTGTACTTTTTCTGGGAAAACTACATTTCCCATGAGCGCTTGCTTTGCACGCTTGTTTCTGATTGGCTACCGCCGTGGCAGCCATTTTGTGAGCTTTACAGAACGAGTATCCTACGCAGGGCTTGGACTCTCCTTCTCTCCTCTGCAGATTAACCCTTTGCCTGCCAGATAAGTGTATTTTAGCGATTTCTGGGGTGAAATTTAAATTTTACACACTGTAAATTGGATGATTAATCTGAACGTTGTTGACACTGTGAAAATGTCTACTTTGTTGGAGCTTGGAGCCAGGCCTAAGACTAAGGACGCTGGGGTCTCTGTATCCCCCATTGCGCATTGCTCCTCATGTCATACAGGGTTGCCTAGAGAATTCTCAGGTCATTTATGCCCAGCATGTTCTGATGTCCCTGAGTCTATCCCAGGGACCTCCAGCCATGCATTAGAGCCAGTTTGGGTGCAAAAGTTCAAGGCTGCTACCAGGGACCACAGGTCTACGTTGCAACTCTTTCCATCCCAGTTACAGGGGTCTTCCATTCCTGGCAGACCCCTTCCTCAGTCAGATCTTCCCTGCCCAAACTGCAAGGAGTACCTGACGTTTCAGATTCCTCTGAAGAGGAACTGTTGGTGGATTCAGATGTTGAGGAATGTTCTGCTGTGGGCTCCTCTCAATATTTTGGGGATCCTTTTGAGGTTGATCCAGAACCCTAGGCTGAGGGCCTGATCATGGCCGTCTTAAACATGCTAATCATTCCCCCAGTTCAGGAGGTTTCCTCAGAGTCCTCTGATGTATTCCAGGAGCCTATAAAGCCCCATACTTGTTTTCCACCTAACTCCACTCTGGACCGCCTAGTGGCTGATGAGTAGAAATATCCAGACAGAAAGCCTTCTGTCTCCAAGAAGTTTGCTAAGCTTTACCCCTTTTCTGAGGCGGCGCTTGCTCAATGGGTTCATCCCCCTAAGGTGGACACTCTTGTCTCAAGGCTATCTAAGTCTACCGCCTTACCAGTTTCTGATGCATCCTCTCTGAAGGACTGGACTGACAACAAGCTTGAAGTTTCCCTCAAGTCCAGTTTTGCCACTGTTGGTATTGCCATGCATCCAGCATTCGCTGTGGCACGCGTTAACCGGGCCATTGCAGTCTGGACTGAACAGCTCACCCTAGCTGTACGTCGGGGTGATTCATCTTCAAACATATTGCGGCTTCTTGCCAACATATCTGAAGCCCAGCACTATGTTTCTGCTACCTTATTTGATGCTATCCGTCTGGTGTCAAGGGTTTCCACCATGTCTGTGGTTGCCAGGCAAGCTCTTTGGCTCAAGATCTGGGCTGCTGACACCGCTTCTAAGAAAGCCTTGCTGTCCTTGCCCTTTCAGTGTACATCCTTATTTGGGCCAGATCTTAAAGATCTGGTTAGTGAGGCCACTGGGGGTAAGAGTACTCATCTGCCGTTAGTCCCCAGGAAGAAATCTCCTCTGAAGCGTAACAGGTTTTTTCGTCCCTTTCAGACTGAGACACGTCCGGCGAACCAGGTGATTCCCTCAGCTCCATGTCCCTCCTCCAAGCCCACACAGCAATGGAAGCCCAAGGTCTCCTCCAAGCCCAAGGCTTCCAAGTCTTCTCCGGCATGACTTGCCTAACCCGGGTCCCCATTCAGCTGTGGGTGGTCGTCTTCATCACTATCACATCATTTGGGAGGATTCAGTGGTGGACCCGTGGGTTTTAAAAAGTAGTGACGGAAGGGTACAGGATCCCTTTCGCCTCTCTTCCTACCTTTCGCTTTTTCCCCTCTCATATGCCCCAGGGCGTGGAAAAACGACGTCTTTTCTACGGCGCTATCCAGTCTCTTCCGGACAAGGATTTTTTGGAACCTGTTCCAGGTCAGGACAGAGGTACAGGTTTTTACTCAAACCTGTTCGTAGTGTCCAGGAAGGACGGCAGTTGTCATCCAATTTTGGACTTGAAGGATCTCAATTCCCTTGTGATCCGGTCTCATTATCACCAGGAGTCCCTGAGGACGGTGATTGCTGCTATGGTTCCAGGGGAATTTCTTGCTTCTCTGGACCTTCAGGACGCATATTTACATATCGCCATTCATCCAGAGAGCCAGCAGTATCTCAGATTTGCCTGCGACCAAGGGCATTTTCAGTTCTCAGCTCTTCCCTTTGGTCTGACTACAGCGCCTTAGGTCTTCAACCATGTCCTGGGAACCTTGGTGTCTGTCCTCCAATGGGATGGCATCAGAGTTACTTCATACATGGATGACCTGCTTCTGAAAGCCCCCCCCGTGGAACTTCTTCGTCAGCAGGTTCAGGACTGCATTCACGCTCTCACCCATCATAGGTGGATCATCAACTTGGATAAGTCGGATGTTGTTCCATCCCAGCGTCTGGTCTTCCTGGGCCTTCTCTTCGATACTCAGCAGAGCATGGTGTTTCTCACGGAGGAAGTGGCTCACCAGATCGCACACAGGGTTTCGGCTGTTCTAGCTCAAGAGCCAGTTCCTGCCAAGAAGCTATCCTCTCTGGTGGGGAAATTCATCTCCACCATGGAAGCAGTCCCCTTTGTCATGGCTCACACCAGGGAGCTCCAGCGGTTTGTGATCCAGGTACGCAAGGGTCAGCCGGACCTTCTGCAAACGTCAGTATCCCTCCCTCTTCATGTGGAACTGAGTTTGTTGTGGTGGCACGACCTCTCCAATCTCCTGAAGGGCAAGTCCTTCCTGATATCCTTCTGGACCACGGATGCCAGCCTCTCCGGCTGGGGAGTGGTCCTGGGTCGCCTGAATGCTCAAGGACGGTGGTCTCCGGAGGAATCTCTCCTTCCCATCAATGTATTGGAACTTTGGGCGATATTTCATGCCCTTCGTCACTGGACGCCCCAGCTGGAAGAATGCCCGGTCTGGGTTCAGTCCGACAACGGCATGGCTGTGGCTTACATCAACAAGCAGGGTGGAACAAGAAGTATCGCAGCTTGTTTAGAGGTTAAGGCTATTTTGTCTTGGGCAGAAGAATACGTTCCTGCCATATCCGCAGTGCACATTCCAGGAGTAGACAACGTCATGGTGGACTTCCTCAGTTGACACACAGTGGACAGTGGAGAGTGGGAACTGCATCCAGAGGTATTCAACCTCATTGTTCAGAAGTGGAGTCTTCCTTGCATCGACCTGATGGTGACAAGATACATCCGGAAAGGTTCCAAGGTTCTGCTTTCGCTGGAGGGATCCTCTAGCTTTGGCAGTGGATGCCACGTCCATTCCTTGGTTATTTCCTCTGGCTTACATCTTCCCTCTCTTTCCTATGTTGCACAGGGTGTTACGGAAATTGAGACTGGAGAGATGTCCAGTCATTCTGGTTGCTCCGTACTGGTCTTGACAAGTTTGGTTTCTGGAGCTTCTGGATCTGTCAGTGGTGGAGCCGTTCCGACTCCCCTCCTGTCCGGATCTTCTCCTCCAGGGTTACCTCTGGAAAGAAGACGTTCATCGTCTAGCTTTGATGGCTTGGAAATTGAATCCTCAATGTTGAAGAAATATTTTTCTTCTGGTGTGGTGGATACCATGCTTAGTTCTCGCAAGCCAGTTTCCTCAAAGGCCTACCATCTTGTCTGGTCGACCTTTCTATCTTGGTGTGCCAATAGGGAATTGTCTCAGGAATTTTATCTGCCCACGGTCCTGGCCTTCTTGCAGGATGGTGTGGATAAGGGCCTCAGTTTGAGTTCCCTTAAAGGGATAGTAATACTTAAAATGTAAAAAATATATGTTGTAGGGTTTATCCCCCTGAGTAAAACAAGGGTACTCCCACTGCTGAAAGGTGTTTCATTCAAAAGTTATTAATTTTCAAAGTTGAATTTTTTTAGGTGCAATATCACAGTGGCCTGAAATTGTACAGTGGCGCTATTGCTACACGATCCTATGGATAGCTCTGGTCCCGGGACCATAAATCTCCATAGGATGGTGTAGCAACAGCGCCACTGTACAATTTCAGGCCACTGTGATATTGCACCTAAAAAATTCAACTTTGAAAATTAATAACTTTTGAGTGAAACACCTTTCAGCTGTGGGAGTACTCTTGTTTTACTCAGGGGGATAAACCCTACAACATATATTTTTTTACATTTTAAGTATTGCTATCCCTTTAAGGTTCAGAGTTCTGCTCTCTCTGTTTTCTTTCAGAGGAGCATTCCTATCCTTACTGATGTCAAGGTGTCTTTCCAGGACGTTGCTCATACTCGCCCTGTCTTTAATGCTCCTTCTCCTCAGTGGGATCTTAATCTGGTTCTAAGTGTCCTTAAGCACCCTCCCTTTGAGTCCTTGGCTACTATTCCTCTGCACCTTCTGACATGGAAAATGGCCTTTCTCCTGGCAATTGTGTCTGTTTGCCGTGTCGCAGAGTTACATGCTCTGTCCTGTAGACCACCATTTTTGGTGTTTCACAAGGACGAGGCAGTGCTTCGCACCTCTCAGGAGTTCCTCCCCAAGGTGGTTTCGGAGTTCCACATCAATCAGGAGACTGTGGTGCCCTCTTTCTGCCCTGACCCCAACTCTGACAAGGAGAGGGATCTCCACTTGTTAGATGTGGTGCGTTGTCTCAGGTTTTATGTACATCGCACTGAGTCTATCAGGCAATCTGATGCGCTGTTCGTCATTCCTGAGAGTCCCAGGGTAGGAAGACCTGCATCCAAAGTGACTATTGCTTCTTGGATCAAGTCCACTATTCGTAAGGCTTATGAGCTGAGGAAGAAGCCTGTCCCTTTCAGAGTCACAGGTCATTCTACTTGATCTATTGGGGCCTCTTGGGCTTACAAGAATCAGGCCTCTGCTGATCAGTTGTGCAAGCCTGCCACTTGGTCGTCTGTGCACACCTTTTTGAAGCACTACCCTGTTGATGTGTTGGCATCGGCTGATGCCAGGTTTGGGAGGAAAATCCTGGAGGCAGTTTTGCCTGTCTAGGATTTTCTTTGGTTCCTGGTGCCTCCTTTACTTTTGAGCCCCTTTGGCTCTTTGTGCTGTGTAACAGTTTGGGGTGTTGTTACCCCTGTTCAGTGTCCGTTGACACTTCATTGTTGTTGGGCTATCTCTGCTCTGGTTCATATATGTGCTGGTGACTTTGAGGGCCTTGCGCCTGGTCCTTGCTTTACTTCCCACCTCTGGGAAATTCAGTGGTTGCATATCCCAAAGTTACCAGTAACCTGTATTGGACAACAGAGGATTTTATTCTTACCTATTAAATCCTTTTCTCTAAGTCCATACAGGTCACTGGTAACTTTGGGCAGGTAATCCGCCCATTTAAGTAGGCAGGAACAATTCTAGAAATGACTGCAGGGAGTGGAGCTTACCTTCACTCTTTGGCTGCAGCTAGCCAACCAGCTCCAGAATGATTTGAGACACTAGCTATGACTAGATAGTGGAAGGAAAGAAGACTCCTGTAAGCGTGACCCCGAAGGACCCCTACGGTCTGTCACAGGAGAGCCAAGCATGGTCTCTTGACAGGGTGGGAGACCAGTAACCTGTATGGACTAAGAGAAAAGGATTTAACAGGTAAGACTCAAATCCTCTTTTTTTTTTTTTTTTTATAACGTAATATTTTGGATTTTAAAAAATAAATTAACTGGTCCCTTTTCTCAAAAATTTATAGTTTGAGAGATATAAGGTTTTAAAGATCCCCCTCCCTCCCCTTTCACTGAAGTCAGCTGTAAAACTGACAGAAGGAGATTTGAGTCGTGCAACCTGACTGTGGTTCTTTAGCAGAGCCAAAATAGCACTATTTAAAAAGAAATACTTAGCTGGAACAGTCTGGTTTGCCTGGTTTGCAAGCACACTTTGTAGACTGTTCCAATTAAGTATTTCTTTTTAGATAGCTCTATTTTGGCTCTGCTGAAGAGCTGCCTTCCAGTTCAGGGACCAGGATCTCCTGTCGGTTAGAGGCTGACATCTGTGAAAGGGGAGGGAGGGAGGAATTTTAAAACCTTATATCTCTCAAACTATACATGTTTGAGAGACGGGCTTGGACAAGTTAATTTATTTTTTTAATATCTAAAATATTACATGTTGTAAAAATAAGACATTGCTATCCCTTTCATGTGAGTTTTATTGCTGTGGAGCAATATGACCCACTTCCACACACACCACAAGTCTTATGATCAAAAAACAGGGACACCAGGGTGGGAAGGATGGACAGAGGGATTTGGGCCTCAGAGAGAGACTGTCCCTCCTAAAGTGGGATACTTGGGATGTATGCCAAATGGACCTTTACTTATATCATGCATATGATTTAATATCTTAGTATTGGACACCAAGTGAAAGAATACTTCTATACATGATCACTGTAACTGAGATGTCCCAGGGATTTTAGAAGATTTCATGTATTTTAGGGAGAGCCATGTTTGAAGTTCACCACATGTGTGATTTGCAGTCTTATCTTGTTCTAAAAACACAAACTACTGACACCCCTTTACTTTCCCTCATTGGAATATCTAAGGACTGGCAGCTGTCCTGAAACTAATAGTGGAATATGTTTGGGTGTTACATAATTGCAGCCTTTTATACAAATCTGCTAATAAGCTATCAGTATGGCAATTGTTAATTGTTATCCTATTGCTTTGTAGACTGGCATACATAATTAGGAGGGTGTGTCCTATACGAAGACTGGTGTAAAGAAGCTAGATTGCAATTAAAAAAAAATAATAATGTATATGTATTTCAAAACCAGATGCTTAAAAGAGCAATGCCCCCTTCTTTCCCACAGCATGAAAATGAGACATTTAGGTCAACCTACCATTCCTTATGACGATGGTTCAGAATAATTCACCAATTAATGAGAAATAATTTTGATGCCAGAAGACCACCACTATTCATTTCAAGACAAAGTCCATCCTCAAATGCCACGAACGGTTCATTAAAGAAGACAAACATGAAAAATATAGGGGAGCACATGCACAAACTGTATTAATACTTGTACTTTCTCAATCAAGATTGACAAGTGAGTGCTGACAAACATGGTGGTCAGTTGTGCTTTTGAACAAAACCTGACTGGAAGAACTAGCAGGAAACATTTTCTATCCAATTCCACCTGGAGCATAGATTTCTCATGGGCCCCATAATAATTCACTGAGTCCATTGGTTTGTATTAACCCTTTGAGTGCCAGAGAGGTATCCAACGCATTGCTTTACAATGTGTTGGATATCTCTCGGACAATCAATGGGTTAAGAAAACATTTATTAAAATAATGTATATGGTACAAATTACTCAGAGTTTCTCATGTATCCTGCGCATCAGTAGCTTTTGTATTAGGAGATACCAGCCTCTAGCAGGCTGCTATGAATATCATAATGAACAGCTTGTTACAGTTTAGAATAACCAGCTCTAGCCACTTTCCCTGATTAACATAAACTGACCACCACTTTTGTTAGAGTACTCACTTGTTTTCCTTGAACAAGAAAATATAAATAGTGATGCAGTGTTACACTACGTGCTCACCTTCTCTTTCTTTTTTGAAGTTATTGTTACTGAGTGTGATTTTGGGATTGGATATATTGGAAAAGAGCAGTAATGGGAAATGTATTTGTGTGGGGACTGTATATTGCCCATTGCTTGATAGCTGTATACAGCATGCACTGTACACTACAGTCACCGTCAGTGTGAGAATATTCTAAGAGGGAATAGGATTTTCTATATTTTATTGTTATTACTCTATTAGCCCCTTTCTCTTCTACGTTTCATGATAACAATATGTTTTGGATCTCTGCTTGAGTACAGGTCGATATATTAAAGTGGCTAAGCCACCAATCCACCTGTGCTCAAGCAGAGACATCCTGAAATATGCATATTTTGTGGCACTAGAGAACTTGTATTACTTGCTGGATTAACTAAAAAAGTGTAATGAGTACACAATAGTTATTCTTATACTCAATGTACAAGTTATACTCTGTCATACAGGGGAGTAACTAGGTTCCAAAAGACCTGGGGCTTTGACTCACTTAAATCATTATTAGTTTGCAATAATTAGCTGTCAGCTTCCACTGAATGGGTGGATTCAATTAATGAGGAGGGATAATCATGCAAATCCTGTCAAAATAGATACTCTGACTGAAATGAGAATTTAGAAAAGCGACATAACCCATTTAAGTACTGGACTGAGAGAAGGAAACTAGGATACAGAGTGATAATGGACTGGGACCAGAACGAACAGGGACAAATGTACAATAGAAGCGTATTAAAAAAAAAATAGATGCAAACAAGTAACAAGTTAGAAATCTAGCTAAAGATGGGAAGGGGTGTAAGTGAAAATACTTAAAACATTGTCATTGTTAAAGGGTAATTGTGCCCATGGAATAAATGCAAGGTGTTTCAGTTTACAGTATGATAAAGACAGGTGACCAATGAAAGTCATTAAGGCCTACTGAAGCTTACATGTTGTGAGGAGTTGTGACCTGGAGACAGATTTCAACAGATATCACTGTGTACAGGAGACTTCTGTAATGCCAAACATATACTGTATAGATTTACCAGAGCCCTTCTGTAAAAGCCACTTACTCTGCATGTATATTTCCCCTTTAATATTTTTTTAATATTTTTCATTTACTTTTACTCCTGGCCAGAAGAGAAAGTGAAAAGGGTATACAAAATGTAACAAGGAGTAACATAATTGTATAAACATACATATGAAGACATACACTGTTAATGATTAATATGTCTGTTAACATATAACTGTAACAAGCTTATTTTGAACATATGGTTCAATACCAAATACATTTTTATTTTAAACCAGATACTTGGCCATTTCTACAGTATAAAGCAGGCTATATTTGTGCTAGTGCCCATTTTTTATACATTGTGTCTGTATAACCCGGTGCCATGTTACATATCTTTTAATAAGAAATATTGGAGATCTCTCTAGCATCCAAGGGGTTAACATGTTTAACTGGACTGCTTGATTTATTATGTTAATCTATTTATATATTTTGCATAGCATCTGAAATTCTCTGTTAGTTCACACTTCCTCACATAAGGCATTACACTTCAACAGTTTGAATGAGGAATACCATGGCCAAAAACCCAACACACTGGGTGAGATGACAGCCTAAGGCTGTCCTTAACGTAAGACAAGACCAAGGCCCAAAAAGGTTTGAGGTTTTTACTGTAGGAAAATGGGCAGACTAGATGGGCCGAATGGTTCTTATCTGCCCTCAAATTCTATGTTTCCAGTTTATCACTTCTCCAATTCCTATGTTATTCTATGGAGCCTATGCACTAAGATTTCTCCAACTATGGAGATGTTAGTGCATAGGATCTATAGAATAATATAGGAACTGGAGAAGCCATCTTCACTTCATCTCCTTTTTATCACCTCTTTATCACCATTTAGTGAATCTACCCCACTATTTTGCAGCTCTGCGCGCATGTGTGTGTATTGTTCTAATGTGCAGACTCTCACCTGCAGCACAGGAGGCGGTATTACAGTATGAGTCCTCAGTCTGGTCGATGTCAAGGTAACAGGTGATGCTTTCTTGTTCTTTCTCTCCATCTTCCTACCAGCAAAGTGTTCCTCCTTGTCCTTTCTATGTTGTCTCAACAGTTGCTGGAAGGACAGAATCAGTAGGGAACACAGAACGTACATTGTGGAAAAAGTTCTGATCTGTAACTATTTTTCAGTTCTTCAAAGCGAACCATAAGCCTTTTAATGTGTAATTGGTTGTATTGATAACTGTGAGGCAAGACTAACTTTAAAAAAAAATAGGTTTTAGTTCCAGACCTTCTTTTCTCATTCACTTGTCATGGATCCCAAAAGAAGATGTAATTCATAAATAAGGACTCCGGCTGCACAGGTTTCCAATGTCCATTCCTCTTTTATGAACAGCTCTTTTGCACATAAACTCTGATGATATGTACTAGTTGTTGGCAGATCCCTAATGCGATAATAAAGAGAATAAAGGATCAGCTTTTTCAGCATTCATCCCATGTTTCTCTATCTCCTGACAGAGAGTTCAAAGCAAGTGCAGTGAATTCAGCCACTATATAAGAACAGCAAAGGTGGAATTGTGGAAACAGTGCCGAGTGATGCTTTGCACAGCAGAACATACTGATTAATCTATAACCTGCCCAAGCATTGATTGCGTGTGCGCTCTATGCCCGTGATCCTTAGCAGATCTCAGGATAAGTAAAGCCATAAAGCTTGTTCTCTCCTATGCTCTGTTTTCCTGGCGGCCATCTGTCTAAGTGTAAGAGGATTGTGAGTTCTCATTGTGGCAGAAATAATTTTCTTTGCTGATAACAAAACTAAACCTGTCAGTTGACAGACAAAATAGAAAGTATGCATCAAAAAAAAAAATCAGAAAAATATCAGTGCACTGAAAATATTGTATTTTAGTATACATTTCATTTACCACCGTAGCCATACCTAGCAGTTTTTGAGGATTATTTTCATTGCATCTATTAATTAAAAGCTATTGGCGCGATGCAGGAAACGTGCACAATCGCTATTTCAAGTGAAAACAACTAGGGAATAGGTTTGCGCATGATTTTGTTGAATTGCGCATGAAAATTAAAGATTAGCGAACGGGTGCGTATATTTGTTTTGTGGGCGTGGCTAAGATTAACTAATCTGTGTGAGTGGAATAGCGAATGCGCCTAATGCAAGAACGGCTATTGCAAATGAATTTATACGTCTGTGTAGTGTTGTCGTAAAATGGACTTTTTTATGCGCAATTCAAGAAGCGTTCGGTATTTAGCTTCCTGGATTAGAATATGCGCAAAATCTATGTGCTCACAAAAATGCCTTTATCCAATGCGAACGTTTCTTGCATCGCGCCATATATTCCCTACCTGGGCCTAATATACCTATCTAAGGCATGCTGGGAGGGCTTACCACAATTCTTAATGGTCCTTTTGGTCCACAGTGGTACTTTATGGACTGTCATGACATACCAGTTCTTACTTATAGTGCTTGTACGGTGTGTGGCTGCTGGCATTTGCATACTTGCATGAGGGCATTTCTGCAATTTTGTGCATGGACACATCAATGCACACACTTGTGTAGGATTATACACATGTGCCAGTTTTTGTGCCTACATTAGAGACTTGCCCATTATGTCAGTTCTTATTTAGTAGCCTATGTAGTCTATGTCCTTCTTGACCCTTGGCTTACCATTTGATTTTGATTAAACTCTGCCTGCCTTATCTTCTTGGCTCTCGACTACTTTGCTTCTGGATTCCATCTGGTCTGTTGTCACTAGTGTTCTCTGCTTATTCCCTGTTCACTGAGTGCCCATCCTGGTCTGGGCCTGGACCAACTGGGGCTGAACATTCAGCCTTGCAACTGACACACTCTTCCTGTCATCCAGACTATGAGTTGCTGCAAGGCTCCTAAAGTGTGCAACCACTGGCATTCTCATTTGCGTGCTAGCAGGAATATTTTGAATTTCGTACATGGGTGCATAAATGTGTGCACTTCTAGCCTTGCTTAACATTATGCGCATGTGGGATTTTGTGCCTATATTAGTGCACTTATCCATTATGTCAGTGGTGTGGAGAAGACCTGGTTCCTGTTATTCTGTTTGTAACTCTGGTTTTTGAATTCGACATGATCCTTGACAACTGTCTTAATCCTTGGCTTTCCACTTGATTTTGCTTGTTCACCAGCCCAGACCTTTTTAGCTGTCCTTGACTTTGCATTGGATTTTTTATGCTTTGTTGTCTCTGGTGTTCTCTTCTTACCACCCTTTAACTGTGTACCCCTCCTGGTCTGGCCCCTGGCCCAACTGGGGTCAGACATTCAGTCTTGTGGCTGACAACGTCCTCCTAATTTTAAGCAAATGAGCTTCTGCAAGGGTCCTCTTGTGACTGGCCTTGCTCTGTATCTTAGCTCATCCACATAAACTTCAGTTTCTACTCTAATTTCTTTATTCTGCCATTAGGGTCCACTTTTGTTTGAATCAGCTTCACACAGACTCTGTCCTAGCTACCATGTCTAGAATCTCTACATCCAAGCAATCACCTGAGGTAGCGTATGTGAGCAGATGCTTTTTTCAAGGCATCACTGGCTGAGACAGATTCTGAAGAAAGCAACTGGGATGGCAGATACAAAAAACAACATTGAATAAAATGAGGGTCTTCGACATGTCAGATGTATACTATATTAATCTTTTCTGTTTAAAATTCTAATTATTGTTGGACTTTTTAGAGCCAGAATAATCAGGGTTGGTAGGCAGCTTGGATAATTGGCAGCAATTTGCTGCTACCAACTGATTACTGTAGCCTCAAAGCCCATTTGAGGCTTGGTAACATCATGGGTAATTTTCCATAGCCTTCAACAGCCTCATATACACATCTCAAAAAAATTTTTTATATAGAGTGGTGCTTTGTATTCCTGCAAAAATCACTATTTTGCAGTATTAAAAAAAAACCTCTCTGTCAATGATGTACATTTGCCAAAATTGAGTGCAGTACAAAACTGTTATTTCATTGATTCATTCAGTCCCCAATCACTCTTTTAAGGTATGGTGATATATGTGGGTAGGGTGGGGGGAGGGGTCTTGACTGTAATCAGCAGAAATAATATTCTTTTGGAGTAGAATTGAGTCAATGGTCACACTTCTAATTTTAATGTCCCCATCACTTACAAGCTGATAGAGCTAGACATTTTGACTTTTAGCTGTAACATTTTGCATTCTCTTTTCTTTTGCTAATAGTTTTCAATTCCTTGTTTGTTCTTTTTTCCATTTATTTTGATGTTTAATCCTTTGAATCAATGTTAGTTAAGTTTTCTTCTCCAATATATCCTATTATCAAGACAGTCAAAAATAATTTTATGCAAATACTTTACTACTTAAGATGAACCTATAGGAAAAAAGGTTTATAACAAATATTCAGAAATTAAAGAAAATCAGAAATAATAATTTTGTTTTTCCTTCTCCAAACACCCTTTGAATTGCTAGTACTGCCCATATGCATTGACATGGATTATTGGGACCCTTATTGGTGGAGTCTGTTCCAGAAGTAGTGGGAAGGTGTACAGAAAGTCACAGAGTTGACTGATACATCTGCACAACAGTTCAAAAACAGACTGGAGATAATGGCACATAAGTATAAAAGGTATCGACAGGTGCTCAGCAGTGCAAACTGAGGATATCCTGAAAATCTGCTCTATTTTACCTATTGTCTCTTATTTTGCAGAACAGAAAAAAATGTACATTAGGAAGTGTCCTTCACAAAGCAGTCGAGTGTATCTATATAGTTTATTTTTGAGCATTTGATCAGTTCTGTATTGCACTGCTAGCTGTTTCTGTTTATAGCCTGATAAAGACTGTGAGATTAAGTGAACAGAGATCACTATATACAGCAAACTGCATATATAATGCATCAAATAGATGAACGTGTCTATTGTGTGAAGGACCTTCCTAGGTAAGTTAACCAGTTATACAAATTAGGAGCCATTTTTTCCGAAGACATACTTCCCCCTTTAAGGTATAGGTTTGCACACCATTTAATATTTAATAAAAATCTTGAACATACAAGATATTTGTTTTCTCTGCTGTTGTTCTTTTCAAGTATAGGATCTTTATTCACTTACAGTATATTTTAACCATTCAAAGCATTTTATTTTTAATACAGCTGAAGATAATCATTTTAAAAGCAAAGTACTTTCACTGAATATACACAATCCGTGACCTATTTAAAATGTAATGATGAATAGTAAGCTGATAAGTTGAATCAACAACAATATAACATTTAGAAGAGATTTTTTAATGGATTCTGGTGCAAATTTAAACATGAGAATATTAACATTTGGTGATGTAACACTGTTTTTGGAATATATGTTAGGTGCAAAATAATATATGTTAGGTGCAAAATAAAAATTGCAATAATATGCAATTATACCATTCCCAAGATGTCTCCCATGCTGCCCCTGAGCTTTGGAATTCTAATCAGACTCTTCCCCAGACTTCAGATCTTCAAACACTCCCTGAAAACTCATTTCTTCAGAGAAGCATATCAGTTGCCCCTATTACCATTATAAGTAAGGCCATATCAACAGCCTGTATAGCCTCTACTCACTTGCTTTCCCTTTCTATATCACTCTCACACCTGTAACCCCAGTGGGACCTCATTGCTCACACAGAGCCTTTTTCTCCTGAACAGACCCACTATATGTCTGGATCACTGTACTGAAAATGCACTTCTGTCTTCCACCAACTGACCAACAGTTCACAGGGGTATCCTATCAAAATGTTTCCATCAATTTGGCAACCAACCAGGGGCGCATTAAATATGTCACCAGGTTGAAAATGGCAACATAAGAATCTCACCTGCATTACAAGGGTGACATGCCTAAGAAAGCGGGGAAAGCCGAATGTGCTTTTACATGCAGTTTGCAGAGCAGGAAGCATGACTGTAATGCCCCAGTGGTGTGATTGCAGGGGCTGTGATTGTGATGCGGCACTCAAATGGTTAATGGATGGAATGGCACTGCTACGTTCCCACTACATAGATCCCACATTTCTTGCAACTCGGCATCAGTGCAGGGAGAACGTAGCAGTGCCATTCCATCAATTAACCATTTGTGTGCCAAATCGCAATCACAGCCCCTGCAGTCACGCCGATGGGGCATCACAGTCACGCTTGCTGCTCTGCAAACTGCATGTAGAGCTTATTCGGCTTTTCCCCGCTTTCATAGGCATGTTGCCCTGGTCATGCGGGAGAGGTTCTTTTGTTGCCATTTTCAACCTGGCGACATATTTAATGCGCCCCTGGGTTGGTCGCCAAATTGATGCCGACATTTTGATAGTGAACCATTCACATGGCAGGAGTCACTTACACATCATACCACTTACATCTTCTGTGTTTCAGTCTACCTTCCTCTAGATTGTAGGCTGTCATGAGCAGGGCCTTCAGATCCTTTTGTTTTCAATGTTCTGTGTGTACTGTTTTATGTTCTCTATTGTAAAGCACTGAAGAATAAGTTGGTGCTATATAAATAAAGGTTAATAATCTTTTAACTATGTTTTCATTGCTTTACAGGCCGTGTCATGGCTTCAACGTCAGCCACTTAACCAACTGAGTCACTCAGCAATGCTTCATTAAAATGGTTCATTTGTTATTTTAATTATACTTAAAAGGCTAAAACAAATTTGGAAATTACCAGAATAAAAATAAGCACATACACAATTATGCAGTCATGGCTACACTACGTATAAAAGGGACACTATCACCTTAAAGTAACTTCTGTGATTTTGAAAAATGTTTCAAAATACCTTATTTCTCAGCCAATTTTTGCTTAGAATTTTTTTTTCATTATTTAAAGGGATAGTAATACTTCGTTTTATCTTTATTTTATTTTGTAGGCATTCAAAAAACATGAAGAACGATATAAGTCTTATCTCTCAAACCTTTATTGTTTAAGAGATATTCACAAGCAAAGTTTCCCCCTCCGCCCCTTTTACCTAGTGTAAGCCATCTCTTCTCAGATGTGGAATCCAGTCCATAGACCAGACAGATAACAGAAGGGGACACTCTTCTTCCTATGAGAACAATGAAAGCCCTGCCTCCCTTGGCAAGTTTTTCAGGTTTTTCACTTATCTTAATTGAAGATTATCCCTCTCTACAGTCTACCTGGGCACCTCCCTTCTGCTCTGGCTGAGCAGTGTGACATTAGTAAAAGGAGGGGGAAGGGGGATACTTTATCATTGAATTACTCCTAAACTACAACTCTGACAGAATTGAAATAACACTTTCTATGGCCCAAATACTATGATGATTAATTAGAGCTGCTTTTATTATGAAACATTACTATCACTTTAAATTCATAGATTATACTAATTAAGGCTGTGCAGTTACTTACTGTTTCTCCCACACTCACTGACCCATTCAGTTCTAGGAGATGTGGGCAGTGTATTGCTGAGCAGTATCATTGAGGGGGTTGGTAAGGTAGGACTAAAACAGGAAGTACCTGCATGGCATGGCTTAATTAGCAAAATCTATACATCTATATAACTCCCAAACTAGTTTTCTAAATTATAATGGTTAACACAAGTTATAAGTGATTTTGAGAGATTTTTCAAAACCACTGACATTTTTAGGTGATAGTGTCTCATTATTGTGCAATGTGAAGATCCGTAGTCTCTCCCTGGCCATTGCCCAAGCACAAGCTGATCTACTTGTCCTCTTCACTGCCCCATATCCCAGATTGACCAGGTACTGACTCAGCTTGCAGGGGGCCGGAATATCTCCTCACTGGACCTGAGTAAGAAGAAATGTCAAATCCCTTTCTACAGTCAGCCGACCCCAAGATGGCCTTCATCACCCAGTTTATTCTGTACAAATTTTTCGAAATGCCATTCTGGATAAAGAATGCCCCAGTCACCTTTCAACAAATGGTAGACTAGTTGTTGAAGGAGCTGCAACTTTGTGCATGCACCTACCTTGATGATGTTTCAATATGGAGCAACACTTTTGAGGAACATCTGGTTCATGTGACTGAAGCCCTAGATAGACTCCAAAAGGCAGGGCTAACTGTTAGCCCAGACAAGTGTCATGGCCGAAGGGCAATATGTAGGGCAGCTCATTGGTAGTGGAAAGCTTAGGCCAGAACCTGCTAAATTAGAGGGTGTCCTCCAGTGGTGCATCCCCCGCAGGCCAAAAAGCAGGCACTGGCTTTCCAAGGGACAACAGGGTACAATTGTAAACTCTGTCCATATTTTGAGTGCCCCCGGCCAAGCCCTTGAAAAAGATGTGGATATCCTAGGACCATTGCCTCCAACCCCAGTCGCTTTGATTGCTCCCATCTTACTCCCTAGCCAAGAGTTGTTTTCCCCAGATTGTTTCCCTAGATGCCATGCCTGACAGGTCCTTACACACAGTGGCAAAGGGCTTGCTTAATAAAGGTCAGGTCCAGCTCTCCACTATCCACCTACCCACACACCCATTATTTCCCTAGGCTTATGGTACAACTATGTGTTTTCTATTAAACTCTGCTAATGTTATGACCCAGATCATGCATAGAGAGCAGCACTGTGTAACTGGGGCATTGTGCAAACTTGGATTGTCTGCTTTCCACTGAGAGCTTGCACTTATGCACCAGTCAGTCTAAACATACATTCAGAAAATCGAATCTCTCAGAGATAGAGACTTAATTGGTCTCATCATAGGTGGGGAAAACTAGCCAGGTCTGTGGGAGATGGGAAATTGAAGGCCACCCTCTCATTGGTTAATTACAGTCCCTGTACCACCCAGATTAGACCTGAGGAATACAAAGCATCCAATTCTGGCTCTGGATTGGTCACGCAACCTCAACAGTCTTTCAGGGATGATTGCGTGTGTGTGTGTTTTCTGGCTGGGACAGAGTTTCAGAAAGCCTGGACCAGCATAAGATAGATAGCTTGTCAGTTTTTTTTGAGGGACAGGCCTAGACTCCAGTCAAGTTCTGATGCCCCATTCATGCTGTTGGATACAATGAAGACTATTTGCTTATGATGTTCAGACTGACTCTGATATGGGTTTCTTCATCCATACCAAGAATCCATGGAGTGGCTCATCCGTCAGTATGGGTTTTTTCCACACCCACTATATCTAAATCATGACATAATCGTATGCTTTAGAGCTCTAAGGAGCCAATTTTACTAGGATACTAATTAGAAATAAACTGTTTCAACTAACTTTCACTGCTATGGAAGTACGGTTTGGATCCTAGTTGCTTGAAAGCAAAGCTAGGGTTCGAAGCTCAAGATCATTGCCAGTCACATGAATTCCACTGCTGTGGCCAAGGCCAGATAAAGGTGCAGGCCACAAGTCAAATGTCCCACTCCAGTTGAGGTGGGGTCCCTGACCAGGATGGAAATCACTGTGCACTGGGAGCTAGATCCAGACCAAATATGAGCAAACCCCATGGGGACCAGGTTCGCCCCCTCATATGCTAACCTCTTCATGGGCCTGTGGAAGGATCTTTCCGTATGGCCCAGGGAGAGATGGGGACGACGGACCTGGTCTACTACAGTCGTTATATAGATGACATACTTATCATATGGAGTGGTCCTTTGGACCAACTAAAGTCCTCTATTCAAAATTTCAACAACAATGATATGGGACTACAGTTTACTTTTGATATTAATGAACAGGAGATTAATTTTTTAGATCTTAAGCTAATGGGAATTCCTAAACAAAAGATTTCCAGTACTATCTACAAGAAAGAAGTTGCAAGGAATCAGTACCTTAGGGTGGATAGTTGTCGCTATGCCAAATGGATCATTAACATTCCCTTTGGCCAATTCCATCGGCTAAGAAAAAACTGTAGTAATATACAAGACTACAGAGAGAAGAGTGAAGAACTTAAACAACAACTCATAGAAAGGGACCCTAAAGGTTCAGTCATAGAGTCTGCACAAAAAAGAATAATGGAGTTGAATAGAGAGGATATTCTTGATAAGAAAAAGAAGGGCAGTATAAAAAGAAGAACACCATCTCTTATTACACAGTTTAATGGGGCATCCAATATGATACACAATATTGTGCAATTTTGTGGGGAATTTTGAAACAAGATCCACATCTAAAGGGAATATTAACAAAAAAAGCCAAAATCACATATAAAAGAGCAAAGAGTATACAAGGATATGTGCCAAAAGTCACCCCAAAACATTAAAAGAGATAATAGCGTCATACAGAAAGGTATCTTCAACTCGAATCCCTCAGTGGGCAACTTCAGATGCCTCCGCAACAGGTGCACCAATTGTAGGTTTTTATATAATAAAACTGCAGATATGCAGAGCCACTCCAATTCAAACATATATAAAACCTAGACTCTGATAACCTGTGAAACAACTTTTGTTATATATGTGATTACCTATGGATGCGGTATACAATATGTGGGTAGAACCACAAGAGCCCTAAGAGATCGGGCCCGTGAACACAGGTATCATATTGGCAAAAAATCTAAGGACCATTCAGTCCCAAGACATTTTAATACCTGTGTTAAAGGAGGACTGGAAAACTTTAGGGTTACGGGGATTGAAAATATTCCCCTATCTAATCCCTACAGATTATCCACCTTGTGCAGATGAGAGGCATATTGGATTTACACCCTGGATATGCTGACACCCAGAGGCCTCAATGAGTCCTCAGGATTAACCATTATCCTTAGGATCCTCTTTTCTTCTTTTGTCAAAGATAATGAGCCAGGAAAGGTATACTATACATTAAATATATATATATATATATTTCTCTTTTAATAGTATGCTTTCTGGGTTTACTATATAGTTTTCTTTACATCTGATCCAATAGGAATGATGTCCCTTTGAGAGCACATGTACAATAGTTTTATGCCATCCACCCTAGTCCAATGTATGTATGATTGACATCACTATTGTCTTTAGCGTGAACAGGCTAATTTAGGTCTGTTTTCATGCAAGAGAGAGAGTACCTTATTGTGCTAGTGATGGATGGTTCTTTATAGATGTATTTACATTTACATGTTTATATATATATATATATATATGTATTGACATGTACGTTTATAGGGGCATCGTCATGTTTGCATTTGTATTATTACCATATATATCTTTTTATAAGGGTTATGTTGCTTATGCACATTTTATACATTTCAACTATTGTTTTTATGTTTCCATGTTCATAGACACATATACGTCCTCTCACGGAGCTTTCCGGTACCATGGCAACATCCGTAATGAGACGATGATCCGGAGCGAGGCATGGGTCTGAGCTCCGGTCTATTCATCGTCTCAACCTCGTGGCTAGAGTTTTGGCAGGACGGAGGTTCCGATGGGAGGACAGGTACGTGGGGGTTAATGATTACTATAATATAAATAGTAAGTTTTATGTATACATCATTTATATACCCTGATGAAGTGAGCGAAGTTCTCACGAAACGTGTAGGGTTGTTATTGAATAAAGTATTTACATTTTTAATATACTGTAACGGATGTTATCCGTTACTTAGGCCTTGTCTGGCCATAAGTTTGTTTAACCAAAAACTGTGGACATTCCTGTCATGCCTAAAACAACCCTTGTCTAGGCATATGGATTGTCAGCCCAGTGACGCAAGCTATGTAGAGCTTTGGGATATTATATTGGTGGACAGATGTGCCAAAAAGGACTAAAAATCATAGCCTGCTTTCAGGGAACAGGGCCATTAGGGGGTTAATAATTTGAGTTTACCTAATGTTACTTGCAATGTGTATTGTAGGCACTGAGGCTATTGTATTGAGACCCCCTGCGGTGAGATAATTCATTCAAGTCCCTCCAGTCTTTATGTCCATTGTGTGAGTTCAGCAACCCTGTTGTATTTGATATGTAATGAAGTCTGAGTCATTGTATTTGTTAGACCATTGACCTTTTGTCTACTGTGTGATTGAATTATGTTCCTAATGTATTTGCTTGGTCCATTTATTTGAATGTAAGGTTTGACTATAAATATCTGTGGTTTGTTTCAATAAAGTGAGTTCTGTTTTGGAGTGAACAAGGAGTCCTGGAGTCTTGTATTGCTTATGGTCTAAAGTATCCACTCTGATACCCATCTGCGCCAAGTATCCTGAATCGCCGACCGCCTGCTGCCAGTTTCCTGCGACCTAACTTCGTGGACTGTCAGGCGGCGACGTGGACTCTTCCCTGTTTCCCTGCTTCCAGTGATCCTGTGGCTGTTTCCAGTGACTGTTCATACTTCAACTGGTGCATCCGACGGCGCTTATCTGCGTCGAGAAGGAGAGACCCAGGAACGACGGCGGAAGGCGACGCGGTCCCTTCTCAGCTTCCGTTACATATACTTATTCACCTCGGGTGATTTCTGCTCCAAAAGAAGGGTCGGGCTTCAGACGCGTGCATAATACAAGCATCTATCTGGAGAGTCTGTTCTACCAAGGAGGGTGATTTTGTGGGACATATCGTTCACACATTCTCAGATGGCATATCTATGTGTTTAGATCAAGGACCACCATTGATTAGATCAACACGTGTAGCATCTGAAAAGGAGCTTGTGGTTACATTGGGACATCGCTATATCCTTGGACTGGTGACAACTCGGCTATAGATTTCTTTATGGGCTTTACTTACAAGAATATCTCTTGTAAGTAGATTCATGATATAATCTTCTGTACCACTTCTATATATTGATTGCTCTCAGATGGTGTGTGCTTGTGTTCTTGTTTTCCGGTTTGGATCCTAGTTGCTTGAAAGCAAAGCTAGGGTTCGAAGCTCAAGATGGGTGCCAGTTACATGGATTCCACTGCTGTGGCCAAGGCCAGATAAAGGTGCAGGCCACAAGTCAAATGTCCCACCCCAGTTGAGACAGGGTCCCTGACCAAGATGGAAATCATTGTGCATTGGGAGATAGATCCAAACCAAATATGAGCAAACCCCAAATGCAGAAAAACAGGGGCACTAGCATAGGTTCAACCACAAGTAGGTAGTGTAGTGGGCCAGGACCAATATAGGTAGTAGGGTATGTGGGGGCTGGAACTGCAATAGGTAGCTGATCTGCCAAAATGCAAGAGCATGCTGGGACCACTAATGTCAGAGGAACTGCCTACATACAAATGGCAGAATCCGATAATGGCAGCAGACCTGCCAAAAATAAAGAGGATGAAACTGCTAGTGGTAGCAGAGTAGCTAAATGTCAAGCAGATGGAGCCACTAATGGTAGCAGGTCTGCCTCATAAGGTAAGCGTACTGGAACAGCTAACGGCAGCAGGACTGCTCAGCAGGCTGGGACCGGTTCAGCAGTACAGCTGCCCTGATATGTAGGGATTGGGGCTGCTAAGCAAGTAGCGGACTGTTGACTTTAATGGCACTAGAACTGCCCAGACGAAAAAGTGGTCTGGAACTGCTACTGGCAGCAGGACTGCTCTGTGATGTAACGGTTAGTACCTCTAATGGTAGCAGGACTGCACTGATAGGTAGCGGGATGGGGCTGCTAAACAAATTAACGAGCTGGGACGTCTAATGGAAGCAGGACTGTACAGACAAGTAAGTTGGTTGGAAATGCTAACAGCAGCAGGACTGCCCTGTGGGCTGGTACCGCCTATAGCAATAGGACTGCTAAAATAACAGTGGCTGGGACTTCTGATGACAAGGCTTCCCTGATAGATAGTGCACTATAACCGCTAAAAAGCAGCAGGACTACTAAACAACAAGCGGCTGTAAACACTAATGGTGGCAGCCTGCCTAGGAGATACGAGCTGAATATTTGGTAGCCGGATGGCTGAATAACATGTCTGGAACAGTTAAAGGCAGTGGTTCTGCCCAGGAGGCAGAGCAGGCTAATACCACTAAGATAAGATTGACATTGACAAGCAGAGGTCAGAAACAGGTAAGCAATCCGATCCGAAGCAAGGTACCAGAGAGAAGAGAAGATCGAGGTCATACACAGGTAAGCAATCTGATCCAAAGCAGGGTACCGGGGAGAAGAGAAGATCAAGGTCAACAACCTGAGGTCATACACAGGTAAGCAATCCAGTTTGAAGCAGGGTACCAGGGAGAAGAGAAGATTGAAGTCCACAAGCCATGCTCATATACAGGTAACAAACTGAGAGAAAGGAAGGTGACCACAACAAACTGGAAGCACAAAAATAATTGGACAAGGCATGAGGAAATCAAGACTTAAAAAGGACCAAGAGCCAATAGGCAGAAGGGGCTAGCCCAAGAGGTGAAACACAGGTAGGGAACAGATAGTAGGAGTATGACTCTAACAGAATGTACGAAAATGCAAATTAGCTCATACTTTTTATTTCCGTATTTTACTCAGGAACAGATTACCCTTTAGGCAGAGAAGGCAACCACCTAGAATGCCACATTTTGACAAGTGCCTCGATATTCTGAATCACCCTGCTCTAGGGATTATTTATCAGTTTACATTTCTCCTTACTTGCTATTATTTAGCCCATTGATTCTCAACCAGGGTCCTTGGACACTTTGGTGTTCCACGGACAACAACTCGGGATACCCCTGATTTGTATGAAGTCGTATTTAAAATGTAAATATATCATTTCAGATGTATATTAATTGACATTTTTATGCACAATAAAATATTGTTACTCTGATTTGTGACACCTAAGGTGAAAAAAAAATATGATCTTGATAAAGGCCAAAATCTTTGGCTGAAACATAGAAATAAACAACGTGTGATTCTTTAAGCAAAACGATGCTGTGAGTGCCGTCTCTCCTTCACAAACTGTATGTACTTTTCTTTTGGTGTTAGGGGTACTCTGAACAAAAATCAGTTGAGATCCACCAATTTAGCCCTTTGGATAAATGCATTGGAGATCTCTCAAACAACTAAGGTTATGGGATTTTTTTGTACTTTGTTATAGGGTAAGTGTGGATTGGCTTGGGATAGGGTAATGTGAGCATTGAGGAGTGGTCATGGATGGGGTAAACTGTGTATATAGATTACCTTGCCTAGGGGAACCTGAGATGTAAATCCAGCCCTGAGAATACCGGTTTTCTGTAATGAATCAAACTCTCTAATAAAACAAGTAATGTTAAATATCCAATATCCTAACAGTGGCGCTATATATGGACAGGGAGGAAAAACAGTCCCAAGTCTTGCTGCCTGACCAGGATTCCACTCTCCAAAATCCAAAATAAAAAATCGTATTACTCTATAATGTCTGGCGCATTGACTTTAGACATGCAGACAATAAGTACAAATATCCATTAATAAAAAACAGGAATATTTATTTTCAATGGAATATGTGATATATAGATCTCAAAACAACCACATATACTTCAAATTAAAAACAAAATAACTTCGATTTCTGCTGGGTATTATTACAAAACTTCGGAATTCCAAATCACTGTTCAGATAATAAAACTCCGAAATTATTCCCCACTAATATTATAATGTCCCCATTAGTGCATAAGACCTGCTATATGCACTTGACTAGGGACTTAAACAAAGTATATAACAAATATACATAAACCTGACAATCCTATACTCAATACACCCGCCTAAAATCTTACCCTATCTAAACGATCGATCGTAAAAAAAGGGGGGAAAAATATATATATAAAACATTCAAAAATAAAAACGCGGTCATATACTGAAAAAAATCCAATTTTGCACTTATAAATGAACAAACACTTGGTGTATTGTAGTGTCCCAAATCTTCATATAACACTTGAAATCTTTTGCAGTTTCAACTGATTGTGCTACAATATATCCTGTATCCAAAAGAAGGTTACAACTTGACACTATAATTAAGTTTCAACTTCTATTACAAATGTATCTGAGGCTTATCTTCTACCTTCTCCCCACACGCCAGACTTGACTCGACTCTCCAATCCGTACCTGCAAGCTACTCCTCCCCAGTCTTCGTATGTCATATACAATGATTCAGGTTCCGGAACTACCGTCCTCTCCACATACACATATATTATATAGACATATTTCAAATCGAATACGGGGTTCTAATGCAGTATACAGGACACATTACATTCTTCACTGGCTATTCATACATAAGGGAAACATGAAACGATCTCACCGATGGAACTCTATTTCATCCTCTCGATACTTTCATCTCTCCCCCGTTCAAGCCTCAAGTTGGCGTCCGTGTTGATTACCATTAACCTTCTGTTCTAACCACGTGAGCGCAAAGGGGATTCCGAAATCCAACCCTCCACATGCACAGACGTAAACATAATATAACTTGTAATACGAAGGGTGTTATATATTTAATAGAATGTCACTGCGGTAAGCAGTATGTGGGACGTACAAAAAGGAGGTTGAAGGATCGAATTAGGGAACACATTAATAATATTAGGAATACATTTTTTAAACATAGTATACCTGTACATTTTTCAACATGTGAAGGGGCTTCCATTTATAACATGACTTTTAAAGGGATAGATGTGGTGAATAAGAATTGGCGAGGGGGTAATCATATTAAAGAAATGTCCAAAAGAGAGACCTTTTGGATACACAGTTTACAGACATTAATGCCTTCAGGTTTAAATTCAGAAGTTGAAATATTTGGTTTTTTGTGATTCTGCTTATTGGATATATGGAATATGAGTAGTTTATATGGGATTAATGGGGATACTATGTTGTAGGTCACTGCACTTCTGGTATCACTTTAAGGTGATTATTGCATGGAGGTTGAGGGTATATGTGTATGTGTGTAGATATACATATATATATATTTAGTTGTAGATGGGAGATGTTTTTCACCTGTGAGTGTTTTACCGGAATGTGCAGTGAGTTACATTTGGTTGATTGTGTGGAGATATATGATTTGTACATTTAGGGATTTAGGAAATGTGGGCATTGTATGTATATTTTATGTTTATATTTTGTTTTTATTTGCATCTAACGTTTACGATATCAAGTAGAGACACCTGGGGGGGTGGAGTTTAGAAGAGTATTTAGGGTTAGAGAGGTGTTAGTTTTGGTTACTCTTATCTCCCTGAAGAAGAAATCAGGTGATTTCGAAACGCGTTGGAGACGAGCGGTCTTGCACTTTTTATATTATTGATTATCCTGTGAAAGTTGATTTTAGTAATACCTTGATGGTACACACAACGAGTGAGCGTTATCAGAAGACGTCTGTGCATGTGGAGGGTTGGATTTCGGAATCCCCTTTGCGCTCACGTGGTTAGAACAGAAGGTTAATGGTAATCAACACGGACGCCAACTTGAGGCTTGAACGGGGGAGAGATGAAAGTATCGAGAGGATGAAATAGAGTTCCATCGGTGAGATCGTTTCATGTTTCCCTTATGTATGAATAGCCAGTGAAGAATGTAATGTGTCCTGTATACTGCATTAGAACCCCGTATTCGATTTGAAATATGTCTATATAATATATGTGTATGTGGAGAGGACGGTAGTTCCAGAACCTGAATCATTGTATATGACATACGAAGACTGGGGAGGAGTAGCTTGCAGGTACAGATTGGAGAGTCGAGTCAAGTCTGGCGTGTGGGGAGAAGGTAGAAGATAAGCCTCAGATACATTTGTAATAGAAGTTGAAACTTAATTATAGTGTCAAGTTGTAACCTTCTTTTGGATACAGGATATATTGTAGCACAATCAGTTGAAACTGCAAAAGATTTCAAGTGTTATATGAAGATTTGGGACACTACAATACACCAAGTGTTTATTCATTTATAAGTGCAAAATTGGATTTTTTTCAGTATATGACCGCGTTTTTATTTTTGAATTTTTTATATATATATTTTTCCCCCTTTTTTTACGATCGATCGTTTAGATAGGGTAAGATTTTAGGCGGGTGTATTGAGTATAGGATTGTCAGGTTTATGTATATTTGTTATATACTTTGTTTAAGTCCCTAGTCAAGTGCATATAGCAGGTCTTATGCACTAATGGGGACATTATAATATTAGTGGGGAATAATTTCGGAGTTTTATTATCTGAACAGTGATTTGGAATTCCGAAGTTTTGTAATAATACCCAGCAGAAATCGAAGTTATTTTGTTTTTAATTTGAAGTATATGTGGTTGTTTTGAGATCTATATATCACATATTCCATTGAAAATAAATATTCCTGTTTTTTATTAATGGATATTTGTACTTATTGTCTGCATGTCTAAAGTCAATGCGCCAGACATTATAGAGTAATAAGTAATGTTAAATAGATCCACAAGCTTAAAGGGATAGTAATGTTTCATAATAAAAGCAGTTCTAATTAATCATCATAGTATTTGGACTTTGGAGAGTGTTATTTCAATTCTGTCAGAGTTGTAGCTCAAGAGTAATTCAATGACAAAGTATCCCCCTCCTGCCACTTTTACTGATATAACACTGTTCAGCCAGATAAAAAGGGAGGTGCCCAGGTAGACTGCAGAGAGGGACAATCTTCAATTAAGATAAGGGAAAAATCTGAAAAATTTGTCAAGGGGGCAGGGCTTCCATTGTTCTCATAGGAAGAAGATTGTCCCCTTCTGTTATCTGTCTGGTCTATGGACTGCATTCCACATCTGAGAAGAGATGGCTTACACTAGGTAAAAGAGGCGGGAGGGGGAAACTTTGCTTGTGAATATCTCTCAAACCATAAAGGGTTGAGAGATAAGACTTTTCACTGTCGTCCAATACAGGTTACTGGTAACACTGGGAGGCGATCCTCCCCTTTAAGTAGGCAGGAACATTTCTCTAAATGTATGCAGGGGGTGGAGCCTCCCCTCCCTCCTAGGCTGCTCCTCAGTCAGCACAAGCCAGAATGATTTGTTCCTCGGTGTGTTCACACCAGGTGGAGAACATCTCTCTTCAAACTTTAGTTTCTTTATTATTTTTGCAAATATGGAATACCACAATTAGGCGGGTTACCATGGCTGTCAAATGCCCTCTTTAAAGTGGATAGCACAGAGTCCAGGGTACTTCTGGTGGACCTTTTGCCCTGATGAGGGAACAACTTGATTTCAAGTACTTCCCTGGGGATTATCCTCTGTGGTAATTCTTTACTCATTTGGTAACCTGAAGACAGAAGTCCAGCAGAAAGGTGAGCCACCCTTTGAGTGCCGAAGGTCCACTTGTCCCTCAGTGTCCCTTCATTGGGCTTGTACCTGGGAGTTCTCATTGTGCACTCCAGTACTCATTGGGTGTTTTTCTATATCTTGCAATGTATATGCAATGTATATGTGTATGTCTTGGGTTTTGGAGCAGTTTTGGTGGGATTTAACCCTTTCTCTGCTGAGTTTCCAGTTTTATGGGAATTTTAGGATATTGCCTTGGTGGGGTAATGTTTCCTTGCATAGTACAAGTGTTTGCTATGTATTCTGGAACTTTTAACTTAAGGAATAATTTTATTAGAAATTATGTTCCGCGCCTTTAAGCGCGCTTTTCCCGCATAGACGCCATTGCTCCATTACTCTCTATGGGCTTACACTGTGTGGGACGTATCTCTGGAACCGCTTCACATAGCGAATTCAGAGTGGGCTCATTTTGTTTGTCTTCCCTTGCTCTATCATCCGGTTTTGTGTTTGAGTGTGTTGGGGGACTCGGGGGGCTTTGGGCACTGTTTTGGGGTACTTGGTGAGAAAAAGTACGCTTCCCATGAGCGCTTGGTTCGCGCCCTTTTTTCTGATTGGCTCCCGTCGTGGCAGCCATTTTGTGAGTTCTTCTCATCGAGTATACTACGCAGGGACCGGACCTTCTCCCTCTCCTCTGCTGATTAACCCTTTGCTTGCCAGATAAGTTTAGTTTTAACCGTTTCTGGGGTGAATACTTAATCTTTCACACTTTAATTGGGTGATTTCTGTCTGTGGGGTATATCTGACACTGTGAGTATGTCTACTCCACTGGAGCCTGGGACTAGACCTAAGACAAAGGAGGCTGGGGTATCGGTATCCCCCATTGCATTTTGCTCCTCCTGTCATTCAGGGCTACCTAGAGAATTTTCTGGTGATTTATGCCCAGCTTGTGCGGAAGGTCATGGCAGCAACCCAGGGCCTTCCAGCCATGCTATTGAGCCAACATGGGTGAAAGAGTTCAAGGCTGCAACTAGGGATCTCAGATCCACTCTTCAGCTCTTTCCCTCTCAGGTTCAGGGGGCTCTTCAAGTATGGCAGACCCCCTCTACTGTCAGGACCTCTCTGCCCAAGCCACAGAGAGCTCCTGACGTATCTGATTCTGCTGAGGAAGAATTGTTGCAGGATTCTGATGTTGAGGATGGCACAGTTATTGAGTCTACCAGATCGGCTGGAGACCCTTTTGAATGTCATCCTGAACTCTCTGCTGAGGGTTTGATTAGGGCTGTGCTGACCACCCTCAATCTTCCCTTGTGCCAGGAGACTCTTCTTGACCCAACGGATGTGTTTCAGAAACCTTCAAAGGCTGTTACTTGTTTTCCTACTAACCCTACTCTTGAACGTTTAGTTTCTGATGCATGGAAAAATCCTGATAAGTCCTCTTCAGTCTCAAAAAAGTTTGCCAAACTTTATCCTTTTCCTGAGACTGAATTGGCTAAATGGGTTCATCCTCCTAAGGTGGATGCTCCAGTTTCTAGGTTGTCCAAATCTACTGCTTTGGCTGTATCTGATGCTTCTGCTTTACAGGATTGGACTGACAAAAAGTTAGAGACCTGTCTTAAGTCTGTTTTTGTCTCTATTGGTACTGCCATGCGTCCAACTTTCGCTGTGGTGTGGGTTAACCGGGCCATTGCGGTCTGGACTGAACAACTTACTGTGGCGGTCCGCCAAGATGCGCCAGTGTCAGAGCAGTTGCAACTACTTTCTAATATTTCTGAAGCTCAGAATTCTGTTTCTGACGCTGCCTTTGATGCTGTTCGCATGATGGTGAGGGCTTCCACTTCTTCTGTGGTGGCTAGATGCGCTCTTTGGCTAAAAATTTGGTCTGCTGACACCGCTTCCAAGAAAGTTTTGATTTCTTTGCACTTTCAAGGGACTTCCCTGTTTGGATCTGAGCTAAAGGAATTGATCAGCGAGGCTACTGGGGGTAAAAGTACTCTTCTACCCTCGGTCTTTAAGAAGAAATTCCCAGCTAAGAGCTATCGGTCCCTTCGTTCTTTCCAAGCTGAGGCACGCCCCACGTCCCAGGCGGTTCCGCCTGCTCCGCGCGCCTCCTCCAAGCCCAAACAGTCCTGGAAGCCCAAGGTTGCCCCCAAGGCCAAGGCTTCCAAGACTGCTTCGGCATGACTCGCTGAACCCGGGTCCGCATCCGGCTGTAGGTGGGCGGCTTCACCTCTTTCGCTGGGTTTGGGAGGATTCGGTGGCGGACCCTTGGGTTCTTCAGGTGGTGTCAGAGGTATACAAGATCCCTTTCTTTTCCCTTCCTCCTTTTCGCTTCCATTTTACTCGTCCTTCTCAGGACTCCACAAAAAGGCGTCTGTTCGACGACGCTATTCAGGATCTTTTGGACAAGGACGTCCTGGAACCAGTTTCTCAGGAGAACATAGGTTTAGGATTTTATTCCAACCTTTTCATTGTGGCCAAAAAGGATGGCGGAGCTCGTCCTATTTTGGACCTCAAGGATCTCAACTCCTTTGTTGTGAGCACCCACTATTGACAGGAATCTCTGTGCACTGTGATCGCTGCTATGTCTCCGGGGGAATTCCTTGCTTCCCTGGATCTTCAGGATGCATATCTGCACATCCCTATCCATCTAGAGAGCAGGCGGTACCTCAGGTTTGCTTGCGACAGGGGTCATTTTCAGTTTTCGGCTCTTCCCTTTGGGCTGACGACGGCTCCACAGGTTTTTCAATGAGTCCTGGGAGCATTGATAGCTGTCATCCATCGGGAAGGCATCAGAGTGACTCCATACATGGACGACTTACTCTTGAAGGCGGCATCAGCAGATATCCTTCATCAGCAGGTTCAGGCTTGCATTCAAACTCTCACTCGCCATGGATGGATTGTGAATCTGGACAAGTCAAACTTGGTTCCATCTCAGCGGATAATCTTCCTGGGTCTTCTGTTCGACACTCAGCGGTGCATGGTGTTTCTGCCGGAAGAGGTGGCTCATCAGATTGCTCTCCGGGTATCGAAGATTCTGGCCCTCGAGCGGATTCCAGTGCTGAAATTGACTTCTCTGGTGGGGAAATTCATTTCTACGATAGAGGCGGTGCCGTTTGCCTTGGCGCACACCAGGGAACTTCAAAGGTTCGTGATCCAGACGTGCCGGAATCGTCCAGACCATCTGAAGCTCTCTGTCCCTCTGCCTCCTCATGTTGAGTTGAGCCTGGAATGGTGGTTGGATCTTTCACATCTCCTGAAAGGGAGATCCTTCCAGATCCCTTATTAGACCACGGTCACGACGGATGCCAGCCTCCTGGGTTGGGGGGCGGTGTTGGGTCGCTTCAGTGTCCAGGGGAAGTGGGGACTGGAGGAATCTCTTCTGTCCATCAACATTCTGGAACTCCGTGCGATCTTCCTTGCTCTACGCCATTGGGAATCTCAACTGGAGGGTTGTCCAGTCAGGGTCGAGTCCGACAACGCCACCTCAGTGGCCTACATCAACAGGCAGGGTGGAACAAGAAGTCTCGCCGCATGGTTAGAGGTCAAGGCCATTTTGTCTTGGGCGGAAGTTCATGTTCCCGTCATTTCGGCGGTTCACATTCCAGGCATAGACAACGTCATGGCAGACTTTCTCAGTCGTCACACAGTCGATAGCGGAGAGTGGGCTCTTCATCCGGAGGTGTTCCAACTCCTCACTCAGATGTGGGGGGTTCCTGTGGTGGATCTAATGGCAACTAGGCACAACAGGAAGGTTTCCATGTTCTGCTCTCGGTGGAGGGATCCACTGGCTCTGGCAGTGGACGCCTTGTCAATTCCTTGGGAATTCTCCCTAGCATACATCTTTCCTCCTCTTCCAATGTTGATCAGAGTCATCCAGAAGCTGAAGATGGAGCGTTGTCCGGTCATCCTGATCGCTCCAAATTGGCCTCGTCAGTCCTGGTATCCGGACCTGATGGCTATGTCCGTGGCGGATCCTTTTCCGCTTCCCTCTCGTCCAGATCTTCTGCTACAAGGCTATCTGTGGAAGGAGGATGTTCATCGTCTTCATTTGATGGCTTGGAGGTTGAATCCTCAATTCTGAAGAAAAAGGGTTTTTCCTCTGCTGTGGTGTCTACGATGCTACGCGCTCGTAAGCATGTGTCTTCTAAGATTTATCACCGAGTTTGGTCGACCTTTGTAGCATGGTGTGCTGATAGGGATCTATCGCATGATTTTCATCTTCCTACTGTCCTGGCCTTTTTACAGGACGGTGTTGATAAGGGGCTCAGTCTGAGTTCCCTTAAGGTCCAGACTTCGGTGCTTTCTGTCTTTTTCCAGGAGCGTATTACTGTTCTTCCTGATGTCAAAGTTTTCTTCCAAGGTGTGGCTCATGTTCATCCCGCTTTCAGGAGTCCGGCTCCTCAGTGGGATCTCAATCTAGTTTTGGGGGCTCTTCAACGACGCCCCTTTGAGTCTTTGGCTACTATTCCCTTGCACCTTTTGTCCTGGAAGATGGCCTTTCTTTTGGCTATTGTATCGGTTCGCAGGGTGGCGGAATTACAAGCTTTGTCTTGTAAACCACCTTATCTGGTGTTCCATAAGGATAAGGCTGTGCTTCGCACTTCCAAGGAGTTTTTGCCTAAAGTTGTCTCCGAATTTCACATCAATCAGGAGATTGTGGTGCCCTCTTTCTGCCCTAACCCTTCCTCTGACAAGGAGAGGGATCTTCATTTGTTGGATGTTGTGCGTTGTCTCAAGTTTTATGTTCATCGCACTGAGTCTATCAGGAAGTCTGATGCTCTGTTTGTCATTCCTGAGGGACCTAGGGCGGGGAGACCGGCATCCAAGGTGACTATTGCATCTTGGATAAAATCTACCATTCGTAAGGCTTACGAATTGCGGAATAAGCATGTGCCCTTTCGGGTCACAGCTCATTCTACCAGATCAATTGGGGCCTCTTGGGCCTATAAAAATCAAGCGTCTGCTGATCAGCTGTGCCGGGCGGCCACCTGGTCCTCGGTGCACACATTTTCGAAGCACTACCGTGTGGATGTGCTGGCCTCGGCTGATGCCAGCTTTGGGAGGAAGGTCCTGGAGGCAGTCTCGCCTGTCTAGGATCTTCTTCTTCTGAGGTTTTTAGTGCTTCCTTACTGTTGAGCCCTGTTGGCTCTGGTTCAGTGTGCTGTGTTTGTTTTTGGGGTCTGTTTTTCCCCTAGTTGGTGTCCGTTGACACTTCCGATTGTTGGGATCTCTGACTGGTTGGTTCATAGAGGTTCTGGTGACTCTGGGGGCCTTGCGCCTGGTCCTTGCCTTCTTCCCGCCTCTGGGAAACTCAGTGTTTGGATATCCCAGTGTTACCAGTAACCTGTATTGGACGACAGTGAAAATAGGATTTTAGTCTTACCTGTTAAATCCTTTTCACTTATTCCATACAGGTTACTGGTCTCCCACCCTGTCAAGAGACCATGCTTGGCTCTCCTGTGGCATTCTGTGGGAGTCCTTTGGGGCATGCTCACAGGGGTCTTCTTCTTCTCTTCTATCTCTGGTTAGTGTTAGTGTCTCAAATCATTCTGGCTTGTGCTGACTGAGGAGCAGCCTAGGAGGGAGGGGAGGCTCCACCCCCTGCATACATTTAGAGAAATGTTCCTGCCTACTTAAAGGGCGGATCGCCTCCCAGTGTTACCAGTAACCTGTATGGACTAAGTGAAAAGGATTTAACAGGTAAGACTAAAATCCTATTATATCGTTCTTCATGTTTTTTTTAATGCCTACAAAATAAAATAAAGATAAAATGAAGTATTACTATCCCTTTAAATTACTACCCCATGAATTCTAGAGAGGACTCTCATCAATTGTTTCCCAATGATTTGGGAACCAGTCTGGCATCCAGTGAGTTAACATATTGCTATGTATTTCATGATTGTACCTGCTATAGAACTTCAAACTTTGTATATAAAGTTGGATTCCACACAGGTGATAAATGTTAGCATTGTTTTTTTCCCTCACTGTTTCATATTAATGTTTATGGGGAAACCTGGAGATAAAAACAGTAAGAAGGTTATCACCTGTAATGGAATACAGTCATATGTTATGTTTCTGATTCCAGTACACTGTTCTCACCCATCTCATTATGTCTCACCTACTGACGCTTCAATGACTCATGTCTAAGTTAAGCAAACATGTTTATTATGGTTTCGTCCTATTCTTGCACTATGAATTGATGTCACAAGAGGAAGTTATTGACTTATGGGAACCCAAGATTCCAGATGACTGTGGAAGAAAGGAAGCATTTCCTCTCTGGATTCCTGCCTAAAGACAAGACACAACATAAACCAGGACTGTTTATAGAAAAACACTGCATTGCTATTTTTAGAATAAACTATAAAAGCACTCATGCACCTTTAGGTTAAACACAAAAACAATAAAAGAATGAACCTATTCTTTTCAAACAAGTATAATGGATTGCCGTTTGGGACGATTAACCTCTTGAGGACTAGCGAGGTATATAACCCATTACCTTGCAATTCACTGTGCTAAACTCAGGGCCTTGAGAGGTCAAAACATTAGGCAAGAAAGTAGCAATTAACTTTTTTCCTGGATAATTCTTTGTAGAACATAGCATATACATCAAGTGCTAGTGAAAATATATTCTAGTATATGACAGCACTGAAAGAGACTGATTACACAAGCGCACAGGTGGTTTACCTCTTAACCCTTTGAGTGCCAGAGGGGTATGCAACACATTGCTTTGCAATGCGTTGCGTACCCCTCTGGCACTCAAAGGGTTAAACTTTTAAGGACAAGAGCAGTGTGCAATGTATTATAAAGCAATGTGTTGCACACCCCTCTTGTCCTTAAAGGGTTAATAATAAGTAGAGGTTAAAGGGAGTCTTTTTTTAATCTCCTAGAGAAGCTATACACCGGAGTAGTATCCAAGGATTAAACCATTACAGTTTGGGAAACCAGCACAGTATTACACCATAATCATTACTAAGGTCAGCAGAGGATTACCCCATTAAGTGCCTGACTGGCATTATGGTTCCTGGGGCTGCTGCTGTCTCTGCTCTCAGTAGAGTCATGGTAAACTGTACTCCTGTGGCTGCACAAAAAGCTATGGGAAGATCCACACTATACCATCCTCAGGGAGGAAAATTGTTTCTGTGAGCCCCAACAGCATTGCCAGCTATCAGAGCTTAGTGTGCATAAGACAAATAGTCATATTAACATATAAACACACCCTCAGGAATAGAAAAATGGCTAATTAAGCTTCATTTCAATATGCAAATGAGGCACTGGATTAGGAGACACGGAAAGTTCATAAACAGGGCTGATGCATGGTGAAAGCATGTCATTGTAGGTGTATTTGAATTGTAATTGCAGAAATGAAATGGTAAAGACTCTTTAGTTCATACCATGAGATGAATTCGGATCCAGTTTGCCACCATATTAATAAACTGGACCTTTTTTAAATCTTAGTGCATCTCTTCCCTGCTGTTTTCACATTATTGTCTGAAGGTGACAGCCTCTGATCTGCCAACACAGTGAAGGAAGATTATTCTTGAGACACAGGGGAATACCACATCCAGTTGTCCAGTGAAAGAATTCTGAACACAGCTGGTTAATGATCTGTGTCAAGCTCCTACAGCTCTGACAGGCATGCTATCCATGCCTCTTTGGACACACTTTCTGAAACTTGATCATCTGGAAATGAGAGAGTATCAGCAGCCATATTCAAAACCCTGGGAACATGTCAAGCCCTAATTGCTACAAACACTTAAGTACTAAGTGGTGCAGCAAGATCAAAAACTGTGGTGATTAAGCAGGAAGATGGTTGACAACCACCACCACACCCATATTATGACATGGGTATGATGTTGCAGGTAAAATTTGATTTACCAAGAAGTGACTGTATCTGATGCAAAATTACCTTTCTTGCGGGAAGGGTGTATTTCATCATCGCCTGCAAATCCTGCAGTTTGCAGCTAAGCAAACAATATTGGTCATGGAATCAGTCTTTTCAGAAGCCAGTGGGACTCCAGTGACCTATGCCAACCATTACATTGTATGCAGGAGCTTCCCACACACAACCAAACTACTGGGGCTAGTGCAGTATAAGTGAGGTAATGTAGCATGGAGTTATACCTTAATACTGTCTTTTCCACCAATGTACAGAAAGCCTCAAAATGACTCCAAGAAATTGCAAATACCATAGACAGGCAAAGGTTCATATTAAACTTGCCAGAAAACCGCAACCAAGCAAGGGGTAACACTATAGGTACAAAGTCATACACGGAGCGGGTAGTCTGCCAGAGCACCAGGTTTGCACCAGAAAGGATATCCACTGAAGCGATGGGATGCTGGATGTGCAGTGCATAGAGTACCAGGTCAACACCAGAATGGATGGACAGACAAGCCGGATCATACACAGGAATCAGGAATACCTGAAAATGAACTGCTCAGAACAACAACGTAAGGGTGACTGAGTCAGGACTCGGTCTGCCCTTTAAACCCCTCCACAGGAAGTAGGTAGGAGGAGCAGCTAGAGGGAGGAAATAGGTAGGAGGAGACTACAGGAAACAAACACACATAAAACAGAAGCCTGCAGCATGCTTGAAGCCTCTTGCCTGCAGATGATGCGTGGAAAGACGCTGAGCGTCGCTGAAGCTGCGGGGCTGGAAACAAGGTACTGTGACACTGGATAAATCGCTTAACCCTCGGTCTACCAAGCAGTAACCCCTGTACCCATCACAGTCATTATTTGGTGTGACCATCCTTTGCCTTCAAAACTTCATCAGTTCTTCTAGGTACACTTGCACAAAGTCAGGTATTTTGTAGGCATATATAGTCAGGTGTATGATTAAACAATTATAACAAACAGGTGCTAATGATCATCAGTTTAATATGTAGGTTAAAACACAATCATTAACAGAAACAGCTGTGTATGAGAAATAAAACTGGGTGAGGAAAAGCCAAACTCAGCTAACAAGGTGAGGTTGCTGAAGACAGTTTAATGTCAAAAGTCATACACCATGGCAAGACTGAGCACAGCAACAAGACACAAGGAAGTTATACTGCGTATGCAAGGTCTCTCCCAGGCAAAAATTTCAAGGGAGACACAGGTTTCCAGATGTGCTGTTCAAGCTCTTTTGAAGAAGCACAAAGAAACAGACAACATTGAGGACCGTAGATGCATTGGTCGGCCATGTAAACTTAGTACAGTAGATGAAAGACACATCATGCTTACTTCTCTTTGCAATCAGATGTCTAGCAGTACCATCAGCTTAGATTTGGCAGAAAATAGTGTGATCCTGGTACACCCATCTACTTTCCAGATAAGTCTGGTAAGCAGTGGTTTTCATGGAAGACTTGCGGCCAAAAAGCCATACCTCTGATGTGGAAACAAGGCCAAGTGACTCAACTATGCAAGAAAACACAGGAACTGGGGTGTAGAAAAATGGCAGCAGATGCTCTGGACTGATTAATCAAAATTTTAAATATTTGGCTATAGCAGAAGGCAGTTTGTTCTTCGAAGGGCTGGAGAGCAGTACAAGAATGAGTGTCTGCAGGCAACAGTGAAGCATGGTGGAGGCTCCTTGCAAGTTTGGGGCTGCAGTTCTGCAATTGGAGTTGGGGATTTGGTCAGAATTAATGGTCTCATCAATGCTGAGAAGTACAGGCAGATACTTATCCATCATACAATACCATCAGGGAAGCATCCGATTGGTCCCAGATTTATTCGGCAGCATGACAATGACCCCAAACATACAGCCAAAGTCATTAAGAACTATCTTCAGTGTAAAGAAGAACAAGAAGTCCTAGAAGTGATGGTATGGCTCCCACAGAACCCTGATCTCAACATCACCAAGTTTGTCTGGGATTACGTGAAGAGAGAGAAGCAACTGAGGCTGCCTAAATCCACAGAAGAACTGTGGTTCTCCAAGATGCTTGGAACAACCTACCTGCTGAGTTACTTAACAAACTGTGTATAAGTTTCCGTAGAAGAATTTATGTTGTTTTGAAAGCACAGGGTGGTCACCAAATATTGATTTGATTTAGATTTTTCGTCTTTTAACTCACTGTAATTTTGTTCATTTTATAAATATAAACTGTTACCTGTCTATTTTTGAAAGCATTTTTAAGTTACACATTTTTTTCACACCTAAGACTAAGACTTTTGCTCAGTATGGTGTGTGTGTTTATATATAATATATATTGCAATAAAATGCTGAACACTTGCCTTCTTTTATTGTGTCCTGAAAATTCATAAGGATCCAGTCATTCACCTGGGGAGACCAATAACAGCAGAATATGCAGAAAAACATACTCACTTTTCTATCATAAATAAGGGGTTCTCAAGATGTGCTGATAAAATTATGAATATTCAATTGGAGGAGCACTTTTTGAGGGTGACCCTGGATGTGACATTGCTATATACCTGCATAGACCACTTGCTGGGACTCCAACTATTAGATATTGTTTGGACTTGCATGTAGATATCTGTGACACATAAAGTGATTACGAGCATTATGTTTCAATTGCAATACCTTTGAAGAGGTTAGAGAAGGGAGCATGCGAGGGCTACGGAGCCCCATGAACACCCAAGTATACCTGCACATCTTCCTGTTGTTGCAGCCTCAGATGCTCTGTCTGGCGAGCCAGCCAAAAGGCCATTTCCACCTAGAAGACCACGACAGGCAGCATCACATCAGCTGCCGCAATTGGATCTCCCACAGCCGCGACTGGGCCAGGAAGGACAGCATCATCGACCTATCTGAGGTGATCAAATATGACAAACCCATATTCAGCACCAACAGTGCCCTATCCAGTATGCAGAAACTGCTGTGTGCCATATATTTCATGGCAATGGGATCCATCCAGCCCAAAGAGGGATATGGATTTTGGATGGCCCTGGCATGTATCAAGCAGGAGTTCTACACAAGGGGATGCATACCCAGAGTCATGGGGGTCATAGACTTCACACATGTGCGCATTAGAGCTCCTCTGCATAAGGGACACACCAACATCAGTCGCAAGCATTTCCACTCCATCAGCACATAGATGGTGTATGATGACATGAGAATCACCAGTGTATGTGTTTCTTATCCTGGCAGTTGTCACGACTCCTACATCCTCAGGCACTCCTCCGTTTACCGGGACTTTGAGAATGGAACCTATACAGGAGGATGGCTGTTGGGTGAGTGAACAATTTACACATCACACCACATCCACAGGGGCACTCACACGATTAATGAAAACCCAGCCTAGCATGGACATGACACACAACAATTATGTCCCCATCACACATCATCCATACAACCATGTGGTCCATATGTCTCTCTCTTCTTCCACAGAGGATACAGTATATGGCTGTAAACTGTGGGTTCTCATACCTATCCCAAATCCACAAACACCTACACAGGACTGTTTCAATGAGGCTCATGTCAGGACCAGGAATGCTATTGTATGTACCTTTGGCCTCCTCAAAACAAGATTCTGCTCCCTGGATAGCTCAGGGAGAGCTCTGCAATATCTTACTAGCATGTGTCATACTTTACGCTGGTTGGTCTATGCTCATTGACCATTCTGGTAGACCGCTTATTGCATAGCTGAGCTACACAAATATGGCTAACATTCGGTAATGCAGTTTTAGCGTGCCTTATTGGATCAAGCCCTTAATGAGGTGTAGGAAGTTAGTATTTTTATAAATGCTAAGTCCCTTTTTGGAGACCTCGCTGGTTTCTGGATCGGTGGCAGGTACTTACAATGGTCGGCTTGGGGTCAAGATGGCTGTAAAACCAAACCTCCTCTTGTAGCTCTGCCTGGGTTTTGTCCTTTGCATGACTGGGTGATCCTGCTACTGGTAATGAGGGAATGGGACAGTAAGAGGAGGAACGGAAGAGTATCTTGGTATGTTTGAAATTACAGTGAGGTATTTAATTGTTTCTAGAAACTTTTCCTTGATTCATTTACCACTGATATAGTGAGAGGAGCTCATGCAACGCATAGGTAGAATATTTACTGTGTATTTGCTTTTAATATAATACATTTCTTCAAGTGAAGATAGTGGTCCCCTGGTGATATCTGTTCGTGGTAGTAGCTGCATTCAACTGAGAGCTGCCTCAGAAGCTCATTCAGCATTTTAGCTATTTTTTATGTTTTACGACAGCAGGGGGACTTTATGACTATACGGTATTACCCTTAGAGTGGCCTCTATTTGTGTTTTGCTTTGTGAGACATTGGAATACATTATTTGATTTTAAGACCTATCCATGTGCATATGATATACATCTGAGAGAGAGGGAAGACCACTGCAGCAAGCCACAGAAGAGAGCTTCATCTGGGTTATACCTATTTCTTTGGGGGTGAATTGTTACCCCCTTCTACTAATCTAGTTGATTTCTAGGAAGGTTGTATTTTTTCCTCTGGTGATGATACTCAGGTGTCCCTTTGTGCTTCCTGGTTTTTGTTTAGATGTATGTGCATTAGGGTGCGAGGCTGCAACTAAGGACACCGTGTGATTGCAGTAGTTGCCTTTAGTCACACTCCACTGAAATTAGCCCAATTTATAAGTACCACACAACCTATACTCATACCTGTGAACTTTGTGTTCTGGAGTCCCCAGAGGGGCTCCTATGGTGCCGCTGCAGGATAAAAAATGACTAAATTTGTATAAAAAAAGGGATGGGGCCTATTCATGGGTGAGAGTGTGACTTATCAGTGGTGTCACAAAGTGGGTAGGGAGTGGGAGGAACTGGGTGGGGAAGAAGGAGTAGTGGGAGGAACATGCTGGGAAGGAGCAGAAGTGGGCAGAGTTTCAGAACTTAAGAACTTGACCTAAAAATGAAAACAGTCATTACCTTTTGACTTGTGTAGCAATTAACTATTCTGATTTTTAAAGTGGTCATGACACCCGAAGATAAATTTAGTTAATATTAAAGGTGATTAAAACTGCTTATATGTTATGCTAGCCATGTGTTCATAATATAAAAAGATTTGTAGAAATGTACTTGTATTTGCTAGTAGCACGATGTGGCATTTTATGCTAATTATTTTCTGTGCTTGGCCAATATTTCTACATACTGCACTAAGAATGAATCCAGGCAGAGCCCACACACTGAGGGGCGTTTCTAATGGAATACAGAGCAATATGTTTAACCTTACATAAAACAAATGAGTATACTGTGCAAGGAATTAGCATAAAGTGTAACAGTGGCATCAAAATGCAAAGGTTAACCCTTTGGGGGCCAGAAGGGTATCCAACACATTGTGAAACAATGCTATGGATACTCCTCTAGCTCTCAAACTTTATTTTATAGCAGAATTGCTAATAAAACTTACAGGCAGATTGTTATTTTCTGTAAAACAAACTAAACTCTTCCAGTGACAGGTCCACTCTAATATAATGATGGAGCCGTGATTCTGAACACGTGAAAATAAACACTTTTCTTCATACAATCTATGCTTCAGTTATGTAAAAGAAGACATACTGAATAAGTTCTCTGTAATCTATTGTATAGCGTCTTCCCTTTTCAATTAAATCTCTACAGGAAGCTGTGGTTACTTTTGTTCCTTGTGCTCATACATTACATACAGAAGACACTGTCTGCGGCTTTGGATTGTGTTGGGTTTCAAATTCTCTCTGTATTATCATGTCACTGTGGTTTCCTGATGCTGATATGCAGTTTTTATTACAAGTAAGTCTAGGTGTAATCTCTAGAGCGGTTACATGCAGAATAATCACGTTAGCACATGTTATATGCTTTGTTAAGCAAAATTATTTTGTTTACTGCCTTTGATTTATAATTTAAAGAAATATTTATTAATTAGGTGTTGTTGGTATGATTTTTTTTTGTTTACTAACAAAAGCTTTTCAGAAAAGAAATACAGTTTTCCAAACCTATAAAGTTTGCTCAGTAATGCAATTTAGACCTCGCTAATATTCAAGTGATTCAAATCATAAACAACCTTAAAATAGACCTGTCATCCTAGGTACAGGTACTTAAAATATGAATCTATTTTGCACTAGCCATATTTTGTAAAGTAAAGCCTTTAACCCTTTGAGTGCCAGAGAGTTTTGCAATGTAATTCTCCACAAGGTATTGGATACCTCTCTGGTATTCAAAGGGTTAATTTGTGATGGTACAATGTGGCACTCTAAGCTTCTTTCTGTGCACCCCGCCTTGTATAGGCTCTGTCTAGATCCAGTCATTGTGTGTGGTGCTCTTGGACCAGCCCATAAACCGATCACTATAAAATAACACACTGTCACAAATAAATAAAGTTTAATATTTCAAAACTCATTTAAATTACAAATAAAAGGCTAATACATATTAACCTTAATTAACCTTAACTGAAGGTAACTTATTCACTTTTCCTGTAGGTATTGTTCCCTTTTAACTCATTGAGCGCCAGTGCATACCCCTCTGGCGCTCACAGGGTTAAGTGCTCTGTTGATTACTTGGAGAAGTAAGCTGTGTGATTGTAAAAAATGTATATTTCACCTTTTGACTCATAAAGATCAATTGGTAATGACTTACTAACTGCAATGGGTGAAATGGACCTAAACAACATTCAATGTTGCCTATGTTTCATGTTGGCCATAAGGATGTCAGATGTATAGTTTAGATTAATATATCCCACTGCCTTATCCTATTTATAGTCCCCAAATTACCCCACTGACTTTTATATCTCACTTTGTTCCTCTATACAGGTAAAAACACATTAATCACTTCATGACTACATACAAACATATTCAACCTCCCAACCCACAGTTCTCCAGATACCCTAAAACATGTATTTTTCTCAAAAACTTCAAATTAATTTCCTTCTGTTGTCTGAAAGACTCCACAGGATATTGTATCAAATCAAATCACAGTACCTTGTTTCCCCACATCATATCACCTCTTTCATACCTATAACCTTCAGCACACAATGTGTTGGCAGTCTGTATAGCATTTGAGGGGTTAAGCCCTTTATTTTCAAATTTTCCCTTTATTTTCTAAGTGCATCCTATTTACAACATTGCTTTTTTATCATAACTTCTGCATGTGAAAATGTATGTTTATCCAGTTCATGCAATTAGCAAAAAGGCAACAAGTCCTGAGCGAGATTGGGTTGATCATTCCACATGCAGTTCTTCTGGTGTGCATCCCTCAGCTATCTTACACTGTAAGATTCTAAGCACTAAGCACTCTGCTTAGATACTGTATCCTGCATGGAGTTCCTTTGCTACCCTTTTCTTGTCTTTAGGTTCTTTCTGTGTCAATCCACAGACACATATCAATCCATTCTTCCCACAAACATTTGGATCATCATGTAGACACCCAGTTCCTCACACAAACCTTTTTGCCTCCCATTCATCCTCATTAACAGTAATATCACAGATAACCATATTAGTCCACAAATCATTTATATTACCCAAAATGTCCTTATAACCCCCTACAGAAGCACAAAGCACAAACCATTATATTGTCCCTCAATTCAGCATTTTATTCACATACACTTCTGTTAGCTCAGTCACTTTACCCATATCTTATAAACAGCCCTACGTCACCAAATCAAGAGCCAACAGGCAACTATATATGCATATACCGTAATTCTACCTCTTTAGATATCCTTAGTAAGGCCTCATCTAGAATTAGTAGTATATTTTAGTCAGAGTTCTTAAAAAAACGTAATTATTGAATCAGAAAAATACAGTGATGTGCAACAAATCTGATAAAAGGATTAGAATATTTTACTAGAATATTTGACTAGTCAAACTGGGTTTGTTTACATTAGAGAAAAGAGGTTTCAGGGGTGATATGTAAAGGTATATAAATATATTGAAGGCCAATACAAATAACTATCTGGGGGGAAAACGGGTCATGCTTTAAACTAATGCACTTTTGACTAAACCAAAGGCGGAGATTTTTTTTTTTACAGTAAGAACAGGCTTTGGAATTCTTTGCATCAGAAATATTTATTTGTAGATATTGCAGATGCTTTCAAAAAGATGTATTCATTTGGAGTGGAGAACAATGTTGAGAATTATGACAGTTGGTTTCAATGCAGATAGGATGGTGATCCAGGGAAATATCCATCTACCCTATGGAGTCTGGAATTAATTTTCTTATCCACATGGTGCTAATTGGAAATGTCAGTAGCGTTTTTTTCTTTTTTTGCTTTTGTTTTATTTACTTTCTCTGAATCAACATGGGTAATATGGAAAAAGCTGAACTTGATGGAAGCTTGTCTTTTCCAGCCTTATCAACTATGTTAGATCACCCTACCACAAACCACATCCATACACAGACCCCTATAGCACAATAAAACCTCCTTGCATTGTAACCCAAGGTAACATTAGTAACTCTCCAATAGCATTAGCATCACCTACCTAGCAATAGCCTTAACTTGGCTTTAATTTCTTAATTCCAGGACTAGTTTTAAAGCCCATGTACACAGGCCAACACTGCAGTCATCTCAGTACTGACTGCCCGAAAGTGCCGTGGCTGATATGGAGCGGGGAGCGTCAAATTCAGACCGTAGTCCTCTGAGCACCTTCCTGGGATCAAGCAGAGAGGACTCCAGTCTGAATTTGGAGAGCCCTGCTCCCTAGCAGCCATGGTGCAGGCAGTCTGTACTGCGCTTGACTGCAGCTCGCGCAGCCGTCTCTACTGAGCATGACGACTTCTGTCAAACATCCTTAGCGAATTATTATATAGGATAGTAATCCTGTCACTCTGTGCAGAACATTATTCTAGTTCAGTTCTATGCCTCACAGATGAGGTGGGTGATATGATATCACAAGAGTGAAAAATTTAACAAAACTACTATCCTAAACAGCAAGTACAGTACCGGACATTTGTCTGCTGCACTTTGTAAGCATTATGAATACAGTTCTCTGTTGCCCTCTTTAGATCTGTACAGTAACTAAATGAAACATAAACTGACAATGTACCATGAGCACTTACATATGTGTTTCCCTTACCCAGTGACATCAACCATCACTTCATCCTGACATTGGTATAATCTTCATTACGTGCTGCACTCTGGGAGGCTAGTGCTAGAAATAAAAGTATTAACATCTGCATTTTCCATCTGCTAGCCTTTTGCAGTCATGAATCACAGGCAATTTTGAATAAAGTTAGCAAATATGCAACCTTCACTCAAGGTGATCTATTCATGCTTGCTGCACATTCAGTTTATGAAAAGAGAAGGTCTCGTAATTTATAGTGACCTGACAGTGCTGTGTACATGCTGTCAGAATAGCTTTTGGTGCCATCCTAAACTCTGCAACAGAAGCTATAAGTAAATGCTTTACTTGTGAGCTTCACCGACATAACCACAAATGGCCTTGGCTGGGAGGCAACTTTCCTAGTTTGGAGGCAGGTCCATCCATCTAGTTGCCAGTAATGTAGTTTTATTGAATGAATACATTAAAAAATAGAATCTGGGTATTCCTTGCGTGCCCCTTACCAATTAATAAATAAAATAAATCCTGGTTAATCATTTGATGAGCTCACTGATAAGAGAAGTAATGGTATGTGTAACTAGGCTCAGCCCTTCTTTGATGCCCCCACTGATTCATTAAGGTATTAAGTATAATTTGTATTGTCATGCAGTGAAAGAAGGGGGCAATGTCAACATCCTGAAATAAAAGTATTAATATATCCTTAAGTATGTAGTTGCTAGCCTTTTTGCTAATGATGAGTAGACCATTTTGAATGAAATCTGCAAGTACATGACAGGTTTACTTTCATTTTTATATGGTGACGATGTCACCACCATCGAGTCTTGCCACTTGGAAGTTATTTTGATGAGGTGTTGGGTGACATCACAAGGGGTCAGAAACACACTGATGCTTTCCTAACATCATGGAGCACATTGCATAGTGTATGTGTTGTTTTCACTTACAGGAACAATTCCATCACCATAGACTTTTTTTGCACTCTCTTGTAATTATATGAACTAATTTTGAAAGAGATGTTCACCTTAATTTCTATTTAATGTCAATAAAGTTTATACAGAAATTGCCTTCCCTGTCGGAAGAGGAGCAGAAGTGTTTGATTTTAACAGGAATATTTTACTTTAATAATCATTTAATCCTTTAAGGACCACGCAGTACAGTAGTGGGGTGCGCCGGAGGACCTATACACTTTTTTTTTTTTTTTGCCGGCCTACTCAGTGATCACAATGCATGATCATGAAATTCCATGACTGGCCAGGAACATCACAGGTCCTTAAGGCACAGACAGCCCAAACTAACAAAGTGACAGCTGACACTGACTAACAGTACGTAGCACACAAAACAAGAGCCAACAGGGCTCAACAGTTAAAGAGCTGTAAGGCACAGGAATGATATAGTCCTAGACAGGCAAAACTGCCTCCAGGACTTTCCTGCCAAAGCCAGAACATCCACATGGTAGTGTGTGGCAAAGGTGTACACAGAAGACCAAGTGGCCACCTTGCACAGCTGTTCAGCAGAGGTCTGATTCTTGTAGGCCCAGGAGACCCCAATAGATCTGGTGGAGTGTGCTGTAATGCGGAAGGGAACAGGTTTCCCTCTGAGCTCATAAGCCTTGCTTATGGTAGACTTAATCCAGGATGCAAAAGTAACCTTGGACGCAACCAAATCAGCCCTGGCACCCTCAGGGATGACAAATAAAGCATCCGTCTTATGAACAGACTTAGTGCGGTGCACATAGAACTTGAGGCAGCATACCACATCCAACAAGTGGAGATCTGTCTCCTTGTCAGATTTAGGGTCAGGACAAAAGGAAGGTACAACAATATCCTGATTGATGTGGAACTCAGAGACCACCTTAGGAAGAAATTCCTGTCGAAAGGACAACGCCTGCAACTCAGCAAGTCTGCGGACAGAGACCACAGCCAAAAGAAAGGCATCTTCCACGTCAGAAGATGTAGAGGAATGGTAGCCAAAGACTCAAACGGAGGCCGCTGCAAGACTCCCAGAACCAAGTTAAGGTCCCACTGGGGAAAGCATGAGCGAAACCCTGAATGAAGACTTTGACATCCGGCAACATGGCAATGAGTCTCTGGAAAAAGACAGAGTGAATTGAGGTCTGGACCTTCAAGAAACTAAGGCTAAAGCCCTAGTTCACACCATCCTGCAAAAAGGACAAGATGGATGGAAGATCACACTCCTGTGAGGACAGATCTCTGTCCACACACCAAGAATGGATCATGGTGGAGACCACCTTGAGAGAAGCCCTTCCTCTTTAAGAGGTAGACTTCAACAGCCATGCCATCAAAGCCAGACTGTCCATGTCCTCTCTCCAGAGATAACACTGGAGGAGGCGATCTGGTCTGCATGGCAGAGGAAGTGGATCTGGAGCAGACAATATCAACAGTTCTGCAAACCAAGGTTGCCTGGTCCAATAAGGAGCAATTAGTATGACTGATGGACCATCCATCTGAATCTTTCTCAACACCCTGGGGATGAGAGGAAGAGGAGGAAAAATGTAGGCTAGATGAACACCAGAGGATCAACCCAGTGAGAGCAAAACATCGGAACCTTCCTTTTGTCCCTGGTAGCCAATCAGGTCTATCCAAGGATGCCCCATTTCCAGACCAGCAAGTTGAAGACCTCCAGATGGAGCTCCCACTCCCCGGGGTCCACCATTTGGCCACTGAAGAAGTCCATCAGAACGGTCTCTACGCCTAGGACGTGCACGACAGAGATGGCAGGATCGTGTTCTTCTGCCGAGGCCAAAATAGCCTTTACCTCTAACCAAGCGGAAGCACTTCTTGTGTCTCCTTGCTTGCTGATTTAAGCTATGGCCGTGGCATTGTCTGACTGGAAGCATACTGGATAGTACCTCAGTGGAGAGGACCAGTACAACAGATCATGGAGAATCGCTCTGAACTCCAGAATGCTGATGGGTAGGAGGGTCTTCCCCGCATTCCATCACTCTTGTATCCCCCAGGTGACTCAGGACAGCTCCACAGCTGTAAAGGCTGGCATCCATCATCACCAGAGTCCAATACTGGCCAACAAATGGTTTCCCCTTCCCTCAGGCTGGAGCTGTCCAACCACCAGGACGTCCTGCCTCATGTCCTGGGGAAGAGAGACTAGATGATCCAAGAGTTCCATATTCCCCCGGTAAGCCCTGATAGTGAACCTCTGCAGCTCCCAGCTGTGCGCCAATGAGTACGGAACTGCCTCCATGGTAGATATCATCTTGCCCACAAAGATTAGAACTTGTGTATCGGGGCTGAGGGCCACTCCAGAGCATGGGACACCTTGTTCGTGATCTGCTGAACAGAATCCTCTGTCAGATAGACCATGCCCTGACAGGTGTCAAACCGGAGACCCAGGAAAACCAGATTCTGAGAACGAACTGGAGCAGACTTGTCCATGTTCAGAATCCATCCATGCTGGAGAAGGATCTGATCACATTCCTGGACCCGGCTGTCCTGGAGGTCCCTGGAAGGAGCCTTCAGCAGAAGGTCATCCCTATATGGGGTCACCTGTATCCCCTTGGTGTGCAGGAAAGCAATCAAGGTGCCAAAGACAAGTGCAAAAACCTGAGAAGCAGTGGTGAGCCCAAAAGGGAGAGCAGTGAATTGGAAGCATCTCTGAGTGGAAGCAAACCTGAGATACTTCTGACTGTCTGGATGAATTGGAATATGCAGGTAAGCATCCTGCAGATCCAGAGAGGCTAGAAATTCCCCTGGATACATCTCAGTGATGACAGAACACAAAGACTCCATCTTATAGTGGGTATGGACCACAAAAGAGTTGAGGTCCTTGAGGTCCAGGAGAAGACAACTGAGGCCATCCTTCTTGGGAACCACAAATAGGTTTGAATAGAAAACTAAACCTCTCTCTTGCGGAGGTACCGGAGTCAGGACTCCCTTGTCCAAGAGAGTATGCACCGCCCCATTGAAAAGGCTTGACTTTTCTTGATCCAGAGGGAAGCGAGAAAGAAAGAATCTGCAGGGAGGCAGGGATACAAAAGGAATCCTGTAGCCTCCTGAAACCACCTGTAATACCCACTGACCCACAACAGAGCCTGCTCTAATGTTTGAAAAATGCTGCAGGCGACCATCCACAGAAAGATGCGGACCAGGGTTGGGCAAGTCATACTGAAGGAGGTTTGGCAAATTTGGGTTTGGTGGAGGAGTGCTTGGACCTCCACTGCTGCCTGGGCTTGAGAGTGGAGTGTGGGGTGCTGGCCTGAGTCCCACCTGGAGTCGGCCCTTGCATTTCGCTTTGGTGTCGCCTTGATGAGACCCTGAGCAGAGGGTTCAGGGTCAGCCTCAAAGGGGTCACCATAGGTATGGGAAGAAGCCCCTTCTGCACATTTACCATTCTCAGACTCCTCAAAAGAATCCTCCTCAGAGGAATCAGAGAGATTAGGAATACCAGGGGCCTCAAGGGCCACAAACCTGAATGAAATGGTGGGCTTCCAAGACTGAAGAACCCCCTGAGGAGAGAGAGGAAACTGCGCCATAGAGGACTTTAAGTCATTGACCCAATGTGGCTCTTGTTCATGGCTGGAGGGCCCTGGCAGAAAAGCAGGGGCCACAGCGCATGAGGGGCATAAGTGACCTGAGGACTCTCTGGGAAGCCCCGCTTGGCATGAGGAACAGTATGCAAGGGGGGGTCAAAGATGCCCCTGAGTCCTTAGCCTTAGGCCTAGCCCCATGTCCTTTTTGATCCACCATCCTAACAGTCTTACAGTAATAGGGAACCCAAATACTGTCAACCAGATTAATAAAATCACCACAGAAAGCCTAAAATCTGGCAGGAGGAGAATTAACCTGAGGAGAGTCAGCTCAGGAGAGACATAAAATGTTGTCTGAAATCAGAGCCTATCAGAGAAAAGCCCGTGAACCAGGTGTTATGGGAAATGTAGTTTCTGTCCTGAAAGTATCCCAAAAACAGAGTCCGAACCCCCCAGAGACCCCCAAGACACTGCAGAGGAGAACTGGAGTACAGAACAAGGGGAGACAAGACGAATGCACCCTCTCTCAACTCGGTATATGGAGCGGATGCAGAGATACGTCCCAAAGCAGCATGTCCCATAGAAGTCAATGAAGCATTGCGGCTATGTGGTAAAGCACACTCTTAAAGGCTCGGAATTCAAATAAAGTGCAAAAGGTAAAAAAGTGACTAAAAAAGTTCTAAAACACATATGGAACACCTAATAAGTATTAAAAACACATGAATCCAAAGGGAAAGTGAGAAATGAGTCCCTCAGTCCAAATAAGCATGGCAGGGAAGGGGTTAATTACCTCAGAACAGCCCAAAATGCTCCAGAGAACAGACAGATCATTACCCAGCATGAGTGCAGGAGTTATAAGGAACACCAGAAAGACCCCTGTGCGGAGGAGAACTGTGGGAGAAGTGGACCACGGCACTCATAGGGTTCCTCACCTTTTTTGCAGGTCTTCTTTCTTCAAGTTACCATTGGGAAGGATGAAGTCTCAGAAAGACTCCTCCTGGAGAGAGAGAGAGACACATGGGTTGCATGATTCTTTCCCAGGGCTGCAAGGGTCCATAGACAGCATCTGTTAACTGGGCAATCCTCCAGGGAAGCCAGTAATGATAATCTGCCTAATGGGGACTTTGGGCACACCATATCTAAGAAAAAATAATAAAATAACTAAAAACTGAGCAGAACTGTTCTCAGCGTTACAACCAGGAACTTGGAGCAAATCTATCTGGTGGGGAGTGGCTAAGGTAGCCTGATATGGAGGAGGGAGAGGCTGTACCCCTGCACTTCTTTCAGAATTGTTCCAGCCCACTGGGAGGAGCTGTCACCTCCCCATGGTACCTGTATGTCATATTGGACGACAGAGAAAAGAAGGATTTACCTAGGTAGGAGTCTGTCATACAGCAGTATGGTGTATCTATAGAATTGTATGTAACAGTAGGACTGGGGTACCTGTGTGTAACAGAAGGCTTTATCTAGGTGGGCATCTGTGACACAGCAGTTAGGTATAAGTATATAATTACTGAAACATATTGCTTACAACTTATTATGAAGCAGCTGATCCATTATGTAGCTTGCAATACTGTAATTTCTGTATGAGAGTTATGAGATGTCAATTATTTTTTTTTATTTATTTATTTTTTTACAAACACATATTTGTGCAAAGTAGTTTGCACCTGACTCTGCAAACCCTTGAAATGACTCTGAGAAAATCTGTTTCATAGGTAACACATAAACATCCCCAAATCTGTGTTGTTTTCCATAGGACTTTTAACCATTAGACTGCTAGAGTGGTCTCATGTGCATTGGTTCACAAGGCACTGGAGACTTCTAGCATTAAATGCTCCTTTTAAATCAGTCAGATTCCAAGTGTTCCTTATGACACAGTTGGTTTGTCCCAGAACTGATCCATGTTTTTCTGCATATGGCCCTTAATGAACATAAGCTGTTTAAAATAATGCTTATCCCATTACAAATCTACATGCTTGTCCCAAACCAGTTCATGACAGTAAAATAGGGTGACCACATTTCCATTCTGCCCTTCCAGGACATGTGGTCACCCTAATTCCACTGCTGAGGCTCCCGCCGGCGCTGACCATCTTTCTGAATCTGACACAGAGTAAGAGTTCCTAGTGGGAACCCTTACTCTGTTCACCCTCAGAAAGAAGGTCAGGGCCGGCAGGAGCCTCAACCACTGGTCTCACTTGCAACACTAGCATACCTACTCCATCACAGCTGTCTCGCACGCACCAGTCCAGCCAGTCAATGAAATGTATTTGCTATATGGTCCTCATTGGCTGACTCAGCCAGCCAATGAGGACCATACAGCAAATACATTTCATTGGCTGGCTGGACTGGTGCGTGTTGCTCCATTCCGGGACTCTCCTCATTTGTGTATGGCAACAATCATAATATTCCTTTGATCCATACATATGGCATGCACAGTTAGGACTCTTTCACATGGACAACAGAACTATCACCTGTGTTCTTTCACTCACCTTCTTTGTTCCACTGACAATTTGGACACAGGAGGGCTGTGTCTGACAGCTGGTCCACATGAGTGCCATCCAGTGTTGTTGGCTGCAGCTAATGTGGATCATTAGAGATTGTAATGAGCATCTCAGCCTCCAGCAATGAAAGGTTTGCCAGCAGCTGCATAGGCCATCATACAGACCTTCCTTACTGCATCTATACTGTGTTACTCCGTATGCTGGACATTCACCTAAGATGATGGTCACCTGTGAGTAAAACATCATAGCCCAACACAGGACCTGTCACAGTGCAACACATGTAAAAGGGGTATAGAGAGATTCACATTATCTACTGAATACTATTACAGGTAATTAAAATCACTGACTTTTACCTCAGAAAGTCCACTTGTAGTCTATAGGGATAATTGGAGATAAAGCCTGTAATAAATCTATGATCTGTAAAGAAACAAGCTATGTGTGTGTATTCAGATTTATATACATTTCCTTAAAACATTGTTGAAATGTTTTCATTGCATCAAGAATCATTAACCAGAACCAAGACTCAAGGTTTGAGCCAAATCTTGAGGTCTTAGAAGGTAGGGCTCAGTTCTCAGTGGGAAGCAGTCCAATGTAACATAATGTATGTGATTTGCACTGACTGCTTCTGTAGTCTCTAAATTGGTAGGTAGAAGTATAAGTCCTGTGTCTGTTCATATCAAGGCAGTGGAATCTGTTTATTTTGGCATGTTAAAGGTTCTTGAGGACTGACTGGATCACCTCTGGGCTAGTGCAAGCAGGGGCATATCACAAATGGTATTATGAGGATCATTAAAGATTAATATTTCCTAAATCTCTGTGTCAGCTCATGTTTAAAGTTTCCAGTCTTGCCATTTAGGTCTTGTTCAGACTGACAATATTAGTGAAGTATTTTCAGTGTTGTGCTAATCACCAGTCATTAGAACACTCTGGCTCCTGTGTGGCCTCTCTCACACGTAGTTATCATCATACTTGATGCAACCGAATGCAGCTTGCTGGAGTTTTCCTGTGCAGCGTGGAGCTGATCTGTATAGTGGCCTATAGGCTGCGGGGCAGATTGATCACACACTAGAAATGTGTATTTCACTGTGGCATCTACACAGCATGGCTGACAGTTGTGGGTTTCAGTCAATTATATATTGCTGTCATCTATGTGGACCACCCATCAGTCATGCCTGCACCATTTCCCATTAGCAAAGGGATTACAGGGACAATGCAGGTAGGTAATGGTGATTTGAAAAGTGACGTATCACAATGCTATACAAATCTCCAGTGTGAACTAAGTTTTAATCTTCAGTGCATTGCTTTCACTTTACTTTCACACACAGTCAACTCTATCACACAAAGAGGCTGATGTACTTGGAAGAAATGGAGCAATTCCGGGTAAACATCTGCACCACAGGGAACAAAAACATTCTCAATGGCGTAAACGGGGCTATTAACCCAGTGAATATCTCCAAAACATTGCTATGCATTCAATGGGTTAAAAAGCCAAATTTAAATCAGGGTGGATTTGGAGACTTTGTATTTCTCCCTTGTGCTGCAGTTTTATTTGCCCCAGAATTGTTAAAATCATAGTGCATCAGTCTCGGAGACTCCAATCTGTTCTTAAACAGGCAAACTAACCTGATTACACATACTTCTCACCATTTCCCACAGAGCCAATAGGATGTCCTACATTTAATTCACTGCATGCCAGGGGATGGGGGGTGAAATGTAGCGGAATGGTATGTGTTGCACACCCCTCCACAGACATATCAATATGTCAATTACTTCCTTCACCCACATCTTCTCCATTATGACACAAATAAGATGGACATCATAGTTATTCAGCATGAATATATTTTGTTTACTGTGAAAATAGTAATTCTGAACGATATAAATAAGATTAAAGAAGAGTGGCTAATGGTAAATCTGAAGAATGTTAGCCCAGACGAAAAGGTTTACAGTGACCTTTTCAACTCAAAATATGTTGGGTGATTCTGAAATAAATGTATTGTTTATTTGTTTGTACTGGGGGGAGGTTTATGATAATTGTGACGTAACAGTACTGAAACTACCTCCCCTAGATCCCACTGTGACTTCTCATCAATCTTCTCATTTCCACTATCTAACCTATTTTAATAATTGGAGATTGGGTTCCTGTGGAGCGCCTCTTTCCAGGACATTAAGGTCCTTATTCACTAAGCTGGCAATGAGCTATTCTGGAGCAAACCAAGTGCACCATAAGAGACAAATGCCAACTGAAGTTGATTTGAATGGGATTATGACCCCATGCATGCTAGAGATTGCTCTAGATTATTGTGGAACAATACGCTGGAGACCTCTCTAGCATTTAAGAGGATAAGAGCCCAATTTAAATCTGTGTGAATTTTTAAACTGTTTATGTATCCACTGTGGCACAGTTGGATTGGTCCAGAATCTCACATCTTTAGGTTCTTGACTGTATCCCTAATTTATTTTAATAAACTGAAGACAAAGTGACCTCTCTCCCTGCTGTTACTTTACAGTAGCTGTAGTCATTTCAAATATAGAGTGATAGCACCCTATATATCCCACTCTCTGCAGTCATGTCTTTTTTCCAGTAATAATAAGTGCCAGTGCTTGAAGGGATCCCCTCTCTCTATTTTTATCCGGAGCTGTTTTAGCTGCTTCCCAGGGTATGACGTAGCTTTGGGATCGCCATCTTTCTTGATAAGTATGGATTAAGCTACTGTCACATGACCACAGCACAGAACTACGAGACACGTGTCCCCATATAAAAATGAATAGAGAACATTTTCTCATATAGTTTAATTCCATGGTTACGTGACTTCGGCCTAAACAGCATTTAATAAAGGAAAAACTGTGTCCATGATCTCCATTTCTCCCTGTGAATTAGGTAATGTAATATAAGTAGAGAGAGGGATACATGGAAATTCCTTTGTCATTAACATTTACAAATAATAAATAAAATGCTAATGTAAAGATAGGGATCTGTGGCTACAGCTACTGTAAAGTTACTAGAAAAAGAGTGATCATTCTCGCTATCAAAATTTAGAGTACATATTTAATGTACTGGAGACTGGGGGCTGCATCCCTTCTCTCCAGTTACATCCTAAATACCCACGTTATATTGAGTTGACCGAGTCAGACGTTGACTAAAGAAACTTGGAAAGAACCTGCATGATCCTACGTTTAGCAGAAACCTCTGTTGTGGTTTGTTTTTACTGCAGCAAACACAACCAGAGCCATTCTATCAGGAGGGATCCCTGTCAGTAATCCTTTTACCATAGCAAATCCTGAAATTAACAGCTCCCATTGTGATATGAGAAAGGCATATTTTTGAGCCTGATACATAGTCTTTGAATGTCATAAGTCTTGTTCAAGTAGAACATGGCATAGGACCTCTGGAGATATCAAGTCACTTCAGAGCCAAATCTCTGGGTGGCATTTATGTCTCCTTAAATGACCCTGTTGAAGGAGACCCCTCATAATGCGTCCATTTCAACACTTCTTAACTGTAGTTCTCTTGAAACAGTAATAAATGAATACTCTTTTGTGCTTGATCCCAGTTTTTTTTATTTCGTTTCATCTTCTGGAGCGGTCACTTCCACAGAAAGGATCTGTTCATCCCCCCGTGGGGATGGGCTGACTCGAATAAACACTGTGTTGTCTGAAGACTCCGCTACAATTTCAGTTGCATCATCATCTTCTGACTTGATTGAGGGAACAGGGGATCGCCTGTGAACTGGGGATCCTGGGGGTACTGGACTGGTCCTGCTGGGCTGTGGGAAGAAATAAAACATATATGATGAAGCATTGAGGCAGATATACTAAGAAAAGAAGTACAATTCTGGAGCAAACCATTGACACCAGATAAACAAATACAAATTCCAAACATTTATTTTGCTTTAATGTTTTGAGTGCAGTGTGTGGATACCTCCCTTGCATTCAATGGATTAAATGGATGCAATACGTTGGAGACCTCTCTAACATTCTAGCCCCATTCAAAGGCAATAGGGATTTTTATTTTATCCCTGTGGTGCAATTGGTTTACTGCAGAATTGCACCTCTTGTCTTAGTACATCTACCCCAGTGTGTGCAGAATGCATCAATACAATGTTTTATTCACAGGTCAATAACATTTACATTAGCTGTTCAGCTATTTTTGCTTCTCGTGTCATATTTATCTAAGTCAGGCTATTGTATTAGAAGAACTGGGACAATTCCAGAGCAAAGCATGCGCATCGTATGGGAAAAAACAGTAATTCCCTAAATTCCCTTTGTTTTAAATGGGGGCTTTTAGCCCCTTGAATGCAACATAGGTCTCCAGTGCTTTGCAAATTATTCATGACTTCTGTGCAATGAAACTAAAGTCAGTACCTTAGTGTCAATGTGCAGAGTTCGTGAATAATTTGCAATGAGTTAGAGACATGTAGCATTTAAGGGTCTAAAGGTCCCATTTAAATCAATAGGAATTTAGAGAATTATTTTCATCCCCTACGTGCAGGTTGTCACGGGCCACTACTGTTAGCTTGAATAAACATAGGTCCTCAAGGGTGATGCTGGAAGCAGGAGGCAAATGCAAGCATATCTCCCACTGGATGGATCTCCTGGCTGCGTCCAGGGGAGTAAACATCAGAGGAGGGTAGAGGGAACAGAAGGTGGGCACATCTTGAGGTGGATGGGGGAAGGAAGAGAGATAGATGTTTTGCAGACACCAGGATTGTAATTATGTTGGTGGTTAGAGGGAGGGAAGGGGGGGAATCACAGGTGCATATTATACATGTATTTTATTTTTTTTAACTAAAATCTTGGGTATAATTTACACCTGTGTATTATATACATGTCCCCACAAACAATTCTCAGCGCTACTATACCAATTAAATCAAAATTAATTTTTGTGTGTAAATAGCACAACTGTAATAAAACCTTTGATGAAACCTTTGAAGATCTCCTTTCAGTCCAAATAGCAGTGTAGCCCTCTCTTCTAGGCTTCTGGTCAAGCCCTTCTTTCTCACAGACAAATTCCCCCCCCAAAAAAAGAGAAAAAGGCGCACACAATCTAAATGCAGACTGTTTGTAAAAATAATGTCCTTTATATAAAAAAATTCCCTTCACCAAAGTGGGTTCTTGTTCTTTTATGCTTCAGAAAACGATCACCTCCTTCACCGTGGAAAAAACACCATTCAATAAAATAGGTTGCGAACTCACCTTTTACAGAGGCGAACCAGCCTCTAGGTGTATGAGCCTGTACTGGATAACCCCCAGTAGTGATGTCTTAACGTCCTCTCCTTCTTTCCACCTCCCACGAATCTCCAATAGCTCCTCCGATCCTCGCACCATAAAATAAAATTAATTCCTTATTCCCTCTATCTAGGGAAGGTGATATTACTATAGGACACTATTGGGTTTAAAAGTAGGTGAATTATGGACGAAAAGAATATATATCTACCACAATATTTATTAATCCAATAAAAAATATATTTCAATAAAAATGAATTATCTGCAGAGATATAGTTAAAGAATGCCTAAAAACACTCGCCCAACGCGTTTCCCAGCTCACGCTGCTTCGTCAGGGGTCTCTATTCAAAAACTTTTTGAATAGAGACCCCTGACGAAGCAGCGTGAGCTGGGAAACGCGTTGGGCGAGTGTTTTTAGGCATTCTTTAACTATATCTGTGCAGATAATTCATTTTTATTGAAATATATTTTTTATTGGATTAATAAATATTGTGGTAGATATATATTCTTTTCGTCCATAATTCACCTACTTTTAAACCCAATAGTGTCCTATAGTAATATCACCTTCCCTAGATAGAGTGAATAAGGAATTAATTTTATTTTATGGTGAGAGGATCGGAGGAGCTATTGGAGATTCGTGGGAGGTGGAAAGAAGGAGAGGACGTTAAGACACCACTACTGGGGGTTATCCAGTACAGGCTCATACACCTAGAGGCTGGTTCGCCTCTGTAAAAGGTGAGTTCGCAACCTATTTTATTGAATGGTGTTTTTTCCACGGTGAAGGAGGTGATCGTTTTCTGAAGCATAAAAGAACAAGAACCCACTTTGGTGAAGGGAATTTTTTTATATAAAGGACATTATTTTTACAAACAGTCTGCATTTAGATTGTGTGCGCCTTTTTCTCTTTGTTTTGGGGAATTTTTTTATTATATACATGTGTGTATTATACCTGAGGTTTTATGGTATCCCCTATTGCAGGCATACCCAAACCTGTCCTCAGCCATCCCAACAGTGTATGTTTTCAGGATCTCCTTAATTAAGCACAAATGAAAGTCATTAATTCAGAAGGAGCCTTCATTATGAATGAACTCTGATTGATTCACTAATGTTCATGTGAGGAGATCATGAAAACTTGCACTGTTGGGGAATTGAGGACAAGTTTGAGTGCCCCTGCCCTAGGACACGGTTGACTTGCCCCAGAATCACTTGAGTTTTTTTTAGTACATCAGATGCTATTTTTTTTTTAAACCTTACTCATACCTGTCCCTACTATTTATTTCTGCTCAATCATCTCTTGGATCATAGTATCCACCTCTCTATTATTATATAGATATAAAATCATAATCCATGAGCCCTCTCCCCTCAAATACAGATTGCCTTGAGAGACAAGAGAAAGAAACCAATCTGCTCCTGCTGCATCATGGGATAAGACACGTGTGTGGAGTTATTTGTATTTCACTTGAACTAGTGTAACATAAAGCATTTCAGGGATTTCTCCGTGCATAAATAGAAGGCTATCTTGAGCATGAAATCAGGTCAAGGATTAATGAAGTCTGAGCTTTTCTTAGTAAAGAGGATAGGATCTGACTAGACAGGCAAATAGGTTTTTAGGCTGCCTTTAAAGTTTTTGGGGAATGTTCCTATGTTTCTGTGTCACAGTTAGCCTGTGGGCCAACTGCAACATAAGAAAGAAATAAAAATTGTCATAGATATAAATTCTCTGGAGACCTTTCTAAATACGTGGGATCCTTCTAGTTACCCAGCCTCCAAAGTAAGATATTGGACTGTGGATAGGAGTGTCCAAATTACATGACTGGCATCACCTGGTACGTAGGGCTTAATAAGGGTGGGCAGAATTGGGTGGAGGAAAGGTGCGGTTTGACCTAAAACTGGATGGGAAGTGGGTGGGAAAGTGGGAGGAAAGGGCATCAAAGTGGGGATGTCTACCTTGTAAACTCATCAAGTCAGAGAACCAGCCTTTTTTCATGGAGACCAAGTATTTAAGTCTAAAAACCAGAGTCTCCTGGGCAGATCCGGAGAGTTCCCAGGTGTGCTTTTGTAGCATTTAAGGGTTTAAAAAACCTAGTTTAAATCAGTGGGAATTTTTATTTGTTCCTCAATGTGCAATTGGTTTCCCCAGAATTTCTACACTTTTACATGTGCGTACGGCCTAAAATGATTAAACCATACGTTAAACCAGTTCTGAACAACGTGAGACCCTCCTGCTTTGCAGCGTTACAATTCCCATCATGATGGGAATAGTAATTTGAACAACGGGAAGGTTTCATTTTGCAGATTGTCTATAAACAAAAATATCAACTATACAGTAAAATCTATTGGATATATAGCCTCATGCCAGACACTGAATGCATAGGAGATATATGGCAAGCAATCAGAGGATTTTAAACTGGTGATTTCTTGCATTTTCTGCACATCTGTAATAACTGTACCACAAAGATATTCTCCCATTATCTGTAAAGTTTATAGCAGCGCACCACCAATCACAGTATCCTTACAGACCACTTACCATGAATATGTCACTGGAACAAGGTTAGCTATACTACCAACCAAGTGGTGGACCAGCTGCCATAAACCATGTGTAGAGGGCTAGTTGAGGGACACTGGGATTTTTGCTACACACCTACAACTCAGAATGACACTGAAGTCTATTGCACATCCCTCCCATCTGGCATTCAAAGGGATAAAATGGGTGGGTATGGCTGACTTACATATTTGGTTACCCTCTTAGTAGTTTGCCACTGCTTACCTCAACTGTTTTCTTTACTTTCAGTCGGCGCCTTAATTTAGAAAATCCCTTGAATCCCATCTTTTCAGTGGCAGCAACTGCAGCCTTCAGCAGTTTTGGAGTTTCTGGTCTGGGTGGAATAATGTGCTGAAACCCTTTCTGCTGGGGACCTTCATCTTTTGGTTTGCTGCTATTCTTAAGCATTTTCCTAGAGGAGATTATCACATTTCACAATGAAATATGCTAGTGCAGATCTGAAGCTGTGTAATAACCTTTTCATTGCTAGAGGACTGTCTGTCTCATTGTTTTGCAATGTGTTGGACAGCCCTCAGGCACTCACATACCTCCCAACATTTCAAATGGTCAAAGAGGGACACTTGTGTTTTAGGTGGTGTTGCTGGGGGTGTGGCTGGTGGGAGGGACACTACAAAGAAATGTTAGGTTACTTCATGACCTATTGACACCTATTTATGTAAATGAATAAATGATGTATCATAAGACCAAAGTATTTTACTTTACACAGTATGATTTATAAATATATATATTGACTTTAAACAAGCATTAATGTGAGTTTTATTGCTGTGAAACAATGTGATACACACTCCACTGTCTGATCTCCTAAAAAGAGGGACACCAGGGTGGGAAAGAGGGATTTGAGTCTCAAAGAGGGACACTTGGTTGGTATGCACTCAAAAGGTTAAGTGATCAATATCAGGGACCGTTATATCAGAACATCTTAGGGGGAAATGAAAATTCTAATTGATTTAAATTATGCCTTTAACCCCTTGAACACTAGAGAGGTCTCCAAAGCATAAACTCTCTGGAATTCAAGGGATTAAAAGCCCCATTTAAGCCAATGAGAATTTTTATTTAAAGCAATTGGAATTTATAGAATTTGAATTGCCCCCTGTGGTACAATTGGTTTTCTCTGTAAATTGATGAATAAGACCCTGTATTCTGTATTTCCTGCACAAGAATCTGCTTTAGACAGTAGTTCCTTGCACTTACTTTGCTTTCCTGCGCAAGACCTTCTGGGACTCAGGGTAATGGAGTAAGATTTCATTCAAATCCTTCTTATCCAGAATGAAAAGATTGGTGAATCCGTGGGCCACAACATTTGCAGTACGTCTATTTCCTCCTCCCACAGCTAACAGGCTGAGAAGAAGCAAAGACAGTACAAACAAGTTTATACCTTTTATTTTATCTAGAATGTATTCCTGACTGTGGTCTGAAGAATACCACTTTCCTTTCAAAAATGGACTGGTTAGTTACTTTCCTAACACCTGGAAAACATCTTTCTTGGAGGAAGATCAAAAACCCGTTGATGCTAGAAAACTCTCCAATGCGGTTCAAAGCAATGCTGTAGATATGTCTTTAGCATCCAATGAGTTAAACCAATGGTAGCCAGTCATAGTCATCAAGGACTGCCAACACCATGTATGCAGGATATCTCTGCATGGATCAATTTAAATAGACTAAATCACTGATAATTGCATCCATGTTGAAGTAGGAATATCTCTAACCCTGCCCTGTTTGTAGCTCTTAAGGACCAGCGGCTGGATTCTGTTGCCAGTGATAAATGTTAACACCCCTTTTATCAAACATTTTCCTATTGAATAATATGGAGATAAAAGCATTTTTGTGAAATATAGAAAGGAGAATTTAAAAAATACAATGCACTTTCTTTTGTAGTGCAGTCCATTTAGGTCAGGGTTGGGAATTATGTTGTGAGCAACAACTCATCATGAGGTGGTATGCGCTGACAGCTTGGATACCTAGTTCGTGTGGGATGATTGTGTATAAACAGTTTAGACATGATCATCCCACACAAATTAGGTATCCAGCTGTCAGAGAGGCAGTCTGTGAGTCGGGATATGAGGGTGACGCTCCTATTGAATTAATCTGCCACCTATTGCATACCACCTTGACCCATAACTATTTCAAATATGATAATAATAGCTGACTGGCTCTGCGATGGGCTCCAACGTGGCTCCATCATATGCCAAAAGTTTTATGTTGGCATATGAGAGGAAACACCTTGTTAGTCCCAATATCACCTTTTATAATCGTTATATTGATGACCTGCTCCTTTTGTGGGAAGCAGACATTGAACATCTCATCTCTTGGCACAGGAAGCTGAATAATCTGGATAGTACTGCGAGGTTCAAGATGAATTACAGTTTTGAAAGCACAGAATTCTTGGACATCAGATTCTATATTAAAGACTCGAGAGGGCACTCTACCTCGTATTATAAAACTACAGATAAAAACTCAGTATTCTCTGCAGATAATGATCACCCACAGTCACAAATCAAAGGTATCACTTATTCTCAATTTCTCTGAGTGGTACAGAACAACACTGACAGAAAGAATGCAGATACTCAACTCATGGAGATGTCTAAGACATTTTTGGAGAGGGGCTACAATAAAAGACTGAATGAGGGCCAACTTAACAGATGTGTAGGACTCACACAGGAATATTTATTATGTGCTCCTGAAGTGTTTGCAGAGAAGGAGAACTTAGCATTTGTGTGTGACCACTCTATACAAAGGACCAAAATCAGCAGGATCATTAGGAAAATATTGGCCTTTCCTTTCCACGGATAGCCTTTTCACTACAAAAGAACACCATCTGTTGCCTTTAGAAGGAGGAAGCTTCTCCAGGAGATATTAATGAGAACAAAGATAATCAGTAGCAAAAAGTTAACTCTGACCAAAACTGATAAGACTAGATGGTTACTTAAACCAAAAGGAGGATGCTACAGATACCTGAACTGTGTTACATGTAATACTATATCAGGGGACACTTTTAGGCATCCACATACCAATAAGAGGATTAAAATTAAACACAGATTTACTTCAGATGTTGTGATATATAAACATCTGAGGACTCTACTATGTGGGCAAAACAAGTATAACATTCAGGGAGAGGATGGACAATCATAGAAGTAGCATGAGACAGGCATTTGAGAAGAAAAACTCTAATAAACCTGTTGCTAGGCATTGGTTTGAAAATGGACACACAGTTGCCAACCTCAAGACTATACTTACTGATCATGTGCCACCATGTATACTATTACAAAGAGAAGCATATTGGATACACATTTTAAATACATTATCCCATGGCTTAAATGAAGTGGTATCTTACTTCTGTTTTTACTGAATACTGGCTATGTAGCCTTCCTATTATGTGCTATGGTGTGCTGCAACACCTCACATCACTAGACTGTGTATTAATTTACTAGTTGAAGAGCCCGTTACACGGGCCACAGTGCCACTGCCAGCCGGTCGCGGGGCAGTCATGCACAGCAGACTGCCCACACTGCAGCTGATACAGTGTCAGCCGGTCGCGGTGCAGTCATGCTCAGTATAGACTGGCCGCGCCACGGCTGATACAGAGCTGGATGCTCCTTTGGATGCTCTGTATCAGCGTTGTCACGGGCAGTCTTTACTGCGCATGACGACATTGTTACAAACTTTCTAGCGAATTATTATATAGGATGTGAGGCAAATATAGTTGTTCATACCTTTATTGGCACAGTACCAACTCTCATCTGTTAATGTATGTGAGACATCTAGTGGTGACAGATATCCACTGCATCGCTGCTGGTTTCCCTCTGCCTGTGATCTGGCTCATGACAGATTAATCATTTAATCGTCTATCTTGTTATGTCTGTGTTGCAACATTGTATGCCTGTAGCTGAAGAAGCATTATCTCTGGTTTAACTTACCAAATTGTGCACTACCCTCCTGTTGTGGTTCCCAATAGAGGTTTTTGCCCATCTGGAGTCTTAGGCGTGCCTCATTTGATTTAGACAGCTTCTGGGTCAGCGTGGAGACATTTGATTTGTATTTCAGTGATTTCTGCTGGTACCTGGATAACCTCTGGGACCAGTTTGACTCACCCTACCTTGTGATCCACTCCACTTGGCTAATCTTTTCTTTCCCTCTTTTCTGGACATGTCCACATTGCAGTCTGTACATATGTACATTTATGCTGGGGATTAACAAGTGTATCTGTTGGCTGCCAGTGTGTATACTGATCCCGGAGTGGATTTATGAGACCAGGCATCATTCTCTCGTTACACCTGTATGGATTGTCCCCTAATATGCTCTCACTCACATAATGATGTGCAGAATGCACTCTGATTTGTGGGTGACCCACAGGTACACAAGGCATGTATGCTGGTAATTAGATCTGTATCTGCCGTGTTGGGTGTTTTGCGTTATCACTTACATGTGTTTTAGTGATACGGTTACGGAGAGGCACCAGTACTGGGACATTTTTGCTCTGCTGGTGCCATGTTACGTGATGGTCCATTTTTACACATGTGATGGATGTGACACACTTGAACGGTACATGTTCAGGTGCTGCATTCTGTATATACTCTTTCATTATGTTCACTTTGCTGTTTCTGTTCCATGTTACACCTTATACTGTATATACACTGGTGAGGTCTATACATTTGAACAGAGGGGGACACATGATGACGTCATTGATGACGTTCATGATGAACTTGGTGGGTCTTTTCTGATGTTTGAGCATATTCAGGAGGGAGAAGGGGTCACTCTTTTGGTCCTGACGAAAATGTGCAAATCACATTGAAATGTTGACACTTGCTGAAATAAAATCACATTTGCAAAAGTTCTGAGAGTGCCGGCACATCTTTCTTCGTTTGTACTTAGAGCTCCTAAACACTATAGCACCCAGGTGTATGGACTATTTGGTAGGAGTGCTTCCTAACTGGTTGTGTATATATTATATATATATGTAACTTTAATTACACCACTAATACCCCTACGAGTCCAAGATTTAAAACCCTTTAAGTGCCAGAGGGGTAGGCAACGCATTGCTTTGCTTGCAATGCATTGTGTAACCCTCTGGCATTCAAAGGGTTAAGGTTTTCCCTGCCTGTGCAGTGGTGTGTAATTATTGGATTGATCCTTCTGATTAGTTCACCTATGCACAGCTGAGGACTGCTCTTGAAAAATTGCTTTATAGTATGGAAAATAAAATGACAGTAGTTTATTCAAAATGTATATAACTGTTTCCATAAACAATAACTATTAAGTTAATGTACTTATGCCTATGATGTGATGTAATAATGCTTCTTTTGTTGCTTAATGTTTTGAATCCTTTGAGCAAAGATCAGTGGAACACTAATCCACCAGCAGTACCAGTGTATGAATCCACCAGCAATACCAGTGTATGAATCCACCAGCGGTACCAGTGTATGAATCCACCAGCAGTACCAGTGTATGAATCCACCAGCAATACCAGTGTATGAATCCACCAGCAGTACCAGTGTATGAATCCACCAGCAGTACCAGTGTATGAATCCGCCAGCAGTACCAGTGTATGAATCTGCCAGCAATACCAGTGTATGAATCCGCCAGCAGTGCCAGTGTATGAATCCACCAACAGTGCCAGTGTATGAATCCGCCAGCAGCGCCAGTGTATGAATACCAGCAGTACCAGTGTATGAATAAACCAGCAGTACCAGTGTATGAATACACCAGCATAGCTCATCTTAATTTGTTCCCTATGGTGATGTTGGTTAGCCGTACTTCTTCTTAGTACATCAGCCTATTTGAGGACCAAAAGGAGCGTGGCTCATTGCTGCAAAATTCTGAAAAGTAAACGATTATCAATGCCCTCTTTAATGTAAGGCCTATTTCTCTGTCAACATACTTTAAAGCATTGTTATCTATTTGACCGAACAGACTGAAATAGTTATTTCCATAATACAGGCCTTGTATCCACAAAGAAACCCACAAAGAGCATAGCGGGCTGATAAAACACACCTGATTTCTCCAAACACAGACCCAGCTTTCAGGCTGACCAGCACAGTTTTCCCATCTGGACCTCCCAGCACCTGCACCTCTCCAGCCTTAATAATGTACATTTCGCGTCCAATCTCCCCCTACAAGAGAAATGTTCTCATCAGTTATGTTTGCACCCATTCCACTGAATAGTTTTAGATTTAAATGAAATTTTCAATACATAATAGTTTTTTTTTTTTTTTATATCAAGCTAATGAAAACCATGAGGCTCAAACATTTTCAGTTCTTGTGCGCTATGGTGTTTACCATACTAAAACTGGCATTAATTTTTGAGTATGTCATGAATTAAGATGAAAAAAATGAAGACTGACGTATGACCACTGCATAGTAAGCAGTTCTGAAGTACATAACAGGAGTGTAAAATTCACTAGTAAAATAGGGCAGTGTCCAACCAATCATGTTCTGACAAGCACTGTAGCTACTAGTCCTTTTCTCCCCCTTATTATCCTCCGGGATTACAGCTTCCATATAGCTTCTGTATTCTAGTTAATTATTGAGCTTGTGCAACTCAGCATTTCCCAATTTTCCTTCCCTTAGACGGGATCAGTTGGATTTTGTGGATAGACCTAAAGGAATACATTGTAAAAGAAAAACTTGGAGATGGATACAGTCCAGGTGTATTCGCTATCATATTTAAGGACAAAGGAACTCATGGGCTAGGGTAGACATTGAGTGGCTAAGAGCGAGAGGCATTGTCTATTTCTGTGGTCCCATTTGCTCCCTCTAATAATTCATCTCTACCACCTCTTCTTTGCTCACTTCATCCTTCTCGCATGCATCTTTTCTTTAACACCATTTCTCCCTTCCCTTTGTTTCTTCATCTCCTATTTTTCTCATTATATCCTACAAACTATCTCAATCTCTCCAGTATTATGAACCATGAGAGCCTGTGTGATACAGCTTTTCTTCCTAGCTTTCTTATCACGCCTTTCCTTCTCTAGTTTGTTTTCCTTCCACCTTTCTATTGAAGTAGCACAAGGCTCAGTCCTATGCATTCTTCTGTGTTCCATTTTCACCTTCTCTCTTGAAAAGCTCGGAACATCATATCAGTATGATGTCTACTCTGAGGGCACTGCAATACCCGCATCTCTTGTGACCATTCATTCTACAATCTGTTACCAGCAGTATATCTGTTTTACCACTGCAGTACATAAGGACAAAAAGCATGCTTCCCAGTGTAATACCCTCTTTATTAAAAGTGGAAATAAATACAATTTGTCAAATGGCTACTATCATATAGGAAACATGTTAATAAATACAATCTCTAGTTTCCTACAGACAGAGCTCAAATAAATGTGATGTTGGCAGACTGCTTTCCCATTGCTGCCAATTAGCTCATCTCTGTTATAATCTAAAGTACTCAGCTACCACCCAGTTACTCCTATATTGACATACTGGCATAATTATAAAGCTTAATGCATTTTGTTGGTGTATCCCTGCTTCTTCAGGAGACAATCATAACTGCTTTATCATTATGGGAGTCCTATTGCTAAACATATCAAAACCGTAACTCCTACTATTGCACACATGCCTGTAATCTCCCTCAGTGGTAATAATGCTAAGATCCCACCTACCACTCAAGCTCACTGTTTAAGGACCCTTTCTGATTCATTCATCCCACAAAATCCAATCACTTGTGTGCTTTATTTCCTATTGTACATCTCTAGGATAAGGCCTTTTTTTACACAGGATTCCATGAAAGCTTTATTTATGGTATGACCCCAATCACAGCAACCTCATAGTTAGTCTTCTACTTCACTGCTCTGGGAGGGAATTTAATCATTTGCATGTAAGACTGTCGTAATGCCGGCAATTTGGAGGGCAAGTGGGGCAGCAGAGAGGATGAGCTCATATTCAGCACACATTCCACTATTATTCCCTAACCCTTCCAGTGCCATAACAATGTGCATTGCACACCAATGTGACACTCAAAAAGCTCCAGCATCAAAAGCCATCGCACCTTTGTAACTTTTGTTAACTGACCTACTTGCTGTCAGAGAGACAGAACCAGAGCTTCTGCATCACCCCTCTTCCTCACTGGAATCAAATAAAATTTTCATAGAAGCTGTGACATAAAAGAGCTTCTCTGCCATTCCGTACTTCCCAAATCATCTGTTCAGCAGACTATCTACCGATCAGCTAATTCATGTAAACAAAAGACTCCACAATGCAAATCCCTATTGCACTGAAAGGGTTAAAGGACAGCAACTGCTGTCTCTACTGCCTAGTAGACACGGCAACCTGTCCTCTGGCTCCATAGATTGCTATAGGGAGATTTTAACTTCACCAACTTGAGACTATTAACTCTAATGCATATAACATATAAACACACACATAGGAATACAACAATAGCTTATTAAGCTGCATTTAAATATTCATATGAGTCATTGTTAAATTAGTCACTGAAAAATTGTAAACCTAGCAAATGGCATGGTGGAATCAAGGTGATGGTGGTGGTGTAGAGCAGTGGATTCTCAGGGATGTGATGTAAAGACATCTTAGTGCTTATGTTGAGATACAAACAAAGCAAATACTCCATCATACCACCAACCTGGCCTCTTATCAACCCTTATTGCATCTCCCCCCAGATAACTGACTAAGAAAACTAGAGTCTTCAAGGCAGATCTGGAGAATTCCTAGGTAGGGATAATATAATATCTGAAAGGATTTCTCTAAATTGAGATATTTTTCACTGCTTAGTGCATGTCTCAAATGAAATCTTGTGCTGGGAAGCTATTTTTGTAGGCTGCATTACTTCCCCAATGCTTTATTTAACCTTGAGCTCAAGGGGAGTGTTAGAAGAATAAATGCTGGTACCCTTGTATAATAAACAAATGTGGCTTAGATATGGAAAATAGTGCTCAACAATAAAAAAATATTCACACACAACTTATAGTTTGCTTCTTCATAGATAAAACAATTATGACCATTTAATTCATTTTGGTATATTTTGTTTATATATACAGTATATTAGGCCGTAAGCTGGCACTCACATCTTCCGTTCAGATATGCCCGGGTGCTGTGCAAATTCAATATTCAATTACATACGGCAAGCACGGGGCTTAAAATATCAAACAAATTTATTTAGATCCGACGTGAGTGCTTTCCGTATGTAATTGTGTGTGTGTGTATATATATATCTATATATATACACATATGTATGTAATGTGTGTGTGTTCAGATCAGAACTGATGTGTAAAAATTACTGTTCACTACCATCCTAATCAGTGTTTGATTTTTGTGTCTATCACTTTTATTTAAATTACCTTTTTACAGACATAATCTCCTGGTAGATAAACCACAGAACGCAGCCTCTTGAGCATATCATAAATCATCTGCCGATCACAACCCTGAGCAAGAAGAGAGAGAGAACAAAGAATAAATTAGTTATCACAAACTGTATCTAAAGCAGGGCTGGGCAACTTGAGGTCCTCATAGAACAAACAAAGCAATTCAGCAGCACCATGGTAAAAAAGCTACATAAACTCTTTTTGAACAATAACAATTAGCAAGATATTTATGATAATACCTTACATCATTGAAATATATGCATAGCTGGGAACCTGCCGGATTTCACCCGGTTCAATTGTGGTGCAATTGTGGTGGACAACAAGTGCAGCACAGGGAATCAATAAAAATTCCTAAAATTCCCATTGGTTTAAATGGGGCTTTTAAACCTTGAATGCTAAAGAGGTCCATCTCCTGAAAACAGAGGCATCTGCTCTAAGCCAGTGTCTAATGTGCTTACCATCTGGAAAGTATGTGTGACAATCCAGTACCAGTCTCAGCTCAACAGGTTCTGGTTATCTGACCTTGGGGTCAGCACCTTTAATCATGGTCTTTGGACACACCAAGGTTGCAACTACCATTGCACCACTTCAGTGGTTCCTGGTAGCAGTAGGTCCTTTCTAGTATGACTGTTCCATCTAGAGAACATTGTACATTGCACTACTATAAAGAGCAACCCTTACACCCACATCAGTAAGTTTCAAAGTATACCCACCTTATTGAATCTTTATAGCCATGCCTAGTTTGTCTAATAGCTGCCCCAGTCCTTGAATGTTCTCTAGCAATCTATAGATAAAGCACTTCCATGTGTAAGCAAATATAGCAAAGTAAACTGTATAAATGAATCACTTGTTTGAAAGCACAAGCCAGTTTGTGAACAATAACGCATAAAGCTGTGCAACCCATCTCCATGGGAAGAAGAGTAAAACAACAATCCCACTTGATTGTTTCAAAGCACAGGACATTCACTTGTATCTGAGTGAAGCTATTCTCCACACATACATAATGATTTACCCACTAATGATTTACTCTTTGTCAAATAAGATTAAAACAGTAATGCCATATGTCACAGCTTCCGATTGAATTTTCATTTAAATATCAGTGGAAACGAAACTACTGGAAACCTGGCCATCCTAAAAGCTTGATAACAACTCTAAAACTGGATACAGTCACTAAATAACTCAATGACCTGTTTTGGTAGGAAAGCTGCTGTAAATGGTAGCTGGACTAGCAGCACCACCTACAGGGATTTCTAGAGAATGATTCATACCTGCTTAAGGCAGTACCAGTTATTTGAGTTTACCTGAAACAGAACCACTTTGCTCACAATATTGTAATTCACATCTATAGCTAGATCCAGTCTCATCTTATCAGGAAGTTGTACCATGAGCTCTGATTCATCTGGAAGGAAAAAGGGATCATGTTAGATATTACATTCAAGTATCAAATGGCTTAATTTTCTCTGTGTGTGTGCGTGTGTGTGTGTGTAATATTTTCATGAAGAACTTTGTGTTTTGAATTTCTTAAATTTATAAATAAGGGACCGTTTTCTTTATATATAAGATCCAAAGAACTATTTTCCATATGTGTAAAATTGGATAAGGGTATCTCTTCTATATGTGCAAAGGAGCAGAAATAATCTCTGGGTTTATTTTTTTTAATGTAACAATAATATTTATCTATTGACCTTTTCTAATTTGAATGATATACTTTTGCAGGTGATAAATGTTACCTCTGGTTTTATCTCAGATTAGGGGAGAAAAATTAAAGAAAGGAGATGGGGTTATAACACAAAATAGAGAAATCTTGCCTCTTCCTTTTTACAGGGGATATATAACTCAGACAAGGAGCAGCTTTTAATTACATACTAGTGTAAAAGCCCGTGTACATGGGCCACCATTCTGTGCGTTCAGAAAGCCTGTGTACACGTCCAGCATTCTGTTCACTCCGGAAGTCTCTACTGCTCATGACTGCATTGGACAAACATACATCTGGACTTTTATATTAAAGGATAGGATTGTAATACTAGGTACTTGTTGCATGCAGTGCTTTATGTATGAATGGGCCATGTCTAGGGACTCGCTAATTACTAGACCTGGGTCAGGATGAACTATTTCTAGCCTAGATCACACCTCTGACTGCATTTAATAAATTTTGTCTGAAAGAGTTTTTCTTTAGTGGCCATTGCTTTAATAGCATACTCTGTAGGGGTTATTGATCTTGTTACTTGGTCAAAATTTCAGACAACCAGTAATCAATATCTTTTAATTTCCCTACACTCACTCTAAATGTGGAGCTTTGTATCCCTTTCTCACAATCTTTTGGTGCATAGCAGATGTAGTCAATTGTTGGACATCAAATTACTGGAAACTACAACGCCGTTTAGTTTAGTTTTGGTTGAGTTGGTTTCTTTTTTTTTTTTTTTTTGAAGAATCTGTTTATTTAAAATTCTGTCATACAATAGTCATGTTATAAACATTTGAGGCATAGGAGATCAATTCACAATGACGGGAGGAAGCTCTTGAGAACAAGCCGTCAAAGGAGGTAGTTGCAATGTGAAGAGAGACAGAGCAAGGTTCAGATGTGAGCCTCAGGGAGTGGACAGGGAAGAACTGGGACAAGGAAAAGGGGAGTCAGGGGAAAAGGATAAGGATGGGTAGAAAGGAGAAGGAAAGGGGGGGCAGCAAAGGGAGCTTAATTAAGCTAAAATAGAAGGTTGAAGAGTAATATAGAAGCTCCCTGTATCAGTGGCTGGTTGGTAATGATGGGAGTTGCTGTCCCCAACAGCTAGAGGTTCAGCAACTGATCACCCATGGAATATAAGATTTATAGACACTTCTTCTAACAGTATATAGTAAATGCCTGTTCTCTCTGTGCGAATGAACATAGTATACTTCTTCTTGTATAAAAAAGTAATGACAACTCCTTCTATCTATGCATAAGGTCTGAGGACACCTGTTTGTGTTTAGCTCTTCAATGTGTTAACACAGATACTGAGAAACACACATCCTGGGTGTGACTGTGATGCATTGCACATATTTGCATTTTTTTGCAGCAGTGTATGTGTGCGGTTCATTCTTACCCAGCATCCCTTGGGACTGCCATGTGTACTCATACCACATCTTGACACGGTTTTGCACAGGACGAGGAATCTTGTAGCAGCTCATGTATTTGATAGTGCTGTCCATGCAACTGCGGTAATATGTCTGTCCCGCTGTTGCTGCTCCCACAACATCTCTCATCTACAAAAATATTAGACCTTCTGAAAGGGGGAATTATACCTCAGGTATATGTAGCTCTTAATTTGCTTGACTGAAGAACTCACCTTGGTAAGTATCCTTTAGACAGTAGTTAGTTAATGGTTTATACTTATTTACTTTTTCATTTGATCTATTGTAGTCTACTGTTAGTTTGGTCCCACTTACAGTCTGCTAATGAAATTTGGCCCATATGAGGCATTCAGAACTCTTGAAGCCTATTATTTGCTGTGATGAGTTGTCAGCTAAAGGCAGACTTCAACAGACATCACCATACAAAGAAAACCACAGCTATAATACAAACACAATTATAAATGGATATACTTGACTACTGTATAAAGGACACCTTCCCAGGCAAGTCATTATATTACACAAATGAAAGGTGAATATCTTCAGATGGTTCCCTATCTGCAGATCTTCTCCCCTGGGAGCACACCTGCTTATTTGTCCAGGGTTGCAATGGGAGACCTCACAAAACAAACAGAAAGAATAACAGGGTCTGAAATTAGATCACCTATCCTCCCCAGATGCACTGATGCTGCAATGCACTGGACAGGTTTTTGTCCTGTACAATGCATTTTCCTATAGGGCCTCTGTATTGGGTTTGAAAGCATGCCACAGTGGGTACATGGAAACTGTAATACAACCCAGGAGTTTGTGGCTGTGAGCCACATACTTCCGGGTTGTTTTTCAAATAAGGCGGTATGTTTTCTATCCCTCCAGAATGACTGATGGGAGCCATTTTGGGGTTTGCTTCCATAGGATAATAGTCCTTTAAGAGCCATTTTATCAAAAGGTATATTTCCCATTTAAAGACAGTATATCACTGTTACTAGGTAGCATATATCTTTATATGCATGGGCGTCCGGAGGGGGGGACAAGGGGGGCACTTGCCCCCCCCTACAATTACCCCCCTCCATATAAATAAAGGGGCTAAATGGGCTGGCCTGGGGGTCATATTATGGCTTTGCCTCCCCCTGGAAAAACATCTATGGACACCACTGTTTATATGAATTAGTTGGCTTTTCAAAAGCCTTTTCACATTAGATATTTTATATTCTGCTTACTTAATTTGCTTTGCATTGTTTCATTAAAGGACTCGATGTTTTCTTCAAACTTTATTTCAACTCAAATCTGCACTTTTTAGGTGTGGTACTTATATGGCACACCTAACACTATAATGTAATTTGTCCAGTATGTTATGAAGTGTACAAATAATTAATATACAGTTACTCTTATGGCTCACAATCAGAATAACAAAAGCAAATATGATGTGCATAAAAATGTCCATATATAGATGTCCTAAATATAAATGTCCTAATATACAATTCCATTTAGGAATATATATTTAGCAGGACAACAGCTGCAAAGGGTATAACTCAGACATGGGCAAAACCAGGACCATGGATAAGATACAACCCGCTGAATTATTTTATCTCGTCTGCCTGCTTTTTCTTGTGCTTCTGAGCACCATTTTTTTAAGCGGAAGATCACTTCTGGCCTTCCCTACAATGAAAGAATGATATATTTGATCACAAATAGAAAACTGGAACAATGTATCACTTTTCCAATACTGAGACAGCTAGACAGCAACTATGCTGTTAACCATTACTCTGTTATCCTCAATCACAGTTCACATCTCTCACTATCTCACATCGCTCACTACTATCTCACGTCGCTCACTACTATCTCATGTCTCTCACTCACACCTCACATCTCTCACTCACAGCTCACATCTCCCACTCAAAGCTCACATCTCTCACCCACAGCTCACATCCCACTCCTATCTCACATCTCTCTAACTCAAAGCTCACATCTCTCTCTCACTCACAGCTCACATTTCCCACTCCTATCTCACATCTTTCACCCACAGCTCACATCTCCCACTCCTATCTCACATCTCTCCCACTCATATCTCACATCTCTCTCACCCGCAGCTCACATCTCTCCCACTCACGCATCACATCTCTCTCACTCATACATCACATCTCTCTCACTCATAGCTCACATCTCCCACTCATACATCACATCTCTCAGTCATAGCTCACATCTCCCACTCATATCACACTTCTCCCTCTCACTCACAGCTCACATCTCCCTCTTCCTACTTCTGACCATTAGGGCAATTATTAGTGTTTAAAGAACATGGGGACCACAGGGTTGTACAATGCATTTCAAAGCAAAGTGTTGCACAACACTCCGGTCAAGGAGTTAACAGAGGTGATGCTTTTGTACCAAAATAATTAACCACCTCTGATATAAATCAAGTTACAGCATATTGATTTGCACAATACTTACAGTGAACTTCCTTTACAAATTCTAAATATTTTGCAGCACCCACCTGACCAATCATGACGGAAAAGGCAAACACACCCATGAAGTAATTCAGAAGCTGAAACCAGAGTTCAAAAAGTGTCTGTGGGTCTGGGAGCCCTCCAATAGTTATCAAGGTCTTCACAGCCCAATAATAACAGCGGATATAACTGTGTAATGAAACAAGGTGAATGTCTGAGATGACCAATGTACATGATTAGGACGTTATCATACATGCAATTTGGTAACAAATTAGTAACGTGCCATAAAGACATTAATTAGAAACTACAGCGAGGAATTCCATTCTATCTGATCCAGAAGCCAAGGAATACACTTTTTGTTCGGGGGGGGGGGGGGGGGTTGTCAGCAAACAAACCACACAATTCCCTGCTGATTTATCATGCAGTATTTTAAAAGTGGGGTGGGAAGTGGGAACCTGGAGGACCTCATCTGTTGACCATAGGTTGAACATCCCTAGATTAGAGAACACTGGCTCTGGGTTGGGCATAAAGCTGTTGTCCCACTTGTTTCCTCTGCCTATGAACAAATCTATATCTCTAGAGTTTGAAAAACTGGATGAATATTACCAGATGAAATCACTATAATTGTGATGAAAAGGAAATAGTCACTGAAGACTAATTTGCCAGCTATGGGCTGACAGGTACCTATAACTAGCAAGTCAGGAATAGGAACATCTATCTTGGAACATTTTGAGCCATAAGCAATTCTGGACCAAACCAATGTCTTAATAAGAGACAAATAATTCCCCCAAAGCCCCCATGATTCAAATGGAACATTGCTTTACATATATTTTTTGATCAATTTAACATGTTTGGAACTTAATTCAGCAACTGCAGAAATTGTTGTGAGCAAATACATCAGCAGCAGAATATAATACACTATACTGCTAGCATTGCATTTAGGTGACAAATATTATAGGGTATTTTAGTCAGAGGAGGGCAAGGGAGAACAGAAATGGGAGAAAGAAAAAGGAGGGGAGTAGGCATGTTTTATCAGTGTCAGGATCCAGAGTAGTTTCCAATGCTAATTCACATGCAATGTGATTACAGAGGTAACCAAATCTGTCTGTAAGTGCAAACAATGCATTGGAGATCTCTCTCATATTCAAGGGGTTAAAATCATTTACATTTTTTTGGAAATTTTTCATAGGTCCCCTATGGTGCAGTTGGTTTGCATCAGAAATGCTCCTCTTCAGCTTCCTGAATATGGACCTTAGTGTGAAGCCAAGTCACATGGGAGCAATGCTGCATTTATGAAAACAAATATCATGCATTCTCAAATGAGTTTGTGGGCAATAACCTTTACTTAAACAGTGGTCCCCAGAATGTGTCAAGCTTTATGTTTCAAATATGTCCAAATATTTTAATTGAGATAATCAATTTTTTTCATTAAAACATTTGTTTATGTGGATTTCCATGTTGAATAGAACAAGGGTACTTTCACAGCTGGGAAATGTGTTATACCAAAGATGATATTAACAGCGACATCAGTTGTCCAGACATTTCACCTACAGTTCGCTTGGTATTTAGACAGTTAATATGTTGCACTCTATGAAGAGGTGAGTCACTGACTTTATCACTTTATGGCACTTTATCTGAAAGCAGTGGGAGTAACATTGATTTACTCAGCAGGAAAAGCAGCATAATAGATGGCTTTTATTTTCTTCCTTTAAAGGGATAGTAATACTTCATTTTAACTTTATTTTATTTTGTAGGCATTAAAAAAACATGAAGAATGATATAAGTCTTATCTCTGAAACCTTTATGGTTTAAGAGATATTCACAAACAAAGTATCCCCCCCCTGTTCAACCAAATCAGAAGGGAGATGCCCAGGTAGACTGCAGAGAGGGACAATCTTCAATTAAGATAATGGAAAAAGCTGAAAAACTTATCAAGGGGGGAAGGGCTTTCATTGTTTTCATACAAAGAAAATTGTCCCCTTCTGTTATCTGTCCTGTCATACAACCAGACTCACATCTGAGAAGAGATGGCTTACACTAGGAAAAAGGGGCGGGGAGGGGAACTTTGCTTGTGAATATCTCATAAACCATAAAGGTTTGAGCGATAAGACTTATATCATTCTTCATGTTTTTTTAATGCCTACAAAATAAAATAAAGTTAAAACGAAGTGTTACTATCCCTTTAAGTAATATTTTATTTGATGCAAACAAGTCACAGAATTTTTTCAACTACATGTCATGACAAAGAAGGATGCATAACAAATGGTGGGATCCACTGGCTTAAGAGGTCAGTAAGCAATGGGGTTTAGAATATTTATCCCTTTCAATTTTAGAAAGGTCTCCAATACATAGCTTTGCAATGAGTGGGATCTATCTAGAAACCAATGGGTTAAAATGACTATGGCAGGTTATTTTTATCTGAGGGTGATTAGGAGACACAAGGTGGGCGATTAGACTAGCATACTGTGTATAATCATTTCCATAAATATGCATTTGATGTTTGGCATTCTCATTTTTGTCAAAGTAATCATGGAAAAAAGGGGGCACCTAATTAGATTTCCATGGCACACCAAAGTGCCATGTCACCCTGCTTGAAAACCCCTGCACTATGGTTTATATGGAATGAGAAATGTATTGTGGAAGAATATTCAAGCTCCTGTATCTGTAGAAATAGCATCCTCTGTGACAGCTTACTCTGTGCATGTAAATGGATGTTACCTACCTGTTTCCTTCTCCGTCATACACCCACTTTGTGGATCTTAAGCCCTCGAAATCAGAAGCCCAGTAATACAGACAGGCATTCATATGCAGGCAGTACAGGAGGTAAGCAGTAGTCCGGATCACTCTGCAAGTAAATAATTCACCTTCTTTATGCTTGACATTTAATACTTAGCTTCTAGTCCTGGAATGGAGACAACCCATTTTGTGTGTTGGGAGAGAAATGTGAAGGTAATCTCAGAGCCTTACTGTGTGTGGTGTAACTATTAGTATGAAAATTGAATATGGTTTAATTACAGGGAATGGCGGACATTTGTGGCAAAGAGTCAACTGCTCTCTGGTCCTGGGTAATTTTAAATACATTTCTACAATTAGACCATACATTCCAAACTATTCTAGATTTCAGAGTCCTCTGTAGCATCAAAGGGGTTAAAATACTGCCCTGTTGTTCAAAGGGACTCTCATATGTAAATTATTCAAAAATTCAATTCTAGGACAATATTATTACTTCTGAAAGAAAAATATAAACTAAATATATTTTTTTTCTTAAAATTATCTTTATTAGTTTCTTAAACATCTGTATATCTTTCTCCTAAAGAGATAAGTACAAAAGGTATAAGTGGTGGTGGGGAGTTTGAATGTAGTCAGTGGATAAATAGATAAGATTACTAGTCCTCCAACTAATGTATTACCAGCACTAAAAAGGGCTATTATTAACATTGTGGCAAATTAAAACAGATATGCTTAGATAGAGATTTAAACAGATCTGGTATGGTTGTACCATGGCATGTAGCAGATGAATGGAGGCTTGTCCACTTACATAGCTATAGAGACTTAGGACCACAAAAAACAATCAAACTGTCCAAGCAAAAGCATCTAACTCCCTATGTGTAACAGTGTGCCAAGGGTCACAAATATAGTAGGCTATCGTGAACCCCATTAACTCATCTGAGATTCGTTTTGCCCAATGGATTGACCACCCAGCCAATCTCATCATATTGAGGAGGTCTGAATCATCATTATAACATCATTTGCAGTGAACTCTCACTCAATTAAGGTATCGGCCCAATGAGGATGTATTTAGTCTTGCACCACATTTTTTCCATGTAGATGGGGAAGTTTTATTTTTAGGTGCTCCAGTTGTTTTTACGGTTGAAAATTATCAATCTAGGCTTCTGGATTAGCAAATTAAAACTGATTAACAGTTTGGTTGTATTCCTTTCAACTTATATATTGCATCCTCACGGGTTGGTGAAAGGGGTTGATTAGTTTGTAGATTAATTTGTGCATGGTAACCTCTTTTGGTACTGCACCTTATGCTAATTAAGGTATGTGCTCCAATGAAAGAGCAGGTGACATGGTGTACTCACTAATGTGTTGTCTAAGATAGAAGAGAGCTCAGTGCTGGCCTCTTTTTATGTAGACATTGTTCCTGAGACAAACCTGAAGAGATCACCATCCAAATATATAAATGTCTCTTAAGCTAGGCATCTGTTTATTTCTTGGTTAAAATGATGTATGGTGGGGGGAAGGGTTCCCGCTTTTTCTCCAAAATGTAATTAACCCCTCTGCTGTCAATGGAGTTGCAATACATTGATTCACATTACTTTGTATGCCCCAGTGTTAAGCAAGGTATTGATGACTGACAGTGCACAACCAATGTGTTAAGGTGCTACCTCAGACAAACTTTTGTGATGTGTCTGACCTGTAGATGTAAGCCTTGCTCAGGATGGCCTCCAGTCGGTTGTTAAATTCAAAGAATGCCATGTACTGTATAAAGAAACATATTAATGTAATTGATCAAGAGGAATACACTTTGTTCCATTCACTTGCAGTGGCAGACAGAGCCTAGAGTTCCCTATCATGTTTATCACCATGCCCACTGTATTACGAAGAACAGATATAAAGGGCAACATATATTTTGGTCAGTAACTTGTTCTACCTTGTGGACATTAACTTGGTAGAACTCAAATATATCTTATAGAATAAACAGTTTTTAACATTGTTTAACTCTCAGTGTTAGCCTGCAGGACACTTCAACAGGTCAGGTTTTCAGAATATCTCTACTTCATTACAAGTGCTTAATTAGTGGATCAGTTACTGTGAAAGCTCTACTACTGCTTAATACAGGATATCATTAAAACCTAGCCTGTCGGTGTGCCCTTAAGACTAGAGAGAAGAATCACTTTATTAAATCTTTGCATGTCAAATGAATGTCATCCACACAACAGGTTGATGTAATTTTGTAGTTAAAGAGACAAACTGCCTTAATATATTAAATGATAGGTGAGCAATTGTATCACTGCTTAGGAAATCCAGTACTTAAAATAAAAATATATTATGCCTATATTATATACATCTATCCAATTAGGGTCCTTGAGCACAGTCCTTGTTGTCTAAAACAGCTATCAAGCTGTGGATCAAGTGGTGCAGTGTCTACTCCGAGACTCTATCACAGACCCTATTGGTCCATATATTGCAATGTATGAGCAGAGGCACTAAGGTGACCATAAATCTCTTTAAATAAGGGACTCTTAAAGGCATAGTAATGTTTCAGAATAAAAGCAGCTCTAATTTATCATAATAGTATTTGGACTTTGGAGAGTGTTATTTCAATTCTGTCAGAGTTGTAGTTCAAGAGTAATTCAATGACAAAGTATCCCCCTCCTGCCACTTTTACTGATGTAACACTGTTCAGCCAGATCAGAAGGGAGGTGCCCAGGTAGATTGCAGAGAGGGACAATCTTCAATTAAGATAAGGGAAAAACCTGAAAAACTTGTCAAGGGGGGCAGGGCTTTCATTGTTCTCATAGGAAGAAGATTGTCCCCTTCTTTTATCTGTCTGGTCTATGGACTGGATTTCACATCTGAGAAGAGATGGCTTACACTAGGGAAAAGGGGAGGGGAGGGGAAACTTTGCTTGTGAATATCTCATAAACCATAAAGGTTTGAGAGATAAGACATATCATTCTTCATGTTTTTTAATGCCTACAAAATAAAATAAAGATAAAACGAAGTATTTCTATCCATTTAAGACATTTTAATTCTGCAGGGCTGCAGGGAATCAGTGGGACCCTGCACTGCACATTTTATAAGTGTCTCTGATTTAACCCCTTCATTGCAAGTGGAGTATGCATGCATTGTAAAGCATTGTGTTTTGTACCACTGTGGCACTGAAAGCGTTAAAGAGATAGTAATGTTTCAGATTAAAGGCAGCTCCAATTAATCTCCGTAGTATTTGGGCCATGGAGAGTGTTATTTTCAATACTGTCAGAGTTGCATTTCAACAGTAATTGAATGATAAAGTATCCCCCTCCTGCCCCTTTTACCTAGTGTAAGCCACCGCCCCTCAGATGTGGAATCTGGTTGTAAGACCAGACAGCTCACAGCAAGGGACAATCTTCTTACTGTGAGAACAATGAAAACCCTGCCCCCCTTGACAGGTTTTTCAGGATTTTCTCTTATGCTAATTGAATTGTCCCTCTCTGCAAGCCATCTGGACACCACCTCTCTGGGGCGGGAGGGGGATACTGTATCATTCAATTACTCTTGAGCTACAACTCTGATAGTAGTGAAATAACACTCTCCATGGCCTAAATACTATGAAGATTAATTGAAGCTCCTTTTATTTCGAAACATTACTATCCCTTTAAAGAGCTATGTGGTCACCTTAAATGGAACATTGTCAAGTAGAAGACCACATTGTGATAATTTATTTGGGACAAAAACAAAATGGGTCTATTGATAAAAGGAAACTAGAGTAATTCTAAGACAATTTAACTGCTTAATAAGGGAAAAATCAACATTCCCAAAAGTCCCATTGATATAAATGGAGCATTTAACCCCTTAGCATTTTTTTTTTTCAGGATTCAATTCAGAGCTCTCCGAACTGCATGCAGCCACGCGGTGAATCCTGAAGTACATGACTTACACATACGTCATGGGTCCATTAAGGACCTTCACCCCATGATGTACATGTATTTCCTTGATCCTTAAGGGTTAATGCTAAAGAGCTCTCCAGTTAATTGCTTTGTTATGTATTGAATATCTCTATCACTCAAACTTAGATCAATGGAAATTTTTATTTCCTCTATGATTCAGACGGTTTGCTCCGAATTGCTTCTATGCATAAGGTTCAAAATGTTTTGAGTATATTGCTTTTCAACATATTTTGTATTCTCTGAATAAAATTACCTTTTTCCTCACCAGAAAATTGCCTATTCTGTATTTATCATTTTATACAATTGTGAAAGTGATAGTGTTGGGAGTATGCATTTTGTTTTTCCATCTTGAAGTAAATGCTCAGGGCAGGATTTACATCCCAGGTGGACCTAGGCAAGGCATTCTAGGTGCAGTTAACTCCACACATGGCCACACCCCCATTCATTACATAAAAATACCCATGACCTATAACAAGCAAGAAAGAAAAAAAGCTTTAACACCTTAGTTGTTAGAAAGATCTCCAACACATTTCACCTTAATGTGTTGGAGTTCTCTCTAGCATCCAAGGTGTTAAATAATAGCCTGTAAAGGGGTATAAAACCGGTGCATGGACATTTAGATTGCTCTGTCCACACCCACAATTCAGAATTCTGACATATGCTCTGAGGAAGCAGACATCCCTGCTTTTCCAGGGCTCCCATTCATTGATCAGGATTATCTGTGAATGGGCTGTGACAAGACAACTATAGTCACCTCTTATCACACTCCGTTAACTGACATTATCGCTTATCTGTCAATACAAACAGCACAAACAAGGTTAACCCCTCAATGACCAGAGAGGTACACATTTCTCTGGTCCTTAAGGGATTAAATAAATGCATTCTGAACAGGACCATTTACACTTGCATTAAAACACAAAGGGAGCTGCACTAAAGTGTGATAAAGAAGTGATAAAGTGGAGATGACTTCTCCAGTGATATCCCTTCTCCAATTCCTATGTTATTCTAGGGAGCCAATGCACTAAGCAGGGGAGGGCTGGCCTGGGGGGCAGGGGGGCAATTGCCCCCTGGGCTGGTCATATGCCTGGGCTGGTAGGCCACTGCACCTCACTAAATCTGCTGCTGGAAATGGAGCTACACTAGTGATACCACAGAGCAGGGCCGGACTGGGAATAAAAGCCAGCCCTGGAAAAATTGCTTACCAGCCCCATAGCACTGCGTCATTATACCAGCCCCATAGCATTGTGTCATTATACCGGCCCCATAGCACTGCGTCATTATACCAGCCCCATAGCATTGTGTCATTATACCGGCCCCATAGCACTGCGTCATTATACCGGCCCCATAGCCCTGCGTCATTATACCGGCCCCATAGCACTGCGTCATTATACCAGCCCCATAGCACTGCGTCATTATACCAGCCCCATAGCATTGTGTCATTATACCGGCCCCATAGCACTGCGTCATTATACCGGCCCCATAGCCCTGCGTCATTATACCGGCCCCATAGCACTGCGTCATTATACCAGCCCCATAGCACTGCGTCATTATACCAGCCCCATAGCATTGTGTCATTATACCGGCCCCATAGCACTGCGTCATTATACCAGCCCCGTAGCATTGCGTCATTATACCAGCCCCGTAGCATAATGGCATGTTTTTCTTGTTCATAAAAGGTGAAACCATGCATTTTAAAACACATTTGAATGCCACCCTCAGAGCAATAAAGTTATATTCCACCACCACAGCACTTAAGAGTTATATATGCCACCACCAGAGTAATAAAGAGATTATATATATATATATATATATATATATATATATATATATATATATATATATATTTTATATGTACACCACCTCTTCATTCCCACACTTTTGCCTCTTTCTCCCCCTCTTGATTCCCACCTTTTGCTTCACTCTCCCCCTCTTGACTCCCCCTCCTTTTGCCTTTTTATCTCCCTTTTGATCCCCCTTTCTCTCCTCCTTGACTCTTGATCCCCTCTTTTGCCTCTCTCTCCCCTTCTTGACTCTTGAGTTGATCCCACCCTTTTGCCTCTTTCTCCCCTTCCTGATACCCCCTCCTTTTGCCTCTTGGTCCTTCCCCCTTTTGCCTCTTAACCCCCCCTTTTGCCTCATGATCCCCCTCCATTTGCCTCTTTTTCCCCTCTTGACCCTCCTCTGCCTCCTTCACCCTCTCTTGATTCCCCTCTTCCCAAGTTGACTCTCTATACCCCTCTTGATCTTCCTTTTGCCATTCTCCCCCTCTTGATCCCCAATTTTTGCCTTTTTCCCCATTGTCTTTTCATCCCCCCTTTTGCCATTCTCCCCCTCTTGAGCCCCCATTTTGCCTTTCTCTCCCTCTTTGTATCTTTCACCCTCTTGCCTTAATCCACCCTTTACTCTTGTCTTGATCCCCCATTTTGCCTCTCTCCCCTTCCAGATTCCCCCCCTTTTGCCTCTTTTTCTCCCTCTTCTTGACCCCCCTCTGCCTCTTTCACCCAGTCTTGATGCCTTCTTGATCCCCCTTTTGCCTTTCTCCCCCTTACCAACCTCTCTTTACCCCTCTCTTAATCCCTTTGCCTTTCTCGTTTTCTCGCCATCTTGATCTCCCCTTTTGCCTGTTTTCCCCTCTTGCTTAACCCTTTGAGTGCCAGAGGGATACGGAACGCAATGCAAAGCGTTCTGTACCCCTCTGGCACTCAGAGGGTTAAGTTGCCTGTCACCTCACCTCACTGAGATGTCTGGCGTCTGCTGCTGACTGTGTCTCTCTCTCTCTGCTCATGGCTTCCCGCTCAGGAACAGCTCTCCGCATCCGCCGGCCTACCCGGTGCACAGACGCAGTGCTGATTCTGAAGTAACTCTTTAGATCCGATCCTGGCAGCCTGCCCCCACTGACTAGACTGGCCGGCGGCTCTGGAAATCTCACGGCCGCAAAGTGACAAGAGCACAAGGAGCATATATATTTATAAGCAGCCCCAGTCGGCCCCCAGTGCTGGCGGCCTACCGGGAATTTTCCCGGTATCCCGGTAGGCCAGTCCGGCCCTGCCACAGAGCTTACAATTGAAATGGAACTACATAAATTATACCACAGAGGTGCAATCCAAATGGAGCTAAACTAGTAACATAAACGATTTCCCCTGTAAGCTCTATAGTATCACTAGATAAACTTAACTTCAATTGTAAGCTTTGTAGTAGCACACTAGTGTAGTCTCAGTTCATCTGTAAGCTATGTGGTATCACATGACTTACGTCACAACATTAATGCCAATTTTAAAATTAACAAAAAGGGGTGGGCTGGAACAGTGGGTTCGAATGATAATAGAAATGGGCCACTTGAATGTATTTTCCCCCTGGGCCAGAAGTTGCCAGCCCTCCCCTGGCACTAAGATTTCTTTGGATGTCTTAGCACATTGGCTCCATAGAATAACATAGGACTTGGAGAAGTGGTATCACTGGAGAAGTCATGTCTGCTTTATCACCTCTTTATCACAGCTAAGTGCATAACCCCCAAGTTTAGGATTATATTTTAGGAATGAAATATATGAATATTGAATTACATGTTATAACTGTGAGTAAGAGAGATTTAAAGTTGTATCAAACTATTTAATTTTTGGTGTTAGTTTTCAAATACCTTTTTCACTCCAGCTATTAAAGGGACAGTACAAATGTCTACTATTGTAGATATTAACAAGAGAAGTAGAATAACCTAACTCCCATCTCTCATACCTTTATAGTTCAAGAGATCATAGCTTTTAAAGCCCCCCCTTCTCATATATCAGCGCTCTAGCTGACAGGCGCAGATCCTGGTCCCGGGACCGGCGGAGGCTCTTCAGCAGAGCTGAGATAGCGCTACTTAAAATGAAATAATTCATTGGAATGGTCTACAAAGTGTTCCTGGTTTGCAACTTTAAAAGCTGCGATCGCTCAAACTATAAAGATTTGAGAGATGGGAGTTAGGTTATTCTACTTCACTTGTTAATTTCTACAATATTAGACATTTTTACAACAAAGTATTACTATCCTTTTAAATATTTTGTTAGCAGGCAGTTCTGCCATAATGGCATGATTCTGGAAATAGAGAAGACCAGTGCACTGTGTTGCTATATTATTTTGTAGAATGTAACATATTTCTAATGTCCTCTCTTGTTTTCACTGTGTAAATGAAGGAATCTTTTATGTTGCCATAACATGACTGATGCTGAAGACAAAGTTGGCTTCTAAAACAGAGCGGAAGGTAACTCACCTTTAAAATACGTGGTAATCGCAGGAGGGACTTAACACCAAATTTGAAGTATAAGAGATCCAGCGGGAGAAGAGAGATGACATCCATCTTTTGGTGAGCAAGCAGATATAAGAGGGCATAAGTTAGAACTATACTAACATAAAGTAATTTATATGTGTCTAAATTTTCATTTGCATTCAAAATATCACCATAAGATTCTAGGGTTGCCATCCAGCCGGTATTTTACAGGCAGGCCGGTAAAAAATTGGCTTCTGTCCAATGTTAAGTCTATAGAGAGAATGCCATGGCCGGTATTTTTTTTTTAAGAAAAGGGGGCGACCCTAAAAGATTCATTTAAAGTGATGGTAATGGATAATTTATTTCTTTCATTGTACTGAAAGGTATCAACTAATGTGATTGATGTCAGTCACACACTTTCATTTAAGAGAGTTATTCACTGTTAATATCCCTCTCCCACCTCTTTTACTGATAGCAGCCTGTTCTGCCGAGAACCAGCTAAATGTTTGGACAACCAGTTTCCATGGCAATCCACCCGGTTGTTTAATCAAATGGAGACCTTTGACTGCCTGTGCATCCTGTGCAATGGCTAAAGCTCAGTTAATACACAGGATGAATTCAAATTACTCACAGAAAAAAATGTCTCTGTGTAGTGAGCACAAGACTATTTTCCACAGGGAGTGAGAGAGCAGACTGAAGTCAGGGAAAGGGGAGGGAGGTAGGATAACTCTTAAACTAGTAGGATAAACTAGGGATAGTAATGTTTCAAAATGAAAGCAGCTCCAAATATTTGTCATAGTATTTGGACCATGGAGAGTGTTATTTCAATACTGTCATCGTTGTAGTTCAAGAGTAATTGAGTGATAAAGTGGGGGATGTATAAAAAGCCTTCTTAGTGTATACTTAAGAATTGTCGCTAAAATTCACAACTCCTGTTAATAGTTATAAAAAAGTAAAGTCATGTTTATAAATACGTCTGAGAATATTCTGAGGAAATTTGCACCTGCGAATATATTTTCGCACATATAGCTGTCACTATATACTTCCATTCCTGGCATTGATTTAATCCCTAAAACTGCCTTTTTTTTTGCGCAATTAGTGAATTTCTTTATAAATATATTGGGACACAATTCTTATTTGTCCAAGACCATTTCTATTCCACTTTTTAAAAAAGTGAACTAACTGGAGTTAGCACTTAGAGAAAATGTTGCTAAATATATATACTTATGTGGCTTTGAGACAATTTTAGAGCCTCTTTATAACTCCAGTTTTATACATCTCCCCCAAAGTATCCCCCTCCCACCCCTTTTACTGCTCAGATGGCTTGCAGAGAGGGACAATCTTCAATTAGCATAAGGGAAAAACCTGTCAAGGGGGCAGAATTTTCCTTATACTCATAGTAAGAAGATTGTTCCTTGCTGCGAGCTGTAGGGCGACTGGGACAGTCCCGGATTTTAAATATTTGTCCCTTGTCCCGGGCAGCCCCCTTCTGGGACAGTACAATGTCCCGGAATGAAGACCCCTGAACTCAGAGGGCTAAACACTATAAGAAGAACGGCCCATAGACTACTGTCACAAAGTGATGTCTCTGCTGGACTACAGAAAAATGGCTTCTGGACAGAGCTCTAAACGCTGGCTAGAGACAGAACTGAGCCTTGATACTTACATCAATCAGGACCTGCAGTGCAATTTTGTTGTAGTGTAATGCTAATCTAAGGTTCTGGGATTGATGTACATTTTCTTGTAGACAACACAGGCACCACTTTTTGTCACACCAGTCAATGGGCAGTTCTCCCTCCAGTGTTTATAACTCTGTTTTGTGCTCTTCTCTCTGCAGTGTCCCTGAATGGCAGAATTGAAATGCGGTTACCCTAGTGATCTGTCTGGTCTCAAGACCAGATTCCACATCTGAGGGGAGGTGGCTTACACTAGGTAAAAGTGGCGGGAGGGGGGATACTTTATCATTCAATTACTCTTGAACTTCAACCCTGACAGTATTGAAATAAAACTCTCCATGACCCAAATACTATGATGATTAATTGGAGCTGCTTTTATTTTGAAACATTACTATCCCTTTAAAGGGCAATTATCAAAGGCCAGGGCTGCACCATGCTGTTCGAGTTGAGGGTTTATGGGAACTGTGTCACACAGGTCAGGATACTGAACTGTAAACATCTATATTACAGTTTCTCCTTGTGGGAACAAGAGAGCCCTGATATCTCCTTCAGACCCCACTTGTCCTCTTCCCCCTTTGGTCAGCCAGGGCTTACAATGCACATACAGCTTCATCAACAGCTCTAAACAAACAGAAAAATATATATTTTATATATATATTTCCACTTTTTGTTGATTGGTATGTCTCATCAATTTTCATTCCTGCCAGAAACAATAAATCACTGTCAAGTTAAGTTAAAGAAGATTATCTACTATACTGATGCAAACTTCAAGCAAAGCTTCTAAAACCACTCTAGGACACCATTGTGTTTATGTATCAAGCTCTTTTCTGCAAACGATTGTGATATTGCACTGTTTGCATTACATATATGTAAATGGGTTAAGTGTCTATATCATATGTGGAAGTCTAAAGCAGGGATGGGCAATCTCAAGTAATCATCAAGTTGGTTGATGATTATAAGAGCTGTAGTTCTACAACAGTTTGAGAGCTTCAGGTTGCCCACCTATGCAATAGAGTAAAGTTTCAAAATGTTTAGAATATATATATATATATATATATATATATATATATATATATATATATAAAACATTAACAGTGTATACCAGTATTCAATGATATGCTTCATCATTCGTATTATATAGAGTAGACTATGAGTTTTCAATTCAGAAAATGACATCATGGACTACTGATGAAGGGAAGAGAGACATAAAGACAAGGTAGCATTACCTTAAACCGTTCAGATTTTATGTAGTTCTGCCGCATGTCTTTCTTATTTGTCTAGAAAGAAAGAGGTCATAGAGGGACAGTTATCTATATTTTAGAGATATTATGTAGAGTACCTAAAATGTGCTGTTAATGTTTTTAAAGATGTGTTGGATTTAAGGAAAACATATTTCTAGAAATGTAAGGAAAATGGAGGTGATTCAGGCTTGATCTTAAAGACAATTGTTTAAATTAAAAAATAGCTTGATGATGCCCCAAACTTCCAGTATCTACATTAGCAGTGTTTCTATTTCAATTATATATTATGTATGAACAGTAAAACACCAGGTACTGTTTGTACAGGAAGATATTTAGTATCTTAGTATGAGGGCCAGAAAAATATCTTCCTCAATATACTCCTCCCTCAAGAATATATTTGTACACTGGTCTGAATAAAACACATTAGGGCTGCTTTGCACTGTTATTTTTTCTGAAGTCTAACATGGTCTCCAGATGGAGGTTTAGTTATTTGAACAAGTTACAGAATTGCTAAAATGAATTATTCAGGCACTTACTATTATGTCACCTCCTCGGACAAACTGCAGTCGAACCTGGAAGACAACAATATCTAGAAGATAGATGAGGTCACACAGGTAATCCATTAGCAGCCAGTAATGGATGTTACTTGGAGTCTGGTATGGGAAAGCCCAGCGTACGGGGATAAGCCAGCAGTTCCAATTCCATGCCATGACCACAAAAAATAGCCACAACACATACATGAGATCTGTGATCAGGAGATAAGACAGATGTGAAAAACTGAGGAGTTCCTACATGGTTGACCTTGGGTCACATATAATGTATTTGATGAACACTTCCTTATATAGCATTGAGAACATCTATGGATCATACAGCATATTTACTATTCATTTAACAGAGTAAACAGCAATTATCTTTATGCTAAGGGAAAGAGAAAACCTGTGCCCAAAAACATTTTGGAACTAAAACATCATAAGCAATAGTGAAGACTATAAATTAAACATATATAAGGGGATTTTTTGTGTACATCCCAATACATAATTTTTTCCAACTCCTTGTGGAACACAGGACCCATAGGGGTAAAGTATCCATTGGCCAGGAGGGCAGGGCACTTGCCTTAAAATGCCCTCTGGAGGCGGAGACTCCCTCTATAGCAAAGACAGAGGTAACAGAAGCAAGGTAGCAAAGGATACCACCTGAACCGCAGGATCCTCACTGCCCAAAACTCAAACTGGTATTTTTTTCTGTGTGGGGGAAGACCTGTGTACCACATTGAATAAGTGAAAAGGATTTATTGGTATTTACACAAAAATCTCCTTTTGTCCATTGTGGAACACAGGAACTATGGGAATATACCAAAGCTATACACCAAGATTCCAGGGAGGGAGAGAAAACCCCCTCAAAACACAGACCATTTGTAACAGAGATTAAATGGAACACCACGAAACTTAAGTGTTAATGGAGAGCCACACAACAAACCAAGGAACTGGAGGACAAGATGAAAAACTACACAGGCACAATGGCCTGTATGACTTTCCTACTAAAACTGGCTTAGGCCGAAGCCAGCACATTTACACTGTAGTGTTTCACAAAAGTGTTAAGGGATGACAATGTAAACCCTTATACAGCTGCTCCACTGAGGCCTGACTGTTGTAGGCTCAGAAAGCAACCACCGTTCTGGTGTAATAAGCCATGACAATAAAAGGGACTGTCATTTTCCTGAGAAATAACATGTGACAGATGATGCTGCTGCCTGGACCAACTCTCCATAACCTCCAGCTGCAGTTCTCACATGTGGAATTGACAAATGGGACTGCCTCCAAGGAAGAGACTAGATAAACCAAAACCTTCATGTACTCCTGCATATTTGGAATAGGTAAAGTATGGCCTGAGACACCTTTCGATTCAATAACAAAATTTTATCCAACAGAAAAGACTCATGAAGGAGCTAAGATGGAACCAAAGAAGATTTCTTGAGAATGAGAACCCAATCGTGTCGTTCAAACACTGACACAGTCTGAATATGAAGGCATACAGCCTCCTCTGAAGGAGCTTTTAACAAACAATCATCCAGATAAGGAGTAAGAGAAATTCCTAGAGAGTGAATTTGAGCAGCCAAAGCTGTCAAGACCTTTGTGAAAACCCGCAGAGCAGACGTCATCCCAAAGAAAAGGGTTGAACTGAAAATAACGGTCTTGAAGGCAACCACATGAAATTTTGATGATCAGCATAAACAATACGTTAGTGTCATTTATGTCTAGAGGAGCCAAAACTTCCCCTGGACAAATAGCATCAAGGATGGTGCATAAAGACTCCATCTTGAACTGGGGTCTGAGAATGAAAAGCCTGAGAGTCTAAAATAGAAAGGCAGCCATAATCCTTTTTGTGGACTATGAAAAGTTTGGAGTAGAAACCCATGAACCTTTCCTGTGGAAGAACCAAGACCCGATTGTCTATCAGGGAAGAAACAGAGTCTAAAAAAGGATGTTCCCAGACCAGATCGCTAGGAACCTATCACAGTCTCCCTTTGAGGCCTAGCGATCCTGTGCTCTTACCTCTGTATGGCCGCTGGACGGCATGGCCTCCTGCCACTTCCTCATTGCTATAGTCATGTTACAGGCACTGGCACAGACACCTGTTTATGGGCCTATTCTGTTGGGCCTAATTGGGTCACGCCTCCTTCTGCTGCTTTATAAACCTCATTGAGGCTAGGACTTGTTGCCCTTTTGTGGTGTATTTGTGCATTTCTTCAGTGTTGCTCTCGTTTGACCCTTGCTTGGCTGCCATGTTTACTCCTGATCGATCCTGTGGCTTTGTCTGACTACCCATCTGTGTATGACCCTGGCTTGTCCAATAACCCACTCTGTTTTGACCTTGGCTGTGTCTGCTTATCCGATTTGGCTCTCTACTGTGGCTTGTCTGACTTACGCTCTGTGCTGTCCTTCGCTCCAGTCTGACTACCACCTGCCTGGGCTAGTTGTGGGCACACTCCATTGGTGTAGTGCAACTGCTACCTCCGTGGTAGAGTTGCTAGTTGCCTCTCGCTCCGTTGCCTCCATCCGTGCCACTGTATCCGTTGCCTCCTGGGCCTGTTGTGTAACCCTCCGCTCTGTAGCCTACATACAGTACTGCCTTCACATACTTACCGGTGTTGTGGCTGGCTACGTTCCACACTCTTGCCTCTGCCTTTTGCCTACCTAGTAGACCGGTTCCGTGACTCTTTCAGAGTACTAGTTACTCTCTGTCTCGATCCTCCTACCACTCCGTGGTAGAATCACTACTTCGTGACATCTGTCTGCCTGTCTCGTGTCTGGGAGTTTAGCTGTCGCTCCAGTGATCAGGTTTCCTGGCGTTCCAGGTTTCCATTTGCTAGGTATAGAACCAAGCCTGGTTCTGCTCCCGTCTATCTCTATAGGCTACTGTCAATCCTTGGGTAGTGGACTCGGCACTGTCTACACGCCTGTTCCTACTAAGTTTGGGGAAGTGCTCACTCTTGCTTATCTTAATAAAGTGGTTAAACTTCACTGTACCTGTGTCGTTTGTATTATTTACTCTGGTGTCCGTGACAGAACCCAGGACATAAAGAAGCAAGGAATGAAAAGAACTTGGAAAAAAAAACATTGGTCCACCACAGAGAGAGATCACGTATTGTGAAAGAGATGCAGACCCCCTGCAAGTCATGCAGAAGAAGACTGTCAGCTGTGGGTTTCGGGGCAGATTTCTTTTCTGTCAAGGCAGAGGCATAACTAGAAACCACCGTGCCCTGGTGCGAAAATTGCCATGGGGCCCACCGACCCCATCATGCAACTCCACCCCCATCTACCCTAACCCTAAATACCCTACCCTAACCCTAAATACCCTAGCTGAAGAGGGTAAAGCAGAATGCAAAAAGGGAGAATCCAGCCTTGTGTGTCACATGTTACAGACAAAGAGGAAGACTGTAAGATTGGGACCTCCCCTTCCTACTCCGAGAAGCCCAGTAAAAATTAGGCGAAATGGGAAATAAAGTTCAATTCTTAATTCAAAAAATTGTTTAGTGGCTCTCCAGCAGCGCTGTAGTAACACCACTTGTTAGCGTAGAGGGGTCCCCAAGAGCAAGTAGTATGAACCCCATTTAACCCACCTGGAATCCACCCATTGGGACAGGAAAAAGCATCAGTACTGTTTGAGTCCCAGCCAATATATATATATATATATATATATATATATATATATATATATATGCATATATGTATGTGTATACCTCTCCTACTCACAAGTTAAGCAGAAGTGAGAGGTTGATAACGTGGTTGATAATGCAAGCATGCTCAGCAGTCTCAGGTTTTGGAACAGTGTGCACTCAGGTCACAGCAACAAGACCAGAGAAAGAAGCCCACCTAATGGGGGACTACACCAGGTAGGAATCACCACCTCCAGAGAGCCACTTCAGGCTGCAGCATGCTTTACCACCATGGTTCCAGTGTTCCACAATGGACAAAGATGAAAGCATAATCATATTTCAGTTAGTCTTTAGTCTCATGATTCAAATTATATAGCTAAATTCTGTAAAGGTCAGTTCCTCAAAATGGACTTCCCATATAGTGTATAAAGTCTGCTTTTTGTTATCATTTTAGTCTCAGGTTTGAATCTCAACAGTGTTGCTGTGGAAATGGTTTTTGCCCAAATTGTAGTTTATCCTTCAGCAGGGTGCTTTAAAGGGATAGTAATACTTCGTTTTAACTTTATTTTATTTTGTAGGCATTAAAAAAAACATGAAGAATGATATAAGTCTTATCTCTCAATCCTTTATGGTTTAGGAGATATTCACAAGCAAAGTTCCCCTCCCCGACCCTTTTACCTAGTGTAAGCCATCTCTTCTCAGATGTGGATCAGGTTGTATGACAGGACAGATAACAGAAGGGGACAATTTTCTTTGTATGAAAACAGTGAAAGCCCTTCCCCCCTTGACAAGTTCTTCAGCTTTTTCCCTTATCTTAATTGAAGATTGTCCCTCTCTGCAGTCTACCTGGGCACCTCCCTTCTGATCTGGTTGAACAGGGGGGGGGATACTTTGTTTGTGAATATCTCTTAAACCATAGAGGTTTGAGAGATAAGACTTATATCATTCTTCATGTTTTTTTAATGCCTACAAAATAAAATAAAGTTAAAACGAAGTATTACTATCCCTTTAAGGTGTTATGCACAATGTAAAGTGGAGTACATCTGGGACACACCAACTGCACTCCAGGGGGCTGCTAGAAAAATCCTAGTGATTTAAATAAAACTTTTAACTTCCAGAGTGGTGGAGAGATCTACAAAGCATTTTTTGCAGCGTGTTGGAGACCTCTGTAGCAGGCAAGGGGGTAAAAACCCCTTATAAATCTATGTGAATCTGAAATTCTTCTCTAAAGTGCTGTTTGTACCAGAACACCTGCACTTTTGTTTTGGGAATGAGGCTATTAGACAAGTTGTGTACTGCCTAGAGCTGACTTACTGGTGAGTGGGTCAATACTGGGTGGGAATTCATATTTCTGGAGACGATTTCGCCAGGGCCGAGTCTTGAACTTGCAGCAGAGCATCTCACAGTAATGCTCCTCCTCAGCTGGGACTTCTACTGCTGTCTTCTTCTCTTCTACAGGAGGAGGAGGAGGAGGAGGGGGAGGGGCCTTTTTAGAGGGAGCTGAAGGGAGAATTGAGAAGAGAACAGTTTTCAATCAGCATACAGTATACTCTCAAACCATACACAGTGCACAGATTGTATTCAATGCACATCAATGTCTATGTACATTATCCTGCCTTTATCAACAACCCATAAGAACTACCTAGTCAGAAATATTCCTGCATTTCCATCACAGTAGATACAAGTTACCTCTTGATAAAGAATGACATGTTCAGACACTTTGATGAAGCAGACTTTATGGGATATCACTGGAATTAGGTCTTATAAAGCACGCTAAATGGGGCAGTTCTGCAGAAACCCAGCTGCACCCAGGTGGAAATAAGAATCCCCAAATTTCCATTCATTTCAGTGTAGCTATGAAACCCTTTGAATACAAGAGAGGTCTCCAATACATTGTTTTGAAATGTACTGCAGACCTAATTAAAATTCAAACAGTTAAAAGAGCCATTTAAAATCAATAGGAAATGTAATTTCCCCCTCATGGTGCAGCTGGTTTGCCCCAGTATTGCTGCTCTTTAGGTTCCTCAATAATACCCCATGTCTGTTAGGACAGCTTCTCTTAATACATGTATGACAACCGTATACATATAGAAGTATACTAAGTAAAGGGTGTTGTGTGTGTGTCTGTGTGCATGTGCGTATCTGTGAGCGAGCATGTGTGTATGCATGTCTGTAGGTATGTATGCTTGTGGATGAATGTGTGTGTTTGTGTGCATGCATGTGTGTGTATGCTTGTGTGAGTGTGTATGCAGACATGTGTGTGTGTGAGTGTGCACTCAAAGTTTATCTAAGATCAATTACTTTATTTTCTTTACATTTTACAAGAAGCTGTATAAAACCAAACATTTTTTTGTTATTCTTAATGTTGTCAAGAGTTTACCTAATAATAAAACTGTTTGGAAAAAAAAAAAAAAAAAAAAAAAAAAAAAAAAAAAAAAAAAAAAAAAAAAGGGTTTGTATGTATGCACTGTGCATAAACCATAAATACATTTCCATGGAATTTATTCTAAAATATATATGTTTATATAATATTATAAATCAGATGGAAATGTATTTCTGATTTATGCACAGCCTCTGCAAAAACACTGGATTCTTATGGCCTTATGCACAAAAGAAAAGAGGAGCAATTCTAGAGCAAATCAACTTCAAGCTACTTGCTTGAGAGGCCTTCAATACATTGCATAAAAATCCCAGTTTATATCAACAGGAAGGTTTATTTGTCCCCTAAGGTGCTGTTTTTTGTGCATAAGTCCATTTGTTTCTAATTTGCAAGTTCCTTTCACTGAGTGCTTATATTCAGTGTTCTGAAACACAATGTACATATCACTGTACAAATATATAGAACACTTACATAACCTGTACAAGCACTTCTGATATAATCACATTTCACCCAAAGCAAAATGTAATTGTGATTATTTTATTCAAATATTCAAAGTGTTTACCTTTCTTTTCTTTTTTTTTTTAAGAAATGTTTCAGGAATTTTTTGTTTGTTTTTTGAAGGGGAACATTAATGTGAGCTGCGAAAAAGCAACTCTTTATTGTCTCTTAACGAATGAAGGACCAGGGATAATTCACACCTTAATAACTGTGTCAAGTTCAACATTTCTTGCTATGCATAAATTAAGTTTATTGTTTACTGTACTCGTATAAACTATGTCATATTTCCTTTGGGAATAGGATAACTTTTGGTACCATAGGTAAATATATACCCTATTTTTTATTTATTATAAAGAAACATATCTAAAAATGTAAGCATGTTCATGATTCCACCACTGATTGTTTTGCACCCAGTCAATACAGCTCCAATACCATACCCCTAATTAACCCATTGTGTGCCAGAGTGGTGTGCAATGCATGGCAGAGTGTACCCCTGTGGCATTCAAAGCATTAAAATTCTACTACTCCAGTTTATGTAAATAGCCTGTATGTATGTATTATTTATTTTGACAGTTAAGGGTTTAACCTGAAAGATGCAGTTTAGCTTTTCTAAATAGACAATAATTGCACAAATATAATTGTATTTGTTTGTTTTCTCTTTGTACACCACTTTATGAGGAATGAAGGGTGTCAGGAGCAGCTGACCTCTCTGTCTAAAGCATGAACAGGAGCAAGCCCCTGTCAATTTAAAGGTATAGTAATGTTTCACAGGCAGCTCCGATTAATCTTCAAAGTATTTGAGCCATGAAGAGTGTTATTTCAATACTGTCCAAGTTATAGTTCAAGAGTAATTGAATGATAAAGTATCCCCCCTCCCTCCTCTTTTACCTCATAGCAGGAAGACTCTCCCAATGGATCACAGAGAGGGACAATCTTCAGTGACCATAAGGAAAAACCTGAAAAACCTGTCAAGGGGGGGCAGGGTTTTTCTTATGCTCACAGTAAGAGGATTGTCCATTGCTGTGAGCTGTCCAGTCAAGAGACCAGATTCCACATTCAGGGGAGGTGGGTTACACTACGTAAAAGGGGCAGGAGGAGGATATTTTATCATTCAATTACTCTTGAACTACAACTCTGACAGTATTGCTTTTTTGTGAAACATTACTATCACTTTAAATGTAAACCCTGTTAAAGCTATTCCTGGGGGTTCACATTTAGGTCACTGGAGCCAATGTTCCTACAGCAAAGCATTTATTAAGTTGCTGATACACTGATTCGGATGAGTAAGAGTAGGAGATGAGTAGGATGAGTAGGATGAGTAGTGTGAAATGCATTGATTAGCAAGGCAATGAACAGATCTCTGATCCATTAAGGGTTAAATATGTTTGAGCCCAGGAATAGCTTTAACAGGGTTTACATTTAAAGTGATAGTAATGTTTCACAAAAAAGCAATACTGTCAGTTGTAGTTCAAGAGTAATTGAATGATAAAATATCCGCCCCTTTTAATGAAAGTGCTTCCTGGAGTAGCAGTATCCTTGTTTTCCTTAAGAATATAAAACCTTTTTTTTTTCTTAATAAAATGTACTGCCTCTATAAACCCATGACTTCAAGAGAGGTCTTCAAAACATTGCATCACAATATGTTGGAGACCTCTCTAGCAGTAAAAGGATTAAAAGCCCAGTTTAGATCCATGAATATTTTGCTTTGTTCCCGATGTTGAAACTGGTTTGTTCCAGAATTGCTCCAGTTTGTTTTTATACTTGTGCCTCTGTATATACCTCAGGGTTTCCCATATACTCACATGCACTGGGACTCTCTTCATCTGAAGACAACTCTGGGTCTATCAGCCGCTCCTTCACTCTCTCTGTCCGGTCCTTGAAGAGTCGCACCAGCTCCTGCAGACGTTCTGTGATCACTGCACTGCTATGGCTGATTGCCGAAGCAGACCGCTCCATCACCCTGAGGTTAGTGAAAGAACAGACGTAAGCCTTGAGCTTTTACCCAATGATGGTCATACTCAAGTGTGATATGGTAAAGATCGTAGCTGTCAATCAGAATATTTACTATGTAGACAATATCTATGACTTTTGGCTATAAGGATTATGTAACCCCAAAGTCAAACTACAAAACAATGTGTCCCTTATTTAGGGCCCTATGTTAAACCTTCGAGTGCCAGAGGGGATATGCAATGCATTGCAAAAGCACTCAAAGGGTTAAAAATGTTGCAGTAATTCTGGAGCAAACCAACAGCACCAATGAGGACAAATACAAATTCCCATTGATTTAAATGTAACTGTTAACCCTTTGAATGACAGAAAGGTCTCCAATGTATTGCAAAGCCAAATTTAAATCAATGAGGATATATATTTGTCCTGTGCAAGGCTGTAAGTTTGCCACAGAATCGGTCCACTGTTCTTTGGAACATATGGCCCTTAATTAACTAAACTACAGTACCTTCCATTCCTTTTAGTTAATGGTCCATGGTACCTGAGAAGTCTTGTGGCAAATAAAAGCTAGTACCAATGGCCATGTGTGTCACTGATGGTGTGGAGTGCCCAGCTGAAGTCCTCAAGGGAGATGCCTAATATTCTAGAATCGCAGGATATTGCTGCTTAAAGGAACTTTAACACTTAAAAGTAAATTGGGGTTATATACACTTAAAACCCTGTATTTCACACTAACATCTGCAAAAAAAATATCCTTATTTTTGTTTTTTGTGGCCTAAAATGTACTCTTATATATGCTCTGAGGGAGTAGGCATCCCTGCCCTTTCCATGGCTCTCATTGATTGTCCAGAATTATCTGTGATTGGACTGAGATAAAATAACAGTACAGGGGCAGTGGACATTAATAATTAATTAACTGGCCTTAGCTCCTACAGACAGCACAAATTACATTAAATAAATGTTCTCTGAGTGGGACAATTTACTGTCCTATAAGCAGTGCAGTGGTCCAATCATTTCACCTGTCCCAGCTCTACTAAAGCAGAGATATCCCCAAGTCCTAGGATGTTAGGTACAATTGAGGACATTTGAGGCACATGTATAATTGTAAAACTGAATAAATTCTTGGAAAAGCCAAATGCAATATAGGGAACAAATAAAAATCCCCATTGACTTAAAAGGGGATTAGAAGAGATTTATCAGCATTATTTCTTCACAGTGCTGGGAATGTACAAATCCTTCAGCTCAGCTCCATTGGACCCAAACTTAGACTCATGTGTCCAAACCCCTGGATTTGCAATACAGAGTATGAACACTTGCCTCCCTTATAACATGCCCATATAGATATACTACTTTCCTCTGCATCTTGCAAGTTTATAACATAAAGCAAGGAAACAAACTCCAGAAACGCCCATATATTTTCTATCTGCCCTCCACTTGGAACAAGAGTTGTTAATGGAAGAATTTTCAACCTAAGAAAGAAATTGGTTCCAGCTCTTGGTATAGCCTGAAATTGTATTATTCAAAGGAATAAAAGCCCAATTTAAATAAATTGGATTTCTTATTTGTTCCTTATGGTACGGTATGGTTTACCCCAGAATTTCTTTCTCATACTTATGTTCCCTTTGACGCACACTCCTGATAAAATTAGGACCTAAAATAAAGTGAGACATCTGCAATTGTGAATGCAGGGCTTGTACTGAATTGTTAGTGGATGTGTTTCAGTATCTCCTTACTCTTCGTCCTCCGGGCCAGCATCAGACATGTCATCAACATTATCTCCTTGAGACTGTGTCCTCTTCCTGCTACAGTAGAAGACAAAGGATTAGAAAAGCAGACATCATTACAGCAGGCATTTGATTCGGTTCCACACAAGAGGTCACTGTACAAATTTAATGAAATAGGCCTAGGGGGAAATATTTGTGTGTGGATTGGAAATTGGCTGAAAGATAGAATGCAAAGACTGGTAGTAAATGGCAAGTTCTCCAGTTGGATAAACATGATAAGTGGAGTAGGTCAGGGATCTGTCCTGGGTCCTCTTCTTTTTAATTTGTTTATTAATGACCTCCCAGAGAGGGAGCCATGTATCAGTGTTTGCCGATGACACAAAATTAAGTAAGGTAATAAAGTCTGATCTGAATGTGTCTTCATTACAAGAGGATTTGGACAAATTGAGTAACACTGGGCAGGCAAATGGCAAATGAGATTCAATATAGACAAGTGTAAAGTTATGCATTTTGGGTATAATAAGAAAAATGCAACATATAGTTTAAATGGTGTTTCTCTGGGGAAATCTAATAATGAAAAGGATTTGGGAGTGATGGTAGACAATAGACTTAGCAGTAGCATGCAGTGGCAGCTGCAAAGGCCAATAAGATATTGGCATGTATTAAAAGGGGTATTGACTCAAGGGAGGAAGATATAATTATGCCTCTTTACAGGTCCATGGTAAGACCCCACCTAGAATATGCTGTTCAATTCTGGGTGCCCTTTCTGAAAAAGGACATTATGGAACTAGAAAGAGTGAAGAGGAGGGCTACAAAGCTAGTAAGGGGAATGGAAAGTTTAAGTTATGAAGAAAGGCTAGAAAAGTTAAACTTGTACACACTAGAGAAACGGCGTCTTAGAGGGGATATGATAAAACTATATAAATATGTTCAGGGCCCATACAAAGGGCTCTCCAAAGACCTGTTCATTAACAGAACAGTACACAGGACAAGAGGCCACCCACTTAGACTTGAGGAAAGGAGATTTAATCTACAACAGCGGAAGGGTTTCTTTACAGTAAGGACAATAAAGGTATGGAATTCACTGCCTGAGGAGGTGGTGCTATCGAATACATTAGATGGCTTTAAAAGGGGCCTGGATACGTATTTAAAAGAGCATAACATAGAGGGCTATGTACGTTAGTATTGGGATTAATATTTAGTTAAGGCTTGTTGATCCAAGGAGAAATCTGATTGCCATTTAGAATCAAGAAGGAATTTCGCCCCCCCCCCCCCATTCAAGGCAGAATTTGAAATTGCTATATTGAGGGGTTTTTTTGCCTTCTTTTGGATCAACGATGGTAAACAGGAATAGGAAATGGGTTGAACTAGATGGACGCAAGTCTTTTTTCAACCTAAATTACTATGTTTTTTATTACAGATTTGCTAATATTTGTTTTTCTGCCTACACTGATGACGTTTAAACAGAACAGAATACACGCTCAGATGAGAAACAGACCCCATATCAAACACATAGAAAAGTTGGTTGAGAAGCAGTGACCCCTCTTTCAGCAACAGTAAACTAAACTAGGTGTTCTATTTCTCCAGACTCCCCCCCCCCACACCCTATACTATTTAGCCCCATCGTATTAAAGAAAGCAAACTTTAGCATTCCCATAATAAGAAATGTTTGATGCTGTTTACATTTGGACCTTTCATTATTCAACTGCTGTTTCTAATATTCTAATAAGATTTGTAGTCCAGCTTCAGTTGAAGAGCTTCAGGTTGCTCAATCTTGGTCTGGGAGCAGGTATCTAATATGGATTGTGCATACAGAATTACACAAAACTAATTCCAAGCATTGCTTATGTTTGCTTTTTCTCATTTTTGGAAACCCCTGTCTGGAAATTCTTGGTGTGCCCCTGTTCAGCAAGCACCACACTGAAGATAATCAAGACAACTGGCTCTGTGAAATAAAAGCAATTTATATGGAATCTATTAAAAGGCAGAAGACAAAAAAAAATTCCTTAAGTGTTTTAAGACCTATAGGACCTTATTTGTCAAGCTGTAGTTGAGCAATACAGGAACATACCATACGGGGGTATGGGGGGGAGGATAAACCTAAACAAAATACTAATTGGTTTAAATGGGGTTTTAACCCCCTGATTGCTAGAGAGGTCTCAATGTTGGAGACCGCTGTGGCATTCCAAGGTTAAAAACCCCATTTAAATCAATGAATATGTTATTTCCCCCATGGTGCAAATGGTTTATTCCAGAATGTAGGTATATCACAATGCTGCCGCACACACCTGTGGTATCAGCGAGGTGCTCCGACTGAATATCAACTAAACTCCAACAAAGATAGTCAGGCACTCTCTTTAAAACATAACTTTTAATATTTTGCCATCTGAAGATATATCCAACGTTTCAGTTTGACATTACATCTTTCATCAGAGATATCTTATCTACAATGTATCTCTCTCCTCTATTCCTTTATATAACCCCTTAAGGACCAGCTGTCCTGGGGTGTGCGGTCCTTTAAGGATCAGATAGGAAAGTTTGACGTGCCGTCCCATGTGACTGATCACGTGGGGCGGCACGCCGAACGGGGGACTGAAAGAGATCACTCCGGTCTTGGAGCGATCAATTTCAGTCCCTGCTATTACTCACAGTGCCAGGACCGTCACTAGTCTTTAAGTGCCGGACAGCCGTGAAGGTCCTGACACGTCACTGGACGCGAAGGGGTTAATCACGCTCATACCCTGTGCGAATCCGGAGCTCACCTGGTCACTATGGTGACCATGAGCATCAGTACCGCCAACCTTGCACGAGCAGAAATCACAAGGAGATTACGCTGTTATTTAAACAACAATATGTTAATCTATATTCTTAAAACCACATATTTTTAAAAACCAAATGCATTCATGTACATTATTGTCAGGTAAGCAGTCCAAGCTGTATCATTATAAATAACTTATTAAACTAAACTGCTCATTTAAACCCATTGGGGCCAAAGTCCCTAAAGTGTAGACCCAATACATTTCTCTCTTCGTTATTCTCTTCATTCTTTCACCCACCCGGGGATCTTTTTTTATCAATTCACTTGGGCAACATTGTAACTCTTTCAACTCGTGCTTGCATTGTATGAAATGTCATGCAACTGGTGTCATTTTTAACTCTTTGTCACTGAGTGTACCATTTTAGCCCCTAATTATTGAGGACCTGTGTTCCCGTAGTCTATCCTTAAAGGGCCTACTGGTCTTCCCAACATAACATCTGTTGCTAGGACAAAACAACAAATACACCACAAAGGCAGTGGAATGGGTGATAGAATGAAGAGAATAACGAAGAGAGAAGTGTATTGGGTGTACACTTTAGGGACTCTGGCCCCGATGGGGTTAAATGAGCAGTTTAGTTTAATAAGTTATTTATAATGATATAGCTTGGACTGCTTACCTGACAATAATGTACATGAATGCATTTGGTTTTTAAAAATATGTGGTTTTAAGAATATAGATTAACATATTGTTGTTTAAATAACAGCATAATCTCCTTGTGATTTTCGCTCGTGTAAGGTGGGAGGTTCTGATACTCACGGTCACCATAGTGAACAGGTGAGCGCCGGATTCGCACAGGGTACGAGCATGATTATATAAAGGAATAGAGGAGGGAGATACATTGTAGATAAGATATCCCTGATGAAAGTTTTAATGTCAAACTGAAACGTTGGATATATCTTCGGATGGCAAAATATTAAAAGTTATGTTTCAAAGAGAGTGCCTGACTATGTTTGTTGGAATTTATTCCAGAATGTAGCCATTTCTTCTTGATTAAGAAGGCCAATATCATCTACTAGATTTGGCCATAAAATGAACCACTCCCGGAATGTTTGGGATGATTGTACTCCATAATCATGGACTTTTTTTTCCTCAACAACAATCACTGAAATGTCACATAAGTCTTTATCCTTCAAGCAACATTGTCTGTGTGTATATTATATATCAATTTTTTTTTCTTTAGGGCATAATGGATATTTTTGTGTGGATGATTACAAAAAAGAGCATTAAATACATATTAAAAGGCAAAGCTACATATATCTCCAATGGTTACCTTTTTGCAGGCATGGATGTCCCAGGCACTGTAAGAGTCCCGTGTCTGTAAGGAGATGCTGGTGGTTTCACAGGATCTTCATGTCCTAGGGCAGTAGTGATGCTTCCTGAATCCACATCCTCTATACTGACAGCTGGATGGACAAAGGGCATGCCATCTAGAAAATAGTTCTATATTATAAATGGCTGGATGATGCACTGCAGTTAGTGTTGATCCACATACATATACATAAAAAGATAGCATGAAAAAAGCAAACTGATGGCTTGATGCAAGGATAAGCAGTGTATCCTAGTGATGAATGGGTAAAAATGGAAAAAGCATGCTGTAGGGAGGAATAGTAAAGGTAGAGAAGCAGCAAAGTCCATGTACCTAATGGACGTGGTGGGGAGCCATTATCTCCTAAGAAGGAGGGATTTAGCACTCCATGTTTGAAGCTCAGGGAGAGAGGAGGGGCTCTGTAGTTGGGTACATTGGGAAGGTCAACTACAGCATCAGGAAAGTCAGCTTGAGAGTTGCGCCCATCCCGGGCACCTTCAAGCACTAGCCGGGACAGCTCTACATCTGCATTGTGGCGGGACATGGTAGCAGGGTCTATGCACAATGAGCTGGACAGAGGACCACACCTGAAATTAATACAGAGAAGTGGTGTGGGCAATCAGTTAGCAGTTCTCATCAAATCCACATCCCCCACATATACCCATGAATTCCTGCAGACCACTTTATTTATGCAGTTTAATGAGCCATTGTTGTATCCATGTGGGTGTGTTTATATATTAATGTGGCACATTGCTGCCTTTGCAGTCGGAGTTCACACTTCCCACATCACCAAACGGAGGATGGCAATGTTGAGATCTTCTTGTAGCTCCATATGGAGCCAGAGGACAGTTTGCTGTCTCTGCTAAAGAGCAGAGACAGCCGATACCTCCTGTAGCCCTTTCAGTGCCATAGGGTTATGCATTGGTCACCCCTGTGGCATTGAAAGGGTTACAACATTTAAATCCATTTAAAATGAAACAGTTTTTATAGGACTAGATTCTGATCAATAATGTGATACATATAGTGTGATACATTTGGACAATAATCATAACACCGTTGGCTCCAGCATACACAAGAGTGGATGTCATCCACACACTATAATATCCACAAGAAGTTTACGGTACAGATGTACCCTTACTATAATCTATCTATATTGTTTCACCCATAGGTGCTGTGGAGCCCAGCATCTGCTAGATGATCTCCAGTCCACTGGCCTCCACCTTGGGTTGGCTTTGTTTCCTCCTGCACATTGACACCTTCCATGCCTTTGCCAGGAAAGATGAAGGTGGCACCAAGCAGGAGACAAGAACACCAACCCGAGGTGGAGACCGATGTGGTGATGATCATACAATACACGCTGACATGTTGCATAAGTTCCATGGCACCTAAGGTCAAACAATCAGTGATAGATTACATTAAGGCTACATCTGTACCGTAAACTTCTTGTGTATATTAGAGTGGGATGAGGACATCTACTGTTATGTATATGGGAGCCAATAGTGTTATGAAAATTAGCCGTATGTATCACGCAATATGTATCACACTATTGATAAGGATCTTTATTCATACTGTAACAGCTGTTTCACTGATGGGAGATGTATCTTTTCAGAGTTATTATCATTAAATCTGTTGTATTTATTTTTATTTGTTTTTTCTAAACATTAACAGTGTTTTCAGGTGGCCAGAAAGTTAATCTATAATTAGTTCACCTGCTGTTCAGACAGTTATTCTATTGCATTGTAAGGAAGGGTGGAATCACTGATGACATTTCTCCACAGAATGTGATAGTAACAGTTTCATCATTTTCTATTTGAACATTTAAAACTTTAATGAAAGACCTGCCAGCAGAGGCTGTACTCTTTATTCATTCAGCAAGAAGAACCCCATAACATACAGGTATTCATAAAATGTTTAGTACTCTTTTTATAGACCAAGGGGGTGTACAATGTATTAAGTTAAGTTAGGCTGACCATAGCTCACCTTTAAAAAGGGACACATAGGAAATAGGCATATTTCAGGAGTGCACCAAAATCAACGCAAACCTGTAGTATGCATTTCATGTGTGTCCCTTTTTAAAGGTGAGGTATGGTCAGCCTAAGTTAAGTAGACTGATGCACTCTGCCTGCTCACAAATGTCATGACAGTTTCCAGCAAGAAGGGGTGAGCAACTCATCTGAGGAACCTTTCTATCCAAGATTCTTGACAAGATCAGAGACCCTGTATCCATCCATCTTGTCCTTTGTGGTGGGTGGGGCCACCTCTCACACATGTGCTGCCATTGGATATGCAGGTAAAAGAATTAGCAGTTAAAGGCAGAATTCGCAGTTCCCCTTATGGTGCAGCTTGTATGCTCCAGAAATGCTCATCTTTTTTCATTTTGCATAAAGTCCTTAGGATCTTCAGCTTACTTCCAGCTCATTTTTACCAATATTAATTATTAATTGAGCTTCAGCACATATACTTAATGTACACCCAGGATACTTTATTATTACAGGTAAAGCACAAATAATGAACTTGTATTTTTGTTCCATTTATGAGGAAAAAAAAATCGAACTTAATATCTCCACTGTGTGTCGAATTAGCCCAGGAATATAAACTGATGCGCAATATTGATTGCCAATATCTAGAAAACAATGTTCATGTCTATAAATATCAGAGAATAAACATCCTTCATTTTCTTCATCTGGGTTACTATTACAATTACACTTACAGAGCTGCACATACACAGATTACATATATATTTCATAAACACAGGCCAACACATTATAAACACATGCTTTTTTCAACCTTATCCATTATCATATACTAGTTGAAGAGCCAGTTACAAGGGCCACAGTGCCACTGCCAGCTGGTCGCGGGCAGTCATGCGCAGTAGAGAATGCCCGCGCCGCGGCTGATACAGAGCTGGACGCAGCACGCGCAGCAGTCTGTACTCCGCATGACTGCGTCGTTACACACGTTTTAGCATATTATTATATAGGATTATAATATACACAAAACACATACATCCACTCACTAACTTACAAACACAATCCTTTGGAAACACACTGTTTCCCTTTCAATTTACCTGCTTCTTCAGCACAAACGATGTCAACAGCTTGTTCCAAGATCTGGAAAGCAGACAGAGGAAAGTAAAGTTTTTTTTAATGTTAACCCGTTAAGAGCCAGGGCTATTATACAGATTAAGGACTGCATCAAATACATTTTATGTTTCTTGCTAAATGTTTGTTACAGTTTTCAATGTTTTTATATGTAATGTATCCATGAAAATTATATGTAGTTTCCTTTTTGGAATAGAATACGCTTTTTTTTGGTATCATATATGAATATATATTCCTTATTAGTATACAAACTATGAGAAAAGCGCAAGCTAGACAGTGTATCAAAAAATAAAACAATTTACTTTATTCTAACACAGAGATAAAGTACCTAGGTACTATAAAATATTCTGTGTCTCAATAATTATTGGGAAACAGTATTAAAAACAGTTAAATACAATGAAAAACAGTGGCAGTTCTACACAAAAAATCTAGTGGTACTCATAAATGCTGTAGTAGAATATACGGTAACATGTATTTTAACATATATATCCTGTGTCTCTATATAGCAGCTGTTAGTTATTTCGTATCTTAATGCAGAAAAAATATATCAGGATGGACCAATAGTGTGCTCGACAATGGGAAATGTCATATATATAGTATCTCTCGCGTCTGGACTTATCTGGCTCTTATTAGCTGTACTACAATGAAGATCCGCCAGTCACTTCTCGTGGGCAGAGATATATAGTGTCCACAGACAAATTGCCGATTCCACAGTATAATGTGTCTTGAATTATATTTAAAGGTCCGCCGCCTCCCGCGGGCAGAGACTCTGTCTTTCAATGTATTTAACACAGGGTCTTCCCCCATCTTATATGTTTGGGCGCGGGCTGAGACAATGATCTCCGTTAGCCTCACTATGTGGAGGTATGCTTGGAAGCCTTGGAGCCAGGTGATGTAATAGTACTCAATTGCAAATGCTGTACGTCACATCCTGCATTATCTTAAACACTGCATGGACACAGGAATAATGATGCTGTAAATTGTCCACAATATGATGTGATGAACTGATTGGCAAAAATAAGCTGTCCAGAAACACAATATATTATTCTAGAAATATCAAAAATTATATTAACTAATATATAAACAATGCTATATAGATCTAACTGCCATCAACTGTTTTACACTTATCTGGCAAAATATTACAAATACAGTTACCAGATAATCAAAGTGTAGGTTCTTATTAGATTTTCTTTGCGGCCTGGCAGGCATACTTCAGCAAACAGAACCAGGAAGCCAAGAGAGCTAACTACCTTAGGCCTTACTATTTTATAAGGTAAAATTACTCTTATCAGAAAGCCCTGCCAATCTTATCTGATTGGATAAAGATCCATCTCATTATGCAGTGACATCATCAGTATTATCTGGTTGGACACTCTAAATTTCTAATTTCCATATGAATCATGCATTCTTCCAGTAATAACTCTATGAACCCAGAAGATGGCACACTTACTCCATATTAAAATTTCCTCTGATAATTGTTTCTTTTCCAATAGACAGGAATTTGTCTATTTTCCATCATCAGATAAAAATGTCAAAAAGGTTATCACATTTGATATAAATCTGTCACCCTAGCAGACTTTTCCATATGGGAGTATATCGTCCCTTAGCCACAGACTATAATTGTCTGGGACCTAGTCATAACTTACCAGTCAACTAATGTTCCCCCCTCCATTTAAAGGGATAGTAATGTTTCATAATAAAAGCGGCTCTAATTAATCATCTTAGTATTTGGACTTTTTTGTCAGAGTTGTAGTTCAAGAGTAATTCAATGACAAAGTATCCCCCTCCCGCCCCTATCACTGATGTAACACTATTCAGCCAGATCAGAAGGGAGGTGCCCAGGTAGACTGCAGAGAGGGACAATCTTCAATTAAGATAAGGGAAAAACCTGAAAAATTTGTCAAGGGGGGCAGGGCTTTCATTGTTCTCCCCATCATGGCAATGTCTCTGACAGTTGTCTCAGTCTGGGATGATCACAGGAGCATGCCCCTGTCCCTTCAAATGTGATCACTGTGACTGTCACAGTGGCCAAATGCAACCATATTAATTTTTTTTACTGCTAGGTAGCACTTGCAGTAAGAAGGGAAGCCATCTGTTTCTAACAGCCAGCTTTACTCACCTCGTGCACATCTATGCATGAACAAGAGCCTGATGCCTCAACTGCATGGAGTCAATAGAATCAGCTCCCTGCAGTGGATGGAAACATAGCTGCTACAGAAAGCCCATTCCAATCTCCTCCTCCCAGACAGGGGACACTGATAGTGCTCCCCTTTTGTTTAAAGGACTACTGCCGTTTAAAATGGCACATACGGTGAATGTACCATGGTAGAGCTGGAACATCCATTATGGCACCCTAGGATAGTGTCTAGGGCCATGATAATATGAAATCCCTGGCAAATGATGAGTTACAGGCAGAGATTCTGCATTGTTGCTGCTAACATCTTTAGTCACCCTTTTAGTGAGAGAGACCACCATCACCCAGACAGGGCTGGTGCTAGGGTTTGCGGGGCCAGGTGCAAAATAAAGTGTTGGGTTTAAAAATAAATAAATAAAAAATGAAAACAAAATGTTCATTATATATGTATTAAACATGGGATAACAGAGAGAGACTGAGGGGAAATGGACTGAGATGGGTGAGGAAATGCAAGGACAAAAAATGAGGGACAGGTACAATGGCACATAGAGAGACTCAGGCAGGGAGAGGAGAGAATGGGGGAGGAAGGAGATGGACAGGGGTTGTAAGGAGAGAGATTGGGAGAAGAGGAGACCAGGAGAAAAAGAAATGATTGTGGGCAGATGGAGAGATTACAATAGAAAGTTCAGAGTTGGGGAGAAAGGAAACAGAATATGGATGACGTGCAGGGGAGCAATGATCCAGACTGGAAAGGAAAGGTAGGAAGGAGAATATGTGGTAGGAGGAAGGAGAAGAAGCAATGCAAAGAAAAGAGAATCTAGTGAGAGGAAGGAGAGACTGGTGAGAGGAAGGAGGAGATCAGTTCTCACTTGTGTCATTTTGACACCCGAGTCTTGTTCCTCTGTCCACTGGTAGTCACAGATCGACACACATACAGTATGACACCCAAGCCTTGCTCCACTGCCTCACTGGAACAAGCTTGAAACACTCCCTCAAAGCATGTAATCTATAGGAGCAGCACACACACAGAGTTTACAGAACAGACTGGCCCACAGGGCTTGAAATCAGTATTGAAATGGAAGCCGTTAAAAAAAACGCAAAACCTTTTTGGCACTCAAAGAGTTATGCTTCAGAATGGTGTGAAAACGTTAGAAAGGTCAATAAGTGATACAAAACATAACATTTAAGACACTTAACCTATTTGTCAGTGGAGCACCCAATGCATTGTGAAGCAATGCACTGGATACCCCTCTGGCATTCAAAAGGCTAAGTCCAGTTAATTTTCACACTGCCAAAGCAGTCATGAGCTGCTTAGCAGAGAAAATAGGAGACATGTGCAAACAAATGTACCCACATGGATCTTTTGTCAGTCCTCAGATTATGTTCTCCACATGTCATATTGTGCAGTAGGGGACATGACTATCATTGTTCCTCTTCGGACATACCCAGTATATCAACTTGTAGGCACCCATGGCCTATTTCCCAGAAAACCCCTGCAGCATCAGCAGTACTCAGGGCTGCAGGCACACACACACAGCATGGAAGAGAATGGGCAGTGGTGAGTGTGGGATAGCTTCCTGCACTCACAACAATGCATGTGAAGGGAGAGTTGAAAAAAAGTTATACTTCTCTCTCCTCTATCTTGCTCAATTGATAATCTGACCTTTTGCCTTGTAATCTGGTTGGCTGTGGACTGGTTGGCTGTGGACTCTGGTTGACTGCAAATGGCCAATCAAACCAGAGACAATCAAAGCAGAGACTGCAGCCACAGACAAATCGTAGCTCTTTTTTCACAAATTGTCATAATTAAGCAGAAATCTTGATTGTTGTCTTGGGTAGAGAGCAGAGTTGAGTTTGTGGAGTGGCTGTATGATAAATAATCTGTGGACAGTGCGACCAACGTGCTGTAGTGGGGCCAGTGTATTCGTGAGGCACTGACCCTTGGCACCTGCTTAAAACCAGCCCTAAATGTGCTCCCACTTACTTTAGAGCCACAATGCCAGTACCTGCTGGAAGTGCTCTGTGTCAGGAGCACTGGAGTAAGAGATCTGGGGCCTCAAATTCATACCATGCCTAGGGCTGTTTGGAACCTCAATCCATATTTGCAACATGGTGGTTTCATCCTTAAAGGTATCAGTTTGTATTTTTAGTGCATGAGTGTGTGTAGAGTAATTTTACTGCCTGGAATTACCCAGAATTCACCTTGGGCTATCAACATTGCTTGAATTTCAGCAGGAAAATATAAAGGAAAAACTAACATGAAAAAGGAACAAATAAAAGAACATGTTAATTCTCAAGCTTTTATTAATTCATCTCTGCTATGCCAAACTCTGGGTGGTTGAGGATAGGATGAAAGGGATTGTCACGCCTGGTAACTTTTTCTTCTCAACTTGGTGCTTGGGGGAGATAAATGACGCGATTAGCTTCAAAAAGGGGTGGGGCTTTATCGTGAGTGGGAGCGGAGCTTAAGAAACGTAGGAAAAAGTAGGAGGAATAGTCTGGGGAGGAGGAGAAGTGGGCGGGGAGTGGAAGGAACAGATTGGGAAAGAGCAGAATTGGCCAGAATTTCAGTAGAAATGCATTGCTTCATCATTCATTGGATATTCCCTCTGCCACTCAAAGGATTAACTTTTGTGCCTATTGCGCCTACAAATATACCACCGTTTTTTTTTATTATTATTATTTAAAACTAATTCTTTAAGGCTAAACAGTACCTGCATGTAATGATTTGCCTCCTCCACCTCAGCTGATGGTGGAGCAATAACGGATGTGTCCAGATATTCAGAAGGACCCTCGAGAATCACCTGGCTGAGGAATCAGAGAAAAGAGATCTGATGAGCAATCCAATCCAATCCAATCAAAAATGTTGTCCATATGGATAAATGTTAAGCTTGATACAAAGCCAGAATTAAACAAACATATCCACTCCGCGAGGCTGATGTACTAAGTAAAAGTGGAGGAAGTGAGAAACAAACGAAGTGTAACATAGGGAACAAATAAAAAGCCCAAAATTTCCATTGATTTAAATGGGAATTTTTATACTGTGAATTGTAGAGAGGTCTCCAACACCATGCAAAGCAACTCATTGGCGACCACACTAGCATTCAAGGGGTGAAAACCCCAGTTTAAAAAAATGGGAAGTTATATTAGTTGGTTTGCTTAAGAATACACCACCAATCCTTATGCAGTGAGGCATGATAAAGAGGTGATAAAGTGGGGAAGATGTCTCCAGTGATATCAATTCTCCAGTTCCTATGTTATTCTATGGAGCTAATGCACTAAGATCTCTCCAGTTTGGGAAAGCTTAGTGTATAGAATACATCCCAAATGTCCCTCTTTAGGAGGGACAGTCCCTCTTTCAGACCCAAATCCCTCTGTCCCTCTTTTCTACCTTTTTGTCCCTCTTTTCAGGAGATCAGAATGAGTAGTGTGCATTACATGCTCCACAACAATAAAACTTACATAAATGTGTAGTTAATCTTTAATATATGTGTTTATAAATGAATCTGTGTAAATAAAATACTTTGGTCTTACTCTAATTTATTCAGTTACACAAAGAGGAGCCGGTAGGTCATGAATTAACCTAAAAATTCTCAGCAATGCCCCGCCCACCAGCCACACCTCCATAAACACCACCTAAAACAAAAGTGTCCCTCTTTGGCCATTTGAAATGTTGGGAGGTATGGTATAGGCTCCATAGAACAACATAGGAACTGGAGAAAGCATCTCTGCTTTATCACCTTTTTATCGCTAGTGCATCTCCCCCACAAGGTGTGAGAGGATTAGAAGTACGAACATGGAATGCACAGCAATGCTTCTAGCATTTAAGGGGTTACCTACCTCTTTAATGAGAATTCGTATTTGTCCCCTATGGTGCAGTTGGGTCAATGCAGAATTACTGCAATACTTCATAGTACATCATCCACAATGTGTGTTTAACCAAGGTACCAGTAACACTACGTGGAAGACAGTGCCCTCATGCCACAAATAAATACAAATATTAGTTAAAATCCTCCAAGTGTGTGTTCTTCATCCTTTGATATATCTGTGCTTGATATATGATTGCTGCATTGTGGATAGATCAGTGATTCACAGCTCCAGTCCTCGGGACACAAGAACAGATCAAGCTGTCAGGATATCCCTACTCAACCACAAATCTATTCATCACAGTTGCAGAGCTTTTGATTAATCACTTGCGACCAAGCAGAGTTAAATTGAAAGCATGCACTGTTGGTATGTCCTGAGGACTAATGTTAAGGATCACTGGTGAAGAAGATATGAGCACAGTGGGTTTATACAGAGTTTTACCCTGTTGTGCATTGGCAACAGGAGTACAAATTTTCCCACCTCTTTGCATGATGAATGAAGTTGTGGACATGCTCCTTCTAGAACTTATCTGGAACCCTTTATCAAAATGTTTCATTTTTTTTTTTTTGCTGCCATATCTCCCTCCCCATTCTTTTTCAGAGTATGTACACAAGTGCTTCCATGATCCAGAGAGGTGGAGCAACATGGTTTATTGTTAATACTTCAGTATGCCCAGCTGGTGCCCTGGCTATATACTGCACTACCACTAGCATGTGTGAACCTTAGGATAGTGGTAGGCAAACTGTATGATTGGTCCCAAAGGACTGTCAGGGTGATTTACAATCTGATAAATCCTGAAGATCTCCCTACAATGTCTATGTATAGTACCAGTATGTATAAATAAAAGGTTATACTAAGTGGGGCGCAGTCTCCGCCTTAGAACATGTAATGTTTTTCACAAAAATGTGTTTTCAGATGATGCTTTTACTTTAGGTGCCACTGTCACTGGGATGTCAAAAGGCCAATAAATAGTGGTACTGACGCTGATGTACTAAGAGGAACAGAGCAGTTCTGGAGGAAATCAAGTGCACCATAAGCTAGAAAACCATTCCACATTCTCACTGACTAAAATGGAGCATTGAGATGGAGACCTCTCTAGCATTCATGGGGTAAAAAGTACAATTTAAATAAATGAAAATGTTTGTTCCCTATGGTGCAGTTGGTTTGCTCCAGAATTTCTCCACTTTTTCTGAGTACTTCAGTACTTCAGTAAGAAAGTGGAGTAATGCAACTCTGGGGCAAACACACTTCACCTTAGGGGACATATAAAAATCCCAATTGACTTAAATGGGACCTTTATCCCCTTAAATGCTAGAGAGGTCTCCTGTGCATTACTTTACAATGCGTTGGGAGACCTCTTTAGCATTCAACGGGTTAAAAAAGCTCCATTTAAATCAATGGAAGATTTTTTGTGTGCCCCCAAAGGTGAAGTTGGTTTACTCCACTACTCCAGTTATATATACATAAGGCCAGTGTGCCTGGGAATGTTCTACATACAGATAAAGGCTGTTTATATTCACCTGTATGGTGCCCTTCTATAGAGACTGAATGAATACACCAGTCAGACAGAGTAAAGATGCAATTTCACAGTTACACAGAATTTTGGTAGCAGCTGAGCATTTCAGAGTTGATACTGCATAATAAATACAGTATATTAATATCTATGCAGTAGTGCTATTAGGCCACATGCACACAGAAAAGATGAGTACTTCTAGTTAAAACTATCCAACCCATAGGGTAAAAATGTAATTAAAATCTAATGATTTAAATGGGACTCTTCTTAAGCAATTAATTTCAGGCCTCACTAGCATTCAGTAGGGTGAATGCACAAATACTGTTCAGCACCAAATTAAACACTCTAATCAGTTTTCTAGCCCCACAACTGCCAAAGTCAATTTATTAAGCTATTTATGTCAAATGCTCGCTCCTTAACAACTCCTGCACCAAGGGCCATCTGTAGGCATTCCTTACATATATGCCTTGTTTAATAGTATGTACTAAACAAGGCATATATAACACTGTGCCCTACTCATGGTATGGGGCAGCAGTAAGGGGAGTGTGTCCACAGAGCAGGTTCAACGTTATGCACCAAAGTGATCATATGCTGTAATGCATACCCTGGAGCTGTCACTTGTGTATTCTTACATTCACCTCAAGGGTTAAAAGTACCATTTAAATCAGAGGGAAGTTTTACAAATTATACTTGTCTCCTGAGACCACGAAAAGGATGTGCACATCTACAGGCTGATTATTGCAAGCATTATCTACAGAATAATGTTTTGTGATTCAATTGAAATAAACTAGTACAAGTGTTCACCTGGAATGTATTTATCTGCTGTGGTTTGTTGCTAGAATAGGCAGCCACCAATAGACAAGCAGAGCTGTAAGGGATCTTTCATACAGGTAACTTAATAGAGTTCCTTTTTGAAGCAAATGAAAATGTTTGTGCATTTTTGTGCTACAATGTAGCAAGGTTTTTCCAGTGTACCATTCTCTCAATAGAAACATAAGTGATAAAATTGCAGGGAAAACAGAGCTACCTAAGTTGCGCAGTTTCAATACTATTCCATTGAAAATAAATACTACCAATTTTTTTGTTGCATTGTCGCACTGTCTGAGAAAAGCTGCAGCATGCTGTGTTTCCTTGATGCAATTGCAGCACAAGTTGCCAAAGTGAAATGCCCCATAGGACACGACTTACAAAGCATGTTTTTTTCCCTTAAATTTCTGTAGCTGAGACGGCAACAGTATAAAAGGGGTCTATTCAACTGAGGTGTAAAGGAGTATGCAAGTGATTTATTACTTTAGATAACACTGTACCAATGTACCATTGACCAGTCATATAAAGGAAGCACAACAATATTCCTGAGCAATTAATCCCATCTATGTAGGCGCCCCTGGCACAAGTAACTGAGCACTTTGTACAAAGGCCTCTAGGGAATCTGGTGCTCATTGTGCATATTCCCTTTCATCTGGATCAAGCAAGGGAAACCAGGAGGCATATGGTAGCCCTGCATTACTATATATGTCACAAAATAAGACTGAAAATCCTGCACCTATGCTTATGAACAAATGACTAGTTCATAATGGCACCCACAACTCCCCCAGCTCAACTATCTAAAGTGAGTAAGACCCAATGCCTCCACTATAGCATGCAGAGGAAAATAAAAAAATGTAACACTGATTTTGCAGAATGTCCCAAAAGCACCCGTACACTCCCATACTGCCCATGTCTTAGTGCAAGAGAATACAAAAAGTTTTGTATACAGGGGTTAGGCAGGCTCAGTACACAAACACAGGTCCCTATATGAGAATGGAATTGCTCTCCTGAGCTTCTTTCACTCTTTATGGACCAATGGGCTGTGCAACTCATTGCTTCACAATGTATTGCAAGCCCTCTGCTCATTAACCCTTTGAGTGTCAGAGGCTTACACAACACATTGTAAAGCAATGCGTTGCATACCCCTCTGGCACTCAAATGGTTAAGGGGATAGACAAAACATGTCAACAACCAAGTCAAACAACCTCTATACAATATTGTTATGTTACTTTTCTATGATTGAGAAGAGCTCATCTGAAAGACTGTAAGATATCCTCCATTAATGGGATAGGCGTGACAGTATATGAGCCCTTTTAGCACACAAGGGGTTAAATAAATGTCTTGCCCTAAAAATAAACTAAATATTTTGTTTCAGTAAAAAAATAAACAAACAGGAACTAAACCGGCATTTATCTCTGGAATCTATTGTATCTAAATGTTTGCCAAAATTAACAACCCAATAAAATAAATAACACCTACTTGTCCTTAAACAGATATGCACACAATGGATGACGACTGTTCCAAACGTCCAGAATCTGTCATATCCATTTGGAAAAATGCCAAATGCTTGTCAAACTTCCCTACCCCTCATTTGCAGAATGATTTTTAATTTGAGAAAGCAGGCTGCAGATTAGTGAGAAATCCTATATCTTGTTAATCAGCTTGCCTGTGCAACATGATCCTTTCAGCACCTACGGCTGGTGGACAGCTCCGAGCATGGGGACTTGAAAAGACAGCTGTTGCTATGAGAAGCTCAGCCGTAGTTAGGAAAGATGAAGAGTTGCTAAGAGACTGTAGGCTGTTTCTAGGTACCTAAATGTCAGGACGGACATTTTCTATAAACAACCACAGACTGTTTTTATGCAAGAGATGTCTTTGCTGTATAGTGTGTCATCCCATGAAAAAAGGTACTTACTGTGACACCTTGGTTTCCTCTTCACTTTCACTGTGATAATATGACATCTGCAGTCTGAGGAAACAGACACAATGTAAACAATTCCCTCCAATGTCATCTCTTTATATCCAGTAGTCTAGTTATGTATTCATTGTCATAAGAGTGTGTCTGTTTATCTGTTTGTTGGCTTTTCTCTCTATCTAAAGCTTGAAACGGGGGGAGTTTCACATTTTGTAATATAAAAATATATTAAATATTATTGGCTAAATGTGCTCATATTTCTTACATAACAAATTTGTCACATACTCAGACTCATCTTCATCTTCTTCCATAATCCAGGAGAGACGTCTGAAGAAGAAAAACAGTGTAAACCACAATTTACAAAACATTAATATTAATGATACCAGAGATCTGAGCTGTATGTGGATCAGACATGTTTCCCATGTTTCCACTTAAATAATATGTTAAAATGTTTTTTGCAAACCTAGCAAGCAAGATATGAGGTAGATTGGTTTAAGATAAACTATTAGAGCAGAAGTGGACAACTAGTGGCCCTCCAGCTGTTGAAGACTACAATTCACATTTGTGGACCTCAACAGCTGGAGGGCATCAGGTTACCATCCGCTGCATTTGGGCCTTATGTATAACGCAGTGTAGTGGACCAATAAAAAGCCCCATTCATTTGAAAAGAGATTTTAAAAACTGAATGCAAGCAAGGTCCCCATATCTTGTGTGTGTTTTTGTGAATTTGATTGTGGATGTGTTTTATATAAAAGTGGATCTGTCAATGGATGTGTGTGAGTGTGTGTTTTGTGGTGAGAATGGTGTGGTATTGCTAGAAGCTCCATTTCATTTGTAAGCTCCGTGGTACTGTTTGTGCCTATGGGCAGCTTGGCTGTAACGTCTGACATGGGTTTTAGGATCTACTCTGAGTTTGCCCCCCTTCCCCTGTAAACATGTCTGTGCATGCTCATGTTTCCTGGCTGAGATGTGAGTCTGGAAGTAGGTTTTATCATTTTTATTAACCTTTTAAATGCCAGAAGGGTACCCAAATTATTGCTTTGCAATGCACTGAGCACCCCGCTGTTGTCATGGGCAATCAATACTGTTTAAAAATCAATAAAAGTAATAGCTGGGTATGTAATAGTTAAATACCTTAGCAATGTGTATACAAGGTCATTTGCAGCATGTGTTGCATAGACATTTTGTTTATACTTAGCAAGGCATGTAGTATCTAGATTTGTCTAGTAAATTTTATTATACATTTTTTGTTTACAGAACATCCAGTGACTAATCTGCAATGTTCTAATAAACCTCTTTTTATGCTATTGCATGCATAATGCTAAAAGTAGTTTTAACCTTGTTTAAGCATATCTACTGTGCAAATGTGCTAAAATTATACAGGTGGTATTCTATATGATCATAGATGTCCATACGATATCCATAAACTAGTCTAATGTGCGGAATCAAGAGAAAAGGCATGGTAAAGTGTACAGATAATTTTCCTTATATAAGAAAATAGTGGTGTTTTTTTATGGACAGAGAGAGAGAGGGAAATAGATCCTATCTATATACAAGGCTAATGGTATGTCATATTTTTATTATTGCAAGCCTATTATTTAATTATACTCTGCTAGTTATACTGGATATTTTATATTTCTGTGCTATTTATGGTATATGCATAGAAAAATATATAACTGATGAAGTATATTTGAAACTCTCACCCCTTTATTATACTATATATTCTAAAGATTTGTGAAACCATTCTACATATATAATGTCAAGGTGAACTAGTACCCAGAGTAGGGAATAGCCCCCCCCAAGTTTTTTTATATTTTTATGGGAAGAGAGGTATAAACCGTTACACTGGCAGTCTAAAAAGATAACCCTAATTAGGACCAGAGTAGTATGCAATACATTTTGAACAATATGCTGTACATCCCTCTTGTGTTTGAGGGGTAGCGTTAACCCTTAAGGACCCATGCCATACCAGGACCATCACGCCAGTTCGGTATTTAAGGACCGGTGATGGTCCTGGCATGTCATGGAATTCTGGGATGGCATTTCTCTGCCATCCCAGAATACTATGCAGCAAAAAAAAAAAAAAAAAAAAGTGCCGTGGTCCCTAACGGCTGCCCCGTGACGGATCGGGCTGTTGTTAAGGGGTTAAATAAGGAGATATTAAAGAGAACATACTAATTCAATTGTAGTCTTGGCCTCTGGATAGAAACTACTTTTTAGTAATAAACCTGCACACACCAAGCAGAACAAACAGAGCTAAAAAGTATTTCTTCAAGAGGTAGAGCTTGAAGCCTTCAGGCAATCCAGGTATTTAGCAAGCTACCATAAAAGCCACCCCTCAAATAGACACAGGTAGAATCTAGGATGCGGAAAAAATAATCTTCTTATTAATGCAGACTTGCTTGTCTTGGTCTTTAAATTCTTAAATCAACAGAAGAATTAAGTTCAATACAATATATTTTCTTACTGTCATTTTATGGATGCTTTCAGCCTCCCTGTGGACCAGAAAATATTCAACTAAAACCAGTCAAGGGAAGTAATGAACCTATTTTGGGTTCAATATTAGGATTCAACATATAGTTATATGGAACTGTACCATAAATAATGTAATTGATTCACATTATTTTTTGATAGTTCCACTTGGATGCTAGAAAGGTTATTAAATGTAAGTTTTAAAGAATGTCACATTGCCAAGATGGACAGCCTCTTTAGTAATCTATCTTCTACATGTGAAATTGTGTCACAGGCTCATCAAGCTGGGAAAAGGTTAAAGTAGACCCAAAGTCACCCAAGCACAAGTTTAGTCTGTTTTACACAAAATTAATATCTACCTATATGTTGAACTATATATTCTGCTGCAAAATAAATATCTTTTGAGAAATTAACCACTATGTTTGGGGGCGCAGTGTGGTATTTTATGCAAATTTCCTGCAATGTATGCTAACTAGTTATGTTCCACGGCAAACATATCTCTTGCTGTGCTCTTAGAAATGAAGCCACTGTGTGCACTCTGTCTAGATTCATTCATGGCAAAATAATGGGTAATATTATCCCAGCAGAAAAATTGATTAACTTAAAGTGCCACTCTTTGCCACCAACAAATAAAAGTTAATTTCTCAAAAATTATATATAACTGACTAGCACAACATATAGTCAGTTTTGAATCATCATTAAAATTAACCAAGCTTAGGTCACAGATCCACTTTAAACTTACTGCTTCTGAAATTAGCAATATCGTTTTTTGTGATTTCAGATAGATTTGGTCAACAACAGTGAGCTCTCAACTTACTCATTCTCATATTCCAGCAGATCTTTCTCTATCCTGGTAAAAAAAAAGTTATAATTTATGGACAATATGAATAGAGGACAACTATACTGGATCAATTCAATTAATGTTCTAAAGTCTGTAGTGTGGCAAAAAAAGGAGACAGAAACAGCCATTTTTTCTAAGTTTGCTAATCACTTGCAGTGAATATTTGTAAATAAGACATGCAGTTTTCTCACTTTGATTTAATTTACCCTCATTCAGTTTTCAATTATAATGATATAAAGTTAAGATGTAAAATTTTGCAATCTCCATAGTCCTCTCTGCCAAAGTGGCAAAATTACAACATTCCTGCAGGAAAGCAAGCCATGATGAAGTGTTTTACTTTACAAGTGGTCTCATTAAAACATGCTCCCAACCACCACCCAAGTACTTACATGTCTGTTTTGGGGAGATCCCTGCCCCTTGTTTAATCTGTGCTTTGGAGTACTAGGATGAAAACAAACTCAGGAGGTCGTTGGACCCTTAACCCCTCCCATGTCCCATCATATAGAAGCAATATAAAACTACATTGGAATGAAGGATGTTAATAGAGTAAGCACATCTTATAACTCCCTACTTTGTGTGTATTTGTGTGTGTGTGTGTGTGTGTGTGTGTGTGTGTGTGTGTGTGTGTGTGTGTGTGTGTGTGTGTGTGTGTGTGTGTGTGTGTGTGTGTGTCCAATCGCATCAGGGTTGGGAGTCTAATGACCCTTTTTCTTTTCCCTCCATACTTGGTCTATGAATTACTGATGGAATATTTAATGTGACTAAATAAAATCTACTGCAGAATTAAATCTCCTTTAGATGTGCTACGGGTCTGTCTGGTATGAATGTGTTTAGTGGAATGCATCCTTTGTAGTCATGTGTTTATTTGCCATTGAATTTAACCCTAGGTTTTAAAAATGTTTTAGTGACAGCTTAACACAGGCTGAAGTTGAGAATTCTAAGGCATGGGTCGATCATTACTGGATGCAAGGGCATGTAAATAAATAATAAAGCATTCATTTCATGCAAAAAAAAAAAATCTTTAACTCTGAGTTTGGCTACCTCTCTATCACTAAAAAGAAATAATATTTGGACCCTAGTGTCGAGGTTCACTGCATCAACTCCCGTCCTTAAAAGACCCCCACCGCAAGTCCAAGAGCTATGGTGAGCAGGGCCGGATTTACATTTCAGGAGCCTGTAGGCAAAGAAATCTGAAGCGCCCCCTCCATTGGCCATCTCTGCTGGACACCTCCACAATACTCCTAACCTCCACATTACCCCCCCATCTTCATATTGCCCTCACACTGCCCCCCATCAGCTCCATATTGCTCCCATCAGCTCCATATTGCCCCCATCAGCTCCAACTTGCCCCCACATTGCCCACATCAGCTCCAACTTGCCCCCTCATTGCCTCCATCATCTCCACATTGCCCCATCATCTCCATATTGCCCCCATCAGCTCCAACTTGCCCCCATCAGCTCCAACTTGCCCTCACATTGTCCCCATCATCTTCAACTTGCCCCAATCAGCTCTAACTTGCCCCATCAGCTCCAACTTGCCCTCACATTGCCCCATCAGCTCTAACTTGCCCCCACCAGCTCTAACTTGCCCCCATCAGCTCCAACTTGCCCTCACATTGCCTCATCAGCTCCAACTTGCCCCCATCAGCTCCAACTTGCCCTCACATTGCCCCCATCAGCTCTAACTTGCCCCCATCATCTCCACATTGCCCCCATCAGCTCCAACTTAACCTCACATTGCCCCCATCAGCTCCACATTGCCCCCACTTTGCCCCCCATACCCGTTTCCTACCTCCCTGTTGGTGCAGCGGCAGGAGATTCCAATGACAGGCGCCCCTCTGTGGAGTGCACCTGTAGGCAGATGCCTACTCTGCCTTATGACGAATCCGGCCCTGAAGGTGAGACAATGAGGAACCCCACCATAAAAGCAACAGCTTCAGTTACCCCACTCCTCAGCATAGGTGGGAGGCATCTCATAATCCTCATATACGTTTATATCACTTCTACCGCAAAGAACAAGGAGCGAAGAGTGGAATTAATAGACCTCAATAAACACACACCCACACACAACCACAGCTCTGTTTTATGGCTCTCACCAAATATTACTTTTGAATTCATAACAATTTCCTGCTGCATTTTTAAATTACATAGTCCCAAAGGTAATAAATAATATTGCTACTGATAAAATAAATGTGAAACAAATGGAAAATAAAAGCTATCATAGGCATACATATAGGGAGTTAAATATAAATCAATGTCTAGTTTCATTGTGTATCAAGCAATAATCTAAATTTTTTGCAATATATAATTAAGGCTTTTAACTCACTGAATTCTAGGCAGTTCTCCAAAGTATTGTTTGCAATGCATCTGAGACCTCATTCGCTAGCATTCAAGGGGATGAAAGCCCCACTGAAATAACTGGGAAATTTCATTTGTCCCCCAATGGTACCACAGGTTTGCACCAGAATTTAGCTTATAGATTATGGCCCTTATGACATTAGGGTGACCATGTGCCGTGGATTGCCCAGGACAGTCCAGGATTTTAAATGTGTGTTCCATGTCCTGGACAGCCCCGATCTGGGACAATACAAAGTCCTGGAATGAAGACTCAGGAGCACAGGGCTCTAAACACTAGAAAGAGAACTGTCCATTGCCTACTGTGATACAAAATGATGCCTTTCGTGGGCTACAACAAAATGGCTTCCAGACAGACCTATAAAAACACTAGAGAGAGAACTGTGCATTGATCCTGACATCATACAGGAGCTGCAGTTGGTATCCATTTGAAGTGACGCATGTAAAGTTTTGCATCATAAAATGATGCATGTATTCGGCCGCGTCATTTAAAGTGTTGCAGTTAAAGTTATGCGTCTTAAAGTGTTGCTAATTCTACATTTCGCGTCGTTCCAAATGGCACATTCACAATATCGTGTGTTAACATGTCGCAGCATTAAGGATGCAATATTGGTGCATTAATGAAGCAAAGTGGGTTCAATATGGATGCAATATTGGTGCAATAAGGACACATTAAGGATGCAATATGGGTGCAATAATGGTGCAATATGGGTGCAATATCGAAGCAATATGGGTGCAATAATGATGCAATATGGGTGCAATAAGGACACATTAAGGATGCAATATGGGTGCAATATGGAAGCAATATGGGTGCAAAATTGGTGCAATATGGGTGCAATAAGGACACATTAAGGATGCAATATGGGTGCAATATGGATGCAATAATGGTGCAATATTGGTGCAATATGGGTGAAATAATGACACAAATTGGGTGCAATATTGCTGCAATATGGGTGCAATAAGTACACATTAAGGAAGAAATATGGGTGCAATGTTGACGCAATATGGGTGCAATATTGATGCAAATTGGGTGCAATATGGGTTCAATATTGGTGCAACATGGGTGCAATAATGACGCAAATTGGGTGCAATATGGATGCAATATGGGTGCAATAATGACACAAATTGGGTGCAATATGGGTGCAATATGGGTTCAATATTGGTGCAATAATGACACAAATTGGGTGCAATATGGGTGCAATATGGATGCAATATGGGTGCAATAATGGTACAATATGGATGCAATATGGATGCAATAATGGTGCAATATGGGTGCAATGATGACACAAATTGGGTGCAATATGGGTGCAATAAGGACACATTAAGGATGCAATATGGGTGCAATACTGGTGCAATGACAATGCAGATTGGGTGCAATATGGGTGCAATAAGGACACATTGAGGATGCAATATGGCTGCAATATTGGTGCAATAATGACGCAGATTGGGTGCAATATTGGTGCAATGTGGGTGCAATAAGGACACATTAAGGATGCAATATGGGTGCAATAATGACGCAATTTGGGTGCAATATGGGTGCAATATTGGTGAAATATTGGTGCAATAATGACGCAAATTGGGTGCAATAATGGTGCAATATGGGTGCAACAAGGACACATTAAGGAAGCAATATGGGTACAATATTGCACCAATATTGCACACATATTGATTTGCATAATTATTGCACCCATATTGCACCCATATTGCACCCATATTGCGTCAATATTACACCCATATTGCATCAACATTGCACCCATATTGCATCTATTTTGCACCCATATTGCACCCAATTTGCATAAACATTGCACCCATATTGCACCCATAATGTGTCTTTATTGCACCCATATTGCACCAATATTGCACACATATTGCACCCATATTGCATCCTTAATGTGTCCTTATTGCACCCCTATTGCACCCATAACGCGTCAACATTGCACCCATATTGTGTCATTATTGCAGCCGTATTGCATCCTTAATGTGTCCTTATTGCACCCCTATTGCACCCATAACGCGTCAATATTGCACCCATATTGTGTCATTATTGCACCCATATTGCGACACGTTAATGCACGAAATGGTGAATGCACCATTCGGAGTGACGCAAAATGCAGAATATGCATCACTTTATGATGCAAAACTTTAAATGCGACACTTCAAATGACGCAAAAAAACACGTGTCACTTTATGATGTGAAAATTTACATGCAACACTTCAACAGTAAACCGCTGCAGTGCTATTTTGCAGTGGAATGCTAACCTAAGGCTTTGGGCATGATGTATGTTATCTTGTAGCCCACCACAGGCATCACAGCAGTCAATGGACAGTTCTCCCTCTAGTGTTGTGAACTCTTGGTGAGAGAAAGAGCAGGTTACGCACTGATGTCCAGTGATATACAGGGACCTCTTCCACATGGCTACACCTGAGCCGAGGACAAGTCACCCTATATGACCTATTTAGACATATTATGCATTTGTGATACAGATTAAATGTCAAAGAGGGACCAAAGAAGGCTTTAGTACTCATTCCAACCATTTCTAAATATTCACAATATGAATAGATTTAACAACCTTATCCCAGGAATCCATAATGTGGGGCTAAGCATTCATTTTCTTAATCCCTTAAGGACCAGAGGGGTGTGCAACTCTCGAGTCCTTAAAGGGTTAAAAACAATATATAGTCAGGAAATTATTATGAATTTAAAAGAATAATTGGGAATTTATGTACAAATGAAAAGAGGAGCAATTCTGGAGCAATTCAACTGCACCACAGGGGTGAAATTAAGATTCACAACTGATTTATATGGGAATTTTAAGCCCTGAATGTTTGAGAAGTCTCAAACGAATTGATTTGCAATGTATTGAGACCTCTGTAGAAGTCAAGGGGTTAAAAGCCCTATTTATTTTGATGGGAAACTTTAGTTGCCCTCTATACTGCTCCAGAATTCATTCTCTTTTGCACCAATAATTTCACAAAAGCATTGTAAATTTTTCTTCTTTTTTTTTTTCTCCTTTTTTATTGGAAAATAAAATTAACATTACATGATAAATATTTGCACTCACATATATCTAGCCAATCATCCCCCCATCCCCCCCCACCAACCGATACCCCTCTTCCCCCTCCCCATACATACTCTGATCCACTCACTTGCCAGAGGTCGTCATCCAGATCTACATGACCATTAGATTAACGGAATTACCATTGGGCCTAATCTCCTGACCTGCTTCCTTCAAGCTCATCTCCATCCATGTGATCGCATTTTCTCAGATTAGAACATGAAGCATAATATTATTTATCCATAGAGCTCTGATATTCTACTTGTTGACAGATCTTGTTATATGTCAGAACTATCTTAGTCCCCCATCTCCTAGCTATGCCAATTTTTACAGCCAGCATTATATTTATCACCAAAAGGGAATGTGCGCTTGACTCCAAAGGTAAATCTAGGTGAAACAAAAATGCTTTCATGGTCAGTTCTCCCCAATTTTTAAACAATTTCATCAAGATATCCCCCGAAGATTTTTTAACTTGATCTAACCCTCTACAACTCCACCAAATGTGATAGTGGGTCGCTTCCTCTTCTTCACATCTTCAGCACATCCCACTATTATTCCTCTGAAATTTCTTTAATCCTGTTTTTTTGTAGTGGACTTCAGTTATACAATGTTCCCCTTTTTGAAGGTTGATACATGAAGTCTCCTCTGGATAGGCTTCCCCCAAATCATCCTCCCATTTCTGTATAGACTTAGGAACCTCTAAATAAAACGTTGTTGCAACAAGTCTGGAAAATGTAGAAATTATCTTTTTCCTATGGTGAGCATTCATATAGATATCCAAAGACTCCGGTTTTCCTACCTTCCTAACTCTACACAGATCTCTTATTCCCTGATAAATCAGAATTTTTTCAGGAAAAGCATTGTAAATTAAGGTGATGACATATCCCCTATGAAAATGCAATTCTGCATGACTAAACAGGAATTATTGTAACCCTACAGTGTGCATTTTTTTATAAGCATTCCCGATTTAAAGGGATATGTGGTCATTATATTCTAAATACTACATGGAATGTGTATAAAAGCCTGAGCAAGTAATACCCCCCTTAAGATTATTTTCACAATAGATTAAAAAGGAACTTGATGTAGGAAGTAGGAAAACTGTCATGTTGGACTTAAAGGGATAGTAATGTTTCATAATAAAAGCAGCTCTAGTTAATCATCATAGTATTTGGACATTGGAGAGTGTTATTTCAATACTGTCAGAGTTGTAGTTCAAGAGTAATTGAATGATAAAGTATCCCCCTCCCGCCCCTTTTGCTGATATAATACTGCTCACCTCAGAGCAGCAGGGAGGTGCTCAGATAGATTGCAGAGAGGGACAATCTTCAATTAAGAAAAGGGAAAACCTGAAAAACTTGTCAAGGGGGGCAGGGCTTTCATTGTTCTCATAGGAAGAAGATTGTCCCCTGCTGTTATCTGTCTGGTCTAGCAACCAGATTCCACATCTGAGAAGAGATGGCTTACAGTAGGTAAAAAGAGCGGGAGGGGGATACTTTATCATTCAATTACTCTTGAACTACAACTCTGACAGTATTGAAATAACACTCTCTATGGCTCAAATACTATGAAGATTAATTGGAGCTGCTGTTTTTGTGAAACATTACTATCCCTTTAATATGGCTTATGTATTTTTTTAGTTTTGGTTCTCCTTTTATGGCAAATACTGTAGCCAAAAATAACTTGCTGAAATGTGTCTTTTCCAGCCTTGTTGGGAAGAGCAATAGCTTTCAAATGGTTAAAGGATAATATATATGAATGCATTATGCATGCAGTCATTGTCTAAATTAAATAGAAATACATTATCATTTTCTAATCAGACTTTACCTTCACATTCACTGTAACAAGTTATTGATGGTTTGGCATTTGGAGGGTTGCAAAATTGTGTTTTTTGTGTTCTATTTTATTTATATAAGAAAGTAAAAATACAGCAATGAACTGCATATGACAGTGGTGTAGTAACATTCATAATAACATAGTAAATTAGGTTGCATAAAGACACAGGTCCATCAAGTTCAACCTTCTCCTCATACCCCAGTAATTGAGAATTTTATAGCTTTCCTGCTACCAATTAAGTTAGCCTTTATCAGACCTTCCTGGTCTGCCTACTGATAAACAGTATAACTCTGTATGTTCACTTTTGAAAGAAAGGTATCTAATCTTCTCTTAAATGTATCCATTATATCTGCCATAACCACCTCCTTGGGCAATGAATTCCACAATTTAACAGACCTTACCCTAAAAAAAACCCTTCCTCTGCTGAAGTTTAAACCTCCTTTCCTCTAATCTCAAGGGGTGTCCCCTGGTCACCTGATCAGGCCTTGGAATAAATAGCTCACCACAAAGATCCTTGTATTGACCTCTCATATACTTGTACAATGTGATAAGGTCTCCTCTTAGTCATCTTTTCTCTAGAGTAAATAAACCAAGTTTGTCTAGTCGTTCCTCATATGTCAAGTCCTCCATTCCCTTAATTAATTTTGTTGCTTTTCGCTGTACCCTCTCTAGTTCTAGTATATTATTTTTCAGAACAGGTGCCCAAAATTGCACTGCATACTTAAGGTGAGGTGGTGCCAATGATTTGTATAATGGCAAAATAATGTTATCCACTCTTGCTTCGTTACCTCTTTTTATGCAAGACAGGATTTTGTTTGCCTTTGCTACTGCTGTTTGACACTGGTCACTGTTTCCAAGTTTGTAGTTGACAAGGATACCCAGGTCTTTCTCTAACAATGAGTCCCCTAAAATGATTCCATTAAGTTCATAAGTAGCCTTGTGATTGTTTCCTCCCAAATGCATGACTTTACACTTCCCCACATTAAACTTCATATTCCATATGTTTGCCCAATCTGACATTGTATGTAAGTCCCTCTGTAGAGAGAAAATATCCTGTTCTGAATTAATGACCTTGCATAATTTAGTATCATATGCAAATATTGATATTTTGCTTTCTGTATCTATTTCCAGGTAATTTATAAACATGTTAAAAGCAGCGGACCTAATACTGAACCCTGAGGTTCTCCACTCTCCACTTTAACTGTATTGGAGAATTTTCCATTTACAACCATACACTGTTCCCTGTCCTTCAACCAGTTTTGTATCCAATTTGCCTTCTGTGTGGCACTGTATCAAATGCCTTTGCAAAGTCAAGATATACTACATCTACTGCCTTGCCATTGTCAAGGTTGCTGCTTACTTCCTCATATAAGCTGAAAAGATTAGTTTAGCATGATCTATTCTTTATAAAACCATGTTGACTCGTGCTAATGATTTTATTTTTTGTGTTATAATCCTGAATATAGTCCCTTATTATCCCTTCTAGCAGTTTTCCCACTATAGAGGTCAAACTCACTGGTCTATAATTCCCAAGTTCTGTTTTAGTTCCCTTCTTAAATAGAGGCACTATGTTATCTCTTCGCCAATCCTGTGGCACTGAGCCTGTGGTGATAGACTCTTTAAAGAGTAAATAAAGGGGTTTTTGCTAACACTGCACTAAGTTCCTGAAGAACCCTTGGATGTATACCATCAGGACCCGGTGCTTTGTCGGTCTTAATTTTGTTCAGTCTTCCCATGACATCTTCTTGAGTTAACCCATTATCTGTTAATTGTATTGTTTTATTTGTTACTTGCGGAGGCTTTTCTACCATTCCTTGCTCCCTTGTATATACTGATGCAAAGAAAGTATTTAAAACATTGGCCTTTTCCTTATCCTCACTAACCAACTCACCCATCTCATTTTTGAATGGTCCAATGCACTACCTCTTAGTTTTTTTGCTATTTATATATTTGAAAAACTTTTTTGGTTTAGTCTTGCTTTCCCTTGCAATTTGAGTTTCATTATCTATTTTTGCTACATAATTGCCTTTTTGCGATCTTTGTTGCACTCCCTGTATTTTAAGAAAGATTGTTCAGTTCCTTCAGACTTAATAATTTGAATGCATTTTTTTCCTTGCCATTTCCTTCTTTAATGTGCAGTTAACCACACTGGCTGTGACTTACTTCTTTTGCATTTGTTCCCCATTGGTATATACTGTTGGGTACATTTCTGCAACCTAAATTTGAATTCTGACCATTTTTCCTCAGTATTTTTGCCTTTAAATAAAATATCCCAGTCAATGTGTTGCATTGAAGCCCTTAACAATTTGAAGTTATTTTTTTTAAAATTAAGAGTTTTGGTTGAACCTATACAGTTTTGCTTTGTCAGACTAATCTCAAATGTAACCATGTTGTGATCACTGTTTCCAAAAAATTTTCTTTTACCTTAATACTGGATACCATTTCTGTGTTATTAGTTATCACTAGGTCCAATACATTGTTTGTGACATGTAGCTTTCACGAAGTGTGTTCACAAACCTGCCTCCCTTAGCACTCTGATAGGTCTCATTTTTCCAGTTGATAACTGGATAATTAAAATCTCCCATAATTATAGTATGCCCAAGCTGGGCAGCTTTCCTCATTTGCAATGGCATTAGTGCCTCAACATTGTCATCGATATTTGGTGGTTTGTAGCATATGCCCACCAACAACTTTTTATTACCTTTTACACCACATTTAGTCTCGATTTCTACCCACATGGACTCCACAATTTGGCCAGTTTCCTCATTAATATCACCCCACAAAACTGGATTTAGCTATGTTTTCAAATATAAGCACACACCTCCCCCTTTTCTATTAATCCTGCCTCTTCTAAACAGGAAATAGCCCTCTATATTTACAGCCCAGTCATGTGCATCATTCCACCATGTTTCTGTTATTCCAGTTATGTCCAGTTGCTCATTAGTCTATCTGGATGGGCTGTGGCCCTTTCAGTTTGAATCCAAACCCATCTATTTAGTTGTCCATAGATTTATCTTATTGGATGGACACTTCAAAGTTAAAACTTTGGTATGGTCATATAAATCTTAGGCCTTGCCCCCAAATGCATAAACTCACGCTATGCAATTGTTGTGCTCAATGGTGCTGGTTGGAAAAACACTACAGTGTGCCATCAAAAGAAAACACTAACTCTTTTTGCTCTTCTTGCTCTTCTGATTTTGGGAGGGAAGCTGGAGCTGTAGCACATGTCACCATGTCCTCATCCTGTATCACTTCCTGTACAGCTTCTGTTCCCAGGTGAGACTCTAGCTCCTCAGTCACAAGGCTTGTCTTTTCTGTCTCTTCCATAGCTGGAAAGAGAGGACAGAACAGACAGGTGCATGAGGTCTCTGACATTACATAGAGTGTCTTCATAAAAATATGTTAGGCTCAATTATATTTTAAAATATCTAGGCTCTTAGAGAAAGAAATATGCAAGTGGAAGAGGACACCAGCTGAATTTCAGAAAAGTGTGGAAATATCAAAAACAATCTGTACATTTTTAAGGTTTTAAGGTTACTTGGGAGTATCAGGGGTAAGGTTCTTTTTTCCATATTTATAAAGAAACTTTTTTTTGTTTTTTTTTGTTAAATAGAAGACATTGCCCCCTATTTTAAATATATGATATTTGTGACCACACAAAGCATGGAGGAAGATAACACTCAGTTAGCTGGGGGTAACTACACCCGCAGCCACCAGTACCTTTACTACCACTAGTCATGTTGTTTAAAAAATTAAGGTTCACAATTCTTATTCTATGTGCTATATAGAAATAGAGAAACAGAACCCTGCAGAACTAGCACACCTAAAAAATCCCCATTCTCTATGAGGTAAAATAGGAAAAAAAGGACAAAATACTTAGTTAAAAAATAACTTTTATTGTATTATTAAAATTTCAAAACGTGTTAATCCGGGGCTATTTCCGGTTTGCCACATATATCACATGAAATTGTATTATCCAACCACTGATAGTATGAAATAAAGTGAGCCATCCATTCCCTAATGTTTTAGGCTAAGTAAATTGACTGCCTGATGTTAAAACATCTATCGGCTAATCAAAATGTAATCTGGACATATAGGATCGGTAGACAGAAAAAGACACCGAGTGTCATGTGATCTACACAAACAAAGATAAGATCACTGACAAAACTCGAGCCAAATTACAAATGTCTACTAAGTACTCTATTCGCAATGAAAGTAAATGAGTCAGCTTAACCCTAGTAATGCCGGGGCACAAACCGGCTTGCCAAAAGAACAAACAAATGGATCCAGCTGTAAATGGTCCTAAGTTACACTATGTAACTGAAAGGACAATACGAAACAGAATAACAAGTTGCCGTATATAATGAAGGATAAGATAGCTTGACAGTGATTGGATAAACAATGCGAAGTAAGCCTAATGCCTCACAGCTCACATAGGAGCATTAAAGACCATTGACGCTATATATCTAAGATCACTAGTGATCTAAGTTGGTGTTATTCTAACTCAGAATCTATCCTGGCAGTCCTCACTCTAACTAAATGCCAATACTGATTCTAGCGTAATCTCGGTCTAAGTGCCCTAAGGATGCCGGGGCATATACCGGCTTGCCAAAATTAATTAAACAAAAATAATACTCTGACGCGCGTTTCGATCATCTTTCTCAAAAGCAGCATATAGCACATTTATGTAGCACAGCCGGAACCCTATACCATCTGGTTAAAAGTTTATAGGCATTTTCCTGAATATGAGCAGATCGTGAACAGGTATGTGTGAGTAGCGCTATTTTGGACCATTGTAAGTCTGTGAGAACATGATTACAATCACGTTCCCAACATCTAACAAAATAAGGTTTAGCTACTGAGACCGTCGAGAGAAGAATTCTGTGCATGGTAGAGACCAGTTTCCCAGGCACCGTAGCTTTAAGGCAAAGGGTTTCCAAGGGAGTCTGTGGGCAAGATTGCACAGAAACACGCAATTGAGAGGTAATAAAGTGAGTCAGTTGTGTATAGAAGTAAGGGAGGGATGGATGGCAAGGCCTGCCGTCTAAAAGGTGGTGTAAGGGCTGAAGTCGGATGCCATCAGTGCCACATCCCTCAACCACATCCCCCAACCTGGGGTGTCGGACAGTGTCCGAAAGCAGCCGCCTCAGTGGGTTCCCAGTCAGCCCGGGGGGAAAATCAACATTATGTGTGAGGGATAACAATGGGGAAGGGTGGCCGACTAATCCCGGTGTGGAGGAAAGACGCCTCCATAATCGTAAAGTATTTAGGGCCGTTGGGTGAGTGCGGTCCGTACATAAGCCAGGGCCGCCAGGCACCCAGGCCACCACCGGAGAGGGCACTGCAAGGAACGCCCGCTCCAGACTGACCCACTGCTTTTCAGAAGGAATCGTCCACTCGAGAACTCTCGAAAGAGTAACTGTGTGATGATAGTTTTCCATGTCCGGGAGACCCAAGCCCCCAAACTCCCTGCGGCGGGTGAGGTACATGTATCCCAGCCTCCTACCCCCAGAGCCCCAAATAAAACTCAACAGGAGTCTCCGGATATCACGGAAAAAGGAACGGGGGATATAGATAGGCAACGTTTGTAAAATGTACAAATAACGCTGCAATATGTTCATTTTGATCACCGCTATCTTTCCGAACCAGGAGAGACGAACCTTAGACCATCTGTCCAAATCAGCTTTCAGTGTCGCCTGAAGCGGAGTATAGTTAGCTTCAAATAGGGAGGCGGGGTCAGAAGTAAGATGGACTCCTAAATATTTAACACGGTCTGAGGACCATCGAAATGGAAATGTAGACCGAAGAGTTACTACAGTAGGGGCATCCAAGGAAATATTCAGTGCAATTGACTTAGTCATATTTATTTTGAAATTAGAGATATTACTGTATGCCGTAAATTCTCGGATCAGAGCAGGTAAAGAGATCAGAGGTTGTGTTAAAATGAATAGTAGATCGTCTGCAAAAGCAGAAACCTTGTACGAGTGGGTCAAAACAGTGAGGCCATGGATAGAGTCGTTGGAACGGATGGCGTTAAGAAATGGTTCCAGAGCTAGGACGAAGAGGAGGGGAGATAGGGGACATCCCTGCCTGGTACCATTCGACAAGGTAAACGGCTGCGACAAAGTTCCGTTAATCCTAACACGAGCAGTAGGTGCAGAGTATAAAGAATAGATCCAACTAAGCATCTGGGTCCCAAGGCCAATGTGTCGCAAGACCTGTCCCAGAAAAGGCCAGCTCACTCTGTCGAATGCCTTCTCGGCATCGGTAGACAGGAGCAGCGCCGGGATCCCCCTGGCTCTCGCCGAGTGAATTAGATTGATGGCCTTCATAGTGTTGTCCCGGGCGAACCCCGCCTGGTCCGAGTGCATCAGCTGTGGGAGAACCCCCCGGAGGCGAATACTCAATATCTTAGTAAAGAGTTTTAAATCAGTGTTCAAAAGAGAGATGGGACGATAGCTGGAACAAAGTTCCGGATCCTTGTCAGGTTTCGGAATTACTGTAATTATAGCATCAAGAGAATGTGCAGCGAAAGCTCCCCCAGGCTGGAGGGAGTTAAGAGCATGTAGAAGTTGAGGCAGCAGAACTTCTTGAAAGGTCTTGTAGTACGCTAAAGTAAGACCGTCGGGCCCTGGACTCTTACCGGAAGGGGAGGACCGCAGGGCAAGCTGTAGTTCCCCAAGAGTGATTGGGGCCTCCAATGAGGCTACAACTTCACTGGTAAGTTTCTGAGGCATAAATCGGTCAAGGTACTCAGAGATCTCCGGAACCACGTCACATAATGTAGGGGCAGATGGGTGTCGTTCAATATTATAGAGATCGTGGTAATAAGAACGAAAAGATTCCGCTATCTCCTCTGTGAGGTGCACCAGGGAGTGTGAAGTAGAACGAATTTTACAAATAAAGGATTGTTGCTGCCGACGTCTAAGCGCCCGGGCGAGAGGTCTGCCAGGTTTATTCCCATGAGCATAATAAAAGCTACGAGTCAACTGACAAGCCCGCAATCTCTGGGCGTTACAAAGTGTCGCCAATTCAGCTCGCAGCTTCGTTAGATCCTGGTAAAGCTCCGGAGAAAGGTTCAGTTTGTGTCGAAGTTCGATGTCTGAAATCTGTTGTAGAAGTGTCATCGTCCGCTCCACTCTGCGCCGTTTCTGATAAGATCCCAGACTAATTAAATGACCCCGAATAACCGCCTTATGGGCCTCCCAGGTGACCTGCGGGGAGACCTCCTGCGAAGTGTTTTCCGTAAAATAGACTTCCACAATCTTTTGAAGCCTAGCGCGCTCTGAGAGATCAGCCAACAGAGCCTCGTTCAATCACCAGGAAGTTCGTCGACACGGGACAGATGGAATCTTAAGGCGCATAGACACTAATGCGTGGTCGCTCCATGTGATAGAACCGATTCTGGTCGATTGTAGACAATGAAGATGCCTGTGAGATAGAAAAAGATAGTCAATTCTAGAGTACCGGGTATGTGGTGGAGAGAAAAAGGTATAGTCCCGATCGGTCGGATGTTGAATCCTCCAGACATCTGCCAGCTGTAGTCTATGTAGGGCTGCTTTCACAACCTTGATCTTGGTGAATTTGACCGCAGATGACCCCGACGAGGAATCCATCAGGGGATTCAACGTCAAGTTAAAATCTCCTCCCAGTATCACCATACCCTCCGCAAAGGACTCCAAGTCCCTCAGCACAGAACAAAGGAACAGATGTTGGTCCCTATTAGGAGCGTAGATGTTAGCTATTGTAATTTTCTCCGAGCCTAGGGTGCCTTTCAAAAAGAGTGCCCGACCGTCATGGTCCGTCCATGTATCGGAGACCACCAGAGGTAGAGTTCGAGCCAGAAAAATAGCTACACCCTTAGATTTTTGAAAAGGGGAATGGGAATAGTATGCCACCGGAAAAAAGGGATTGGAGCAAGCAGGTGCCCGATCCCTGCGAAAGTGAGTCTCCTGTACGAGCCAACATCAGCTCCACTAGTGCGCAGATCACGAAAAAGTCTAGATCTCTTCTCAGGAGAGTTCAGCCCCTTAGCGTTGATAGAAATCACCTGCAACGCATAGTCACCCATCTTCGGTGAGGGAGACGCAGCTATTGTCACACCTGTTGCCATCAATCAGAGAAAGGGGAAGCAACCAAACGGGCGCCCGGAAATAGAGGGTAAGACAAGAGAGAAAGAGAGAAGGAAGAGAAAAGCAAAGGGAAAAAAAAAAAAAAAAAAAGGGGGGGGGGGAGAGGAAGAGGAGGGAGGGAAGTACCAGGAGCGGAATAAGGGTGAGGGTAAATAAACCCTGGTCCACCTGTGTGTCAAAGAGATGCGAGGGCCTCAAAGTAGAGGTCACAGCACGCACCCCTGAAAATACAGAGACACAGATGTGGCTGGGGAACGAAGGAGTGGGGATGCAGAAGTGCCAAGGGTAGCTTTCTCCAACACCTCCACCCCGTGTGCATTCAGTATATAACGAGTTCCATAAACAAGCTTAGCAAACAACTATAAAGAAGATAACTTTGTTGATATATATCGCAATGGGAATAGAAATATAAACAATATAAATAATGGTAGTAGACAGAAGATCACTGTATATTTGGCAATAACTTCCGACATATCGTTAGGAAATAAGGAAAAAAAAACAAAAAACCAAAAAAAAAAACACCCAACCCAGATTATGTCGGGCAGACCGGGGAGGCCCATCCACGGCATGCCCGGAATGGATGGCCCACGGGCGACCCCAATAGGTACACACGAGGCCCCCACCCGTACACACCGCGAAGCCCCCCCAGCCACTCCAACACAAACCGAAGCCGAGATACAAATCAGAAGGAGGAGCCCGATCAACCCCACCAAGGAAATCACTTCAATAATCATAAGAGTGCGGTGAATAGAACTGGGGAGATTGGGGATATAAGGGTCTCCTCCCACCAGCTGAACAAAGTCGAGCATCCGGCAGCACGTGAACCACAGCAGGTCTCGACGGAGGGCCCACGCGCCGCCCCTAGGGGCGCTCACGCCGCCCCCCCCCCAGACCAACCGCGGGCACGCACCCACATCTCCGGCCCAAACTCAACCTCAACCAGAATAAGCGGGGAGGAACCACGTGGGGAGTCCTCAGTGAATAAATTACATTACACAGTAAACTATACAATCCCCACAAAAGGTCGTGAGCAAAGATAGAGACGAACCACCGTGGGACCAGACGGAGGTGTCAAAAAAAAAAAAAAAAAAAAAAAAAAAGGGGGATAGCCATATAGGCATCTAGAGAGACATCCATCTGGTCCGACAATGAGCCCGTGCGACAACCCCGCTCCGCGTAAGCTGTCACCATTACATCCATTAAGTGGCAATATAATAAAGTAAAAGAGCGAGAGGGCCCCCCCCCCCAACCCCATACAAGACGTAATGCATGATCCCAGGTTCCCCACGGCGGGATCGGACGGAGGGGCCGAGAACAGTCGCATTGACGCACTCAGAGCCATCCATCCGAACCGGCCATGAGCATACATATAAGACAGATAAATAAAGTAACATAAAAGAACATAAGTATATAAAAAGGGATAAAATAAATAAAAAAAAAAAAAACCTGAGTAACTCCCAATAAAGGCGACTCCTCAAGAGTAGCCAGGGAATAAGTGGTTGGAAGTTCAACAGTCCACTACATGAACCAGTCCCATCTTGATACAGGGTACTCAGGACGCCGGAGGGGGCATCCACTGTGAGTAGTGATACGTAGTCCAGATACAGAGTTCAACCAGACAAGGCCAAGAACCATTAGGTAAGCCTGACACCCGAAGAGTAGGGTGTAACAGTCCCCAAGTTACAGAGTCTCCGGATGACACCGAGTCAAGGGTCCGCCATGTCTCCAGCTCCACCCGCATGATCTTGTTCTGGGCGTTGAGGCCTGCGGCGTCTCCTACGCTGCGGTCTGCGGGTCCACGGGAGACCCTGCAAGGCCAGCATCTGTAAAGATGATTCTCCATCTACGAAGGCCTGCCAATCCTTCATATCCGGGGCCTCCAGTTGGAGAGAGGCACAAAAGTCCTGAACATCCCCTGGGTGCTTGACAGTGAAGGTAGAGGTGTCACGTCTCACAGAAATCGACAGGGGGTAGCCCCACCGGTAAGAGATGTCGGCTCTCCGGAGTACATCCGTCAAAGGTTTGAGGAGTTTCCGCATCTGAAGGGTAGCCCAGGCCACGTCTGGGAGGACCTGGATAGTAGAGCCCCCGAATTCCAAAGTGCGTCGTCTGCGCACCTCGCGTAATATATCCTCTTTCAAACTGTAAGAGTGTAGGCAACAGGTAATGTCTCTGGGAGAGCCTCCCGCCAGATCTTTAGGGCGTAAGGCTCTATGGGCTCGGTCAAGCTCCAAAGTCGCCGAGGAATCTCGGCCCAGAATATAGTTAAATAGATCCACCACCCGTTGGCGTACATCCTCCGCTCCCTCCTGCTCCGGCAGTCCCCGGATCCTCAGGTTGCTGCGTCTTCCACGGTTATCTAGGTCAATAATGTGGTAAGCCAGTTGAGAAGATACCCGGGATTGCGTGTTGCATCTGCGATCAAGAGTTTGTAGCGAGACGTGCAGGGCCGCCTGTTCTTGTTCTAGCGTTAGCAATCGGGAACCATGTTGTTTGAGGTCCTCCCTTATTTCCGACAGCTCATCTCGGACCGCTGAGCGTACATGGTCCACTACCGATGCGATGTCCTTTTTCACCTGGTGAGTAAATGTCTCGAAGTCCGCCTTCGTGATGGACCTGGGAGTGGGACAGAGAGGCTCGTGTATTTGAGAGGACCTGTCATCATCAATCTCCCCCTCCGACGAGTCTGGCGTCCGGCAGCTCGCAGGCGGACTAGGCGCCATCTTGTCAGGTCCCGGTTGTCTCGTCGGTAACGAGGGTAAAGAAAGAATTCAGAGGTTGTGGCCCCGGTCCTGGGTCCCTGGACGTACTAGGGGTCTTGGTGGTCTTTCTAGTCGCCTTTCCCATTGCGGCATTAAGAATAATCGTATGTTTGCTGATAGTTTAATGCACACGGGGCAGGAGCTAGCCTAGCATGCGACTATCTCCATCGAGCGCTCGCTCCGCCCCCCCGTCAGTGATCTTATCTTTGTTTGTGTAGATCACATGACACTCTGTGTCTTTTTCTGTCTACCGATCCTATATGTCCAGATTACATTTTGATTAGCCAATAGATGTTTTAACATCAGGCAGTCAATTTACTTAGCCTAAAACATTAGGGAATGGATGGCTCACTTTATTTCATACTATCAGTGGTTGGATAATACAATTTCATGTGATATATGTGGCAAACCGGAAATAGCCCCGGATTAACACGTTTTGAAATTTTAATAATACAATAAAAGTTATTTTTTAACTAAGTATTTTGTCCTTTTTTTCCTATTTTACCTCATAGAGAATGGGGATTTTTTAGGTGTGCTAGTTCTGCAGGGTTCTGTTTCTCTATTTCTATATATGACTTAATTATTCCCTGTAGCACCCTTTTATTTCCCCTTCTTCTTTCGATTAGAGGTTATAAGGTGGTCCAGTTTCTGGGTGTGCAAGGGAGTATTTACATGTTTCTCTTATTCTATGTGCTCCTCACCCACACTTGAGTTCTTAGAAAGAAGTGAAGAACTGCACAAAAGCAATCAAAAGGTTTGCTTGCAGAATGGCAAACTTGCCAAAATGTTGGAGGTTGACATGCTGCCCTATTGTTTTGTTGAAAACAGAGGGCTTTAACCCATTGCAATGCAATGTATACCCCTCTGGCACTCAAAGGGCTATAGAACTGATGTCATGTGTACTCACTAAGCTGCAGATATTTTTCAAGGACAGCTGTGCTAGCATTGTACAAGCAGGTGGTTAGATATGTGGGCAAAAGACAAAGGGTTTTCTCAAGGCTTTTATTGCTATAGGTCTGGCCTGCTAACAATGTTTACTTTCACCTGTGGACTTCTCCACTTCAAGGGATAGTAATGTTTCATAATAAAAGCAGCTCTAATTAATCATCATAGTATTTGGACTTTGGAGAGTGTTATTTTAATTCTGTCAGAGTTGTAGTTCAAGAGTAAGTCAATGACAAAGTATCCCCCTCCCGCCCCTTTTACTGATATAACACTGTTCAGCCAGATCAGAAGGGAGGTGCCCAGGTCGACTGCACAGAGGGACAATCTTCAATTAAGATAAGGGAAAAACCTGCAAAACTTGTCAAGGGGGGCAGGACTTTCATTGTTCTCATAGGAATAAGAGTGTCCCCTTCTGTTATCTGTCTGGTCTATGGACTGCATTCCACATCTGAGAAGAGATGGCTTACACTAGGTAAAAGGGACGGGAGGGGAAACTTTGCTTGTGAATATCTCATAAACCATAAAGGTTTGAGAGATAAGACTTACATTGTTCTTAATGTTTTTTAATGCCTACAAAATAAAATAAAGATAAAACGAAATATTACTATCCCTTTCAGGACTCAACAGCAGTAGAATTCAGTGGGAATTATTCCAGCCATAGAAAGCCAAGCGAAAAATGATTATATTCTCATGGGAAATTCATTGGTGGGGGACAAAAGACAAGCATTTTATGTACTGTCTATATCTTTTTCTCAGAAATACCCATGAAAAACATTTAACTTTTTGCCCATCTCTAGTTGTCTAGTTGCTTATCTCAGCCCATTTACAAATTATCCTGGACAATCAATGGGCATACCTGGGAATGTTTACTTCTTGAGTCCCCGGAAGGGGCTCATGTGGTGTCCCTGGGAGATATAAATAACGCGATTTGCATCACAAACAGGGGGTCTTAAACACATGTGGGGCAGGGCTTAATGGCCTGTGACATGAAGTGGGCAGAACAGGTTAGGAAAAGGAAAAGTGGGTGGGAAGTGGGTGAGAGGTGGGAGGAACAGACTGGGAAGGAGAAGTGGGTAGAGTTTCTTTAGAAACTCCCCTCCACTGGAGAATCAGCTTCTGTCCCTGGAGACCAAATAATTAACTGAAAAAAACGGAGTCTCCGGGTCAGATCAATGGGAACCCCAGAGCCCTGGAAAAGGCACAATGACTGCTCACTCAAAGTATATGTAAGACAACATTTTAGGCCTCAGAAAACAGATGCTAGCATTAAGTACAGGGGATTTTAATGTAAATAACCCCAAATTATTTTTAGGTTTTGTTGTTCCTTTGAGAGCTTTGCCCTTTGAGGACTAGAGTGTTGCTCAGCACATTGCTTCTTATTGCATCACACAACTCTCAGGTCCTTAAGGGGTTAAGGTACAGACCCTGACTTCCTGATAATCTAATAATTTACAAACACAGGGTCTTATGTGTAAAAGCAAAGTTGCTCAATTCTGAGGCAGATCCACTTCACCGTAGGGGCCAAATGAAAATTCCTATGAGTCACACGGACTTAAACTAAACTGTTTAATCCCTTGAATGCTAGAGGAATCTCCAGGACCAGCACATTGCACTTACAAATAAATGTGATGGATTGCTTGTCTAGCATTTAACTGGCTTTAACCTTTTGAGTATCAGAAAGAAATTCAATGCATTGTGTAACAGTGCATTGGATACCTCTCTGGCACTCAAAGCGTTAAAAATTTAAATTGAAACATTGTAACATGGTTGATGAGTCTGAAAAAAAGACGTGTCCATCAAGTCCAGTCCATGCCATGATTCCAACTGTCAATTATTTTTTGAAAGCAGTTTCAGTATCTGCACGGCAAAGAATTCCATAGCTTTATCGCCCTTACTGTAAAAAATCTGTGCCTTTATTTTAGTCCGCACTAGAAAAAAACTCCTGGTTGCTACTAATTGTCAGGCATATACAATGTTTGTATATAAAATAGTCACTCACCTGGCCGTCTAGGCCTCGCAGATCCGGAGCTGCCCCCCCACAGCCCCGGCTAGGGCTTCTACAAACAAGATGACAACTTGGTAGGGAGCGCTCTACGGATCCGCAACGCTCCGGAACACCCAAACACTCCACAGTGTGTGGAGCGTTTGGGTGTTCCAGAGCATTGCGGATCCATAGAGCTCTCCCTACCAAGTTGTCTTCCCCTTTATTTTAGTCAAAAACTCCACATTTAGGTCAATAGGAATCATGGCAATGTTTATTTAAACTCTCAGGTGACGCTGGCCTGCCCCAAATTGCCTTACTTGTCTGTTATACATAAGTACAGTTGTATCACAAAAGAGAATATTGTATGTATGTTTATTGCTCAGTTCAGACAGCATTCCTCTAGTCCTCACCTTCTACATATCATGGTTGGGTTCAGTTTACACAGTTGTGTCCAAGACTTTGAAAATCCATTGTGAATGACAGTAGCATGCAAGGTTGCTTAATAAAGTAATTCTGCAGTAAATGGCAAAATAAAATACTACTTATGTTAAGGTAATGGAAGCTAAATTATTTTTATATACTTTTCCTGATGCTAACAAAGTGTCAATATTTTTTTTTGTAATTAAAGTGAACTTCTTACATTAAGATAAGTTTAGTTAAAGGGATAGTAATGCTTAAAATGTAAAAAAAAATATGTTGTAGAGTTTATCCCCCTGAGTAAAACAAGGGCACTCCCACTGCTGAAAGGTGTTTCATTCAAAAGTTATTAATTTTCAGAGTTGAATTTTTTAGGTGCAATATCACAGTGGCCTGAAATTGTACAGTGGCGCTGTTGCTACACCATCCTATGGAGATTTATGGTCAACTGACCAGAGCTGTCCATAGGATCGTGTAGCAACAGCACCACTGTACAATTTCAGGCCACTGTGATATTGCACCTAAAAAATTCAACTTTGAAAATTAATAACTTTTGAATGAAACACCTTTCAGCAGTGGGAGTGCCCTTGTTTTACTCAGGGGGATAAACTCTACAACATATTTTTTTTTACATTTTAAGTATTACTATCCCTTTAATATTCAATAGAATTAAAAACTGTCTCTATGATGTCTTAGCTGATATTTTTAATATAGTTTCAAGAAATGAACCTGTATTTGTTGGTGCACATTGTGGCACTATATGCGAATACGTTTATGTGCTGGGCCAGTATTACCACAAAGTGGGGTGAATGTATGGATACTCCATTACAACACTTATGGATATGCACTACAGAGAGCTGTAATGCAGTGATTATCAACATTGCTCCTCTGGACACACCAACATTTCCAGTATATCCCTGCTTATTCCAAGGTGTGGTATCAGTGGTTCAGTCATTGTGATTAATTCCATGTCTCCTTAACCCTTTGAGTGTCAGAAGAGTGCGCAACTAGACTTGTGCATGACAAAAAAATTCGGTATAATTCGATTTCGGACAAATTTTTTTTTTTTTTTTTTTTACTCGGAGGGTCCGCATTTCTGACCAGACCTGTTCAACTCAGACGAAATTCGGCAACAGTCTGAATTAGACTTTTTTAGAAGAGACTACAAAACTGAGGATGACTGGTGCAGGGCGGACTCAGGATGACAGCAACATTGTAGATGTAGCCAGCAGCAAACTGCAGAACACTGGAGCAGGCAGGACTCAGTAGATGGATACAGCAGACTTTTTTTTAGAAGAGATGAAAAACAATAGAGCAAGACTGAACAACCTATATAGTGGGACAACAATGTAGACTTTAAATTCCCCCCATTGTCCCACCAAGTCAGGGGTGTTTCCTCTGCACAACCTACCACGGTTCTAGAGCTGGGTAAGCTGGAGCGCTCATCATCTTATGGTACTATTGATGATTACAGATGAAGTTGTTTTTTTTTTCAATCTGCATCAAACCTGAGAGCAGGGTAACCCAACTTTGGCAGGTTGACTTTTAAAAAAAAAGTAATTTGCTCCATGAGCTGGAGGGCGGGGGCTATGTATATTTCCTGTTATGGAAAATACCTGCTCACTCTGGACAGTGGTTGGGGGCAAGAAAGCAGCTCCTGGGCTACCAAGGAATAAGTAGGCCACACAGCCCTCTTGTTATCCCAGAAACTCAAGGGATCTGTACTTGGGGGCAAAGAAGGTTCAGCAAGGTAAGCCTTAACCTCAAACTCAGCACTTTTTCTATTTATGGGGAGTTCTTTCTTTTGTCTGAAGCATTATCTGTCTATTGCCTCAGCATAAAAAGTAGAAGCTGCTCCACTGGAACAAGATAAAGTGCTACTGGCGCTGCTGCTGATAGGTCCCGGAAGACCACTACACTCCTCCAGCTCATCTGCGGAATCTTCTCCCGCCTCCTGTGACTGCATTCTGTTTTCTCTTTGCCTCTCGCACCCTCGCTATCAATTGTTCCCTCCAGGCAGTGAGGGAATTGGAACTAAGTGACATCTTGCCTTTGATTCGAGGATCCCAAATTGTGGCAAGTATTAACTTGTTAATTTTCTCTTCCATGCGCCGGGTCAGTTCCTTTTTCAGGCTCGATAGAAGTGCAGAAACATTGGGAATTATATTACCCTCAGTACCAGGCAAGTGTTCCCTATGGGCAAGGAAAATTGAGAGGTGTGAAGAGGGGAATTATTTCGGACAGGCTAGAGTTCTCTTTGCTTAAAATTTCCGTCAAGGCAGGGAAAAGGTGTGAAGACTGTCACTACCTGTTCCATCAGGGCCCAGTCAGCCCTGCCCAGTGTTCTGTTACTGCCAATGAAATGGGGACATGATATTGCAGACATGGTTTTGAATGAATTGCCTTTTTCTGTTCCAGGATGCTCTCTAGCATATCTAAGGTGGAGTTCCACCTGGCCCCAACATTTTGTTTGAGACACTGCTCTGGGATGTCTGCCTTTTTCTATTCCTCCCTGTGGAGCTGGTTATCCTTGACGCTAGGATGGAAGTGGCCAGCAATTTGTCAGCACGACTCCAGAAGTGTTGATAGCCTTCCAGTGTTATTGCCATCCTCGAGAGCAGTCTTAACTACCAGATGCAGGACATGTCCTGAGCAGTGCACACCCACAAATCTGCCATCCAAGAGAGCCTTTATCGTGTTAGCTGCCCCTGCTTGGCTGCTGCACCTGAACTTGTTGTCGGATTTGGTAATGTGTCTTGTAACACATTGGGCTGCCACCAATGCTCCGTCAGTGACAGGAAGGCATGCTGGTAAAGTGCACTAACTGACAATCAGCCTTCCTAGCAGGTCCTTCAAAAGCCCAATGCATGACCGGTACAGCGAGGGCACTATAGTTCTACTAAAAGTGGTGTGGGATGAAATTTTATATCGGGGGGTGCGACAGCCTCCATAAGTTGCTGGAAGGGCTCCGCTTCCATCAAATTAAAAGTAGAACTCCCAACGGCTATGAGTTGTGCAATGAGGCGTGTGATTTTTCGGGACTGCACATCCCCTTTGAATGAAACCCACCAAAATATTCCAGTGTGGTCTGTATTGATTTTGAGATTTGCTGTGATCGTTTGCTCTTAGGAACAGATGTGGCATGATCCCCCTGCCCTTTCTCCTGCCTACCGGTGGTGAGCGTGACACTGGTATTTGTAGTAGTGCCACTTTCTGCACTTATCAACACTGACTTGTGGTAGTTTTTCAGGTGTTGGTTCATCCGGAGGTGGTTAGACCCAACACCCTTCCATGGCTGACTTCCCTGCCACACAATTTGTATTTCGCTAGCTGGCCATCGCCAAGTGTCACAAAGTGCTCCCATTCTTTAGAGCGAAGGATGACTCTGCCAGTTGAAATGAAAGGTGGTGGAGAAGAAGAAACTGTGGTTATACTTTCTTGATCTTCACATGCTGGAGCAACCTCACTATGCTTTTTGCTTCTATGTACCTTTACAGGGGTACTAGTAAAACTAGACATGGCAGCAGGGATGTTGGGACTGGTATTGGAGGAGGATAGTGGTGTAACAGTGGTGCCAGAGACACTAGCAGCTGCTACCTGCCTGGGATACTCAATTGGAACTGGAGAGGCAGGTCTTGAGTTCTCAATAGAAGAAGTAGCTGGAGAAACAGGAGGAGTACTATGGGCAGCAGAGGAAAAAAATCAAGCCGTGGGTAAAAATCAAGCTCAGGGGAAAAATCAAGCTCAGGAGGCATTGGTCCCTCTTATTCTTCTACTTCTTGTAGGTTTGGACAGGAAGAAAAATCATCATCAGCAGATTTTGGGGAGACCTGCTGAATTGCCTCTTCTGCTTGGTGGCTACCAGGAAATGGTAAACAACTATCTCCCTCACCCTCAATGACAATTTTTGGAGAAGATATGCTCTCAGTGGCAGTGACAGTGCTGGCAGGATGAATTTTCTCCAAATACTGCAATAATTCTCATTTGGGCTGCTTATACGGACATTCGCTGTAAAAATCCTCTGTTGATACTGCCTGCAGTTTCCGACTAGTAGTGTTAAACATGCTAGGTGTCCCCAGGTTTATAGAACTGGCTGTAGCGGAGGTGGGGACGGAACTGGCAGTGGCACTAATCTTTTTGCAGGTGGTTTTGGGGGGATCGTCACGACACAGCTGATGACAAGAAACAGATGCCGGCTTCTTTGTGGTCTCAGAGGAGGACCAGGACCTCTCTACCCTGCTAGTAGAGGTAGAATGACGTGCAGTTCCCTTCTTATTTTTACTTTTTCATTTGGAGTGCTGCTGCTGAGTCTATGACATTGACTACTAGTACTAGGACAGTCCTCTTCCTTAGCCGCCTGCTGCTGCTATCTCTATTTGAAAGCAGCGGCACTGTGGTGGTGTTGGTGGTTGCTGGGTCACTGCAGCTCGTACCAGACGAGCAACATCAGGTTGTTCACTAGGACTCAAATCCATTACAAATAGGTTGGTAGTGTACTATAATAATTTTAACATTTTAAAACCTGGCCACACGACAACGGTCAGACTGGCTGTGTCACACTGAAAATTGTATTTACACAGATTCCTAATATTTTTCTTTTAAACAGGAACAAAGATGACTTGTGGTGGCAATTAGGCAGTGGACACTTACGCTGGATGCCTGTCTACCTACACAAATCTCACACTGGCTGTGTCACTCTGAAAATTACTATTTACACAAATTCCTAATCTTTTTTTTTCAACAGGAACAAAAATGACTTGCAGTGGCAATAAGGAACTGATGTTGGATGCCTGCCTACACAACAATTGTCAGATTGTCTGTGTAACTTAAAAAAAAAAACTGCTCCCGATAGTGGCAATAAGGCATTAGAATGGCACTAGACTGGCTAATAATGCACTAGACTGGCTAGTAAAATCGCTGGACACTCTCTCTGCTTCTTCTCTCTCTGAACTCCAACAACGGACTAACAGGAAATGCAGGCTGGGTGTCTGTGTCATTAGTCGAACCCCCATCATGAAACGAAGAAGCTAATTGGACTAGAGAGGGCCCCCATCATGAAACTAAGAAGCTAATTGGACTAGAGAGGGAGGGAAAGTAGCGTGCGTGGGAAGCAGTCGTCCAAATATCTGAAATTGACACCGAAATTTCGGACCAGGGCTGTTCAGATTTGGGTCTTTTTTTAACGAATGGACCTTGCCTTTCGGCCGGCCCGAAAGAGGCCGAATGACCCTTATTCGTCTGAATTTGGCCAAACCGATTCGCACAAGTCTATACGCAATGCTTTGCAATACGTTGCGTACCCCTCTGGCACTCAAAGGATTAAAACTTGACCTGCTGGTGTGTCCAAAGAAGTGGAGCTGAGAATCACTGCTTTATTGCATACCAGTGGACATACTCCATCAGTGTTAGGACTTGAAACTTGTAAGGACCAGAGAGTGTGCATCCCTTAAAGGGTTAATGCCAGCAAGCCCATACACATGCCCCATAGCATGGTGACAAAGTTGTTAATACATGGTGGAACTTTTTGCTCTGAATAAAGGAATGCCCCGAAATACCCACAGACTGTCCATTGACATCCCCTTGGCACAAGCAGCATTTAGCAGAGGCTTTATGGCGTATATTGTTTAGTAAATTGGCATTAAGCAGGCATGAGGACTGAACAGAAATTCCAGAGCTTGATTTAGAACTAACCCTCTGCTGTAAAGTCACCTCACTGAGCTTTGAATTTAGTCTTGGCTGTGGGTCTCTTCTGCTGAATATTAATTTGTTCCCTAGAGTGCAAATAATCTGCCCTTACAATTGCTTCTCTTTTCTTTGGGACATAACACTAAATATTTTTAAAACTGTACTCCTGTGTTCCAAAAACACAAAACAAAAGAAAAATAAGCATTCAATTTACAGCTATCTGTAAGGACAACTTAGAAGATGTTAGAAACCACTGTTTATGTTACATTTTAAACCATGCATTATTAGAAAGTCTGCATAATATAAACCTTTTATTTTTAATTTAATTAAAAAGACTTCATCTGCTTCCTTTGTATCTATCATTATAAGAAAGATCCAACACAAACACATATAACATACCTCCCAAGTGTCCCTATTTAGGAGGGACAATCCTTCTTTGAGACCCAAATCCATCTGTCCCACTTTCCCAACCTGATGTCCCTCTTTTTAGGAGATCAGACAGTGTGGTGTGTGTATAAGTTTATCACATTGCTCCACACCAATAATACTCCCATTAATATTTTCTTAAAGGTCTGTATGTGTGTTTATGAATTAACCTGTATAAATAAAATACTTTGGTCTTGCTCTAAATCGTTTATTAAGTTACACAAAAAGGTGTGAATAGGTCATGAAATAACCTTAAAATTCTTTGTAATGCCCTGCCCACCTGCTATGCCCCTAGCAACCCCCCTAAAACAAAAGTGTCCCTCTTTGGTCATTTGAAGAGTTAGAAGGTATGATCTAACCCTTTCTCTGCTTAGATGTTTGTGAAAATAAACTACATGATTACATTGTGTAGTGCAGCTCCATAGAAACTTATACCTGATCTATCTTCTGTATCTGTTGTGGTACTAAGAGGATCAAACTGAGGAGGACAGACGGAATCAAGGATCACTTCTTCCTCCTTCCCCAACAGGGGCTTTTTCAACTGTTTAATGTCTGCTTCACTCTCCTCTGTGTTATCGACACTAACATGATAAGCTCCTTTATTTCCAATCTCCTCCATAACAGTCCTGTTATGGTCCTCTTTCAGGTCTTCTTTTATTGCCTTCATGTCTTGTTCTTGCTTCTCCCCAGTTTGGGTCTCTCTTTCCTGACCATTAAGGAATTGTTTTTCCTTAGGAAGCTGTACTGGTCTCTCTGTTTGACATTCATGCTCCATTATTCTTCCTTCCTCAAGGTTAATACATCTTTCCTCCTCAAGCTGTTTCTCCTCATCACTCATCCTTTCCACCTCAGTCTGACTGTCATTCCCTTCATGTTGAGATTCCTTTTCTACAGGTGGACTCAACCTTTCATCAGTTTGAGTCTGTCTCTCCTCAGTTTGTACTGGTGTGTCCTCTTCATAAGAAATCTGTCTCCTCTCCTCAGTGTGAGACATTGTGTCCTCAGTTTGTGTTTGTCTGTCCTCGGTTTGAACATGCCTGTCTTCTTCAAGTTGCATCTCTGTTTCCATCTCCATGCTTGACTGCCTCATCCCTATCTCTGTAGTTGTAATGTCTATATTTTCATTTAGAACGGTTTGTGTCAATTCACAGTGAATTTCCATATGCTGTTTATATTGAATTGTTTCCAATTTAGTTTTTCTGTCTTCCACATGTTGGTCCTTTAATTCCTTCCTTGATTGCATTTGTTCCTCTATCTCCTGCATGGACATTAACTCTTCTTTCTGGGTTTGTATGAAACTGTCTATCTGAGTCTTCAGTTCCTCATCTGTTTGAGTTTCAACCTCTTCCACTAGTTGACTATTACTATTTTCTGCTGCATGGCATTCTGTATCCATCACACACTGGATAGGTATGTCTTCACTTATTTTGGCTTCTAACTCCTGCACACACTGGGAGTCCTCCGCTTGAGTTTCTATGTCCTTCACACCCTGGATCTTTATTTCTTCAAACAGATAGGTCTGTATTTCTCCTGCAGGTTGCATTTTTATCTTCTCTTCAGACTTAGATTGTCTCTCCTCTGTTTGTTGGGTGTTCATCAACTCTTTTGTTTGTAGTTGTATGTTCTCAAAGGCCAGGCTATTTATCTCATATTGTGGATTTTGTTCTTCGAAAGGGTCTTGCAGATTATGTCTACTTTCAGCCTGAGTCTGTTCAAACAGAGTCTCATCCACAGGTTTTTGTGCCTGTTTATCTTCCATGTGATGGGGTTCTCTGTGCTCTTTATCATAGGACTGTCCCTTTTTTTGCTGACCCTCTTTATCATCAGCAGTATTTATCTCTAGTTTAAGAAGGTATTTCTCTTCATCTTGTTGCCTAATTTTCTCCCCTGTTAGTGCCAATCTCTCCTCCACATATTGAACCTCGATTTCCTCCTCAAAATATCTATTTTTCTCATCACATTGATAGTGTGTCTCTTCTGCCTGTTGTGATCCCCCATCTTTCTGAGTTTCCATTTGCTTTTCATGATGCTGACTCCCATCCTTCATCTGAGCCTCACATTGTTCAAGTTGACCCCTATTCTTTTCCATGTTCTGTGTCTTTGTTTCTTCTTCAGACTGGTCTTGTTTACACTCTCTCTTTTTTATAGGATGCAATTTACTTTCATCTGCAGTTTGGTCCTGTCCACTCTTTTCGGTCTTGGCCCACATCTTTTCTTTTGCCCCAGTTTCAGAGTTTGCCCACAATGACTGTGTGTGAAACTGCCTCTCTTCATCAGTGGTGGTTGGTATTTCTTCATTTTTTTTCCATTCCTCTCTTTCAGTCATTGGTCTGCCAGTGCTTCTGCCCAATTCTTCTGGAGCCTCCGCAGGGTCTCTCCCTGAAAGGGAGGAGCAGGGCACGAGGTTACCATCTTGCTCACAAGCCACACACACTGTTTAGCCAGTAACAGAGGCTTCCATAAAGAACTACACAGATTTGTGGTACAATAAGACACAATAATATTTCTGAGTTAAGAAAGCCCAGTGGTAACACCCCATGTCCACTGCATAACAGCTTTGCATAGGGATATTATTGTGAAGCAACACAATACAGGATCCCAATCACTACCTCAAATAAAGGACCAATACAAGTGTATAATTCATTACAGATTAGATTTCCTTATTTTCTGTTGATACGTCCTAACACTCCTACTTACAACTTCTATACTCCTTTACTATGGGTGGTGCTAATAGTATTATACTGTAATAAAAAATATGATTAGTCGAGTGAGGAAAGTCAGATTAATTTTCTTTTCTGGGATATACTGTGACAAAGGTTGAACCTGATAGACTCACTTTTTTTTTAAATTTAGCTATGGGCCTTATGTATAAAGTATAGTGGGCATATTCTAGGACAGAAAAATTGCACCAGAGGGGAAAAATAAAAATTTTCATTGATTTAAAAGGGGTTTTTAAAAGCTTGAATTCTAGAGAGGCCACCAGTGCATAGTGAAGCATTGCACTGGAGCCATCTCTTGAATTTACGGGGTTAAAAGTATCATTTAAATCAATGAGAAAGCAGGGAATGTTTATGTGTCCCCTACAGAACAGATTGTTGGCCCCAAAACCAACCCAGTGTAAATATGTAACAAGTAGTGCTTGTACTCGTCTCCCATGAAAGTATGATGGCACAGCGAAAGCAGCCTTCAGTAGCTCTGGGTATCTGATGAACACATGTTGAGAACTAGATAAGGCAACAAACAAAGTGGCCATAAAACTAAACAACCCCACCACACACACAACAACCACTACGATCACTACCACAATACCAGCTTCAGTGCAACCAAACAATGGTGAGGCTGCACTATCCTTCAATGTCTGGTGTTGTCCCAGTCCTGGCAAGGGTTGTTGCTAAAATTAAAAATGGAGCAATTTTGGAGCAATAACATAGGGGGGCAATGAAAATCCCCATTGATTTAAATTGGGCTTTTAACCACTGTCAAAAAATGTTATGTATAAATAAGGGAGCTATGTTGCAACTTGATGATGCAATCAATTCTGATGTTATCCAACTGTCAACATAGATGGCTAGGGAAGGGATTTCTATTCTGACCATAGCTTAATATTGTACTGCGAGTAACTGAGCCACAGATTTCCAAATTGTCCTCAGCCCTACTTTCAGCCTTGGGGAAACTAATTATTATGACCCAACAAACAGCTGGCAGGAGCCATATTGGGGATGCATAGTGCAGGTCCAGGCTTTTTCTTAAGTCTGCTCCCATAGGAGCAGATGTAGTAAAACAGGATAATTGCCTTTCAAGGATATCCCCATTAACATACCTGGGAACTTTTGAAGCAGGGCTACCCGGAGGGTAACCCTGTCAGTGCCGACCGGGGAGGAAAATGACGTGATTCGCATCATAAAAGGGACGGGGCTTAGCCACAGGGGGGACAAAAAAACTGCAAAATGGAGGTAAGAGGGCGGGGAGTGGGAGGAACCGGGCAGGATGGAGCACAAGTGGGCAGAGTTTCTACTTAAACTCTGCCCACCCGGTGATTCACACATTGCCCCGGAGACCCGGTAATTCAGTTTGAAATCCGGAGTGTCCCGGGCAAAACCGGAGAGTTCCCAGGAATGCCCATTAAGCACAGGGAGATCAGTTAGAATGACTAATCCCCCGATTACCCACCTGTGACCAAGCAGTGATATCCTATAAACCTCACCTGTTGGTGTTCCCTGGATATATTGATCTTTGAGTGTCCAGTTTATCCCAGGAATGAAAGCATTAGCTGACTCTTAAATGGTCATCAAATGAGCAACACTAATAATAACTCACCACTTACCTTATTATAGCCAGCAAATCATAATAGGTGCTATTAAAGGAACACTAACGCCTATAAATGATCTGGGGTAATACACACTTAATCACCTTGTACTGCATACTACCATCTGCAAAAATTCTCTATTAATTTTCTGAGCCCTAAAATTTACTTTTACATGTTCTCTGTGGTAGGTCCCCATTCCTGCTTTTTCCAGAGCTCTAGAGCTCACGTTACCATAGCAATCTTGATAGAGTGTGTAAGAAGTGATTGTTCTGCGTTGTGTTTAAATGGACTGAGAAAAGGTATCAAGCTTTTTTGAAAAGAAGAACAGTGAATGCTAATCTCAGTGCATTAACAGTATTATCTTTGAGCAAACAATTAACTAAAATTTTTCTATATAAGACAGTCTCCATGTTCATTACAAAAATGCAAGTATATGATTAGATTTTAAGGATCTAACATAAAGTAACTTAATTTTACAGATGCCAGCTGGAAGTACATAATACTGCAAATTATATAGCCTCTATTTATTTTTAGGCGTTTTGTCCCTTTAATTTTTTTAATTGCACTCTGGTTCAGGAGATAACATCTTCAAATTAGTCCTAGATGTCACGTCTACCGAGGTGGAAATGACTGGTGCTAGTAGGCCTACAGGACCCCAGACTCATCCTACTGCTCATGGTTATGTTCTGGGGGATCAATCACACTGCCTACTTCAGTTTAAAAAACAAAAAAAACAAAACAGTTTAGCGTGCAAGAGTCCTTCCTCTGTGAACATGGCATCCAGGACCGATCTCTTGAAATACAGAGAGTGAGCAATATTCATAGCAACCATTATGATTTTCTGCTATGATATACATAGCAATATCGTTTTTTATGTCTGGAGACATTTTGAAAAGCAGCTATCATTCATAACATGGGGGCATAAGTTTCAAGAGACAGCTAACTAAATCTGGAGCAAAACAATTGCACCACACTGGTTCAGTGCGGGTTTTAAGATATTTGACCCTGCTGGGGACTAGAACCTGTGACCCTCTATCTATCTATCTCTCTCCTTAATATAATATAATTATATACAGGGCTTAAAATTTGAAGTCCTTTGCTACTAGCCAGACCTGAAAAGGTACTAGCCATAACATTCCCACCTGGGCTGAATTTCTACTCGCCAGGGCTAAATTTTCACTCGCCATTGGCTAGTGTCGAGTGGTAATTTTGAGCCCTGATATATATATATATATATATATATATATATATATATATATATATATATATATACAGTTCTGTGATTGTAGACATGGCACTCACAGGGTCTTGTTAGTTGCAAACAAATCACATTTATTGAAATTGACGTTTCGGATGTGTAAAACTGCCTATCCGCATTTATTTATTTATTTATATTTGTTGCAGTTGTTTTGCTTCAGATTTACTAAGCTTTTTTCTTGATATATATGCCTAATGTACAGAAAATACATACACACATGAGATTAACATTCCCACACAAGCACTGTACAACCCATGTCTGTATACATATTCAGTACAATTTAAACATATTCTGAAATATGTCACTATATACATTGTACCAATGTTGTTGATGAAACTCTTCCCTTTGATATATGTGGTCATATGGCTTTGTCTGACACATTTCAAACCTGGAGTTGCTTACTGAGAACAAGTGTAACAATTCTGGAACAGCTGCACCATAGAGTCACAATGTACTGGAGACCTTTCTAGCATTCAAGACCAATTTCAATCAATGAAATAATTAGGGGTTCACTGTGGCACAGTGGCTTGTCCCAGAACCACTCCACTTTCTTAGTACATCAGCCTCACTCTGTTGACCCCGTTAGTTGCTGTTATAATTTGTCTTCTACATTCATCTTCCACAGTTATTGGATAATACACTACAGAGCTCAACATATCCTCTTACTTTCACTTCCATTGTCCTCTGGTGCTATAGGTAAGGTGGCCTCTTCAGTGAGTTTGGGTTCAGTTGAATAACTATCCACAGTCTCCAAGTCTTCCACCTGGAGATTTTCTTCTGGGCTCGGAGGTAGGATGCAGACTACATAGAAGAGAGGGGTTCTGAATTAGTTCTAAATACAACACAAGTACACAGCTCACACTCATGTACACCAGCATCACTGTATATTCTATAATATACAAAGCTATACTTAAATACAGTATAAAACACAGCTGTACACACACACTCATACAAACAAAATTATTTATACTCCACTCTGCATGCAAGTCCAGCTGTACATGTGTATTGCAATATGGGGAACTGTACACAACACCAATGTCGAACTGCCCCCACCTCCCAAGATACTGGGGGGATCTCCCAGTGGACCCAGGGTCTTAATTGGTTCCTTACCCCACCAGGCTAACTTTAGGTAGCTACCATCAAGGTTGTCATTTGTAGCACATGGTTGACTCTGGCCAGCATTGACTTAACGGGGAAGATTCACTAAGTGGCGATAAAGTGGAGATAACTTCTCCAGTTTATCACTTCTCCACTTCTTTTATTAGTAGTGCTATTCTATTGCCCTAATTAGATATGCACTGATGATGTCAATGCATTACTCCTGCAATTGAGAGCCAGTCGTACGACTTTCAGACGGCTCTGCAGCAGAGCCGCGATCGTGTTAATAAAAAAGAAAACTTTTATTGACATAGTCTTCTATGTGTGCTTGGTTTGCAAGCACACGTAGGAGACTGTTTTAGTGAATTTTTTTTTTTTTAACACGATCGCGGCTCTGCTGCAGAGCCGCCTGATGATCTAAGACTGGATTTCCCTTCAGTTAGCTACAACGCTGACTTCGGGGAAGGGGGAGGGAAAGGGCAACTTTAGGAGCAATTATCTCTCAAACCATAAAGGTTTGAGAGATGACACTGGGGGCAATTCATTTATTTTTAATAGAACTTTAATATAGGGATTAGTAATACTTAAGTATTACTATCCCTTTAAAGTTGATCGTATACAGGGTATGGAGGAGAACACAGACAGTTTGGCTAACTTTAAAATATCGAAATAAGATGGTCACTCGTATATGTGTGATCTATAGACCCCTTGGACAAGAAGAGGAGTTAGTTATTTCCTCGACCAGCAGTTGATCTAAGATGGCAGTGAAAGGTGATGGTATCATTATGGGGGACTATAATCTGCCTGTGCACTTAAGGCAGGATGTACTAAGGGGATAGGATTGTCCCTTTAACAGCAAAAATGAAGGAAGCATAAAATTGACTGACTTGTTATTTTGCCCTTCTTATTAATGGGATTCCGCGTTTAGCAAGCTGCATTTTTGCATATTAATTTTATACTTTGACTGAGCATACAATCTCTAGTTAATGGCAATTTTTACAAACAATTATAGAATGATTGGGAAATTCTTGCTTGCATTATGCCATCCATACTGATACATCCGTTGATTTTCCTCATGCCAATATAAGGGTAGAATATCTTCTTTATGATAAAATGTAAAATATGATGGCTGACTTTTTTTAGTTTAGTAAATACTATCCATAATGCTAGATATACACAGCTGAACATACAAACTGAGATCTATATGTATATATAGATCTGTACACACTGTTCCATACTTATACCTTGTACTTTTCACCTTAATGTAGGTTGTAAAAGCTAGCAAGCAAGGTCTTCACCTCCATTTGCATATTTAGTATATTCTGTCTGGATCTGTTATTCCCCAGCTGTAGTACTACAAAATGTACTGGTGCTTTATCATAACCACACTCAAAATGCCATGAACTTATGTCATACAAACACAAAATGATCTCAAATAAATTGGCTAGTACAGGGGTATATAATTATTAAATAGAATGTCCAAATTAATGCATAAACTTATTTGACATAACAGCAATATGTAAACTGGTAAATAAATTTGCCACACTCATGACAAGGTATTTGGGTATTGAGATTGTATCGGTTACTTCACAACTTCTCAATAGGAGTGTGGTCATTAATAGGGATGGGTGAAAATTTTTGCCTCAAACTGAAATCGCCGAATAATGCTTGGCGAATAATTTCCTGCAACAAGTTTTTCTGCTTTTTCCTGCCATTTCCGCTCATTGAAATCAATGGGAAGAAAAGTATTTCTCCACCACACGAAAGTTTTCTACAGCCATATAAAAGGCTGTCAGCCTCTCACAGCAGCCATTCTTTGTTTGTGAGAGGAGAGCGCAGCATGTTTTTGGCTAGAGGAGAGGCAAATAAAGGGTAATTGAAGCTTAGTTGAGGGAGTCATTTAGGTAGGACATTTGTTCTCTGTAGAAGGGGATTCTGAGGGCACAAGGGGGGATAAGACCCCCAAATACTCCAAAATTCCATGTGACTGACTGGCAAGACACAGGCAGCTAGGGACCTATTTGCTTGCTGATCTTGTCTTTGTGCTGGGTGGGGAAGTCTGGGTAAAGAAGTTTTTGATTTGTTTTCAGTTATTTTTTTTGAGACAGACTGTGATAAGACAACAGGGTTATTTTTATAAATAAAAATAAATATATAAAAAAATAAATGGCTAAATATCTTAGGTCACAGTGACAGACAGCTGACTGGGCTTAGGCAAGGCATCATACAGCTCCATCAGTTGTGTTGTGTACCATACAGTGAAAAAACACAGTGTAGTTGCATAATGTCCAGCAAAACACAAGGGGAAGGGGGAGGGGTGGAGCAGTGCAGGGACGTGACAGTAAAGTAGAAGTTCAAAAACTGACTGCAGCAATGGTTGCTGCAGAGTGTGCAATCAATGATGATGATCCCTCTACTCCAAGGGAGGATGCAGTTTGTCAAGGTCCCAGCAAAACTAGTTCCAGCACCCCCAGTGCCAGTAGAAATATAGAACCATATAATAAGAACACTGAAGACGGCAACAAGTCGCATTCAAGTGTTGATGATGCTGGCAATAGCATAATAGAGGAAGGTGTAGCAGCTGAACCACCTGCTGCATCAGACAGTGAGACAGCCAAGCACCAAAACACCTGTCCTCAAAGTAGTAGCGAATTTTGTTACAGTAAAAGTAAAAATACATTGTCTGAGACCTCTGAATGCTTAGAGGAATATCAGGTTAGTGGTGGGCAAGAACTGTCAGGTGATGCTGATGCTGCTGAGGATGACCTAATGATGACTGATGATGATGCAGATGTAGAATATATCCCTCCAGCATCCTTCTCTTGTTCAGATACAGATGAAGTTGAGAGTGAGTGTGATGACAGGGCTATAAGGTTAGCAGAAAGTCAAAGGCTGTATCTTCTACCACTTTAAGGAGCACTGTGTCTGTCTATAAAGCAGTGGTTCTCAATCTTTTTTGTTCGGGGCACCCCTAACACACAATCTAGAACATTCGAGGCACACCTAACATATTTAATGTACTTTATCAAGGGCATAAGAAGGGTACAATACATAAATATACAGTTATTATTAGGTCTTATCTTAATAACAAAACTAAACATATTGTGCATAACAATTTCTATTAATCTTTATTTAAAAGTCCATTTTTGCTAGTCTTCATAGAAAACATTGGGCACCCTAAGCTGATGTTTGTGGCACACCAAAGTGCCACGGACCCTGGTTGAGAATCATTGCTATAAAGTGTTTGAGAAAGCCATTGGAAAGTCTGACCCTGGACAAGTACAGATGTCAAAAAGCACACAGTCACCCTCAGCATCATCGCCTCTTCAAAGTCCAAGTCCCACCCAGCCACACATACCTGTTTTGAATACCCAGCAACAGCAACACAGGTTAATATCCACCGTGTTAGATATGACGAGTACCTCTGGTGCTGCTGCTGTAAGTGCTGCACCTTTGACACCTAGCAGCAGTGGCAGTAGAATTACATCAACATCCAGCTCCAGTAGTAGTAGTAGCAGAAATCACACATAACAGACAAAGCCAGGACAAATATATTAACAGCAGCACAGATGAGGAGATGGAGGAGGGATGTGAAGAAGGGTTGACACCATCTACCCCACTTGGAACCACTACTATAAGTGACAAGTAATGTGTGTCACTAATCTGTGAAGGAGGATAGAGATTTGATGCAAAAATGATAATAGTAAAAACTATATACATGCACAAATCATAACCATACCAGCCAGTCCCCTACTACCACCAGTACAATACACATCTGCCACATTGTAGGATGTATTTTTTTTTAATCTCTTGACATCATCATGAATATGTGCCGGTGTAATTTACAAAGGAAGTTAGTGTTGTGGGTAAAGGACAAATTCATTCTAACACATTTTTCATGTCATATGTTGCTGTAGGACTCACAACTTTGACTTCAGCCACTTATTTCTAAACTTCAGCCCTCAGAAAAAGTAATATTACAGTGGGAAATGTAGTAATTGTAGGAAATATAGGCAAAAAATGTGTTAACATAGGTGGAAAATTTGTTAAAATAGGCAAAAAGGAGGACATTTTTGCATAGGCGGAAAGACGACTTTTTCGTGGGAAAAGAGAAAAATCGGCACGTTTTCGCAAAAAGTCATGCAGGATATTTCTCACACTTTTCGCCCACCCCTAGTCATTAAGTCTATTAAATTGGAGACACTTTTCAAACTTTTGTACTCTGTGTAGCTGCTTACTCTGTCTAATCAGGAATCTGACCATGTGAACTGATCCTGATAGCACTAATAATTGTAATAGAGATAGTGGCATGTAAATACTCCCTAGCATTTTCATTGTATTTGATTCTATTTGAAATATACGTCTCTACAGAAAAAAATAATTGCAGATTATCAGCTTATTACTGCACAAGGTCTTCAGTTCTCTAGAATTATGTAATTGGATGATTTTTCTATAGGAAGCATACTCATGGAAAATATCAATGGTTTTATCTTCAAATATCCTCATACTGAGGTTCTCAATACACTTTCCAAAAGGACTCAACCCAAGACAGTGCAGGATCTCAGAGTATCCTCAACTTTGCACAGGTGTCAAACATTGAATGAGTCAATTTGATTGCATCAATTGTGAAAAATTAAGTATATCCATAAGAATGTCATTTTTTGGCCCATTTGAAATTCAGTTTACGAACCATGCCACAACAATAACAGGACATATTAACAGAAAATCAGTTGATTGATGTTTCATAGGTAATGGAATTAGCACTAGGAAGGAATCAAATGGCTATATGATAATTTAAATAAGTGTTTATGTATATATAAGTGTTTTATATATCTCAAATATATTGTTATTAAACACGTACATAAGAGCTCAGTGCTGATAATTATGACAGTTGGCTTCAAAGCAGATAGGATGTTGACCCAGGGAAATATCTGACTGCCATTTTTACCCACTTGAGGCTTAATGGGAAATGGCTTTAATTTTTTTTTTTTTTTGCTTTCCTCTGGATCAACAGGGTGAACTTGATGGATGATTGTCTTTTTTTCAGCCTCATCAAATATGTTACTATGTATACACACACACACACACACACACACACACACACACACACACACACACACACACACACTCTCTCTCTCTCTCTCAAATGCATACTGGCACTCTTACACATGTACACACACACACACACACACACACACACACACACACACACACACACACACACACACACACACACACACAAATATACACGTGTGACATGCATGCACATTGTTACAGTCATTTACAGATAAATATGATAACAGTCAGACAAGGATATAGCAACACTGTGATGACATACACAGTTCAGCATTTACGTTTTATTTAGAGATTTGCACTTAAGACATATCACTGCTAAGAAAAACAACTTACAGACAGTCTGTCAGCTGACTACCTAGTAAGGGTTAAAGGGACCTTAAATAATGTTCCTCAGGAATAACAATGAGCTATATTAACCCTCTGAGTGTCAGAGAGAGGTATGCAATGCTTTGCGTTGAGTTGGGTACCTCTTTGGCACTCAAAGGGGTAAGTAAAACTCTTCATAGTTTGCAAGTCTCTTTAAATATTGAAGCAAATGGACTGCAGTTCAGAACAGAATAGGCATTATCGGACAGGCTAGCAACAGGAGACTAACTCTCATCATCTCCAGCCAGCTGCATGTTGGAGATGTGAGTTTTAGTCCCCAGTAGCTGTAGATAAAGATTCCCTTCCTCTGCTCTAGAAGAATATACAACGATCTGCACTTATGTCTAAAAAGAAAGAGGAAAGGATGGTCTGTATATGTGTGGATAGAGGACACAATGGTCTAAAATGCATTTAAGATGTCAGGGGGGAGATCTGTACAATGAAAGCAGAAGCACAGGAGATGATCTGCTGATCTCTCTAGAAGAGCAGGATATAGTCTACAGTTATTTCTAGAAAAACAGACAATGCAAAGCTAATAGCAGGAGAGGGCAAACCTAGCAGGAATTGTTCAAGCTAATAAAACCTTTCGAGCATAATAAGGGTTATGCGATATTCTGCTGATCTCTGCTTGGTATGGAGTAATGTATAATCCCAAATAATGAATTTAAAGGGATAGTAATACTTAAAATGTTAAAAAAAATATGTTGTAGGGATTATCCCCCTGAGTAAAACAAGGGTACTCCCACTGCTGAAAGGAGTTTCATTCAAAAGTTATTAATTTTCAAAGTTGACTTTTTTAGGTGCAATATCACGGTGGCCTGAAATTGTATAGTGGCGCTATTGCTACACTATCCTATGGAGATTTATGGTCCTGGGACCAGAGCTGTCCATAGGCTCGTGTAGCAACAGCGCCACTGTACAATTTCAGGCCACTGTGATATTGCACCTAAAAAATTCATCTTTGAAAATTAATAACTTTTGAAGTAAACACCTTTCAGCAGTGGGAGTACCCTTGTTTTACTCAGGGGAATAAACCCTACAACATATTTTTTTACATTTTAAGTATTACTATCCCTTTAACCCTTCACTGCCTGTGGAAGTACCATTTGAAGATGGCTTTTAGAAAGTACTTTTACAGAAGTACAATAATATATGCTCCCAGACACCGATTGCCTGTTCCTGCTATTGGTTTTCTACTCATGCTCCATAAGGACAACATGCTCAGGGCTGAGAAATCTCATGAAATTGGTCTTTAAATACTGTTCTGCAATTTTTCTTCTAAAAATGACAGAAATCACCAAAAACGTCTGTCACTGGAAAACATTGTTAAAGGAGATGGGTGTCACTTCTTTGTCTTGAAATTGTAAAATGGGTACAAAAATAGTACAGCAAATGAATCAGTTCAAAAAACACATTGTATCCAATAGGATATGGATAGATGTCATCAGGTTTTATTCAAGTTCAAGGCATTCTGGGAGTCTTGTGAAATAATCAGTGCCTTTGTTTGCTGATCCATGGGTGATGTGAGCTTTCACTGAAAAAATCCATCAACTTTCTACTTTTACAAAGTTAACATTAAATAGTGTGTGTGTGTGCTGATTTAATGTGATTAGAAGTACAAATGGGCATGGATCAGGAGGAATGAAGATATAATTTTAACCATAAACCACCTCAAGTATTTCTGGGAGAAGTATGTATTGTATCTAGAATGGAACAAGTGCTTCTTCAGCCCTGTGCCTCATTCACCAGTCCACAGACATTACATTCAGAGGTACAGGGTATTCTGGTTAACTACTGGCAGTTCTCTAGGCTCTAAGGATCCTTAGTTGAGGCTCTGTCTGAGCGGATGCATGGGAGGAGGGGACTCCAGTGTCTTCTTTTTCCATTTGTTTCAGGGGTTTCTTTTAAACCCCACTCCCCTCTGAAACAAAGGAGAAGAGAAAACAATTAATACAGAATTCTCTGCCTTGGTCCCCTCCAGCCCTGCTTTATAAACACTTAATGTGACACAGAGAGGACTCTCAGTCAGGGCTACAACTGGGCAAACCAGGCAACCTCTCAGAATTAATTATGAAGAAAAAACAGCTTATTACAATGCAGACTTTGGAACCAGCAGAAGGTTCATTTATATAAGTGGATATACCCCCTATTATGTGCTTTACAGTCCAAATATGCTATTTTTTTTTTAGTAAGGCAAATTTGTTTTATAGAATATTTAGACACTAGGGCACTATTTGTTTTCAGAAATCTTGTTAACCGTATGAGTGTCAGAGGGGATGCAATGCACTGTTGACCAAAAAGACACCTCTTAAATTAGCATACTTATGAAATATTAAGGATTTGGCCTATAGACTATAAATGTTACAACATTTTATAATAAAATTCAGTGCAATAGGTTACTTCAAATTATCCTTATTTATATACAGTTTTGCTTCAAAAAGCTGTGAGATGCTCCTTGACAGAAAAAGCTGGCCATATGTATAAAGACAAAACTGGAGAAATTTTAGGCAAAGTAAGATTAAATACTTAAAGCAGGAACATCCAAACTGACACCCTGGGGCCATTGGTGGGCCTTGGACATGATCAGTCCATCCCTCCATGCAATTTCAACCAAACATGGTTTGCTTCAAAACACAATGGCCCATATTTATGCAGTAAAGCAACAAATAAAAATCCCAAGATTTTCTTTTATAAATATGGGACAATATCCTGGGCTGATACTTAGCGATAAGGCAGACATTTAATTCTCAGTATGTTAGTTCATGTAGCAAAACCTATGCAGCTTCTTAGCCTAGCTAGGGATTTAATTTATATATATATAAAATTTGAAGTGGTTTCTGATTTGCTTTCCAACCCTCTCTGGGGTGGGATGGGGTCAGAGGCTGGCTGCACACAGCCAGTTAGGGTTAGCAGTTTTCATAGGAGTGGGAGGGGGTGCAGTGAGAGTCACAGCTGCAGCGGTCCACAGGGTTGTAGACATGCACGGTGTGTCCAATTGCAAGGCAACGCTGTGCGCCATTCACTAGTAGTCCATATTAGCGCTCACTTTTTTTATACCCTTTGAGTGCCAGGGAGGTATCCAACACATTGCGTTGGATACCTTTCTGTCATACAAAGGGTTAACAGTATTTGACCCTCAGTTTATATTCTTTTCTCTGGCCCTTGTGGAAAAATGTTTGGACACCCAAATGCTAGAGAATCCATAGCGTTACCCTTTCTACTTGAATCAAATGGGGTTTTTAATTTGTTACATGTTGTTCAGCTTTTGTGTGTGTGTTTTTTTTTTTTTTGTCTCCGGATTCATCCACTTTTGTCTTTATACATATGACTCATTATCTCTTATGTCATCTATCAGTACATATCAAGTAATGAGAAAGATTTCTAGTCAGATAATATAACTCTCCATATCAATCCTGTTTTTTCTACATAGAATAGAGCACTAGAGCCATAACCCCACTGACCCGTGCAGAGCCAGCGTTCCCTTTTATCTCTTGAACTAGTTGAACAGCCTGTGTACACAGGCCACAGTGCCAACCAGCAACGGCCACAGTGCAGTCATGCACAATAGAGACTGCCCGCTCTGCTGCTGATACGGAGCAGGGCGCTCCAAATTCAGGCCGTAGTCATCTCTGCACACAGCCTGGATTCGGTGCGCCCCACTCCGTATCAGCTGTGGCGCGGGCAGTCTGTAGTGCGCATGACTGCAGTGCATGCAGCCGTCTCTACTGCGCATGACGGCTTCTGACAAACACTCATTTAGCAAATTATTATATAGGATATTTAGCAAGGAGTAATAGAGGTCTCTGTTATCCAAGGGGTTAATCTAGGAGTGGGAAACCTGTCCAGCAGCAGCTGGAATACTGCAGGTTGCCCACCTTTGCTCCCATTTTGTTTTTTTGTCCCCTGCCTCTGCTGCATAAGCTATTTAGCCATACTGCACAAAACAAAACAGGAGTTTGAGTGGCTTTTTTCCATAATTACTACAAAATGCACTTATGGAATCTGGACAGTGAAAAGTAGTTTAGTATTTAGAGGGCTTAACCCAACGAGACTGATGAATAAACACCTCATGAACTTTAGCCTTCTAAATGGTAGAGAGGTCTCCAAAGTATTGCAGAGCTTTCTAGCATTTTAAGGATTAAACGCCCAATTTAAATCAATGGTAACGTGGGTCATTTTTACTTGTCCACTATGGTACAACTGGTTTGCGACAGAATTTCCAAAATTTGCTGGAAGCGTGTGCAATGCATTTCTCTGCAATATGTTTCACATGCCTTTGGAACTTTGCAGGCCAGTTTAGTTAACCCTTCTACTGTTTCAAGGACAAAAAGAAAACAATGTGTTTTGGTGCAATGAATCGATTAACTAGCCAAGTACATTGTTCTACAGGAGGTTCAACGATACATAGATGGTTGGATAGCAGGAAAGATCTAAAAAAACCCTGATCCTCCAAAATGAATTCGGAATTCTTGGTATTACCCACAAGATCCTTCTTAACAACCCTTATCTCATATATACTTGAGATAATAAAGTAGGCCTTAATGACCCATACCTCATTTATAGGAGATACTTTAAATGGCTCTGGTGTGCTCCTGTTCACATTGGGGCCAATGGAACTTGGCTGCCACTAAGAGTTCAGGGTCCCAGCTAACCACTGGGAGCCACTGGGAGCGCTTGCTATTGGCTTAAATACCAAATGGAAACAGTATTGCAATCATGTTGACACGGTAATCAGGCAAATAAGGACAGACACAAAGATAAAATATAACCACCTTTATTTATTACAACAACAATAATGGTGAAGCCCACACACAACCCCAGACATATGTGAATAGGACCCAAGGTCCTTCCGGAGCTGCACACTGTGCTGTGCACTGCACTACCCAAGATCTCGAGACTAGGGTAGCGGCTCAAGTGGGACAACAAAAGAATGGTAGAATATGTGTAAGTGACCACTTGGTCTGCGAACGGAGGCAACAGAGAGTGAGAGCAGACCAGAGCCAGAAGGCACCGAGACTACAGGCCAGGCAAGCAGATAGTGTAGGGAGAGAGTAGGCAACCAGAGTCACAGGTCAGACAAGCTGGGGACTATATGGAGCGAGAGTAACCAAGCCACTGGTCAGGCAACTGGAGACTATGCTGAGCGAGTAGGAGCCAGTGCCACTGGTCAGGCAAACTGAGGACTACAAGGAGCAAAAGTAATCAGGCCCTCAGGAAAGGCAACCCTAGGCTACACTGAGAGGTTAGTAGCCAGGGCCACTGGTCAGGCAAACCGAGGACTATAAGGAGCAAAAGTAATCAGGCCCTCAGGAAAGGCAACCTGAGGCTACACTGAGTGGTTAATAGCCAGGATCACTGGTCAGGCAAGTCTGGGTTATAGACAGAGCAAGTAGTCTGCCAGAGCCACAGGTCAGAACTGATGGGGGTAAGTCAGACAAGCTGGGGTCATACACAGCGAATACTCAGACAGGCGCGGATGACAAAAGAGCAAGCAGAAGCTATCAGAAACACCACGTAAGGGCAATGACTCCTAGCCCCAAGGAGGATTATAAAGGAGCAGAAGGAGGCGGGACCCAATTAGGTCACCCAGAATAGGCCCATAAACAGGCGTCCGAGCCAGTGCCTGTAACAGACATAGCAATGCAGGGGTGGCCGCAAGGATGCACACCACAGAGGAAGGAAGCACAAGCTAACTAGGCCTAAAAGGTAGACTGTGATAAAAACATAACAACATTTACAAATAAATAAATACTTAATAGATCAGGGAATTTATCTCTGCCCTGACCAGATGCCACATTATCCAGATCCCTTCTGCCACCATCCAATTGCACGGGGCAGTGATGATGTCTGGAGGAAAGCATGGTAATTTATCAGAGCAACAATGAGGGCACTAATAATTTCTCTAAATTCTTCTGTGCAAGGTGGGGGGAGCTATGAACACCCTCATTTCCCTAAACGCTGATGTGTGAGGTGGGGGGAACAAAAAACACCCATTGAAATATAAATAAAAGCAATTGAGCCAGGGCAGTCAGTAGCATAATGGTAATTCATACTCTGCATCTGTTTCAGTTTTCCCTCTCAGGGCAAATAAAGTATTCTCAGGCAGATATTAATTTGCATGGTTTTTAAAGATTTCTATACTTCAGAGTAATTTTTTATTTTTGTTTCTATTGCTTATGTAGACTTTATTGAAGCCAGTCTTGGGGTGGAAATGCAAATGACCATTCTCTGAAGCATTAATATTTTGTACTTTTCATAATGAATACCCTTGAGTATGTTTTGTGTTTTTGGGTTGCCATTTATGTTTCAATATTGGCACATAAATCACTGAAAATTTCCAGTTTGGAAACTGCTAGACAGACTTTCTTATCTGGGCATCATAACTTCCAAACACATGGAAAACCTGAGAGAAGTAGGTAAAAATATATCTGCAGTCATTTTCTACAACTGCTCTAGTTGCATGGAAATAACCATGGACAGAATCATGACAAAAGTGAAAATGTCCCTGGTCATGAATATGTGAAATAACCCTTGTTCTTCAGGGGTTAAGAACACCAATCACAATGTAAGTCTGCAGGACTTGTCTTGATTAACAAGAAGAACAGATAGTAAAACAGAAAGATGAATAGAGACAATGAGTGGCCAGTTGTTCTCCGTGAAAAGAGCTGAACATTTATCAAGGACTTACATTAGTGAACTTATTTATTTTTATGATCACAATACCTATGTAACTACACCTGTACTCTTGAGCACAGATACACATGCACACACTCAAGCACACTGTATTACACAAGTGCACACACACACACACACACACACACACACACACACTGTATTATACACACACACACATACATATACATAAGCACACGTGTACACACATGCACACATTGTATCATAAACCCCATTGAATCCATTACCAATATCGTCTTAAATGGATAAAAAAACAATTCCTTCATATCCCAAAATAGTATCTGGATCTCTCCCTGGGTGCAAATTACACACATCTATATACACCTACATTTAACAATGGGGGCAGATGGGCATTAACTTAGAAGTAATAATTACATAACTCCCGAAGATGCAAAGGCATCTCTCAAATAAGTCAATATTTAACTCAGGTGTGTATCTCTGCATTTGCACATACAAAAACATCACTGGTTCACACAAACCACAGGATATGCACCCAGTCATAGACATGTTCCTGGGTGTTACACCTAATATTGCACCTGTGAACAAGGGTTGGGACTGGTAACTTACTTTCTTCCACTGGGCAGATGGTGATGATCTGTGAGTCCTGCTGGAAACATAACAACCAGTCAGATATTTCATTGATACAGCTTGAGAATTGATACACACATATACACCCTGAGATAAATGTAGCTATCTGCATCTGATCAAGAAATTTGTACAAACGTCAGAATGGTTAGACTTGAGACCATTAAATAAACCTGACAAATGTGGAAAGAGGGTATTATTAATTAAAGCACTAAGGCACGCTCACCTAAGGCAGACCTCACATTTAAACAGGCACACAGGACATACGCATATTCCAGGGCTGTGCGGAAATCAAATCACCATGCAATATGTATTTTTCTCATATGTCCCTGGTTAAAAATGAGGTATAGTCAGCCTATTATAAGGCTCTCTGCCCTAACCTTCCATAGGCATAATAATGAATCATATTCATAATGTCCTTTTCTATATTTTAAGAAGCAGCAAATGCCACATAATGATTTTTTCAATGAGGGTGATCAATAAGAAATGCAATAAAATGGGTGGAGGATTTGCACAGTAGGGGTTTGTAGCTCAATTTGTTTGTAGGACAATTTTTTTTATATCCGCTGAAAATGTTGGTATGTTTTTAGCGCTACAGTGTGGCAAGGTTTTCCCAGCATCTTATTATCTCATTATAAACAGATGTGATAAAATTGCATTGAAAACACGGTAAACTGCAATAGTTGTATGATTTTAATGCATTTTCAATGTGACACCATTGAAATGAATACTATAAATTAGTAGCCGTGACATCATACTGTCTGCAGAAGTTGTATCATGCTGCTTACCTCTACATTAATCACATTGCCCTTTGCCTCTGTGAAATGTCCCATAGGACAGTTTTCAAAATTTTCTTAAGCTTTGACAATTTCACCCATTTGAAACGAACCTCAGAGACACAGGTTATTACATTTATTTTAATAAACGATGACTTCCGTCCACCTTTTGAATTAGGAGGCATTCTACTATGATGAGTCTGCATCAAGTACATTTCCTACAGAAACAGCTGGCTCTTAAGTGTTTAACAAAAACACGTACTGAGGTAGGAGTCTTTTATGCAACTCACAGATGAATCTATGTATATGCATTTATGTGTAGTATCTCCAGTTGCCTGTACTTGCTGTGTGCCATCTTGGATTTATATTCATTTTTTTACCTACATACAGCCTGTATCAGTTTGAAGGAGATACACCATACAGAGAGAGTTCTGATCAAGAATGTTCTCAGTAATATGTCCCTGTTCGGTTATAGACTACACCAGAGGTCAAGTACAACAAAGGTAATTGATATATACAACACATGTTTGAGGTAAAATCGATGAGCAAATACTACTACTGAATGAAATGTAAAGCCACTTATTTCAAGGGTATGGTTCCCCTTTATTAATGCATTATTATATTGTAAGGGGAAGATCATAATGTTTCATGTCAGTGATTCTCAGACTAGGGGCCATGTGAGGGATGTTGCTTCTAGATGGTGTGGGGTTTTGCTTCAGACCCAAACTTCAGCTTAGCTAAGCAACAGAACAATATCCATACTGATGAAGAGAGATCATGGCCTGAAGTTTGGGAACGGGTGCTTCAGTGTGAACGACAGTCTGCCATGTTTGTGTTCATTGTATGCAAAATTGTGGACTGCAGTCCATAATATATATACACTTTTTAGAAATGTATGCAGTAAAGAAAAAATATGATTAATTGATTACTACAAAATATAAATAAAATGCAAAATAATTCTATGAATATGCAAAAGGGGGCATGATGTCAAAAAGTTTAGGAACCACTCTTCTATGTGGACAAGTCCTATGTCTAGAATGCAAAAGTGTAGTATCAGTTGTATGGTTCCCTCTAGTGGTGCAACACAAAACTGCAATAAGAGTCATAACATTTCAACAAAGAACATTTCAACTAAAGAAAATGACTGTTAAAGTTTCTGCAGTAGCTCTGTATATAGCGCTGCTGACATTGCTGTACACACTACCAATAGGACCATACACAACAAAGACCTTAAGAGGTTATTGGCCTACAAACTACTTCAGAGGGCCAAAGGACACTTTTAATAATTCAATATTTTTTACTCTCATGTAACATAGTTGATAAAGCTGAAAAAAGAAAATGTTCAGTCCGTGTAATATCACCTCTTGTTCTAGAGGACAAAAACCCATTGAAACCATTTCCAATTAAGCCCAAGTGGGTAAAAAAAATTCCTTCTCCCCTCATCATATCCCCGTAGCACAACCTTCTCCCCTCATATTCTCCCCCCAGGGAGCCACCTTCTACCCTCATCATATCCCCATAGCACCACCATCCCCCCTCATCATATCTCCATAGCATAGGGTTGCAACCTTTTCTTCAACAAAAATACCGGCCATGGCATTCCCTCCATAGACTTAACATTGGACAGAAGCCAATTTTATACCGGCCTGCCGGTAAAATACCGGCTGGGTGGAAACCCTACCATAGCACCACCTTCTCCCCTCATCATATCCTCATACCACCACCTTCTCCCCTCATCATATCCCCATAGCACCACCTTCTCCATTCATAATCTGACTCAATAGCACCACCTTCTCTCCTCATAATATCCCCCCCATAGCACCACCTGCTCCCCTTATGATATCCCCATAGCACCACCGTCTCTCCTCACCATATCCCCATAGCACCACCTTCTCCCCTCACCATATCCGCATAGCGCCACCTTCTCCCCTCACCATCTTTTCCCTTCATAACACCAAATTTTCCCTTCATTATTTCACCAAATAGCACGATCACCGAATTAAAAATAGATGAAGGCTTATATTTCAAAGAAGATTGTGGCGTCCTCCATATGAATTTTTATTTCTCCCCTATGTAGGTTTGCTACAGAATAGCTCCTGTTTTTTGTGGATAAGGCCCTTAATTTAATGGTACAAATTAGCATTAAAATATATATCCTATTGATACTATATAACCCAGACTATTACCATCTTTGGCTTGAAGGGTTTGATTGTAAGGGTCCATGGGCTATTTAACTGAACCCCATCTGCCAATCACTGCCATGCATGTCCAACCCATTTGAGTACATGTCCATTTGAGTACAAATTATAGTATTTAAATATCTTTTTTTTTATACAGGAAACTAGGACAAAACAAAAAATAAAGAAGCATTTTAAGATTTGTTGCCTAGATAAATTAAACCCTTTAAGTTTTCTGTACAAAATCATATATCAGCTAAATGTACCCACTGGATATTAGAGGCATATGTCCCCTATGTCCCCAAGCACCCCTGCATAATAATGCAATCATGTATGCAGTGTTTTAAATGTGTACATACACATTCTTAGCTTGCCTTATTAGCTTGGTCAACGAGGGACTACAGGAGGCTGCCTGGCTTCCATTCTCTGCTTGTGTTAGGGCTGTCAGCATGCTGGTTTCACTCTCACCCACATCTCAGGCATGCAGCAGTTCCTTCAGATGTATGTGGCTGATCCCCTGGCTGCAATCATTCATTAATATTTCCAGCCCAGCCAGTAAGAAAGCTGCTTGTGATTGACTCGCAGATTCATGTGGCTGGGCTGACCTTCAGCATTGCCACAACTCCATCCCCAGGGTCCTACCTGCTAATCAACTGCCAAGTCTGCACCACCTACCTCCAATTACCTTACTCATATACTATCCACACACTGCTATCTCCTGCTATTTACCTCCTTCAATTAATTATTTATCAAAAGGGCTGCTGCCCTGGCTGTATTATCTATAGTTCCTTTCACATGTGACGTGTGGGGGGCTATTGAATGGACATTGCAGGGTTTACAACTGAGGCCAGAACCAATCATGCCAGTGATCCAGTCTGACTTTTAGGAGCCACTTTGGTTCCTGGCAGTCAGCAGTGTGTCCAGCCACATTATTTACTGCAGTGAGCCACAGGTGGCCTGTGAGTTTTGGATTGAACACCCCTGCTTTTGACTAAATGGACAAGGTGGGAACTAAATAAATAAAATCGGATAATGTATAACGTTGTCTTACCCACTAACTCCAATACAACAACAGAGGAATTAGAACCAATACCATTTATTGAGTTGTATAAGGCACAATATCTACATGGTATACATTTTGACTTTAATTGATAGTATTCTTTTTAATCACAATTCCAAGGATGTGTAATTGTTATATCTGGTAGATATTGTCATCATTACATTGGTTCTGGTTTCTTGGCAATATTGAAGTGGATCTGCGTGATTTTTTTGTGGATTCTGACTAATACATCTAGGGCATTTTAGTTTAATCTAGACTACCTTTTACCAAAATAAATTTTATATTGCCATTTTTCACTGTCTCCATTTATATATATATATTTTTCTATTTATCAGACTCCCTTGTTGTTCATCCATTTATATACAAAAAGACTCCTATTCTTATCAATGATTAGAGTTTCACGTCTCATATCATATATATACGTTTATATACATATATATATATATATATATATATATATATATATATATATACGGGCCTTTTCTATTTATCGTAACCTCTGCTCGGTTTGTTTGTTATTTTATCATAACTGGAATTGTATGGTTTGATCAAGTCATTATATTGACTATTTCCACTCCATTTGTGCACCTTAAAGTACAGGAATTTTAGCAATAGGAAATGTGTAGCTCACCTTTGAACAGAGTAAGCTCTGGACCATACAGTAAAGCTTGTCCACTCTAACAATTTTTAACTCTACGCCCCCAATTGCTTTGCTGATCTTACATTGCAAATGACAATCAACTAAATAACAAGCGACCTCATGAATGGTATCAATGGCAACATCACAAATATTAGTAACAACACAAATGATCTCATTAGCAACACTGAGATATGTACTACATGAAATATATTTTTTATAAACTGCAGTGTCAGTGCAGTGTATGATGTGGTCTCTGAATGTAACAAATTTAAAGGAACACTAATGCCTAAATTGGTCTGGAGTTATACACACTTAAATACATTGTACTATATGTTAGCCTTGGTCAAATTCTCTATTTTCTAAGGCCTAAAATCTAGTCTTACAAATGTTCTTTGGGGTCTCCCATTCCTGCCTTATCCAGGGTTCAAGGGCTCAAATCACAATCAAAATATTGATAAGGTGTCTATGAATTGATTTTTCTGCATGGCCTTTAAATGGGCTGATATAAGATATCAACCCGACTAGTAGAATAGTGGGTTGTAATCTCAATATATCAGAATTATAGCTGCACAAACAATTAACCAAGTGGTATCTATATAGAACAATCTACACGTGCACAAAAAATGCAGGATTAGATTTAGTTATCTAACAAGAAACAACTACATTTTACAAATGCTAGCTGGAAGAACAAGATCTTTATAACTAAATAACCCAGTTTCATTTTTAGATATTAGTGCCGCTTTAATGAGTGAGAGATGGAATTTTGAACACCTCATAGGCCAAATACTTCAGTCATTAGGAGATGCCAGTCTACCATGGACCAAATAACCCTATCTATAGTAACATGCTCTCTACTGAACATGTGCCTATTACATTATTGCCATAAATTCTCAAAAAAAATAAAACACTTAAAGGGATAATAATGTAGCGCTATATTTCTTTACATACATATTTATAGTTTAAACACCCCTACTGTCCTCCTCCCCTTAGATCTGCAAAGTGGTAGTGGGACCGGACAGATGTAGTGAGGGGCAGTCTTAACTTAAGAAGTATAAAGAAAACCCTGCCCCCCTTGACGAAGGAGGCCAGAATTTTCCTTTTGATTACTGAAGATTGTCCCTCGCCAATCTCCATCCAGACCAGCATGAGAGAATCAGTGACGCTACTTTACTAGCTTTAAAAAACAAATACAAAATCCCCCAAAACAAAACACAGTACTCATCTTGACCAATCACTCTGAAAATTTTGGTGAGTGTGTGTGTCTGTGTGTGGCATTGTATACAATGTGCCATTCATAGGATGTATGGAAATGTGCATACCTGCTTCGTTACCATGGCTGGTTGAGGAATGACCTTCTCCAGACCTTGAGTTATCCAGCTGAGAACTCTGTAGGAATAACAAATCACTTTTCACAAGTATGTCACATCATAACTATTGCCGCACTGCCCCTGCTCCCTTCCCACTACCCAGCCTCCTCCGATGATGGAGGCTTCTGTCTGTAAGCTGGAGCGATATCATTGGCAGAGATCGCAATCTAGTCAATGAGACCGCTCCAGCTTACAGACAGACAGACTTTGTCATCGGAGGAGGCTGGGTAATGAGAAGGGAGCAGCGGCAGAGCAGCAATGTGCAGCAACAGAAGTTTATGCGGAAGTAGGGTGCAGGGCACTCTATAAGCTAACATTTTAACCCAAATAGCGTTTTTTTTTTTTTTTTAATCAATAACGTTTTGAACAATATCTATACATACTCTACATAATAAGCCTAACTTTTGTTGGGGTGAGAGATCCCCTTTAATGAGCTATTGCCATATTCATATGGGCATGTTTATAAGTTAACATGGGACTTTTCCACATGCATTAAGCTTTGAAAGCTGCCTGTGCCGTCAGACTTCACAGTTCCAGCTTCACCAGCATGAGGTTGGTAAAGTTGTAATCTTCCTATAGATTTCTGTTTAGACATGGAAACGTTTGCTGTCTCTGCTGAGGAGATAGCATCTGTTCTCCTTTATCCCTTTCAGGTCAGTAGGAATGTGCATTGCACAACCCTATGGCAATGAAAAGGTTACAACATTAAAAGTAATTGTCACCATTCGAGAACTGGCATAGAAACTGTAACATTTATGCCATAATAGTTTTTTGTACATAAGAGCAGTAAATAAATAAAAAAGGCAGATGGTGAATGGTACAACAAGAGTTTTTTTTCACCCCATCATGCCCTCCGTGCCTCCTCTCTGGCCCAGGACAGTAGAATCCAGGGCTGGAGAAGCCCAAGTGTGACTTCTGGAATACAAACCACTGGGGGACATAAGGACACCTTCTGAAGTCTCCCCTGATATTGATCTCCCACTAGATAAGAGCTGTTCCCCCTGCTTCCATCTACCCTATCTATCACATAGGAGTAGGCAAAACCTGAGAAAGCCTCACAAGTCACTGGTGACATTTGTCTTCTGTATTGATCTCCCAGACAGAGCTTATTGGCTGGGAGATTAATACCTAGGGGAACCTCAGTAGGAGTCATGATGCACCCCAACAAAGTATGATTAGAAAAGAACAAAAAAGTGTTTTAGAGGGGTATCCAATGCATTGATTTGCAATGTGTTGTGTACCCATCTGGAAGTCACTTGGGTTTCTTCAGCCCTGTATTCCACATATTGGTTTGGGGGTGGGGGTTTGGGTACCAAGACGGCAGAGTGCAAGATGGGATGGGTGGTGTTTGTGTAAAAAAATTCTTCCTGTACCCTTTACCATATGCCCAATAATCTGCACAGAATTCTATAATGGTTTACTATGAAAATGACCAATGCACCACAACACCTCACCCTGCTGTACCTTCGCCTATTGAACATCCTGGTTCAATAGGTTAAGTTGCAAAGTGCCTTGTCAATCCTTTGTTTACCTGAATCAGCTCACTGGTGCATAGACTGCTGAGCAGCTGACTCTGACAGTACAGAATGGCATTCTCACTTTATTAATGAATGGATGGGAATGGCTTTTAATGCACATTCCTATGGCACTGAAATCATTAGGAAATTATGGAGTTTGTGGTGCTAAAATCTGAATGTATTCTTTTTTTTTTTTTTTTTTGCGAGATTTGAATTCTGGGATGGCAGAGCAGCGCTACCATCCCAGAATTCCATGACGTGCCAGGACAGTTACCGGTCCTTAAGTGCCAGGACCAGTGTGATGGTCCTGGCATGTCAAGGGTTCTTAAGGGGCTAAAAACTACAATTCCTATCATCCCCAGCAAGCCACACACCACATGACACACATATACACACACACACACAGCATGACACCCATATAGAGCATGATGCTTATACATTGAATGATCCACACCTCTTCACACGCATCACATAGCACACACTGGGTAACACACATATATACACAGAAGAACACTCACACATTGCAAAAAATGCACATCACACACATCACATAGCATACACACTGGGTAACACACATATATACACGGAAGAACACTCACACATTGCAAAATACACACATCACACACACACACACACACACACACACACACACACATAGCATTCACACTGGGTAACACACACACATTCACTGTACAACATCCACACATTACAATAACTACACATCACACTCATCAAAAGGCAGACAAATTGTGTAACACACATACATTGCAGTGCACAACATCCATACATTGCAAAAAAAAAAAAATACACATCAAATACAACACAGACTGTGCAACACACTTACATACACTGCACAATGCACATACTGCATAAAATACACATCACTCACACACATACACACACATATACACATACTCACACACTGCATTGAAAAACCCCCCACACACACTCTTTATCAAAGGAATTAGGAGTCATTTATCTGTGTAATAAACTGTGACTTACCCAGTGTCAGCACTGCAGCATTTTATATTACAAGAGAAGGAAACAGAAGTGTGTAGTTAGATATACTTCTCATAAGCTCCAAGCTATAGCTTATATTATTTATCTGATCTTATTATTATCACTCATATGATTGCACTAAGATATAGTGTATCTAAATTTTAACCCATTAAATGCCAAAGGGATGTGCAACACATGGCTGAGGGTTAATATCACTAGGATCCAGTAACTCCTTTCTTATATCTTTTTAGTTCCAAGCCATTTAAGTACATTACAGTAAGCATAAAATACTGTTGGGGCAGTATAAAATACATTGCTTTGTAATACTCTGCACATTCTTCTGGCACAGAATGGGTTAAAGGGGAACTATCACCTTCAAGATATTTTGTCTATAGGATGTACTTTTGTTTTTAAAAGCACCATACTTTATGAGATATAAGCTTTAAAGGGATAGTAATACTTCGTTTTAACTTTATTTTATTTTGTAGGTATTAAAAAAACATGAAGAACGATATAAGTCTTATCTCTTAAACCTTTATGGTTTATGAGATATTCACAAGCAAAGTTTCCCCCTCCCCTCCCCTTTTACCTACTGTAAACAGTCTCTTCTCAGAAGTGGAATCCAGTCCATAGACTGGACAGATAACAGAAGGGGACACTCTTATTCCTATGAAATCAATGAAATCCCTGCCCCCTTGACAAGCTTTTCAGGTTTTTCCCTTATCTTAATTGAAGATTGTCCCTCTCTGCAGTCTACCTGGGCACCTGCCTTCTGCTCTGACTGAGCAGTGTTACATCAGTAAAAGGGGTAGGAGGGGGATATTTTGTCATTGAATTACTCTGGAACTACAACTCTGACAGAATTTAAATAACACTCTCCAAAGTCCAAATACTATGATGATTAATTAGAGCTGTTTTTATTATGAAACATTACTATCCCTTTAAAGTTTCCCAGGGACATCATCAGTTCTTCCTATTGCAAAAGCTGTGTGGCACAGCTCTGCAGGACATCCCCTGTTCCTAAAATCTTCTCCATCCCAGAGCTCTTCCTGGGAGCGAGTATGTTCCAGCTTCCCCTCTTTGAGTGCCCATAGTATGTGCAATGTAATGATCAGCAGTGTGAGCACTCAAAGAGTTAATCTAGAGACCAAAAGTAAAAACACAGGCTGATTCAACTGAGAGACAATGCAGCTCTGTTCGAGCGTTATCATTAAGCATTGAAATGTCATGGAGTAAAAAGTGTCTCTGTCTGCTTCACCAATATGTATTTAGCCTCGATCATTAAGCATCACTCCTTCACATTGCAATGCTTAATAATGGAGGCAGGGGGCTTGTCTTCCTAAAGCACAATGAGGTGGCTGCCCTACCCCTTTTCTTATGTGTATTTCCTCCCCTGCCGGACTGAGGTGGTCAGTTCCTGGACAATGGAGGGTACTGGCCACTTCAGTCTGGCAGAAAAACCTGGGGGAGGTGGGCGGTGGGCTCTCACCTCCCCCAGGTAAAGGTGTTTGAGAGGACGGGGGGTTTCTTGCATAAAAAGGGTCCCTGTAAGGAAGTTGGAATTAATATCTTTTTCTTTTCCTCCCACCCACCCAGACGAAATGTCAAGACAACTCGCATAATCAGGCAGAGATCGCGGATATGTCATAAGATTCATACCCGGAGCAGTAGTTTATCAAAGGTCCATTAATATGGCTCTCCTGGACACTGTGTTGGTGCAACATGCCTGAAGGTTATGGTTAAGTCAGGACACTGGTTGTGCGGCTGGTGTGGCCTGAAGGAGAGACGTGTTTTCAAGTAACAACACCAAGGGCACAAAGTAGTGAGCTGCTGCTGAAGGTTGGACTAAGAATGTCTGGTAAAAGGCCTCCCCACCTAGGCAGCTGCCCTGGCTGGGGGCGCAGGTAATGCAGTTCCCACGCCAGGACACCATGGCCCAGGAGTGCCACATTATGAGGGTTGGTTCAAGGGTTTAAATAGGTCTTAATAAAGCGTGACCTCCATTTTCCCACAAATTTACAATGTTGTGTTGTTATTTATATTGTTTGTTAATAAGTAAATAGTAGGCAGGTTGTGTGTGTACGGTTGTTGTGTTACATTGGGTATTGGAGGTAAGGAAGGAAGGAGGGGGATATGACATGCACGCCTCAGTGATAACGCTTGAGCAGAACTGCAGTGTCTCTCAGTCATATCAGTCGTTTTTACTTTTGGTATCCCCCAATCCCCACAGCTTCTATGAAGAGCAAGAATGGGAAGGGGTTGAATTGTTCCATGTTTAATAAATGTATAAACTGGGTTATCAGCTTCTTTCAAAATGAACTGGCTAGCTATATTAATAAGTGAGTTAACTTTATCTTCATTAAACATTGCAATGTGATGGAGTGACGCTACTAGTGTCACTCCGTCACTTTGCGACGCTTAATGATAAAGGATAAATACATATTTGTGAAGCAGTGACTTATCACACTTTTTATCTTCATTAAACATTACAATGTGACGGAGTGATGCTAGTAGCGTCACTCCATCCCATTGGAAAGCTTAAACTGGATCTATCATCTTTATGCAACTGATTTGCAAGGCATACAAAACAGGAGAAGTAATAGGGGCAGTCTTGCTAGCAGTGACCGACAGAATCAGGGAGAGGTGACGCAGGAGTACTCAAACTATTTGGCCAAGATGGCCACTATCCCCCTACTCCTGCTCTCCAATATAAAAGGTATATTTAACAAAGATCTGGACACATTTAAAGTTTATAGGCATGTTTTAATGTTATCATGTAGGTTATCTGCTATTAGAAGTTTACTTGTCTCACAATATCAGTTCCACTTAAAATTAAATTGCAAAATGTCTCAAATCAATAAATATTTTTTCAGTGTCATTTGTCTCGTAAAAAGTGAGCTCACCAGATCTCTCTTTCCAGGGAGCTTTCAGTCAATCATGAAAGACAGTGATGTAGTGTAACACTATCCCTGCAGCACTGAGTGCTACATTTTTACAATGTATCATTATATCTATTTTTACATACCTGGCACACAAAAGTTTAAAAATATATGTGAACATGACAAAAAGTATAACTTAGCTTTACATATTATGTCCTTGGAGACTATGTAAAGTCAAAATAAAAGATTCAGTTTATTTTCCTCCTCTAATGTCTAATGCCACCTAGTGGTGATATTTCTCAATTACAGACAGTGTGGTTTAGAATCAGTGTAGGGCCCCGGTGCTAAAAATATTTTCACAGATGCATAACTAAAATCTATTGGGCCCAGGGGCAGATTTTGCTCCCTTGAATGTTGAGGGCCTGCACAATAGGGTGACCACATGTCCCGGATTGCCTGGGACAGTCCCGTATTTTAAATGTTTGTCCCAGGCAGCCCCCTTCTGGGACAGTACAATGTCCCGGAATGAAGACTCCTGAAGTCAGAGGGCTAAACACTATAAGAAGAACGGCCCATAGACTACTGTCTAGTGATGTCTCTGCTGGACTACAGAAAAATGGCTTCTGGACAGAGCTCTAAACGCTGGCTAGAGACAGAACTGAGCCTTGATACTTACATCAATCAGTACCTGCAGTGCAATTTTGTTGTAGTGTAATGCTAATCTAAGGTTCTGGGATTGATGTACATTTTCTTGTAGCCAACACAGGCACCACTTGGGCAGTTCTCCCTCCAGTGTTTATAAGTCTGTGTTGTGCTCTTCTCTCTGCAGTGTCCCTGAATGGCAGAATTGAAATGTGGTCACCCTACTGCACAACTGATTCTTCAATACCCCCTGGAGTTAAAGTGGAGCTTTCACCTTAATTCTAGTTTGCATGTTTGAACACTGCATAAAAAACTACCTATATGTCATGTTAGGTCCAGCAGAAGTACAGTTTAGGAGATATTCACACTAGTTTTGGAAAAGTGAAAATTTCCTGGTACTACACAAGGCTTCATTAGCATATGAAACGTAATCAAAGCCTTCATTAATAAAGAACACGTCACTGAAAAGGTTTCATTAGCGTATGCAATATCACTGAAAAGTTTAACATATGAAATGTCACCAGTACTGTAGGGCACGGCCATTAGCATAGATTAGCATACAGTAACAAGTACGATCATCTCCGTAACTGTACATTTGCTAGCCTTTTGGTTAACATGACATATAGGCAGTTTTTAATGCAGTTTTCAAATACATTTACATTTACATGTAATTGCTTAATGATCTAGCATACTCCTGAGCAACAAAAGTAAATATAGACCTAAATCCCTTCTGTATATCTTTCACGTCTCTGCATTCCATACACTCAGAGGTCATACAGTCAGTGGTTCTCAACCTGTGGGTCGGGACCCCTTAGGGGGTCGAATGACAATTTGCAAGGGGTCGCCTAAAGCCAAGGTTGAGAATCGCTGCACTAAGTACTAACAAGGCTTGGTGGAGGAATAAGTAGCCAGGAATACATCATTGTATGAACTAATCACCTGCACTGCATTGTGGCTTCTTAATTCCATTACATGTCCAATATGAGACAGCCATCATAGCATCACCAGGAATTCCAAAAAGCATCCCCAAAGTACCATGGATACAGATGAGTTTTTGAAATGCTGTTAACTGTACAGTATCTTTATACTCACAAGCTTCATTTTGTGACTCTATATACCCCATGTGCACCTATACAGTCAGTTTTCACTCTGTGTACCCTATGTGCACCTATACATTCATATTTCACTTTGTGCACCTACACACTTACATGTTTCACTCTGTGCATCTACAGTATATACTTTCTGTTCACCTTCACATATTTCACCCTGTGGATCCTATACATTCTCCTATACACACGGTTTGTACCTATACACTCACACCTTTAACCTTCTGTGCACCTATACACTGATTTCACTCTATGAACCTATACACTCTATATGTACTTATACATTCACATTTTTCACTAGGTACACTGTACATACTCTTTGTGTACCTATACACTCACTCCACATACCTATTCACTCTGTGCACCCATACATTTACATTTCACTCTATGAATCCCATACATTCTCTGTACACACACTGTAAATATACTCTGTGCACCTATACACTCACCTTTTCTACCCTGTGCACAGTATATACTCTTGGTGCACCTATACGCTCACCTGTCTCACTCTGTGCACCTTATACACTAGATGTGCACATATACACACTTGCATGTGTAAGTCCAATGCACTTGCAGTTCATGGTTCTGCTCTGTGCACCTATACACAGAAATGTGGAGCAATTCTGGAGCATAATAACTGCACAGTAGGTGAGAAATAAAATAATAGTAATTTTCTGAATTCTAAGTGGGGCTTTTAAACCCTTGAATGCCAGAGAGGTCTCCAGCTCATTGCTGTATAATGTGTTGGATACCTCTTTAGAACAAGGAATATTTATTGTCCCCTGTGGTGCAGATGGTTTGCTCCAGAATTGCTCCTTTTCTTTTGTGTTCATCTGTAGTTACATGTTTCACTCTTTGGACCATATACGTTTACATTTTCCACTCTGTGCACCCATACACTTAAGTTCCACTGTACATGTATTTACTTCCATGTTTTACCCCCTGCACCCTATATACTTATAATTTTTGCTCTGTGAATTGGTGGTGTGGCTGGTGGGCGGGGGCATTACCAAGAATGTATATGTGATTTCATGACCTACTGACACCTCTGTTTAATAAATGATCTAGAGCAACACCAAAGTTTTTTATTTACACAGACTAATTTATAAACACATATAATGACATCTAAACAATCATTAATCTGAGTTTTATGGATGTGGAGCAATGTGATACACTTATATACACACCACACAGTCTGATCTCCTAAAAAGAGAGACACTAGGATGGATTTGGGTCTCAAAGAGTGTCTGTCTCTCCTAAAGAGGGACACTTGGAAGGTATGCCTATATTCTCAGATGTTCCACACTTGGTACCAGCACACTAACATTTTCCACTCTGTGTACCTATACACATTTCAATGTATGCACCTATGCATTCACAGTTGTCACTGTGGACAATACAGTGAATATTTTTCACTGCACCCCAAAACACTCAGTGTTCCTGGTCTCTGCATTCTATTTGTAATTACCATGTTCTACAGCTAAATAACTCTGTTCAGGACACTCACCTTCCCTTCGAATCTTTCCTGGTCACTGTAAAGAAATAAGATTCTTTGAGACCTTGCATAATCATTACCCACATTCCATGTGATGCGCCCTACCCAAAGTGTTTAGGAATACAAGTTCTGTGCACCCAGCTTAAAGGAGCAGTATACATAAAAAGAAAAAAAACCCCACCTATAAGCTTTTCCTGCTGAGTAAAACAAGGGTATTCCTCCCACTGCTGCCAGTTGTTTTACTCAAAAGTTATAACGATACAAATTGTCAGGATGTGAGTAAAAACATCATTACTTCCTGAAATTTCAAACTGTCTGGAATGACTCAGCAGCTTCTATCACATTTTATGGAGAACTGTTTGTGAGTTATTCACCTGTCCCATAGAATGCAACAGAATAACTCACTGAAATCTGACCACTAGAGCACACTGTTAATGTAAAAAAAACAAACAAAGGTTTAAACTGTAATAACTCTAGAAAGATGCATCTTGCAGAAGTGGGTGTATCCTTGTTGCATTCAACAGAAAAGGATCTCCAATATGTTTTTGTTTTCATAAAAATCACGCCCTGCTCCTCTAAGGCAGAGGACCAAACTTTTTTTTTTTTTTTTTATAAACACTCTGGCTCAGCAGAGCAACTTATAAATATTACATAAAGACACAAACCATTGTGCATATGGTGACTAGTGACTATGGCTCACCTGGTGTAGGCTGTTCTTCTATCTTGGGCTTCTCTTCCTGTCAGACAAAAACAGTCACTGATTCTCTGGCATTTTTAACTGTCAGAGCACTTCAGGGTAGTGGCCTCATGTGGCAAATCTAAACTGCCATTAAACCTTGGAGATGAGCTACTATAATAATTTATGCAGTTCATGGTTTTGTAGCATACTACCAAAATCTTGATTTTGAACAATACAAATGTAGGAAATGTTACTGCACATTACATGTCATCTTTTGTAGAATCATGTGGAATTTAATTGTTAATAAATTACTAAAGTACATACATCTTTATTTAACTACGTATTTCTCTTTTCTTCTATGTGGAACACAGGAACCATGGAGTGAAGTCCACTTACAGGAGCAATGGGGTGAAGTCCCCTGCTCAGGAGGGCAGGGCACTTTTTAAAAGAGCTCTCTGAGGCAGTGGCTCCAATCCTTCACCACTTCACCCCGCCCACTTCACTCTCTCACAAGGAATGGAAACAGGACAAAGCTAGAATGTCTATTATATTTACCTTTTGTAGGATATGGGGTAAAGCTCCTATTCCTGGATTAGCCAGCGCACAGAAGAAGAAGCTTATCATTTCTAAGTATGAGTCAGAAGACTGAAGAAAGTATTTAAGGAGTGCATAGGTCCTGTAAGTATGTTCCTTTCTCTAAATGACAGCCACTTTGTGTGTGGATTTTATTGCCTATAGTGCACTCCAGGTCTACCTAGGTCTCAAGCAACATTCTCTTTATTTCTGTAGCACTTCTATGCTCTTTTTTTAGCTTTAGTAGGATTGTTATTCCATGCATTGCATTGGCTTTATGGCTTTGGGGGACTTCTGTTCTTGGGATGCAGTTGCTTGATGGCTGCAATATTTTACACGTTATTAACAAAGTTCGCTATTTTCCAATTCTGCTATTTCACTGTCTGGTTTTTGTGCTACGGTGCCTTTAAAAACATGCATTACAGGCAGCTATATTGCTTGGAGCATTACAATTCTACAATGGGACTTCCCTTGCCTCTCTGCTATGTACAGAGGCAGTAAAGGGGTTATGGGTCTTGTAACCTTATACATTCATTACTGGTGGACTGGGGACCCCTACACCATTTTTGGAGTAAGATATGTGGTGGCTGAACCACAGTAGCGCCATATTTGTTATTGCTACGCTTCTCAATAACACATTCTTCACAAGCTTTTGAGCAAAGGAAGAGGTGGTGTTTGATGAGTCCTCCTCCTCTTGGAACCCTGCTGGCTAAATAGTGGCGGATTACTCATTTGCTTGATGCATTAACCCCTTTCTGTCAGATATGTATCTTATACATTTAAGTACTTTTATCCTATTTTCTCTGTACATTTATTAGTTTCATCTTATTCTTTGTGGGTCTTCTGATTTAGTCAGACCCCAAAGGAGAATTGGCAAATAGAAGGCTATTAAGGACTCAGGTGTCCCTTTAACCCAATGAATCCATTGCTCCTTGTGCCAGATTGGGCTTCCTATTGAATATTATGGTACACTATGTCCCTCAATCTTCAAGGCCTTCCCCTGTTGAACAGTAGCCTGCACAGGTTAAGGCCCTAATTTCCTCAGTTCTATCTCCTCATCTTTTAAAGATGTTTTAGATTCTTGGTCCATGAGCCACCCTGCAGCCCCCAAAAGGAGCTTAAGTGATGAAATCATGGGGGATATCTCATTATTGGGGATTCCTATACTGAGGAAAGGGAAACTGATAAGGAGTCCTAAATTTGTCCTCTCTGTTGGGGTCTCTTACGACCCCTAAGGGACTTATTCAGGCTGTCCTGAGGACAAATGCTTGGATTCCTTTTTTGAAAGCAAATTTTGTAGCCTCAGAAGCCAGCTTGCACCCTACTTTCGCCACTGCATGGGTCACTAGGGTTGTCTGGCAGGATCAGTTTTTGGATACCATCCATGTGGACCCAACAAAAGAGGACTTGATGGTCCTTAAATCCAAGATTCTTGAAGCTAATGATTACCTTATTGAAGAGTCCTTTAATGTTGCTTTCTCGGTGGCTGCGATTCACAATTTATGGGATTTCTTTGACTCCCTATCTTGATGACCTTTTACTACAGGAACCTTTAGAGGAGCTGTTGCACTTTCAGATTCAGTACTGCATGTCTGTTCTGGAGCAACACTATTGGGTTCTTAATTTCAAGAAATCGTCTCTGGTTCCATCCCAAGTCCTTCACTCTTCTTGTACTAGATTTGACAGCCTTCTGGGGGGGAGTCTTTCTGCTGGATGTCAAGATATGGCTGTTACCCCTCCAGGTGTCTTCCAGTCCATCTGTGACAGTGTGGGAGTACATGAACATACTTGGCTACCTAGTCTGACCTGGAGGGAGTTCCCTTGCTCAGTTTCACACTCAAGAACTGCAGCTGGAAATTCTCAGGAACTGGTCCAGACAACACTGTTACCTTTCCCGTGTAATTTCTGTCTGACAGGACAAAAGCAGACCTTCATTAGTGGCTTCAACATCCTCATCTGTCCTTGGATAGCCCCTGATTATCCCTGACTTGAATCATGGCCACAACAGATCTCAGTCTGAATGTCTGGGGTATGACTCTGGGTCACCTAATAGCATAGAGACTTTAGACCAGGGCAGAGAGCACTCTGTCCATCAATGTTCTGAATCTTCTGCAATGCACCTAGCTCTGAGGCATTGGTCTCATTCCCTCTAGTGATCCCCAGTTCAGATCAAGGTGGGCAATACAACAGTAGTCTCTTACATCAACAGTCAGGGAAGGACCATGAGTAGGGCCACATAGGCCGAGGTTCAATTGATTCTCACAAGGGTTGAGGCTCATTTGCTGCCTCACTGGCATTCACATTTTAAGGGGTAGACAACACTGTGGCAGATTTTGTCAGTCACCAGTGTCTGGATCACAGCAATTGAGTGTTCAGTTAGTGCTTCTTTGAATCCATAGTTCATTGACAAGTATCCCTGTGGTGAACCTCGTTGCCTTCGGCTAAAACACTAGACGTCTCAGCAGATGTGATGGTCATTCTATGGAACTTTGCTCTGGCATATGTGTTCCCTCCATTTCCCCTGATTCCCAAGATTTGAGTAATATAAAAACATAAAATTTGACAGCAGATAAGAACAGTCCATCTCGTCTGCCCATTTTCCTACTAAAAAAAACTGTAAAAACCTAAAACTTTATTTGGTCCTTGATCTTGTCTTATGTGCAGGACAGCCTTATGCCTTTCCCATGCATGCTTAAATTCCTTCACTGTATTAACTTCTATCACTTCTGCTGGTAGGCTATTCAACTTATCTACTACCCTTCTCATTGAAGTAAAACATTCTTACATTACATCTAAACCACTGTCCCTCTAGTTTTAGTCTATGTCCTCTTGCCCTAACATCCTTTACTCCTGCACTTTGTTGAATCCCTTCATGCATTTGAATGTTTCTATCATATCCCCTCTCTCTCTTCTTTCCTCCAAGATCCTTTTGTCTATCCTGATATTTCTTTTCCTGTAAACTATTCACCATTTTAGTAGCCCTTCCCTGAATTCTCTCCAGGGTATCTATAGCCTTCTGAAGATGAGGTCTCCAGTACTGTACACAATACTCTAGATGAGGTCTAACTAGAATTCTGTAGAATGGCACGACCACTTCCCTTTTTCTGCTACTAATGCCCCTAGCTATACAACCCAGCACCCTGCTTGAATTCCCCTCTGCTTTGTTACATTGCCTGCCTGCATGCCTACCTTTAAGTAAGAAATAATTACTTCCAAATACATTTCCTCTGTTGTCTCTGAAAGTACAGTACCTTTAATAGGAAATTGAACGTGCCCATGTAATTGTGATTTCCCTGTTTTGGAGCAGTCAGGCATGGTTTTTGGTTCCTCTCAATCTGTGTTGGAGCCTTTTTGGCTGCCTTTGCATCTGGACCTCCTGTCTCAGAGTCTGCTTTACCATCCACATGAGGCATAGCTGGCTTTGACAGCCTGGCTCTTGAGGCCAGAATCTTAAGAAATAATCAGAAAACCTCTTCTGTCATTGCTACCACGCTACTGATTCAGAAGCCAGTTTTCTCCAAACCATATCACAGGGTATGGTAATGCCCCTGTTCTACAAGTGATGTGAGGATCAGGGGAGTCATGACCAATCCTTTTAAGCCAGTGTCTTCAGTTTCCCCTTGTCTCATGATGCTCAAGACCACTTTTCTCTTAGCCATATATTGATTTAGCAGATAGCCGAATTGCATGCCTTGTCTTGTACACATCCCTTTTTGGCCTTTCACCTTGACAGATTAGGTGGAAACTCTTTAGGAGTCCTCACAACCAAAGTGATTTCTGAGTTTCAGAAACTGGGAAGAGTGAAGTGGTGCAGGATGCGGTGGGGACTATATATCATGGTTCCTGTATTCCACATGGGCTAAGAAAAAAGGATTTATCTGTAAGTACACAAAAGTCCCCTTTTTATACTCTCAAATTCTCATCCAAAAAAAAAAAAACTTATTTTCTTCTTGAGGTCAAGTGAATGTATCCAAATTTTATACATATTTGAATTTGAAAGGCCAAATTGCATTTCTATTCATTATAATAATTTTGGATTCAGATTCCCACTATATATATATATATATATATATATATATATATATATATATATATATATATGTGTGTGTGTAAATTGGAGCGCCACTTATCAAAAATACACATTAGATTTAGCCATTTTGAAATGTATCAAAAAAGAGTATTTATTTGAAAACAGGAATAAAAACTCTTTTACAGGACATGTATATCTATAGTATAGATATTGGTACAACATATCTTATGCAAATTGATAAAACCTATCCAGATCATTGTGTCTTTCCCTGAATAAGTAAAGCGCATCAGCGCCCTCGGTATAATGGCGTCTTAGCTATGGCACTTTTGTACTCACTTTCCAAGCACAGAAACAAACAATTCCTATACAATTGAATACTTGTTTTTTGCACTTTAATATATCCCCCTTATGTGAGATGAAACTAATAAATAGAAAAAAATAATGGGAATATAAAAGTAACAAAATAGTCTAAATAAAAATGAAAAAATAAAAATTAAGAATAAAATTTAAATTAAATAAGTGGCGCTCCAATTTACATATATAAGAATTTTTGAAGAAATATATCTTTTAGTGCAGATATTGTATTGTGAGCAGCCTAAATTATATAAATTAAAGGGCACAACTTTGAATTTCAACTATGTTGAAATTCAAAGTATAGATAAATATTTAATCATCCACCACTCCTGCAAACTATAAACATTAAGAAAGAAGATGTTTCTGATATAATGTCTAGTTTTTGTTTATCAAGCACACAAAACCTTTCCTAAGTAGGTTCCTAGTTGTCTAAACATCAGACTGTATCCTGTGTAGCTCACCACCAGAACTGCACAATACTCTGCACATAGCCGGATTAAGAAGCCATATGGCCCTAGTCAGGATCAAAACTGCCCCCATCCCCAGCAGCACCCCCTCTCTGTTTGTCCATTGTCCTTGCCAGTAGAGGTAATTATACCAACTTAATAAAAATGTGTGCTTTAACCTCACTGATGCCAGAGAGGTCGCTACTGGACACTGACATGAAAGGTGTTAAAATTTTAATATATATCTTATATTCATACCTGGAAGCTTTCTTGTTCTAAGTCTCTAGATAATCCCTAAAGTCTGAGGCTGGAAATGTACAGATGTGATTTACATAATAACGTTTGTTGGATTTAAACTCGTGGGTTGGATTATGGGGAGGAAAACAGGGTCTGCTGTTAATATGTGTGCAGAACAAGGCGGAGTGCAGTTACGGGGTGAATGACTGAGCCCGAAGAATCAACTCTGTCCCCAGAGACCTGGTAATTGTCTCAAAAATCTGCAGTCTCCAGGAAAAATCCATAAAGTTCTCAGGTATGATTATATTTAATCCCTTGTCTCCATCACAGGACAGAAAGGGGTGTGGTTAACTACTGTATTAATCCCTTGAGAGTCCAGGAGTGTGCAATCAATGCACTGCAAACATGTGCATGATTTGGTGCCTGACTAGCAGTGCTAGGGTAAATAATATGATAGATGTCGCATTTGCCAGACAGGTGCCAATTGTCAGTAAAACTATTCTGTTCTTCTTAACTGATGGTAGAGGCTTAAGATGACAGCAGGCCGGACGAGAAAAGGTTAACTGCTAGGGCAGGAGTGCACAACCTGAGGAAATCCAGATGCTGTGGACTACAACTTCCATCATGTCCAGGATCCTAGACTGCTAAAAGTTTACAAAACTCAAGAGAAAAACCAAGACATTTGCTGGTACTATACATGTATGACAGAAGGGGTAAGCTAGTTCAGTACTGTAGAGCCAGGGGTATAGTTATATTATAGTATAAACAGTGTTATAAATATAGTGTTACTTTTATTGATTCTACTAAAATAACTCTGGTACCTTTTGCTTGCCCACCATTTCTGGTTGGCTAATAAATGCAACTTCCTGTAGTTGAATCAAATGTTCAATGCTTTACATCCCTCACCCTTACCAGGCTTCTATCAATGTTCTTGTGGTTTTCAATAATAAAGTAATAAATAATCTTAAATTTTCCTTGAGCCCCAGACCTACCTCTTCTTTTTTAATAGGTGCAATAGGGGTTTCTGGTTGTGGTACCACTTTCCCCAGGCCCTGCATGAGCCAGTTCAGAACCCCAGCTCCAGATCTGCAGAAATGAATAAGGAATGTTACCATATTGCCTCTCAACTCATGTAAATTACAATACAGTCAAAATAATACACAAGAGGGTTGAAAACACTGAGGCTAAGGATAACTGAGCAATTCTGGAGCAAACTAGAAGCACCACCAGGAACAAATAAAATGTCCCAGAATTTCCATGGATTTAAATGAGACTTCTAACCCTATGAAGAAGGTTTAAGAAGTCTCCAACACTTTGCTTCCTCATTGTGTGTGCGTGTTTCATTTGAGATTAACTAAAGGGGATGGGCTCAAAGAACTGCTTCGGAAGCTTGCAGTCTGGTAGATCCACAGATTGCCCTTAAAATCTTGTGTATGGTCCCGAACTGAAGAACTAGTAGACATTTCTTGACCATAGATCAAATGTGAGGAATGGTAAGTAAAAACATTTTGAGGCAATGAGGGCCAATGACTTCCACAACCACAGAGTTAAGACTTCCAAAAGCCCTGGAGTGAACCCTGGATGTCCTTTGACCACCACATATTTACATTTGGAATTAACCCCAAAACCTTTCCAGTTGCAGATGAGTGGAGAACTGGGATATTTTTGTGTACCTATATAAATATAGGCCTCACCCCAAAGCATCTCTATACAACATGTTATGGGCTGGGTCACTAATGTATATTGAGGTTAATGCAATGTAGCAGAGTTGTGGCAAGCAAGGTGGGACGTGAGGAGATTTGATTCTGCTTCCTAGTTGCAAGTACCTCCCAAGCCACAGATAGGACAATATGGGGTGTGTACTGTATATGTTGTGCGTTTGTGTGTGTGTTGAAAGCGCCATGAACGGTGCATTTCTGGTGGTGTTTGTTGTTTTCGATAATTTTTGAGTTGGACACCACTCTGGCATGTAAAGGTTTAAGGCAGGTCTCAATTATTATTATTACTATTATTGTTAATATTTTTGCTGCACTCCTGCCTGTGTTTGCACATGTGCCCCACTGTGTCCACATTAAAATCCTTTACTTAGGAATGATGAATTATCCCACAAAAAAAGGCATCTACCAGCAAATATGGAACAACACTAATAATGTTCTTTATGTCAAGTTATTATGCGTGTCCCACGTATGTGTCAATCTGTGATCTGTGCAGTGTCAGTGGGGTTGTGGTGGAGGAATTATATGACACATATTACATTGGGATGGGTTAGACACTCATTTCTGTAAGAAAAGCCTACAAAGTCTGAAGTCAATGGGCTTTTAAATCACTGAATGCTAAAAATGCATTGTAAAAAGTTCACATTTACCAGATATTGTGTAGCCCCCAATCCCTGACAGTCACAGACTATTGAATTGAGAAGATATTGGGTTAATACCCTTTTTCTGTAGCTGCAACCTCTTGTTCTGTGCTTGGTGCTGGCTGCACCTCAATAAGAGCTGGTGGAGACACTGCTACAGGAGCCGGAGGAGAAGTATGTACTGGGGACACGGGAGGAGGGACTTTGGTCTCTGACAAGAAAACATTAAACAGAATTTAATACATTTAAAGATAAACATTATAAATATGTATCTTGATTTTAAAATTGGTCAGTTTTCCTCTCTCATCTACTATCTTCACTGTCCTTGGTTACCACTGAATGCTAGATCCTCCTTATCACCACCTCCTGCTTTACTATCTGCTCCTCTTTCTTAGAAACCCATCATCCCCACCACTGTCTGCTTATTTCTCTAACTGCCTCCCCATCACTGTCTGCTCCTCTCTCTTTGCATGCTCCACCCTTTCACTAGAATTGTCTTTTCTTATCTACCACCTCCACTGTCATTGTCTGCTCTTTTCTATTGTCACCTCCCCTTCACTGTCTCCTACTTTTTATCTCCACCTCCTTTTTACTGTCTCCTCATCTATATCTTCACCTCCAAATAAGTATATTTTCCTCTCTATCACCACCTCATATCACTGTCTGCTCCTCCCTTTTCCCATTTCCCCATCACTGTGTGCTCCTCTCAACCACCCTCATCACTGTGTGCTCCTCTCTATCCCTACCTCTACATCACTGTCTGCTCCTTTCTATTACACCTCCACCATCACTGCCTGGTCCTCCCTATCAACACTCTCCATCTTCATCTACTCTTCTCTATCACTACCTTCCTGATTTCTGACTGCTTATCTCCACCTCCCCATCACTGTATGCTCCACCCTATCACCATTTCCCAATCATTGTCTGCTCCTTTCTATCTTCACCTCCCCTTGTTTGAGCCTCTCTATCACCCTCTCCCTATTACTGTCTTTTCTTCTCATGTTATATTTATATCCTTTCCTCACTATCACTACCTCCCTATCACTGTCTGCTCCTTTCTATCAACCTCTCCCCAACACTGTCTGTTCTTATTATGTTATATTTCTCTCTTGCCACCCCTTTATTCTTCTCTAACATATTTATACATGTTTAGAATCTTGCGGTATTTACCTTCTATCTTTGTGCACTTTTCCTCTATTTGTGGTTTCTGATGGGATAAAATATTTAATTAGTTCAAGTATATGGTGAACGTTATTATCGTTTTATCACACATTTACTTTACCCAATCTACAGACACACTCACAGCCAACTTGAATCACCCACTTGGTATTTACCTGCTCTACACTCACAGAAGGCGCTTCAGAACCTCCACTTGTGCCCATCCTTTGGCTCCTTGTTGGTTGAGGGACAACTTTCTCCAAGCCCTGGGAAAACCAGGAAAAGACTCCCAGGGGAGCACTGCCAGAGACAAGACACTGAAGATGTTGTACAAGAAGAAATGAAATAATCCACACTTATAGACAGCCCTGGTCAGTTGACCATAAACATCCATAGGATGGTGTAGCAACAGCCCACTGTAAAATTTCAAGTCACTGAAATACTGCACATATAAAAATCAAGCTTAAGTTGCAATAACTTTAGAATGACATACATCTCAGCAGTGGGATTACCCTTCTTTTACTGAGGAGGATAAACCTTACGAAATAATTTTTTACATAATAAATTATTAAATTACCATACATTTAACTCCTTGGATGCTAGTGAAGTCTCCAGTGCAATGATTAATACATTGGAAGCCTCTCTAGCACACTGAGGGTGTGGCTAATCTGTTTACTATATGGACAGCTGGATGAAAAACAATGCAGGAATCGGTTCTCCTTTTCGATCTGGTGTTTGCATATTCACCTGTCAGTTTGGTCTGTGGGTCCATTGTCTGTTGTTTTTTCTGCCAAGATAAAATGAGCAGTTAAAACTAAAAATTCAAATACATGGTACATGTAGCTTGCAAAACACTTGTACTGCATTCTTTACAATACAGTCATTAATGCTTTGGTTAACACATGTACCAAGTCACAAACTCTGCATTTTAGGGGTTAGAAAAAGGGGGAGTTTGAAAGTAAACATAGATTTCATGGGCCATATTCAGAATGCTAAATAGGTGCATCTTATAACAAACCATCTACAGTATGGGGCAAATGTCAATTCCCTGACACTTTTAGTACCCCAAATGCCAGCGAGATGTCTTATGCATTGCTCCACAATGCATTGAAGACATCTGTAGCATTCAAGGCGTTAAAATGACAACTTAAAAAATGTAGATATGGGGAGTATTTATTTATCATTAGGGTTGCCACCCAGCCGGTATTTTACCGGCAGGCCGGTAAAAAATTGGCTTCTGTCCAATGTTAAGTCTATGGAGGGAATGCCATGGCCGGTATTTTTTTGAAGAAAAGGTGGCAACCCTATTTATCACCTATGGGGGAGTCAGTTTGCCCCAGAGTTGCACCTCTTTATTTTGCTGAAAAGGTCCGCACTTGTCTATGGTACTGAAAAAAATATTAATTTTATTTGTACAGATGTGCTAATAGAGTGTCAGGCCAGCCACAATATTATCCATGTGTGGCCTGAGGAACCTGCAAAGCAAACTGATGCTAGTTTCTCTGGTAACACTTGGATAACAACAGTTTAATTCATTAAAAAAATACTCTTGTGATAAGAAGGGAATCTAATTTTATACACTTCATATCCCGCATGCTTTGGGGCAAGGAAAACCCAAAACAATATAAATGGACAACATATTCCCTATTTAATGATGTCCCTCATAATCCTGGAAAAGATTGCAGTAAAGCATTACTTTGCCAGCCCTTCCTGGGTTACTACCTGCTTTGGGCAAGTGTGATGACATTTTCCTAGCATGTGGCTAGACTCTAAACAGATTCAGGACCACATTTACTGTTCCATGTGCTAATTTACATGTTTTGAACAGAATAGCTATTTGCCCCGCAAAATTACACTTTGGGTCCTTCACCTGTTCTGAGGGGCATCTATTAATTTCATGTTGTGGGTGGTCTCTGTGGAATATCACAAATATAGATGTGGCTGGGTGATGACAGAGCATATGTAGCCTTCATGACCAATGGAAAATGTTGACAGGAGTCCAGCAAATATTCTAGAGTGCCTTAATAATACTAAATCTTATATACCCCATAAATTATGTTTGGTAAACATATGCATATCCCAATTCATTTTTATTTGCGTATAGTGTTTGTCTACTAGAGAGCCTATTTTATAAAACCAGTATTCTTTCAGTAACAAATGGGGCGAGATTGGGGGGTATGAATATGATTCTGTGCTAAATCAGGTACAGGAACCAATTTCTTAATCATATGCCTGACTAAAATCAATTTATGAAGCTACATATGCTTAATATTTAATGCAGCTTGTGTAAAAGGCAGTGGGGAACTGTACAGGCTTTGTTTACCTCCTTTCTTATTTTACATTGTATGAATCAAGGCACAGAGAAAATTGGTGTAACTTAATTCCATTAACCTGTGCATGTTGTAGGGGAGGTATCTGAGTCTTGCTGGCATTAAAGTCTTGCCAGCGTTGAAGTGTTTGCGCCAGTAGGTGCTAGAGTCATTATGCTCTCTATGCATAAACTGAAATGCAGTCAATGGAGTTGAAGGCCAACACCAAAGCTGAGAGATGGTCCATGCGTTCATTCCCCCCAACATTTTCTCATCCCTCCCCAAACTGTATCAAATAATCTTCACAAATATAGAAAAAAAGCATAAAGAAAAAACAAACAAAACCTTTTACCTGTGTCACTCACCGGCTTCTGCTTCTAAAAAGTAACAAGAAGAAAATTTAATATAACGAAGGAAAGTAATGCATTGGAGCCATCTCTAGCATTCAAGGAATTAAAATCATTTTGCACTTTGTTCCCTACAGTGCACCTGATTTGCTCAGAATGACACCACTTTCCAGTAGTACATCAGCCTTGAATACACACACTTTACAAAACATACTTCCACCAACAACTATGCTTATATATTCATCTACAATTGCCATTCATATGGATCTATTAGTCAAAGTCATTCTAGTGTAACATGCAGCTCTTCCAGTGGCACATGTCAAGCTCAAATGCACTCAGAAATCACAAGAGACAGTATGGGAATTATCATTAGATTTTCCCCAACCTAAGGTGCAAATACCACTTCAATGGAATTGACAGAACAAGCTGATATAGTTCCACTGGGGGTCTCAGTCGATTTACTAAAAAGGTCCTTAAAATATTGCACTAATATTCTGTACTTCTGCACTTCAAATACTATGGAAAAACAACCAATAGGATATAGGAGCAGTCTCAATCCTTCAACCAAAAGTAACAGAATTTTTAGTTAAAAACGTTATACATCCTTCTGAAGTAAGCTTGTCTTAAAAAATGCTTCGGCAGTGATATCATCATGTACTGGAGACACCTAAACAGAGCAAGCATACCAGATGTTCCAGAACACTATCCCCAAATAAATTACAACATATTCAGTTGGTCCAAATGAACATCTGGATTCTGGTGATGTGACGCAGGATTTTTAGACGATCAAAATATACTGGATAAAGATTCAGATATTTTTTGTTGGAGGGGTGGGGCTGTTCATGTTGTATCGTATCTGTTGGATGTCCATACTACTTAACACTCTTTTAAGCATGTATTTCTAGAGGATAGATTATAGGTATAGCCATACAAGATGAGCTCAATATTTTAATATTTTTAGTAAATATTGTCTATACAGTTTTACATTATGTGTATGCACTCTCCTTTCCTTTCTTAGTATGTTTTGATTACCCACTCCAGGATTGAAACAGCTGTAACTTATTTCTGGACATGAGTTGTGCTTTAATAATAGATTTGATTTTACTTTGATCATTTAGTGTCTAGAGGTGCTGGTGTTTAAAAATGATATATGTAGGTGACCTCCATAGGGTACTTTATGGAGAGGGATGCCACAGCTGTACAGCCATGCTCATTGTGCTAAAGGGGTGGTCATTGCAATCCCAGTGCTGTGCACCAGACTACTGTGCCTGTTTTATGGTGACTGGGTTATTTACTAGATAACATTGCTGTAATATCAATTGCATATACTAATTTGTCCAGTTTAAAATACCTCTGTAGTGTTCAGTTATTTATTACCTTTTTCGTGGTTGTTAGTTGTAGGCCAAGTCATTTATTCTGTGTCAGGTATCAAGCTATGGGGCTGAGAACTGGTTCTTCTGGGGTATAGATTTGGGATCATTGGGGGGGGGGGCAAGAGGGGCTGTGACGAAACTCCAGACCTGAAGGCTGTTGTGCATATTTAGGTGCATGGCCAAGTATAATAGAAGGGCAATGCATTTGATATGTCCAAAGGGCTAATGTTACCTGCTTGTACTTGATGATTTCACAGTGGGAAGGCTTAAAAGCACAACAACTGAACTACATTCAACCTATTATTCATTAAAATGTTTTATTAGATGAGATACTGTTAGAAGTAGGATTTGCAGCATTATACCCAGGGTCAACAGATGAAGCAATACATGAGTTCGGAGCATCAGTACTTGGAACAATTCCTGGCACAGTCTGATCAATGATTTATCAAGCAGGATGTTTGCATGCATTTCACTGTCTGGCTGAGTTTGCCTGCACTTTTGATGAATATTGTGTATTAGAACAAGGAAACACACATACCCATATATATGTGTAAGGCAAATTAATGTGTGCATTTTAACCGGTTTGTCACTTTGATGCATAAATACCATAGTCAGAAAATGTGCTCTGCTCCATTAATTCATAATCTGACAGTTCTACACAGTGCAGTGGCATGGACACCTAAGTAGAAGGAAATGTATGGAGTGACAATATCTGTTATGCACTGTGAGCATATGTACAGTTTGGGTCCTGGTTCCTTGTACCTCTTGCATACATCTGATTTTGGTTTCTCAGGGGAGGAATAGTAATTCTACAAACAATACTTTTCCCACTTTAAAGTTCGCCTCCCAGGATTGGCTAAGATACAGCCCCTGCGGCTGTTGTTGGACTACAACTTCCATCATTGTTGGCTGGCTGAAGATGATGGGATGGGAATTGTAGGCCAACTACAGCAGGAGAGCTGTAGGTTGCCCACTCCTGCTGTACTGACTGATATGTATATTAAGCACAGTACCACAGTGCACATGGAACATGCATACTCAAGCAATACCTCAGGGGCCAGTGCCTGTTCTGTTACCAGCTCAGTGCTCTCATTGTTTGCTCGAGCCAATGAGGGACTCTCAACAGGTTGTGGGACAACTTTTCCTAAGCCTTGTGCCAGCCAGCTTAGTACTCCTGCAGCACTGCAAGAAAGGAGAGAGGCGATACCAATAAAGAAAGCAGGCAGGATAAAGCATTTGTTTTTCACCCATCCATCTTCTAACTAAAATAAAGAAAATCCAGTTTGATTGATGTGAATCGTAATATTTTATTTTAGTAGAAAATATTTATTTACATTACCTAACAGCTTCCTTTCTTTAATTTTGTGTATTTGCCTTGTAGCTGCAATTTCAGTTCCGCTATTCTATTTTCATTGATGTGTGTGCTCTCTTCCTGCAATCTGTAAAAGGAGTCAGCAAATCCACTGCATCTACAATGAATCCTAAGAACTCAGATATGACTTGTTTACATAGTCTAGATTAGCACAGGAATTATATATTTGTGATAACATGGCAAACATAAAACAAACAGCCACCAGAGAAGCTGTTCTCGCTGTTGACTATTGCCACACATGAACAGAGCATTTTGCAGGTTGCTGCAACTTCTGAGTCCAGTGAAGAATGCAGAGAAGTTTCAACAGGCTTAATGGCAGCCTAGGTGGCCACCATATAGATGTTTCACATAGCATCTTTGGAGGATAACATCAGACCCGGACTGGCCATCGGGCATACCGGGCATTTGCCAGGTAGGCCGGTCCAGGGGCGTTTAAAAAAAAAACCCAAAAAACTAACGCCTGCCACCGTCGCCCCCCCCCCCCCATGGGCTGCTCAAAAAATAAAAATGGGCCGCTCAGCCTTAAATGCCCGGGCCTATTTTTTGTCCCAGTCCGGGCCTAGATAAGATGATAATTGCAACCCCCAGTGACTAGCAAAGCCACTTACATGTCACCAGTTATATATGGCTGATGTCATCATGGAACAACCAAAAGCCATGCCTCACTAGATTTCTGAGGAGATACAGTAGAAGTAAACACATGGGTCACTTTGGGCAATGCTACATCATAGCTGCACTAAAGTAGACCAGTCACCTACCAGCTTTTAGTCTCATTAAATATATCTACTTAAACTGTCTGCACCTTGTGGGTTTTGTTTTTCAGTTTAGTAGTGTTACTGAAGTTTGATTAGTAGTTGGGGAATATAATCCAAGCCGAGCTTTGTTCTCTGAGCTTATAATGTTCAGAAAACTACCTGTGTCTACTTTCTTAAGCTGCTAGAACATCTCCGTTTCCACTGGAGAGATGGAATAAATTAATGGGGAGGAATAACCATGAAATTGTTGCAAGATGGAAACTCCTACTTAGGTGATAACTTGGAAAGGTGACAGGTCCTCTCACGTCATACGTGCCAATTGAGACACAATCAGCTATCTTATGAACATTTGCAGAGGTAGCAGAATCTGACTCTTTATATACACTGCAAGCATACAAAAGTCATGCCATTGAAAATGGAATGTAGAGAAGAACTGAATAAGCTGACATAAGGTAAATACACAGAATTAAAAAAAATGAATAACAGCATGTAACATATGTTCTGAATATGAAATACAAAGCTTAAATAATTCTGTCTGTCATCCTTCCCCCCTTCTCCTACCATGGATAGCTATAGTAACTGTCTTGCTGTGTGGATTTTAGGCCCTGCTTTTGCTATCTCTGGCTGTGCGCCCATCCTTTTCTGGCCTAGTGTCATCTCTACTCTTGGTACCGCAACCTCCTCACTCCTTTTTTCCCCTCTCTAACTGGGGACCCCCTGCCCTCCTTCCTTCTCCCTTGTGCCTCTTCCCACATCACCAGCCTACACTCCTCTCCCTACTCACCACTCTCCTTCCTCTCTCAGACACCCCCAGTCAGTCAATTCTACAGACACGTTCACACTCACCCTCTCAGTTAATCCTGCTAGTTACACTGTATGAAATAAGATAAATGATGTACTGCATAATAAAATACAAATTAGTTGTGTGTGCTAGTGATGTTGAATGTATTGTGTGCGTTATGTGCAAAAGTGTGGTATGTGTTGTCGCGATACATCTATTTCATCTCCTCTCCTCTATCCAGTGTATGCAACTCTTTCTCTCTCTCTCTCTCTCACACTCGCTCTCTCTATCTTTGAATCCTAAACTCTGTGCTGGCATTTTGCATTCAAAATCTTGATGCTGTAAAGAAAATAATCTGCTACTCCTGTTAGACATGGATGCGCATTTGAGTATCCTTCACCTGTAGCTCAACCTGTGAGTTGCAATTAAACTAAATCCAATCTTTTTTAAGCTCCTAAACTGTACGTATAAAGTGTAAATCTCTTTACATACAGCAAACTTTTCAGCAAAATGGAAAAACTTGCAAGAGACGGTGGGCTGGATTCTATTGCAAGTGATAAATGTTAACACCTGTTTTATCATACATTTTCCTAGTGAAGTCTGTGGGAAAACCTGGAGATAAAAGCAGTGATAACATTAGCACCTGCAATAGAATCCAGTCCTGTATGAACAACAACACATTTGCACAGCCATTCCTCTATTATTCTCTATTCCTCTAGAAATTAAAGACTTTTTTTGAGATGATGGTTCAAAGACATTTCACTATCCACTGGGGGCTGAGACTTTATAAACTCGATAATGCAATTCTGACATCTACAGCTGAATAAAAAAAAATATAAAATAGTGTTTCTCTCTATCTAATATTTGTTTTTTCTTTACAGGTTTGCTGGACTTTCTAATGTCAAATAGGTTATTGGTGCCTAAAATAACTTTACATTATGGCATTGCATTCAGGCCTTTAGCTCTGATATTAAGTTAGGCATGTAATTCTAATGTAACTCAATGCCAGTTTAATAGCGCAGAAGTGTATGTTTCAGTCTGATTCGTTCTCTAGTGTACTAATTCACTATACAATTTGAAGATGATTATCTCAAATTCTTGTTTTATCAATGGCGAACAGGCCACTCTCTTTAGCAACCCTCTCCATTGCTAAGAAGATAGGGTTGTTCCATAATCCTGCTTTTTCTTTACATTTAATCCCATATACCTGAGCTTTTATTACAATACCTCCATTAAATATGTCTCTTGGAATGCTGACTGTGATAGTAACCCGATTAAAAGAAAATAAAGTCCTTTTATGTCTTAAAAGGTTGCTTTGACAGCTGGCTTCTCACAGGAAATGCATCTAAGAGATTCTGAACACTTGAAATTTACTAGACATTGGGTTTGTAAATTTACTGCTGCAGCTTTCACAAAAAAAAAAAAGTATCACCACTCGTTGACAAAAACCTAAACTACGAAGTTCCATCTACCAGTCGATGAACAGTGTAGATTCTTTATCTTAGAGTATATAATAGAGGGTACACATTTCATCATAGTGAATATTTGTGTACCACATCACCCTAATCTTTCCTTATTCTCTGATTAATATAGGCATATTCCACACAAAACTGATTCACAATTTATTATAAGCAACAATGTAGTAGCTGATCCACTACTGTATCATAGCAAAGGTTTGGACAAATTTTTCAAAGGAAAACCAAATTGTATTACTCTCCTGAAATCACATTTACATCTCAAAGACACATGGTGCTTACTTCACCACGTAGGGATTATGGTTCCTTCTCCACAGTATCTTAATTAGACTAGATTAGTTTCTCATCTCTAGTAATCTGAGACAGGGATGGAGGAGGACTGTAGGCTGAAGCAACAGGCTCTCTGAGGATTGATGGAACTGCTGCAGAACTGTGATTTAACCCTTTGAGTGCCAGAGAGGTATCCAACGCATTGCGGTGCAATGCAATGGCATTGCTCTCTGGCATGCAAAGAGTTCAGGTTTGAGGCTATTGATGGGCTGCTTATGTTTTTACCTTTGTGAGTGCATTTTACATTTTTTAAATGTTTTAACCCTTTGAGTGCCAGAGGGGGGTGGAACACATTGCAAAACAATGCGTTCTGTCCCCCTCTGGCACTCAAAAGGTTAGGGAAATACAGCTCTATGAGGTGTGAGCTTTCTATTTCATTTGTACTAAGATAAAGGCCTCAGGCAAAGAAGGTCCTTCAGAGTTTTGCTTAGTGCTGATCTGTTTGTCAGTGCAGTAGATTCCCTTTATTGTCACTATATAGCTTTCTCCTTTTGATCAGCACATTTTTTTTATTTCAAGAGTAGGATGCATTTTAAAATGTAAGTATGTAAGTTAAGTATTCAGTTACTAATTGTGGGACGCAGTGCACAGTATATACAGTAATTATTATTTTATTTTACTAGTGTACATGGGCCAAGGTCCGGCACTCAAAGGGTTAAGAGGCCAGTCCTGCTCTGTGCCCTGCCGCTGACGCAGTCATGCACTGTAGAGACTGGCCGAAAGCACAGATTGCTCCCAGCACAGAACTCCCAGCGTTCTGTGCATTCGGGCAGTCTGTACTGTACATGATGGCTTCTGACAAACATCCTAGTGAATTATTATATAGGATACTTTACTCACTGAGGGTGATGTAATAAAGAAAAGTCTAATTCTGACGCAAACCAACTGTACTATAGTACTAGAGAGGTCTCTAGTATTCCTTTCAATGCACTGGAGACATCTCTAAAGTTCATTGGGTTAACAATCCCATTTGAATGAATAGTAACATGGGGGATTTTTATTTGACTCACACTGAGCAGTTGGTTCAGTCCAGAATTGCACCAAGTTTCTTTAGTACATCAACCTTACTGTGTTTTGCCTCCCTTTTTGGGTTCTGAAATATTTTGTCAGTAAAATTTATATAAAAAACTCAACATGAGAGAGGACTGAGAAATCTTATTTTACAAGTCACCATGTAATAAACCTCCCTCAGAGTGGGAGTGATTGAACAGATCATATCTATGTGTGCCCGAGGACATACTTACCCTTTCTCAGACTCTTCCACTCTTTCTTGAGCTTTTAGACCAACTGAAAACACAGATAAAATTAATCTGCAGAACATCACATCTCCACTCACAAAAATTAACTACACAGCATCACATCCTAGTCATAACAATAAACTACAGAACATCTTTCCCCCATTCAAAACAACTTGCAGAACATTCCATCCCCTTTTACAATAACTTGCAGAACATCACACATTATTAACAACTATATCACTCGGAGTATCACTGCTCCATTCACAACAATAAGTTGCAGAACATCATACATACAATCTCATCTCAAATCACAATACCTTACAGAGCATTCCACCCCCCCAGTCACAATAACCTGCCAAACTTCCATCCCAACAATGAACTGCAGAGCATCACATCTCAAATCACAAAAATTCACTACAGAGCACTGCATCCCCAATCACAATGATTACTTGCAGAGCATAGCATCTCCAATCACAACATATATTTGAAGTGTATCACATCCCAGTCATTACAATAGCTTGCAGAACATCATATCCACAGTCGTAAAAATTACTAACACAGCATCACACCCCCATCACAGCAATGACCTCTAGAACATCATAACTGTCTCATTACAAGTGACCTGTGACAAATCATGTCACCAATAAGGGCACGGATTATACAGTATCTCATTCCATCACAACAGTCTGCAGAACACCACACTCCTAGTCAGAGCAATGATCCATGGACATCCAGAGGGAGGGATGGCAAGGGGAAGCACTTGTCCCCCCCCTACAATTCCATATAAACAAAGGGAATGTATGGGCTGGCCTGGGGGTCATATTATGGCTTTGCCTTCCCCTGGAAACATTTCTACAGACACCCCTGCAATGACCTATATAGAATCACATCCCCATAACAACAGTGACTTGCGGAGCATCATACCCCAAGTCATAACTCGCAGAATATCAAATCTTCAATTACAACAGGGACTTACGGTACATCACATCACAACAGTAACCTACAGAGGAGCATTAAGACCCCAGAAAAAAGCAATGATCTAGAGAGGATCATACCTCCATCACAACACTAATCTGCAGAGCATCATACCCAAATAAAAGCAATGATCTATTTTACATCACACCCTCATCACAACAGTAAACTGCAGAACATCACACCCCCAATCAGAGTGCGTATCATTAGTCAGATCAGTGACATATAAGCCAAAAACATGCAGAGACTCATGCCCCCAATCACAACAATAAGCTTTACCACATCATGCCCCCAATCACAACACTAACCAGTAGAATGTAATGCCTCCAATCACAACACTAACCAGTAAAATGTAATGCCTCCAATCACAACACTAACCAGTAGAATGTAATGCCCCCAATCACAACACTAACCAGCAGAACGTAATGCCTCCAATCACAACACTAACCAGTAGAATGTAATGCCTACAATCACAACACTAACCAGTAGAATGTAATGCCCCCAATCACAACACTAACCAGTAGAATGTAATGCCTCCAATCACAACACTAACCAGTAGAATGTAATGCCCCCAATCACAACACTAACCAGCAGAACGTAATGCCTCCAATCACAACACTAACCAGTAGAATGTAATGCCTCCAATCACAACACTAACCAGTAGAATGTAATGCCCCCAATCACAACACTAACCAGCAGAACGTAATGCCTCCAATCATAACACTAACTAGTAGAATGTAATGCCCCCAATCACAACACTAACCAGTAGAATGTAATGCCTCCAATCACAACACTAACCAGTAGAATGTAATGCCTCCAATCACAACACTAAGCAGTAGAATGTAATGCCTCCAATCACAACACTAAGCAGTAGAACATAATGCTTCCAATCACAACACTAACCAGCAGAACGTAATGCCTCCAATCACAACACTAACCAGTAGAATGTAATGCCCCCAATCACAACACTAACCAGTACATCATAATGCCCCCAATCACAACACTAACCAGTAGAATGTAATGCTCCCAATCACAACACTAAGCAGTAGAACGTAATGTCTCCAATCACAACATTAACCAGTAGAACGTAATGCCTCCAATCACAACACTAACCAGCAGAACGTAATGCCCCCAATCAAAACACTAACCAGTAGAACGTAATGCCTCCAATCACAACACTAACCAGTAGAACGTAATGCCCCCAATCAAAACACTAACCAGTAGAACGTAATGTCCCCAATCACAACACTAACCAGTAGAACGTAATGCCTCCAATCACAACACTAACCAGTAAAATGTAATACCCCCAATCACAACACTAACCAGTAGAACGTAATGCCTCCAATCACAACACTAACCAGCAGAACGTAATGCCCCCAATCACAACACTAACCAGTAGAACGTAATGTCCCCAATCACAACACTAACCAGTAAAATGTAATGCCTCCAATCACAACACTAACCAGTAGAACGTAATGTCCCCAATCACAACACTAACCAGTAGAACGTAATGTCCCCAATCACAACACTAACCAGTAGAACGTAATGTCCCCAATCACAACACTAACCAGTAGAATGTAATGCCTCCAATCACAACACTAACCAGTAAAATGTAATGCCCCCAATCACAACACTAACCAGTAGAGCGTAATGCCTCCAATCACAACATTAACCAGTAGAACGTAATGCCTCCAATCACAACACTAATCAGTAGAATGTAATGCCCCCAATCACAACACTAACCAGTAGAACGTAATGTCCCCAATCACAACAGTAACCAGTAGAATGTAATGCCTCCAATCACAACAGTAACTTGCAGAATGTCATGTCCCCATTCACAGTAAACTGCAGAGCACATACCTCCAATCCCAACAGTAACCTTTAGAGCATCATTCCTCCAATGCCAACTGTAAGCTTCAGAGACATACCCCTAATCACAGCACTTACCTGCAGTGCATTATGCCCCCAATCACAACAGTAATCAGCAGAGCATCATGCCCCCAATAACAACACTAACCTGCAGAGCATCATGCCCCCCACTGCAACAGTAACCTGCAGAGCACCATGCCCCAATCAAAGCATTAACTTGAAGAGACCCATGCCCCCAATCACAACAGTGACCTGCAGAGCATTATCCCTTTGAGTGCCAGAGTGGTACGGAACGCATTGCTTTGCAATGTGTTCCGTACCACTCTGGCACTCAAAGGGTTAAAACCCCAATCACAACAATAACCTAAAAAGCATTCTGCCCCCAATCACAACAGTAATCTGCAGACCATCATTCCCCCAAACAGAACAGTAACCTTCAGAGCACCATGTCCCAATCATAACCATTAGCTTCAGAGCACCATGCCCCAATCATAATACTAACCTGCAGAGCATCCTGCCCATTATCACAACAGTAACCGGCAGGACATTATACGCCCAATCATAACAATAACCTGAAAAGCATCCTGCCCCCAATCAGAATAGTAATCTGTAGTACATCATTCCCCCAACCAGAAGAGTAACCTTCAGAGCACCATGCTCCCATCACAACCATTAGCTTCAGGGCATCATGCCCAAAATTAGTAACTTGTAGAGCACCAGGCTCCCAATCACAACACTAACCAGCAGAGCATCAAGCCCCCAACCACAACTTTAACCTGCAAAACATCATTCCCCCCATCACAATGGCATCATAAAGTAAATGAAAGTAACTTTTGCCCATCTTACACTGATTATTGTTTACATTTTCTCTTTCTATATTCAAAGCAAGATCAACCTTTTGAGTGCTAGAGCAGCAGGCCCAGATTTCCCATTAGGCAGATTATGCAAGTGCCTAGAAAGAGGCAGATTTTGGGAATTGCTCAGCTATGCTGGCTGCACCCACATTCTGTGTTTTGCGTGCGACTAAATCAGTCATGGGTTTGAGAGATGCCTCACCTGTGCTGGCTGCATCCACATTCTGTGTTTTGCGTGCGACTAAATCAATCATGGGTTTGAGAGATGTCTCACCTGTGCTGACTGCTCCCACATTCTGTGTTTTGCGTGAGACTAAATCAATCATGGGTTTGAGAGATGCCTCACCTGTGCTGGCTGCACCCACATTCTGTGTTTTGCGTGCGACTAAATCAGTCATGGGTTTGAGAGATGTCTCACCTGTGCTGACTGCTCCCACATTCTGTGTTGTGGGTGTGGCTAAATCAATCACAATGTTCCTGCACAATGTACTAGTTTTTATAACACAGTCCTGGATATCATGTCTATAGAAGCGGACATGACCGTTACTAGTAAGAGCACAAAATAAAACTTGGCCCACCACACATGATAATCTTAACTAGGCTGATGCATTCTGCTGGCATCATTGTTAACCTTTTTAGTGACAGAGGGATACGCATTTCAATGTGCTGCAAACCCCTCTGGCACTCAAAAGGGTTACATAAAAACTTCCAGTAACTGCCAGGTTTGCCTCCATGAACAAGACTTGTGGAACTACTTGACAATACTATCCCTTGAACCAAGACATAAGGGAATATTCAAGGTGGGGGAGGCATTAGAACTTTCTAGCAACAGTAATGCGAGTGGAAGTTATTATTAGGAGCTATAAGTCATCCTTTACCCTCTGATTGCCAGAGAGGTATCCAACACAATGTGTTGGATAACGCTTCGGCACACAAAGGGGAATAATTTTATTGCTAGGTGATCACTTAAGGCTACATTCCCACAGACAATGATGATACAATTGAATGTGTTACCTTCAGTGTTGCTAGGCTCTTTCACTACACAAGCCGCCTTCTGTAATGAAGAAGTAAATATTATTAATAAATTAGTGGGATTCACTTACCTCCTAGGTGTAGCAGTCCTACAGAGGGGTTAGTGTTCCTGCAGGCATTAATCATACCTCCTAACACTCGAAATGGCCAAAGGGGGACACTTGTGTTATAGGTGGTGTTGCTGGGGGCATGGTTGGTGGGAGGGGAATTACCCTTAATGTTTAGGTTATTTAATCACCTATTGACACCTATTTATGTAAATGTATACATTATTTAGAGCAAGACCAAAGCATTTTATTTACACAGACTAACTTATAAACACAGACACTGACATTTAGACAAACATTAATGTGAGTTTTATTGCTGTGGAGCAATGTGATACACTTAGGCTGACCATACCTCACCTTTAAAAAGGGACACACATAAAAAATGCATACTACAGGGTTGCTTTGATTTTGGGATACTCCTGAAATATGCGTATTTCCTATGTGTCCCTTTTTAAAGGTGAGGTATGGTCAGCCTAGATACACTTATATACAAACACCACCCAGTCTGATCTCCTAAAAAAAAGAGGAACACCATTGTGGGAAATAGGGACAAAGGGATTTGGGTCTCAAAGAGGTACTGTCCCACCTAAAGAGGGACACTTGGGAGGTATGCAGTAGTTATGATCCAGGATGTCCCTGACATGCAAACGGCTGGTGATAAGCGTTCAGTTACAGGAGGCAAATATAGTCCAGTTGATACCTTTATTGGCTACCTAAGCAGATTTAGTAAAGGTATCAACTTAACTATATTTTCCTTCTGTATTTCTATGGCTAACATAGAACCCACTCACATCTTTTAAGCTTTGAGTTGGGCTGTGTACATCTTGGTTACATTTTTGTTGCAGTATTTGATGTTATGGAATTGCATGAAAATGTGTGATTTGCATTTTATATGTGATATTGAATCAAGGGTTTTTCTTCTCTCAGTACAAACAGCAGTGACAATACCACCTGCATAATTCAAACACCAGCAACATTTGTGTAACAAACTGCAATTCAGTTCAAATAATTGAATGCAAGCAAGGTGTCCAACTCATTGCTTAATAATGTGTTGAAAAACATTCTAGCATTCAAGGGGTTAAAAGCCACATTTAAATCAATTGTGATATTTATTTACCTACTGTATTGCAGTCAGTTGGCTCCAGTTCTTTGATTTTTCAGCTAGATATATACGAGTCATGTGGTGGATACCCGTGTCAAAACATTTCTGAGTCCATAAGTCCATGCTGCCACATCCTTGACCAAGCAATGAGCAGATTAATGCAGATGTGGTGGAGCCCTATATGGATTTCACTGTCTGTTGCCAAATGGACCAGTCTCTCCCCTGTATCATCCATTCAGTTCCCTGCCCACCAACACACCAGCTCTCTTCCTTGTATCACCTCAGGCCCTTTTTGCCCCCTTGTAATCCCACTTTCTCCCTTGTCCCACCTGTCTCCCTCCTCTCCTATATCACCTGGCTACCTTCCCTGCCTGCCAGCACACCAGCTCCCTGTGTCAACCCACTGCCATCAATCCTCTCTCTCCCCGTGTCACCTCACAGCTTTTCTGTGTCCCCCATTACCTTCAAAGCCCACCATCACTCTATTCCCTCCTGTGTTACCAGCTACCTTCCCTGCCTACCATCATTCTGCTCAATCCCTTGTGCCATCCTTTACCTTCCATGCCTGTCATTACACCAATCCCTCCCCTGTAACATACACTCCCTTCCCTGCCTACCATAACTCCACTCCCTCACCTGTGTCATCTGCTGCTTTCCCTGGCCACCAGCACAGTGTCAGACAGACATGTGTGGTTCTGTGGTTACCTGCCTGCTCTAATCTATGCTGGGGATGTAGTACAACAGTAGGTTCCATACTCCACATTTGGTGGTCTTGTCCATACAACACACCTTATTGGTCCCGTATCTGAGATGCAATTAATACAGTGTTGAATGTTACATTACCCTTTAACCCATTAGTGTTCTTATTCTTAAAAATCCTGACCATGTTACACTTTCTAAACCTCAATTTCGTATTTGCTCAATGCAGTAAAATATCTAATTCCTCTAAACTGGAACCAACCTCTAACCCCCACAATAAAAGACTGGTATAAATGGGTGGAGCTGATCGCTGAACTCTAAAAGACACATGCTAGAACTTTGGGGAATCTTAAGAGTTTTAAAGAGGTATTAGATTCATGGCTCGCAAAGGGATCTGACCCTGAGGGACAGTAGATATAGATCACTGTACCGCTATCCCATTCTATTGGGACACCTAGACTCTTCCCAAAATTATCTAATTGTGTAAAGGAACTTGCATTGGCCACCAAGAAGACAACAATCTACACACCTTCCAAGTGAAACACACCTACCTCATACTGTCCAGGTTATCTTGTCTCTTTTCCTATCTCCGGCTCCAGTCTCCTAGTGTTCTGTCCTTTCCCCCTCTACCTTCATCCCCCCTTCTAACCTACTCTTCCCCCCCTCTACACTCTTTTTTCCCCCACTACTACCCTCCTCCTTCCTTCACCTCTCTCCTACCCTCCTTCCCCCTCTTTTTTTCTTCTCCCCACCAATCTTGTCTTCTTGCCAAACTCGCACTGATCCTCCACTTTCTCAGACTTTTTTATGTCTGAACTAATACACTTTTGGATATAACCTCCTTTATGTTAAGTGCAGTTTACCATATACATGTACAAATTATTGATGTATTGCAAACCCTATGCACCGTTAACTGCTGCTTTGTATTGTTAAAAAAACAAAAAAATCAAATAATAATTCTCTGAATTCCCATTGATTTAAATCCAGATTTTAACCATTTTACTGTTAAGAAATGCATTGGAGACCTCTCAAGTGTTCAGGGGGTTACAAGCCCTGTTTAAATTAGTAGGGATTTTATTTCTTCCCATGATACTACTTGCAGGGCCAGATTTATAATAAGGCAGAGTAGGCATCTGCCTACACAGGCGCACCCTACAGATGGGTGCCTGCAATTGGGATTGTTTTTTTTTTTTTTTTAAATGAGCCTCGCCGTGCAGTGGAGTAACAATAACCCAACCACCCACCCGGCGCCCTCAACATGGTGAGGTCTGTGCCTTCTTCTGCACAGACCTGTAGCTGCTAAGCTCCCTCGTTGGCTCTTTAGTAATGCAAAGCGCTGGGAGATGACATCATCTCCCAGCACTCTGCATTATTGAAGAAAAGGCCGCATGGGAGCTCCAGCAGCTACAGGTCTGTGCAGAAGGAGGCACAGACATCTCCTGCCATGCTGCTGGACCACCAGGAAGGTAGGAAACAGACACTGGGGGAGGGCAATGTGAGGGTAATATGGAAATGATGGGGGCAATGCGGAGACGATGGGGGAAAGTTGGAGCTGATGGGGGGCAATGTGAGGGCAACATGGAGATGATGGGGGCAATGTGGAGATGATGGGGTGATGTGAGGGCAATATGGAGCTGATGGGGGGCAAGTTGGAGCTGATGGGTGCAATATGGAGCTGATAGAGGGCAATGTGAGGGCAATACGGAGATGATGGGGGGCAATGTGGAGATTAGCAGCATTGTGGAGGTGTCCAGTGGAGATGGCCAATGGGGGGGGGGCTTCAGATTTCTGTGCCTACAGGCTCTTGAGATGTAAATCTGGCCCTGACTATTGGTGTACCCTAGAAGTTGTAATTGTGCATATGGCCCTTAAAATACAAATGAAAGAAGTTGTGTAGGTTAAGGGGTGTAAGAGCAGCAAAGAAAGCCATGTGGACATTTCCCATGATACAAGCAGGAAGACACATCCATATTTCACAAGGTACAAACTGATAAAATATTATACTCGTTTACATCGGTCTCAGCATTATATATTGCTGGGTTTATCCTGCTGAGTAAAACAAGCATGAGATTGTTGTTGTGAGATGTTTTATTCAAGAGTTATTGCAACTCAGACCTGTATGTTTTGGGAACAGTAGTTCCATGGCCTGACATTTTACAGTGCTGCTTTTGCTAAGGGAGGGCTATTGTCCTCCGACCATAGCGTCCATAGACTGATGTAGTAACAGCACACCATAAAATTTCAGGCCATGAAGTATTGCACCCAAGTTTGAGCTGTAATAACTTTTGAATAGCACATCTATTAGCAGTGGAAGTACTTTTGCTTTACTCAGCAGAATAAACCATTCAATATACATTTTGTTTTCAATTTTAAGTGTTATCATCACTTTAATTGCTTCATGAGAAGAAATATATTTAATATCTTGAAAGTAGATAGATTAACCCCATGACAAAGATTAACTCCTTCTAGTGCAAGAGACCAAAACATAGCATATTTCACAGTTTACAACATGCAATAGATATTCTTACCTCATCACACTTCTCTAGTGTGGGCTGAGCTGCCAGTGGTTGTGCTTCACCTCCACTTTGGGCATCGGGAGCAGATTTCTTTGGTGTTTCTGGAGGCTGGGGGATGACCTTCTCAATCCAGCTGAACATTGTGGGTCCTGCACAAAAGAGTGAAGTATTTATTTTAAAATCGCGGTATTGCGGCTCTGCTGAAGAGCAGTCTGTCAGTCCCCAGACCGGGATCTTCTGCTGTCAGCTTACAGCTAACGTCAGGAGAAGGGGAGGGAGAGGAGAACTTTAGGACAGAATATCTCTCAAACCGTAAAGGTTTGAGAGATTGGATTTGCAGCACAGAATTTATTTTTTTAATCTGCAAAACAAAAAAGCATTTTTATGGCACATTAGTGTCCCTTTAAAGTGTTAGTAATGTCTGAAAAAAACGTTTTTTGCATTTAGAAGAGCTTAAAAAGCTGATCTAAATGCAAAAAATCATATCTCTCAAACCGCTATGGTTTAAGAGATACAGGAGTTTAAAGTTTGATTTCTCCTACTGACAGCTGTAAAGCTGTCAGCAGGAGTTCTGTGTCGGTCGACACGCTGGCGCTTGAGAAGTGCCGGGATCTCGTTATTTACACGGAATCCCTTCATTGGAATGATCTAAAACGTGTGCCTAGCTCTTCTAGATGCAAAAAAGTTTTTTTAGACATTACTAACACTTTAATGTCCGTTTCCATTTGGAGAGTGGAAATAGCAAGCAGGAAGGATTTAGAGAGCCTTCCTCTGTATTGTGAGAGTAAATTCTCTTTATTTTCTGATCCTCAGTCAGCTGCTTGGAGGAGCCCATGGTTGTCGAGTATAAGCACAACAGGTTCTACGGGAATTATGTTAAAAAAATAAAATAGAAATGTTCTGGGGCAAACCATCTCCAAAGCAATGCAACTGAGACCTCTCTAGCATTCAAGTATTTAAAATCCCCTTTTAAAACAATAGGAATTTTTAGTTCTCCCCTAAAATGCAGATGGTTTGCCCCAGAACTCCTCCATTTTACTTTCGAACATACGTCCTTAAGAGTTAGGGAATTTATTAAGCTCTGGAATGGTCATTGCCTAGTTTAGATTAAACATCACCTAATTTAGATTAAGGCCAAATGAGTCAATTAAATTCTGAGACCTTATAAAAAATAGCACTACTGCATCAACTGCAATTGTGAACAGACTTCTGCACATACCACAGACTATGTTGTATTTTTTCAGTCTGTTAAATTCAGCAAATAAATGCTAAATGTACATTATAAATTACAGGACAATGTTAAGTTTAAGTTTGTTCTCTGCAGGGCTTGTGTTAATTTCTTTTCACTTAGAGAAATCAGCAAAGCATGTCATTTGGCCAGGGGGGCCCAAATATTTTCATACAACTGTATTATCCATTGCGCATACAGGGAGACCGACGTACTGAGTAGAACTGGAGCAATTCTGGAGCAAACCAGCCACACCACAGGGAACCCCTTGAATACTATAGAGTGCCTAATGGATTGAGGAGCAATGCCATGGTGACTTTTATAGCATTCCAGAGGTTAAATAGCCACAATTAAATGAGATGTGTTCCTTGTCCACTATGGTGCAATTGGTTTGCCCCAGAATTGCTTCAGTTCTTCATAATTCATCAGCACCACAAAGGATAAATGCACAGTAGTAAATAACACACACACACACACACACACACACACACATTCACATTGATTTAAAAAGGGCTTTTAACCCTTTGAGTGCAAGAGGGGTAATGCGTTGGCTACCTCTCTGCCACTCAAAGGATTAACATGCCAAATGCTACAGACATCACCAATTTGTTGTTTCAATTTGGGAATTTGTATCTGTGCCATTCATTAGCTCCAATATGGCTATACTTTTTCCTGTGTGCAAATGGCGCTACATATCCCATACAATTGTACTTCACACACCACACACATCCTATGCCAACCATAATTATGCACACTTCTTTACTGATAGTACCACAATTATCTGGTTCTACTGACCCCTGTTGCAGCTGGTGATGCTGTTTAGTGGACAATCTTAATAGTTATTAAAAACCAATCCAGAGCTTCAGAAATTCAGAAGGTTCTTTATGAGGAAATATTTAGTTAATTAGCTATCACTATCTACAGCCAGTTTTTTATGTCCAATACACTGCATTTCATTATTTTAAATGGAACACCAGTACAAAGAGATTAGGCAAGACACTGTCTTGGCTCTACACCATTTATGTCTGTCCAAATTCCCTATATAGTGTCTCCTACGCTCTTTTGAATTATCCTAACCCCCTACTCCTTTTGTCCCCTATATGAGTGAAGCATTTTACCTGCTTTTCTTGCCCAGTGGGTACCTTCACCAGAGACCAAGGACTCGCTCAAGCATACAGACACATCAGAAGGAGGACCGTCCTTGACTTAATCCTCCTTGTGCTGAGACAGACAATTACAGTCTGATCCAGTTAACTGACACACAAGTTAACTGGATTTCCCAATGTCCCTAATAGCTGGCTGCATTAACCCTCCCCCAGACAGCATTATACATACTGAGGACATGTGTCCTGCAGAACAGATTCACTCTTTGACTTGGTTACAGTTTCCTCTTAACTCACCTTTTTAATTGAATCATCTGTTGTATATCTCTTAATCACACAGGGTTAATGCCAAGTCACAAGTGATTTGTTTGTGCCTGCTACATATGCCTGCACCGCTAGAGCCTAATATTGTGTACTGTACTCATTCTTAGAAATGTAGTAAAACTCCCAAAACCAACTATATATTACTTCATATTACTAATACTATAACTCCACCATCTAACTGACACTAGCATGGGCAGCCTGGCCACTTTTGGCTTGGGAAGAAAGCACTAGTAAATGATGCAGTATCTGCAGTCTGATAAACATGTTTCTTTCTTATGGAGCGCATTTATCGATGTAAACACTATTTTCAAAGTACAGCTCATTCAAAATAGGGTTATTTCTTATGAGATCATTTTCAACGTAGCTGTGGCTGCTTAAGAATCTCCATTTGATTTTACTAGCAGGGTAGTTTCTAACACCTCTAATGTGAACATAAGTTCTGCCCACTGTTCATGAAGTGTGATTTGTAGATAAGTGGTAAAAAAACTCCATCTATAATGAATACTGTCTCCCTGTAGTCAGGGTAAATCAACTTTTTGCCTGAAGAAGTATTAAGTCAATACAAAACACATTTGAAGAATCTATTGGAAATCATCTGACATTCGATACAATATATTTGATCAGACTGTACAAAGCAGCAATTTATTCTGCCTTCAGTTAAGACATTATTATCTGAGTAAACAGAGCTGTGCCTGCTTATTCTACTATGGCCCATAACAGGGAATCAACATGACTGAAAAAGGCCACATTCTCCTTCCCCAATTCTTACCAGCCCTACCTCATTTGTAACATAAATAACCAGACACTAGACCCACTTGTAGGTGAAAAGGCAGTGGCTTGACATGTTCTCCCTCGATACCAGCAAACAATCCAACCACCACAATAACCTGGAAGTTCATCCTAGCCCACATCAGCCCCCTAAACTGTGAAAGAGTAAACCATGCCCGCCACTGCACCATGATGAGCATGTCACCCCAGCCCAGTCCCAGAAGCTGGCATCAAGGGAAGAACCATCCTACCCGTCAAATCATGACAGTTTATTGATTAATATATTATATATATATATATATATATATATATATATATATATATATATATTAAAAAAAATATGTACAAAGGCAAAATATATATTTTTTTTTGTGAAAGCATTTTACCAGGAAGAATACATTGAGATTGTCTCTCATTTTCAAGTATGTCCTGGACTCATTTATCTACCTTAGAAAGGTGAAAGGCTGAGCTGGCCTTGCCAGGACTAGAACCTGCAACCTCATGGTCTGAGCAGATTCTACAGATGGTGCCTTAACCAACTGAGCCATCTCTCCGGCTTACAACTAACATATGTGTATTACCTACTCTCAGTCTAGTCATAACCTAAACATGACTTGAATCCTGCTAGTGACTAACTAAGCCTACAAATAATCCCCCACCCTCACCCGGAAAGGAAAGTTAACCTCATCAATATAAACAAAATTCAAAGAAAAGGGCAGATACCACTCACAACTCTCTCACAGGCACAAAGGATGTAACAGTCCTCTTAGCCTCCTAATATCCCCTACCACAATTCCTCCCCTCCCCTACTGGCACCCAGTGTCCTTCAGGGGAAAAAATGTGGAACAATCCCCACCCTGTATGAACCATCAGAACCTTCCTTGTCAGGGCAGGTCGGGCTCTCCCCGATTCCTGGAGCCCACGCATGACTGAAAGAGGCCACATCCTCCCACCTTTCCCCATTCATATCAGACCTACCGCATTTGTAACAAAAATAACCAGACACCAGACCCATTTGGAGGTGAAAAGGCCGTGGCTTGTTGGTGTTCTCCCTTGATATCAGCAAACAATCCAACCACCACAATAACCTGGAAGTTCACCGTAGCCCGTGTCAGCCCCTTAAACTGGGAACGTGTAAACCATGGACATCACAGCACCACAATGAGCCTGTCACCCCAGCCCAGTCCCAAAGTTGGCATCAGGGGAAGAACTGTCCTACCTGCCACAGGAAGACTTGTTACTCTGCTCTCCCAATAGAAAAAGGGCCCTCTCAATGCCATCCTGCAACCCGCTCAGGAAAATATTCAAGCCGATGTCTGTAAAATGGACTACATCCTGCTTCAACAGCCTGCTTGTCCTCATTTCCAACTGCTGTGCCTCACCTCTACCCCACCAAGTGAGTTTGGGAACTATCTCCAACCAGATAATAATCATGTCAGGAAACATGGATCTGAACCTGTCAAGATCGTATATTATCGTATAAATCAAGTCAATGTTCCTGATCTGACCCAAGTCGTTGCCCCTACAATGAATGACCAACACCACTGTCCCAGCAAACCATTGCCCACGTTATACACCAAAGGCAACAACTGATTCCACACCAGACCTCCCACACCGTGCCAGTGCACTTGCCTGCACTCTTGCCTGCAGGATCACTCTACGCTCTTTTCTCAGAAACAAAGGAATGAGAATCAACACAGCAAATGCGGGTGCAAGTAACTGTGAAACCTATCCGACCTCCAACTCGCCAATTTACACTCCTTGTACTTGACAAAACCTAAACTGGTAGCCTCTCCCAATGCAAAAGGAATGCATGCCAAACTCTGCCGAGTTAAGTCCAACTGCCGCAATACAGAGCTTAAAGATTCTATGATACAAAAATGTTTGTAAAGTTGATACCTTTATTGGCTAACTAAACAGATTTAAAATGCAAGCTTTCAAGACTTCTTAGGTCTCTTCCTCAGGCATGTTATCAAGAAGAGACCTAAGAAGTCTTGAAAGCTTGCATTTTAAATCTGTTTAGTTAGCCAATAAAGGTATCAACTTTACAAAAATTTTGCATCCTGTATTTCTACGGCTAACATGGTACCAACTCTCACCTGTTATTAAAGATTCTAGAAAACTGTTAGCAAGTCAGTTGCGACCCATACTGGCACGCCAAAGAATTTACACCCCCTGCTCTAAACGATGCATACCAAGTAAGCAGCACTACCAGGCAAGTGTGTTCCCCTATCATTTTTATTGCAACATTAGCAACATTCTCCTGTAAACATCCATCTTGGAGCGAGCGAGATGAAAGATCACCCTATACGACCTAACCAGGACATCGTTAAACCTAAGACCCCCCTTGCTTCAAAAGTCTGCGTCTCGGTTAAGACCAGTAGCAACATACCGTGGTAACTAGTCTATTTACCAAAACGCAAGGGGGATGGCTTTCATTATAGCCGTGAGAGATCCATTACAAGGAATATTGGCCCACTTATTACCCTACTGTCCATACTGGGGTTTTCCACACTACAGAAGGGGTAAGATAGTCTGTATCTCAGATGTACCAAGGGCAGTAGCCTATCCCTAATGGCTACAAGAGGAGACCGTATCATAGATGAGCTCTCTGCATATTTACATATTTATTGTATAGAGCACTCTCCATACCTTTCTTTGTTAGAACTAGCAATGTACAGCTTTACTATGAAATTCTTGTGGATGTAAGAGGGCATGTCAAAATAGTACAGTTAATTTATTGCAGGCATTAAAATGGCTCACCAAAATAATTTAGCCATTTAAAATGTCACCTTACCCTAACACAGTCTAATTAAAACCACTTTCTAAACATTAACAACTGTACCCACAAACTAACCTAACTACCATAACCTAACAGATAGTGAACCCCTAACTACCCTAACCTAACAGACATTGAACAATACTCTAACCTAACAGATGGTAAAACACTATCTACCCTAAATTAGAACTCCGAACTACCTTAACCTAACAGATAGCGAACCCCGTAGGAACTCCTAAGTACCCTAACCTAACAGATAGTGAACCCCTAGTAAACCGAATGGTCAACATTGTAAAGAGCACCATTTAAAATATGCCATTTTGAAGTCTGCAGTGTTTTCAATGCACCGTTTGACGTATGCCATTTAGATTCCTTTGGAAAGGGATGCCCGATGTACATAGTTTGGCTGCTCTTTTTTATAGAGTAATAGAGTAGATACACATTTTTATGAAACAGAAAACTACCTAGATGTGAAAACAGAGCTAGCGGGCTATATACTGACCCTTACATGATGCAGCAGAACTATCAGTCTGTGTAGTGGCCCCCATGTGATACAACAGAGATAAAGCCTTTTGAACCAATGTTCCCTGTTATAACATGTGTAACAAAATAGCTGATGGTAGAAAATGTTCCCTACCCTATTAAGCTTTTATTTGGGGGGCTTTTGATATTGCAGGGGGTCCTGTTGCTACTACTTGGGGGATAACTGATGTACGGAAGGCTTTTGTTATTGAAGGGGAGTGCTTTATATTGATGGGGGCTTTTGATGTAGCGGGGGAAATGTTGATGATTTGAGACTCGCTGTGGCATGTGTTACATTTCAGGAGGGTGGGACAAGCCATAACGAAGTATGAAACAGCTGCCACTGTGTTAAATGAGGTTCCATCCAGTGAGAAGAACTTTCTTATGATGTACCGCCAGGCTGTGTTGATGCCTGTATTATGTGGTCTTTTAATGAGCTGAATAAAATTTTGAAGAATTAAGTGCATTGGAGTGCTTCAGTGGTATACTTCCCCACAGTATGTAATTTGCAAAGTATATTTAGTGGGGTGAGCACCAAAGAGTTCATGTTCCCAGCAGAACTGGAGCACAGAGTTCAGAGAGAAGTCACCCAATTGTGGGCTTTGACATGGATTTTCTCCCATGAAATTACTCCACACCAAAGGGAAAGCAGTGCTGCACATCATATTACTAAATATTGTTTAATTCAATATTCTCTAGTACACGACAAACAATATTACCTAGCTGGACTGAAAATACTCAGGTGTACAGCACTTACAACAATGTTTAGTACAGGATTGCAAGGTCAGAGACGCTGAACTAGGAATGAGCCAGTGGATACACTGCAGGCTCTATAAAACTGTATCTTAGCTTGGATGCATTGTCTGTACATGACTGGTAACATTCCATAGTACAGGATAGCTAATATTCCATAGTATAGAAGAGTTGGTATTCCAGAGTACAAGACTGACAACATCCCCTTTTACTGAACTGACAATATTGCCTTATACTGAAATAATAATATAATATAAAAAAACTAACAAGCATTGACAGTATTCCCTTGTACAGGACTGGCAATATAGCCTTGCCTATAATAGTCTCAACACATACTGAGTGCCATGCTGGGAAAGATAATAGCCACATTCTTAGGAGTATAATGCTTCTGTTTCCTAGCAGCCTGGTGCCTGGTAACATTGGTCGTCATGAACACAGACAAGATTCAAACAAGGACAGAGTGATAATGCTTAGACAGAGGTGAGACCTACAAGAGGTGAGGATTATTGAGCATAACTTGGCATTTGCATGTGGTACATTAAGTATCTGGCACTTAGACATGTTATTAGAAATACTTTGCCACATGTGGCATGAGGTACACACACACACAAACACACACACACACACATATATATAATATGTGTGTATAAGTGTTGCAATTAGCATATTCATATTATACCAGGACACTGATGGTACAAATACATATTGAGTAATGTTGGGAAACGTGGCAGCATTACGCCTTTTGAGGGTCATCCTTAGTTACAGAAAAAAAAATTCAGTGAATATTAAAGCGTTTTTTATAACATATTTCATATCAAGTTGTGCAAGTCACATAACAGCTCTGCACCATACTCCTTACCGCAGTTTCTATCTATCTATCTATCTATCTATCTATCTATCTATCTATCTATCTATCTATCTATCTATCTTTCTATCTGTCTGTCTATCTATCTGTCTATCTATCTATCTCTTTCTCTATGTCATTCTGTCTTATTGGAGTTAAAATACAAAACCGAGTCCACTGAATTGATTTTCAATCCTTTTACTAAAGCTACATATTCTCAGCTTTCCACCCCTTATTGGCGCTTATGCCGAGGAGAGGACAAGGGAGCAGTCTGGTGGAGTTGGGTGTTCCTTTCCAATGTACTGAGAAAGGTATAGAGAAAATGGCATATGTATATGACATTTCCCTGCATATGCTAAGGGGATGGAGTGATTGGCTTGGTGGCGTTAAACAATGCTGGTGGAGTATGTCCAGTGGTATACACTAAAGTGGTGATAACCTGTTGTACATACCCCTAAGTGCAGCCACTAGTATTAGAGGCTAATAGCAGGGAGTCTGCACTGGCAAACTCGTACATACTTCCCTGTTTATTTGTCTCTAGCATATAGCCTTTCAAAGTAATACATCGAACACCCCTCTGGCACTGAAAGGGTTACAGTTTATGACACTAAAACATGTTGAATTTCCTAATTTTAAATTAACAATTTTACAATTTGCAGCTAATAATTAGCATTGTTTTATAACATTAATAATTATAAAGCCTTGCATTAACTTTTTAAAATGTCTAATCATTATTGATAACTATGCACCTTGATGTCTACATATTTCTAATCATTGTGTTCAATACTTAATAATGAAAACAGAAGTACACTGTCTTACATGAGCTTTTTTTCAGCAGGGTCTAAACAGTAACTGCAGATGGCACTGGCTCAGGACTGGTGGGGCTACAGCTCAGATGGGTGCTGGGGTTCCCCTGCTTCCAATGGTCCATTGCAGAAACTGGCTGGGGTGAAACATACACTATACCACCCATTTCTACCTACTCTGAGGAGAATGGAAATGGACAGCATGGGGCACAAGCTGAGTGATGAGCACTCAAGAACCAGCACTCCATGCACCCGTGGTGAGAGGCTGGCATAGTGGGCATAATCTACATACTATTTGTGTGCCAGTTAGTGCAAGAAGGAACATACATGCTTCTTAGAATTGTGTGAATCTACCCTTATACATGGATCTTTGGGCTGGCAAAATTTACTATTACAAATCAAAGGAAACTACAAAAGCTCATATTTCAGAATCTAAAACCTAGTGCATGATGTAGGCCCTGCTCTTTCTATGAATTTAATCTACATATGCCAGAGGAAAATGCAACACAAAGGAGTACAGTAACATACAGAGCAACATATGGCAAGACCTTCTGTCAGCAGAGTGGATCCATTTAAGTTTAACTTTATTTTCTCTGTCTTCTGGATTTTCTTCATTGAAGAAATGTATCAAGATTTAATATAGACCTGTGTTCTCTGCATCCTGATGTTTATGTGTAGTCTGGGTTCCTGGTCTCACATAAGATTTCATTTATAAGGTGGTTCTTTGAAGATATAGTGTGAAGGTTGCATTCTCCCTTGCTCTCTCCCTCTCACTCTCTCTTTCTCTATATATATATACGTACAGGGCTTAAAATTTGAAGTCCTTTGCTACTAGCCAGACCTGAAAAGTTACTCGCCACTGCAAGCCATAACATACCCACCAGGGCTGAATTTCTACTAGCCATGGCTAAATTTTCACTCGCCATTGGCTAGTGCCGAGTGGAAATTTTGAGCCCTGAATATATATTATATATATATATATATATATATATATATATATATATATATATATTTATATATATATATATATATATATATATATTTATATATATATATATATATATATATATATATATATATATATATATATATATATATATATATATATATAGGTTGGGTTTCTTCTCTCTATTTTGACTTAGTTTGTATCTGGGCTTCTTTCCTTTCCATGGGTTCTCTATTGCCCTTTAGATTTTTTTAGGAGGCTTTCTTCATCTAAGTATTAAGTATATATGTGGTTCCTTCTCTCACAATAGGCAATGGGCTCCCTTCCTGTCATGGTTTAGTGTGTAGGTTGGGTTCCAGCTCTCCCTTTAAATTTAGTTTGTAATGGGGCTCCCTTTCTCTCAGGATTTAGTGTGTAGATGAGGTCCCAGCTCTCTCTTTAGAAATAGCTTGCAAGGGGTCTTCCTTCCTCCCTTCCTTCTTCTAATGGTTTAGCTTGTAAATTGAGCTCCATTACTCCTTTTAGATTTACTTTGTAAGGGGTCTCCTTTCAGCAACAAATGCGTAGGTTGGATTCCATCTTTCCCTTTAGCATTAGTTTGCAAGGAGGCTTAGTGTGTGCATTGAGTTCCACCTCTACCTCCAGATTTAGTTTGACAGAGGTCTTTATTGTTATTGCTGTTTACTGTGAAGGTGGAGTTCTGTCTCTACCTTCAGATTTGATATGTAAGTGGGCTCCCTTCATCTCAGGATTTAGTGTGGATGTTTGGAACTTCTTGCCACATAAATTTAGTTAGTATGGTGGCTCCCTTTCTCTCAGGAATTGGTGTGTAGGTTGGGTTCCATCTCTCCCTTTAGATTTAGTGTGTCGGTGGTCTCATTTTCTCTCAGGATTTGGTGTGTAGGTTGGATTCCATCTCTTCTTTTCGATTTAGTGTGTCAGTGGTCTCATTTTCTCTCAAGATTTGGTGTCTAGGTTGGGTTCCATCTCTCCCTTTGGATTCAGTGTGTAAGTGGTCTTCATTTCTCTAGATTTAGGGTGTATGTTGGGTTCCATTTTTCCCTTTAGATATACTTAGTAAGGGAGTTCCCTTTCTCTCAAAGTTTATTGTGTAGGTTGGGTTCCATCTCTCCCTTTAGATTTAGTTTACCAAGGGACTGCCTTCCTCCCATGGTGTAGTGTGTAGGTTGGGTTCCATCATTCACTTTGGATTTACTTTGTAAGGGGTTCCCTTCCTTTCAGGAAGAAGTATATAGTTTGGGCTGTATCTCAACAGTTAGATTTCTGTTCTAGTGTTCTATGTCTGCACAAGTTCAATTTGTGTTCATTTTATCTTTTGCAGAAAACTTCAGGCATTCCAGATTTACATCATATGGAGCTCCAGATCATAGCCTTCCATCCCTTGTGAGTCGAACCTGATCATTTTACCATAGCTCACATTGTAATGATCACCATCAGTACCAAAATAGGGAGGAGATTCACTAAGCAGTGATAAAGAGGTGATAAGGTGGAGATAACTTCTCCAGTGATGTCAATTCTCCAGTTCCTGTGTTACTCTATACAGCCTATGCACTAACATCTCCAAAGTTGAAGAAATCTTAGTGCATAAGCTCCATAGAATAACATAGGAATTAGAGAAGTGATCAACTGGAGAAGTGATCTCCACTTTATCACCTCTTTATCACTGCTTAGTGAATCTCCCCTTATGAGTCTCTCACACCACCTTGACGTTCCCTGCTCTTTCTCAGGAGCCCACATCTATCCAAATAATACAAGGGAAACATAGCGTAAAGCCCCAAGTCTCATCCATATTGTTTATCTCTGTATTGCAAACCCTTCTGCTCCTCAAGGGTCTAAAGCCCTGAGTCTTCTTGTCAGCTTGGGACACCTAATGGTGCCAGTTACTCCTCTAGTAATGATTCAAATGGTCTGCACAGTGCACTCTTAATGCACTGAATTGGACTAGGCCCTAGATCTTTTGGAAAAAGCTGTGGTCTTTTGGAAACTTACTTGTACTTACTGTACAAGTATGGCTTGGTGTGGAATTAATGTGAAAGTAACACTATACGACAGCTTATGTTCTTTTTAAAGAGTTTTCAAGATCACCTATGTATTATGTTGGCCATTTAAAACATATGTTTCACTTTCATCCTCGGGGAATACAGGAACCATGGTTATCCCTTTGAGTGCCAGAGTGGTACAGAATGAATTGCTTTGCAATGCATTCCGTACCCCTCTGGCACTCATAGTATCCTCACACTGGAGGCAGGGCACTTGTATAAGGAGCTCTCTGGAGGTAAAGATTACCTCTCTGCTCTACTTTACGTCCACCAGTCATGCTCCCTTTTCACAATATTCTCTTTTCTGTTTGTCTGCCTAGCAGCTACACGGTATTATTATTATTCTTTATTTTTATACAGCCCACTTATTTTGCAGGGTTGTACATTAGGGAATAGAGATACAGCTTGTGAGAGCTTACAATCTAGAAACAAACAAATATATCCCAATGTGTATCACACATCAGAGCACCCACAAAACCTCAGACCCACTCCCTCAATGGGGGAAAATGGGTCAAGACTATTGCTGTTACCAGTACATGCATCAGGAACACAGTGCAGCATATACATAGAGAGGGACAATAACTGGATCCTCCACACCTGGGGATTATTGTCCTCTTCTGTGCATTCCCCATTGAGGGAGTATGTCTAAGGAGTTGTGGATGCTGCAATGTGTGATATGCCTGTTTATTTCAGTATATGCATAGAGTGCAATTATACATCATGACTCTGTACTTGGAGAGGCATGTATGAGTTAATATTGACCCAGGACAGCATGATACTTGAGTTCAGCTGATATCCATTTATTATTAGTCAGACACTGGTTACTCTCTGGGAAGGAAGTATTTTAAATATGCAACATCTTTAACTGAACTCTTATTCCCTGAGGAAGTGTCAGACAGACACGAAACGCGTTGTAAGAGCCAGTCAGGTATATTTTATCTACAGAGCTCATTCAGATAACAGTTTGTCCATCTGCAACATTGTGGACTTTTAATTGTTGCACTGGATGAAACCTCTGCCCCCAAATTATCTACAAGTTCATAAAAACGATAGGAGCTTAATATTTGATCATATTTTCCATGAAAAGGACGAGATCATAATGTCACCTGCATCAAAAGGGCAACATCAGAATATCACCAGCATCAAAAGAGTGGCATTCTGATGCTGCCACACCTTTTCATCTTCAATTTATTTTGGCCTTTCTTAAGATTGTAAACGACTTAGTCTTAGTCCTATCAAGGATTTTGGCTCTGTTATTTTTCAGAAGCATATTACCGTGTTGCTGGATGTGCAAACATTTGTGAAAGGGGTGGATCATTTTGGATCCCACTCTCCCATGGGACTTGAACCTGATCCCATCAGTACTTCAGAAGGATCCTTTCTTTGGCTTCTGTATCTCTTCATTTCATAACTTTCAAGACAGCTTTCCTGCTGGTGATTATGTCTGCTCAGAATGTGGCCAAACTACAGACTTTGTCTTGTAGACATCTATTAATGATCTTTAAGGTGGTTCTGCAAACTCCCTTTTGATTTCTTACCAAGGTAGTTTCTGAATTTCACATAAACCAGGAAATTGTTCTTCCTTCTCTTTATCCACCTCCATCTAACAGATGCGAGCAGTACCTTTTCTCCTTGGATGGATTTAGGTGTCTGAAGTACTATGTTCATCACACAGAACATTTCTGCAACTCTGACTCATTTTTGTGATTCCTGAGTGCCTCTGCTGATCAATTTCGCAAGGTGGGGACATAGTCATTCCTTCACACATTTGCTAAACATTAACAAATCAGTGCCCTGGCTTCAGTTTAAATCCGTTTTGGACTTGTTTGTCTCTGTCCTTTGCCATCAGAGGTTCATAATTGTTTCCGGCTCATTCTCTGTTAAGACTAGTTTGTATTTGAGGGTTTTTCTCTCCCTACCTCTAATCTTGGTGGGATAGCTTTAGTATATCCCCATGGTTCCTGTGTTCCACAGTGGAAAAAACAGAAGAGGGAATGTGTACTTACTGATAAATCCCATTCTCTTAGTCCATGTGGAACAAAGGACATCCCACCGGGAGAGAAACAGGCTGTTTGAGTTCTGTGCAAAATGTTTTCTTTTTTGCTGTACAATAAAAATTAAGCATGACTGGTGGGGATACAGTAGATCAGGAAGGGTGTGTCCTCCTCCTCTAGAAAGCTCTTTATGCAAGTGTCCTGCCTGCAGTGGCTGGATAATCCATCCACAGCTCCTGTGTTTCCCATGGACTAAGAGGAAAGGGATTTTTAGGTAAGCACACAAAAATCTACTTTTCTGAGATATTTAGCATTATTTATGTCAGTCTATGAAGGTTAGATAGTACTGTCTGGTACATCTTTGTGCTAGATTCTTACATTAGACACTGCTCTGGCATCCTTGAAGATCTCTAATCAGGCACTTAAAGGCTTAAAAATCAGCTTAGTTATAGTGTTTTTGACTGTACAAATTTGTCTTATGAAGCACCTTTCTCCATTGACTAAAATAAGTAGTTTGGATATATGAAGCATGTGAGAGAGTGGCGAGGTGGAGGAAGAGGTGTTTGGAAGTTAGTATCTGGCATGTGGCTATGTCAGCCAGTACAGTCTAACCTGCATAAATTCAAAAATAATTTAAATATCTTATAAACATATAATTTGAAAGCTATTGCCATAATGTGTTGCTTCAACTTTAAATGGAAGAATTAACTGCCATAATATCCTTATTCTTACATACTGTTTCCAATTGCTGTACACAGGATTCATGCACTGAGTCCCTGCCCCATAGAGCATACAGTCTAAGCTTTAGGTACCTTGCCTAAGGTCACAAGGAGATATTCACACTGGAAACTGAATCTGTTTATCACAGCTTCACAGCAAGTACCTTGGCTTCCAAGTTAGTTAATTAACCAACTTATCAGTTCCTTCTCCCTATAATATAATGTCTCCTTCTCCACATCCCATTAAACTACAAACAATAGAATCATGCTGACCTCTTTGTTATATTGAAGAGGTATTGTATAGAAATCCTTTTACCCCTTGAGCAATGATGAAAAGTTACACTGTATAGCTTCCTTAACCATTGAGTGAAGGTTTAAAGGGTTAGTAATGTTTCAGTTAGACTGCAGCTAGGTTCCCTCCTTATCATGTGTACAATCTCTCCATTCTGCTGGTAATGGTGAAAGCGCTATATTTTCAAAGTTATTATATATTATATTATTAATTCTACTCCCCTTCCCATTATGCTGACCTCAGTCTTCATACCTCAGCACTGGAGGAGGATCGTGGTGAGGAACAATCTTTATTCAGAATAAGGAAAAACCTTCCCTCTTTCATCATGGAGGGCAGGATTTCCCTTATAATCAATTTTTCCAGAAAATTGCTTTCAAGAACTCAGAGGGCTAAAAGTCCTGTTTAATACCATGGAATTTTCATTTACCCCTATGGGGCAGTTGGTTCCCTCCAAAACTGCTGCTTTCTATTCACATAAATATGGCCCCTAATGTTTGAGTATATCCCCTTTTTTTCTTTCTTCCTGTGTTTTGGTTATTATCAATTTAGTTGTTAGCACTTTTCATGTACACATTTTAGTTTGTTAGACTTTTGTCTATGACACCGTCAGTGATTAGAAAAGCCTGTTCCTGAAATTTATGCTGCATAATTTTTGAGTCATCTGGTTGTTGTACTTCTTGGAAGATGGCAGATTGCAGGTGTTTTTACGGCCTCAGAAACAACTGTTTTATAGCACATTGACAGGTAATTACTGGAGGCAAACTGGAACCCACTTGTCAAAAACATGTTCATTTGTAGGAGAATGTACACAGTTGCAGATTAACTGGTTTGTGGGCTGCTCACTGAGACTCCTCTGTTGTTCATATGATTAACTTTAAGGGGGAATAGATAATAATCAGAAATAATGGGACAACACCCACAACTTCATAACGCCCTTATGTATGTCCTCATACAGTAGTATGTACATGAGTCTGTCTGTCTCAGGAAATCACAGATACTGGACGGAAGATAACACAACGGTATGGCATTGGCACAATGGCCCCACTGACCCCTGGTACGACCCAAAAGGAATGGCCCAGCTTTAGCAAGGCAGCAGATGACTGGTCCAAATTTATATCATCCTCTGGTGAATTTCAGCTACGGAATGTAAACAAAAAAGGTAAGTCCCCTACAGCAGACAGATTTGTGGGGAAAAAAGTAAAATGTCAGCAATTTTCTTTGTTTGTCTTGGCATTCACTCCACTGGGCCATTATCTAGTCTAGTATTATTGTGTTATTATGGACCTGCCTATAGTTAGCCTCAATGCTTTTTAATAAATAGAGGCCTGTTCAGTTGACTACTCTTACATATGCTGGTAACTTCCATCATAGAAGAAACTGACAGTGCCTCATGACGTCCTTTTTTTACTATTGCAATAATTCAAGTCCAAGAAAAAGGTAAACAATTTCATGGAGGTTGTTTTGTTATCACAAACAGCAGCAGACAGGAATATTATATTTCATGATATTGCATGGCAACAGTTTGCAGGGCTTAGTGTACCATATCCAAGTATAAAATCTACATGTGGTACTTTAGAGTTATGTACAGTTGAACAGAATGTGACCATTCTTTCCCTCTTTAGTATAAACTAGAATCTGGACAGCTTAAAATCCATTGCAACCAAAAAACTGTAACTGCTCTGCAGTTTTCAGTCACTGTGTTTTCCCTGATCATCTTCCTTTTTTGCCCACTTTCGTCAATCAGCAACATTCCCATCTCCCCTTCTATTCTGTCTGTGCCCTTTTGCTGCTCCCATGAGCTTCTCTAATTTCTTAAATAGATTTCTCCATTACCCCTCATCCCCAGAAATCACTGCCCTGTAAATACTAGACAGTCTTCTCTCATTTTCCATTCTACCATTGCTTACCCCTTTTCAATGTCCCTTCCTATAGTCATCCTTTCTCAATCTTGCCTCCCCATAGGCCTACTAGCACCCATAACATGGGAAATCTCAAGCTAATCTTATACTTCACACATTCTCCTATTTCTTTCGCCTGAGCTATATGGTACCCCCGCTCTATCTGTAGCAAACTCACTGTAGTTCATGACGTTAAATGTGTGGCTAAAGATTTGGGTAAGCAGGAGGGGTTTGGGTTCCTAGAAAGCTAGGCTGTCTTTTCCCTTGGGGGCAATCTTTAAAGTTGAAATGGATTGCACCTTAGAGGAAAGGGAGGTATGGTGCTAGTGGTTAGGATGGTTAGAGGGTTGGGGGGGGGGGGGGGGACTTTAAACTAGGAAAAGGGTGGAGAGTGATGCAACACATGATGGCAAAGACAGGATAAATTAGGAAATGGGATTAGAGGAGTGGCATTGGGGTGGAGAGGGGGAATGGGCTAGTTCATCTAATAGGGAGGTGCCAATGTTACAGCCTGATGAAAAGCGAATACATATTTCAAAGAGTGCAATTTTCCAGAATGGCAATAACATAAACTGTATGCATGTAAATTCTTGAGGTCTGGCTGGTAAGATGAGACGTTAATGGGGATTTGCTACCTAATCCCATAATATTGGGGAGTTTGAAGAAGCCCAACTGTTACTGCAAATGAAAAAGTCTTCTGGGTCAGAAAAATATGACTTTCAGCACAATAAAGGGACAGTATGATTAATGACAATTTCATGTCCCAAGTAGTAGAGGAGCCAACTAGAAAAAAAAGGCCTTGCTGGACCTAGTGCTCTCAAACAATTCTGACATGATAAACAGTATAGAGGTAAGGGAACATTTAGGAAGCAGTGACTACAATATAATATCCTTTGAAAGTTGTTATGAGAAACTCATTAGCAAATGTTTAGCCAAAACATTAAATTTAAAAAAAGCTTTATTAAAGGATATTCAGTGAGATGTACTCTTCAAATAGAAAAATGCACAAGAATCATGGAGTTTGGTTAAAATGCTTTTAGATAAATGTATGCATCAATATATACCATTGTAGAACAAGAGGAGAAAATTAAGACCAATGTAGCTTAATAAAGTAGTTTGCAGTGAAAAGATAAATAAGCAGGCTTTTAACCCCTTAACAACCACCTGATCCAACAGGGGTGGCCGTTAAGAACCACAACTCCTTTTTTTCCTGCAATGAATTCTGGGGAAAAAAATACTAGGGGGACCAGTTACCCTGAAACCCCCATATAAATTAAAAATAAATAAATAAATACATTTTTTGTATGTGTAAAACATATTCGCCTTGATTTTGGAGGTCTATAAAGCCCTAGTTCTCCATATCAATCACTTAGTAAATTTTTTTTTTAAAAAAAGGAGCTAAAAAAGCATTAAAATCCCATCATACTTGTCACAGCTACAAATAAAAAACAAACAAACAAAAAAAAACATTACAAAAAAAAACACACACAAAAAAAACCCTCTAATCCTGCCAAGGCACTATGAGAAAAAACAGGGATTGGCTTATTATATACAGCCAGTCCTTGTTTACATTTTTTTTCTCATTCTCTGAATGATTGGGAAGTGGTGTTACACAGGGTTACACATGTGCAATACATGACCCTTCCTAAATCCAATCAGAGGAGAGGAAAGGAGTCATGTACTATGCATGAGTGATCCCTCGTCCTCATTCCTGATTGGCTGGGAGATGAGAGGAGAGACTTTCTGTGCCTTGAGCAGCACACCTCCCAGCCAAGCAAGTCATGTATTTGTCATTATATGGTGCTGATGAAGGAATGCAGGAATAGCCAAAATGTTGTTTTGTTTCAAACTCCTGTGAAGTCCTGAGAGTGCCTATTTATTATGTATTTATTTATATTTTTGTTTTGTGGTGGTACTTTTTATTTATTTTTAGCAATGGCAAATGTGGCTGAGGGATTGTAGGGCTTTTTTGTAGTTCTTTAGGTGATTGGGGTGGAGGACCAAGCTGTTGTAGGCACTGCTGAAATTCAAACATCAAGGTAAGTGCACATTTTGCATATACATACACCATGGGGGTCCCAGGGACTCCTTCAATTTTTTTTATTCTTTTTTTAATTAAGGGGACTCTGGACCCCATAGTCATTTTTTATTTTAATGGAACATAAACACCTAAAAATTGGGGTATATATTAACTTGCTTTTTCAGGGCTCCCATTGACTGGCCAATATTATCTGTGAATGGGCTGGGATAAGAAATAGCCTTTCTGAATGGACAAGAATCACAGTAAATGAACTGATGTTAGCTCTTATCTCTCAATACAAACAGTACAAATAGCATTACATAAATGCTCTCTGAACAGGACGATTTACATATGGACTGAAAAGCTAGGTTAGGTGGGGTAAAATATTAACCCCCTAATATTTATTTAAGACCATTTGGGCCAGAGAGGTATACAGATAAGTATCCAACTTATTGTGTAGCAATGTGTTGGATACCTTACTGCAGAAGATGTTGGCAAAGCAACGCATTACGTACTCCTCTGGCACTTAAAGGATTAAATATTAAATAATATTCAATATAGTCAATATTCTAGTAATTGAATGTTTGAATGCACTGATCACTGTCCCCTTACAATGTCTTTTTTGTCAACAGCTTTAGGGTATAGTGGATATGCTGTGCGTTTCCTGTCACCTGATGTTACTCGCTCACAGAGGGTAAGAGAGACAGACAATTTTATCGTATCGTGGACCTCACATCCTCAATGTGACCTAATTGCTTCCACATAAAGCTATGCATAATCAATAAGCAACACCATAAAAAAGAACTATGGCAGGGCTGAATTTACATCTCAGGAGCCTATAGGCACAGAATTCTGATGCGCGCCGCCCCCCCCCCCCCCCCAATTTGCCATCTCCACTGGACACCTCCATGATGCTCATCAGCTCCATATTTCCCCCCATCAGCTCCATATTGCCCCTCACATTGCCCCCCATCAGCTCTGTCAGTGACTGTCGAGGCTAATAAAAAATAAAAACAGGAAGCCACAAAACTATCCCAATGACAGGCCCCACTCTGTGGGATGCACCTGTGGGCAGGTGCCTACTCTGCCTTATTGCAAATCCGGCCCTGACTATGGGTTTGAATTTTCCCTATATAAAGACCAGGGCGCCATGGGGGGGATACGGGTAGTACCTTTGTATGGTGCCTAGCCAGACAAGGGCTCTACCACAATTGTCAGGTCATGGATGGTGTATTTTTAAGCTGGGTTGCTGGTCCTGAATTACATACTGAGGATGGTGCTTCTACTGGCTGGTCTAGTGCTCACTCCTTACCACAAATACTTAAGTGAGGAGCAGGGCCGGCCCAAGATATTGTACTGCCTGGGTCCAAGGATGAAATACTGCCCCCCCTCTGCACACCAAAACCATGCCCACCAAAACACGCTACATCCTTAATTATATTAACCCCTCTCCTGCCCCTAAGACCACATACAACTGTAATATTTCTTTTTTAAACCCCTTGTACCTCTTTCTCCCCCCTTGTCTTTTTACATCCCTTGTGCCTCTGTTTTCCCTCTTTTCACCCCTTGTGCCTTTTTCTTCCCTGTTTTCACCCCTTGTACCTCTGTTTTCCCCTCACATGCGGAGACACCGCGTGGTGCATGCTGGGATTTTCTTCGTCAGTCTAGGCGCCAGTTTTAAACTTGCACTGGCCTCTGAACAGACCAAGAAATCCCTGGCATGCTCCACACGGCGTCACCGCATGTGACACAGTCCCGGCTGTCATCAGTGTGGGCAGTGGGGAGAAGCGGCGCAGGAAATAATGTGCATTGGGGCGGCAAATTGCCACCCCTGTCAGAGTGCAGTCTGGGTCCATTGACCCACCAGGACCCATGTAAGGGCTGGCCCTGGTGAGGAGAGTGGCTGCAAACCAGAGCCATGGAGATGGAGTCCTATAGACTGCCCCACCCAATGAAGAGAAAGTCAATGGGTGGTTTTTCTATAGTCAGTACAATACTACCTGCCTCTCATGATGCAGGACCACAAAGGGAGAGGAGAGACATTATTATGTGCCACAGTGACTGGAAATGGTAGAAACAGTTATACGGGGTGTTGGGATTCGGACAGTCAGTTGGTCATAGAGCTCTGCTGGGATGGGAACTCTGTGGTGTGGCAGGGCAGTGGAATGAGTTGGAGGTATTTCAGAGGCGGGAGGTCCAGTCTTTAAGTTTGTTCTGGGCCCCACAATTTCTGAACACAGCCCTGATAAAGCCCATTGTATATTGTAAGTAGATGTAAACATACAGTCAAACACTGATCTTTAGGTCACCCTTCCAAACAGTAAACCTACACTACCCCTAACAGTAAAGTACTACAATACTACCCCAAACACTAGCCTAACACCCAGATCTGTGTTACACTTACATGTCAGCTACTGTCTGTTTCTCCTTCAATCTTCCTTCTTTTGTTCAATGTAATCTTCTTTCTTCTTATCTTCTTTTTCTTCTTTCCTATAAAATAAAATTTAACGGATTTCCAAAGTGTGGGCGCAGGAACTGAAACTTAAAAAAAGTATACAAAATCTAAGTCACCAGTGAATGTATCGATACGGGGCCCTAAGCCTCATATTATACATCCACAGTTTTGAAAAAATGTGTCAAATGTTAGCAGAATTAACCCTATGAGTGCCAGTGGGGTATGCATACCCCACTGGCACTCTCAGGATTAATTAGACAAAGTTAAAAAAAAAAACATCCCCGACAATAAACACTTACCATTAATCCTGATGTGCAGCAGAGTCTTCAGCACCCTGGTCAGCTATGGTCAGTTCTCTGTAGTCTTCGCTCTTCAATTTTTTCTTTTTTCCTATAAAATAAAATGTCAATGTAAGGGATACCCCTCCAGAGCTCAAAGGGTTAAATGCAGTCTGGCATTTCCTTTAGGAATAATATTCTGCCAATCCTTTTAAAATAAATAATATCTGTTTGTCCATAATTAAAAAGGCATTCCCATGCTGAAAGGTAATTCCACTGCCACCGCCTCCGCTGGGCCATTGCCTGAGTCTCAGTGAGGGAATTTTGAACAGACATTGAATTTTTATATGGCCAGTCTCTGTTCAAAATGGATGCCAGCCTCCAATTGGCTGGGATATGTGATTATACATCTCCCAGCCAATCGGTTTCTAGGGGGTTGACGAAACCCATGGTTTTTATACTTTTTTTCAATTTCAATTCCTGCGTTGGCACTTTGGAGATGCATTAAGGGACTCTGCACCCAAGAAAACTGGGTGCAGATTTTCACACAATAAAGTTGGTGACTTAAAGTGGAACTAACACCCCTATAAGATGTAGCCTGAACTAGAGTGCTATAATCCGTTATAATGAGCGGTGTATTTATTTTGTTTTGTAAACCTGTTATTAAAGAATAATCACTAATTGCAAAAGGTACCTGGTGACGTCTTCCCCCGGAAAAGCGCATTGCGCATGTCAGCACAGAGCCGATCGGCTCTCTTGTAACTCCCCCCAGCCAATCGGCTCTGTGCTGACATGTGCAATGCGCTTTTCCGGGGGGAAGACGTCACCAGGTACCTTTTGCAATCTCTGTGGCTCAAATACTATGAAGATTAATTGGAGGTGCTGTTTTTGTGAAACATTACTATTCCTTTAAAGTACAGTTGGTTTGCCACATACTGCACCATTTTGCACTTTATACATAAGGCCCAGTGAGTATCAAAAGTCTAACTAGAACCATGCAGCAAACAAATGCCGGAGGACTGCACATTTTGAAACTAGAAACTGAATCTGTTTACAGTTGAATTATTTTATTTTTTGCCGTTTGATACATTAACTTATTTGCTTTGTTCCCCAGTTTCTGCCAACAGTACAACTTAATATTGCACAGTGCCCCTCTCTGTCACAAGGCAAAGTAGTAAAAATATGAACCAAAGCAATTCCACTAGCATTATGAAGTAACGTTGCCACCCAGTCGGTATTTTACCTGCAGGCCGGTAAAACATTGGCTTCTGTTCAGTGTTAAGTCTATGGAGGATATACCATGGACGGTATTTTTTTGAAGAAAAGGTGGCAACCCTATTACGAAGAAATAAATGCACATTAAAATACATTTTTGACATATAACCTATTTTGTTCCAGTATCGTATGCAGCAAAATCCATCCCTTGACCAATATGGACAGAATCCTGTGCCAGTGGAAACATTGTGAGTATTAATTTCCACCAAATCTTCAGTCTTGTATGTAGGGGAATATCTGATTATTTTCATCTTCTCTTTTCAGAAACACTTTCCGCACATTTGGGACTTTATACAGGTAGCCTTTACTCTTTTAAAAAATACATTTTAATAATGTCTGGAGACGTTCAGTAAGTTAAATGTTTTTTTACCCCAGAAGTATTTTTTATTGAAATTGTATCATCAATACAGAGAGCAATGCTATTTTTACTATAACACAAGTAACAAATAACAAAACAACTTAAAAAAAAAAAGGCAAATTAAGCTGTACTTAAATCTGTATGGTAAAAATAAAGGTTAAACTTTCCAGCTTGCTTACGAAAACTGGCAAGTATTAACAGAGAAAAAACATTGACTAACTGAGGATGAAGAAGCTTGTCTAGGTTGTGAAGAAGTATCAAAGAGAACTCTTTAGATGCCCTTTTATATTTTAACTAGGTGAAGAGCCCGTTACATGGGCCACAGCGTCACTGCCAGCCGGTCACGGGGCACTCATGCGCAGTAGAGAGTCTCTACTGCGCATGTCTGCGTCGTTACACACGTTTTAACGACTCTATATATATAAAAGAAGACTTTGTGTCTGGCAAAACACACCCAGGGGCGGCAGTAAGGAGGAGTTACTGCTCCCATTGGGTGATTCAATGGGGGCGTGATTTTCACAGGAGTTAACTCCTGTGAAAATCATGCAGGAAGTTGGCCCACCCCCACTATCCAAGAGAGGAAAAAAACAAAATGCCTGCCACTCGCTCCTGCACCACAGACACACACACACACACACCAGCCCTGCTCCCTGTATCCCGCCTGTCTTCAGCCAACAATTAACCATTTCAGTGTCAGTGCCCCCCAATCGTGTTACCCTCTGGCACTCAAATGGTTAACGTTGTACATTATGTTCCGAGTGTCGCCGGCTGTTTGCATCCTCCTCCACCACCATCACCTGTACTTAAAATAGCAGTCTGAAAAGGGCAAATCGAAATCTGGCACTCAAATGGTTGAACTGTGTCTCCCTGCATTGTCCCACCGTACAGTTGCACTCACACAACACAGGCCACTACCGGTATTACACAAGGGTGTCTTCTGCCTGCATGTCCGCTTGGTTAGCGACCCTAGATGAAGCGCCACCATGAACACAGCCAGGTGAGCGGCATGAGCCTTACTACAGACAACCGCTGAGCCAATATCACACTCTCTCAGAATGCCACATGCTCACTGCCTGATATCGGTACAATTTGCTTAACCCTTTCATGCCAGAGGGGTACGGAACGCATTGATTTGCGTTCCGTACCCCTCTGGCACTCAAAGGGTTAAACACTCTGTCGTCTGATAACAGGACTACTAACTCGGAGGGTGGTGATTCTGTGGAATCCCAACAAAACCATAAAATCAATGTGAGAGGCCCTGCCTTCTCCAAACTGTCCCGTGCTATAGTGCTCCCCTCCTCACCCACCACTGGTATGTCATTTTACTTATTTAAACATCATGTTTTGCTAACAAAGTTGCCCTACAGTCTTGCCCTGAGCCAAACCTTTATCTACGGCATCTTCATTGTTAAGCTGCGCTTCTACATTACTGACCCTTTGACTGCCACAGGAGGGGAAGCAGAGTATAAAGCTTTGAGTCACACAGAGGTACGCAATGCGTTGCCTACCGCTCTGGAACTCAAACGATTAATATCCCACTACTGCAGCGTAATAGTGAATATTTAGGTGTTTAGCCTTTTGAGTCCCAAGTATTCCCCAGCTATGCTTTGCGTTATCCAGATTTGTGAATCCAAATGCATTTGCAGTCCACATGTTTATCTGTGTTCAGTAATTGTTTCAGCTCCCCGTGCAGTACTCTGTGCTCCATAACATAATGTGTGCTAGAGACGTATGGAAAAGGTTGCTTTTACATTTACACATGACACGTTCTTTCCTAACATATACAATACAATAAAATAATGTAAATACCTTCAACACACCATATGCAACATATGCTACATAATACATACCCTAATACAATGAAGGGCAACGCCGTCCCGTATTGCTAGTTATTATATAAGGATGCTTACAAGGGGTGGCAATTTTTAGCTAGAGGTCTCATGTGTTTATGCCAGTAGTAAAACATTGTATAGAGTAGATGATATATCTATATTTTATACCCATTGAATCTCCTGGTGCAAGCCCAAAACAAATAATAACTAATACATTGCATTGCTTAACTAAGTAAACTTATATCCTTATATATGAAATAAGGCTATATAAAGTAGATAAACCATATACTAAAATAGGTCAAGTATTCAGGAGAATGTTAAATAATGACATCTTAATCTGATCAAGAAAGTGAATTAAGACAAATTCAGTTATGTAAAGAGAGAAGTGCAAGCGTCCATCCAGTGGTACATAGTTATACGATCCCCCCCCAAATGAAAGAACAAGAATGTTTGTGTGTGGCTTGCGTGTGTGTGGCTTGTGTGCGAGTCTGTGGTGTAGGAGCGAGTGGCAGCCATTTTGTTTTTTCAGTCACTTGGATAGTGGTGGGCGGTCTGGATAGTGGGGGCAGGCCAACTCCCTGAATGATTTAAATCACTCCTCCATTGAATCACCCAATGGGAACAGTAACTCCTTACTTAAGCTGAGGTAACATAGCAATATAACACACAGTGGCTGTTCAGTTGAGGCAACGTAGTAATATGCTGAGAGATCAAATAGAAAGTGGTGTTTGAGGCTTGCCCTCTGTAACATACAGCAAAGCATCTCTCTCCCTTTAAGGAGAAAGGGCGGGAATCAGGAAGTGGAGGAGTGACAGTTGAAAACAGACAGTGAGGTCACTGAAGAGATTAAAAGAGTTAACCCTTTGAGTGCCAGAGGGATACGCAACGCATTGCTGAGGAGGCCTTCATCCTGCAGCAGATTGATAATGGCTGCAGCTTTATCTTTATTTTATAAATATACAGTACTGTGCAAAAGTTTTATGCAGGTGTGAAAAAATGCTGTAAAGTAAGAATGCTTTCAAAAATAGACATGTCAATAATTTATTTTTATCAATTAACAAAATGATAATGAGTGAACAAGAGAAAATTTTAAATCAAATCAATATTTGCTGTGACCACCCTTTGCCTTCAAAACAGCATAAATACTTCTTGGTATACTTGCACACTGTTTTTTAATGAACTCGGCAGGTAGGTTGTTCCAAACATCTTGGAGAACTAAAGGAAAGACATCCTGTGCATCCTGTTGCTAAATTTGTATATTTGCTTTGTTATTTACACTTATTGGTCTTTACCTTTGTTTGCTTTTTTCTGGCTTTATACCACTGAAGGCTGTAAATGAATCTTTACCAAATCATTTGTTTTAAATCAGCAGCTGTATATAATTATTATTTTTAATGTTGGCATTAAATACATAATATTGATTTAAATAGCCCCTTTTCTCTTCTGTCCATTGTGGAACACAGGAACCATGGGGTTCAGTTGCTACATCCAGAAGTCAGGACACTTGCAAATTAAAGCTTTCAGGAGGGAGAGATTTTCTCCCAGCTCCACTTAACCCCCATCCAGTTGCAGCAGCCTTCTGTTTTCAAATTGTTATGCTTAGATGTGCAACAGGGCTGAATCTTATCTTGCGGTTTATTATTTTACTAGTTGAACAGCCCGTTACACGGGCCACAGTGCCTCTGGCAGCCGGTCGCGGGTCTCCCGCGCCTCGGCTGATACAGAGCCTCTGGCAGCCGGTCGCGGGGCAGTCACACGCAGTGGAGACTGCCCGCGCCTCGGCTGATACAGAGCTGGACGCTCCTTCGGAGCGCCCAGCTCTGTATCAGCTGCGGCACGGGCAGTCTCTACTGCGTATGACTGCCGCACGCGCAGCAGTGTCTACTGCGCATGTCTGGTGTTACACACAACTTGGCGAATTATTATATAGGATTACTCATGGGGTGTTTCTTTCCCACATTAGGTTGGATCCTTTTATCCATTCTTTTTGCAAGCAGAGCAGAATGTGAAGTGAATGTCTGCTTGGGGATGGCCAATACAATGCCACCCTTCTTTTTCTTCACTCAAAGTAACTAGAAGACGGTATAACGAAAGTTACAGATAGTTAGGTTCTGTGATTTCCTGTGATGTCCTGTATCTCAGTTTGTAGATTGGGAGTCAGAGACGCTCAACTAGGAACGAGCCTGCAATACAAATTTGCAGCAGTCCAACCACAAAATGCCAGGCAATTCCTCTCTGAACAAGAGAAGCAGCCAACCCCAGACGTATGTTTCGGCCTTGTTGGGCCTTGTCAGTGAGGAGAAACTGATCTCACTAAGCATTGGACATGCTGGATTCCCCTATTACCTTTGGGGTGACTAATCCCAAGGATAATCCCCTTGCTCACAGTGCTTAGAGAGATCAGCTACACCTCACTGACGAGGCCCAACAAGGCCGAAACGTACATCTGGGGTTGGCTGCTTCTCTTGTTCAGAGAAGAATTGCCTTGCATTTCGTGGTTGGACTGCTGTAATGGCAGGGCCAATATGATATGCTTCCTCTCTGTGAAAGGCACTAGTGGGCTAAAAGAGATTGTGCCCTAGGTAGGACACCATTCTTACAGAGCCTGCAAATTTGTATTGCAGGTTCGTTCCTAGTTGAGCATCTCTGACTTTCAATATGCATATGCAAATTACCCTTGGAAGTAGTCACTCCAAGGGTAATAGGGGGAATCCAGCATTGGACCCCTTGCTCACAGTGCTTAGAGAGCTACACCTCACTGACGAGGCCCAACAAGGCCGAAACATATGTCTGGGGTTGGCTGCACCTTGGGTAGGACACTATTCCTATAGAGCCTGAAAATTTGTATTGCAGGTTCGTTCCTAGTTGAGCATCTCTGACTTTCAATATACTGTCTCTCAGTTTGTCCATATGCCAGCCACAATCTGAGGCCTGCTTTGCTGCATGACTCATTCCTGCACTCTGAATACTCTAATCTAAGCTATTTTGTTTACTGTCTTACTTGTCCCTGTGTTGAGGGACAAGTAAATTATGGAACTTGGACACTTTAAGCATATTGGAGCTTTGGCTTCTTTTCTCCTTTGTCCCGGGGCATTGGGTGGGCTGCAAGACCAGCACAGTAAGTAGTATCTGGGCCTTCTGAGAGCCACCTCACCATTTTTTTGTATCTATTATTTTTACTTCTGCCCAGGTCTCCCATGCTTTAGAAAAGGAAGTTCTTTCTCTTTCCCTTCCTTTTCCTCTTCTGGGCCTACCCAGGGGATACCACTTGCAGCAGGCTCTCCTGACTTTCAGAGACTACGAGTCCCACATCAGTGATGCAGAAGAGTTCATTATATTTCTTTTCTGCTCTTTCTGCCCCCACCCCACCCCTTGTCTCTTACTTTGTGAGTAACACAGAATTGCAGAATCTAAGGGAGATGTGAGGAAGACAAGACCACCAGAACTTCAACGACTGTTTCTTCAGTGGTTAATTGTATATGTTGCCAGATCAGTCTCCCTAAGGGTCAAACAAGTCAGTTATGCCTCTTTTGTACTGCAGTCCCCATTCAGTCCATTTGAGGGCCCAATACCTGTGATAAGGAAGCTATGTGGGTTAAAACCCCTATCTCTGCTATGGCTTGAATCCCTCTGTCTATCCAGTGTATCCTTGATAAACTAGAAAAGGGTACCCCTTTTCCCTCAAACAAGAGGGTCTTTTCTACTTTAGAGAAATACCTTTGTACTACTGAGGAAGGTGAAGGAGGAGAGGAAGGCATGGATGATTCATACCTTAACCCTGAAGATTCCCATGATGAAGAGACCCTACAGATTTCTGAGGCCCCACAGAGTCGTCCTCTCCTGACATTTGGACAAGGCATAGAAGGGATATTGTACACTTCCCTTTTTATAATTCTCCTGATCAGGTGGTCCTTGAAGAAAGAAAGAGGGTATTTTTTATCCAGGTGTTTTCCTCTGCCTTATCCTTTTTCCCCAGTTGTATTGCTTTCTGATCTGAGGTTCGTATTACTCTCATTTGGGTGGAAACTCATGGCCTAGCCATATTGGTATTCCATATGCTGGCTTTGGACCTGATAGCAATCTTGGTTGAATCCCAAGGTTCCTTTGTTTTTCTCCAGGTCTCATGATCTACTGTCCCTCACATTAGAGGAGATGGGCATTCTGTGGCATTTTCCTCTGGGATATGTGTTTCTTCCTCTCCCCTGATTCACCAGATGTTAAGGAAAGCCAGGATGGACTAAGCACACAATATGCTGATCGAGCCTTATTGGCCTTACAGAGCGTGGTTCTCGAACTGATCAATCTGTCAGTAGGCTAGAGCTAGCATCTTCCTTTGGACCTCTTGTCTCAGAGTGCACTGTATCACTCATGAATGAAGTTAATTTTGATGGTAAAAATCCTGAGGATAAATGGCTTCTCTTTGTGGTTCGTCACAACCATGCTTAATGCTCATAAGTTCGTTTATTCTAGGGAATATCATTGAGTCTGGCCATTGTTCTTCAAGTGGTATAAAACCATGGCTCCCATCCACTCCCTTTTTGTCTCCTGTTGGACTTTTCCTTTCTCCAGGATGGACTCCGAGGCTTCATCTTAGCCCACTCAGATGAACTTGGCCTTGTCTGTTCTTTTTACAGAAGTATTTTGCCTGACTGATGTTCAGATTGTGCAAAGAGTGGCTCATGCCTGTTCTATTTTACTTGGGATCTAAATCTGGTCCTTGGGGTGCTTCAGATAATTTTGAGCCTTTGGCTTCTGTGTCTCTTAGCTGCTTGACCCTGTAGACAATTTTCATTCTAGCCATTCTGTCTTTCAGATGTGTGTTCGAACTGCAGGCTTGGTCTGATAGTGCTCCCTTTCTGCTTTTTCATACGAATAAGGTGCTACTATGTACTTGCTTTGGCTTTCTTCCCAAGGTGGATTCTGATTTTCAAAATAATTAGAGATTGTCTTCTTTTTTTTTTTTTTGCTCTGATATGTTAAATAGGAGCTTCACTGCTTGGGTGTAGTTAGGTGTCTGGAATACTACATTCATTATACTGAACATTTTCGTACATTGTATTTGCTTTTTATTATTCCTGAAGGCCCACATGCAGGCCAAGGGTCATCTTATTATGTCATTAAAAAGAGACTGGTACCTTTTAGGTTAACATCTCACTTCACCAAGGCAGTGGGCGCTTCCCGTGCAAAGTGTGTAAGTAGTCGTCACTTTACGCATTTTCTAAATATTACAGATAGCTTTGGTATAACCAAATTGTTCCTGCGTTCCACAGTGGATGAAAGAGGATAAAGGGCCTTTTGTGTATTGACTGTTATATCCTTTTCTCTAAGACCTTGTGGAACAAAGGCCATCCTTCCCAGAGTAAAATGTTTTGTCCGAGTTCCAGGCAGGGGTGTCCTTTGGGTTCTCTGATGTGGTGACCACCTTACTGCCCTAAAGACAAAAAAGGGGGAGAGCATCATAGTGTATCAATTGTAAAATGGAAATAGATCAAAATGTGGTGGGTATACTACTAACATTCCTCTTTGGCTACTAAAATCAATATAGTAGCAAACACGCTTGTGGGGGATATTATGATTGCCTCCACACAGATGTGTGCTTAATCACTCCTTCACAAAAACGTCCACAGGAACAATGGAAGACAACAGAGAAATATACACAGGAGGAGAGCCCAAACAAATTTTCTGTGAAAGTATACACTTGCTACAAAGAGATGTAAAATGGAGCTTGCGTATCCAAGTCCCACCGGTCCGTATTGAAGGGAACTGGTGTATGAGCCAGCAAGGAAATGTTGCCAGTCTTCCCAGAAAATGGACAACAAATACAGTTGTGGCACTCCAAGGGTAAAGTCCACTATGAAGCAGATTGCTCCAATGCAAAAAAGGGAACAGATGCAGTGCAGACCAATACATGTATATAAAAAATGTTTATAACAAGGGGGTTTACTTACTGCCCTACTTACTTTAAAACTGAAGGCTGCTGTGCAGGATGGGGTTAAGTGGAGCTGGAAGGCAGTCTCCGCCTACAGAAAACTTAAGTTTGGAAGTGCCCTTATTCCTTGAGGTAGCAACTTAACCCTATGGTTCCTATGTTTCACAAAGAGAAATGGATTAATGGTATGTATACAAAGATTCACTTTTTTGCAATATATTATTTATTTATGTGAATTCAATCACATGCTTCAATCTCATTGATAATCTTGTCATATTATTTTTTTACTCCTTAGCCGTAGGTCTCACCTGCGTCCATGGCACTAAGTAGCAGAGGACTGGATGAGCAGCAGAAGACAATAAATGGCTGACTAAATATATCAAACAAATGTTCAGCATGTACAGTGACCAGTGTGATGTTTCAGTTAATAAGGAGCATGTACCATATAAACTGCAATGCCAAATAACTACTGTATTTATTATCCACATTTCCTTGCATATGAATATTGATATATTTAAGCACTGATATACACTGCTCCAAGACACCTGGCTACCATGATTTAGATGGCAGCATTTCATTTAGCAGCTGTGTATGGTATAACAGTCAGATAACTCCACCTTTGATGCAAGATATGTCTCCAGTATATTTCCTGACTATGCATTTGAACTGTTTTTAGAATAAAAGACAATAAGGAAAGGGGAAAAGGAATGTGTGTTAGTAGCAGGTTTCCTATTGCAATAAAGTTGTACATATATATGCTCGTCAGATAGATGTACATTCTTCACCCTTTCATCTCATTTACATTTATATATTTCAGGGCAATGGCAGTAAAAAGCAATCTAGATGTAAAAGGTGCTTGATACAACAGCTATGATTTAGTAAGGAGTGCAGAGAAATGTGAAAAATATTGCAGTTCTTCATTCCTTTCTGCATGCCACTAAATAATAAGGGAGTTATTTATGTGCTGGATGATGACAATAATAAAATCCATAGGACAGCAGGTTTTAATGGAAAACACACAAAGTAATATTGTAAATGACAGTTGGCTTCAAAGCAGATAGGATGTTGATCCAGGGAAAACAATGAATTTCTTGGGCTATTCTCTGATAAAGGCCGGAATTCCATTGCACCTGGAAATATTTGCTGAATGGCTATTTCTAGCTCTGGCCGATACTTCAATTTGCTCAATTCTGCAATCATACTGAGACTGAAGGTTCAAAATGGATTTCAAAATTAATCTTTTTAAAAACGGAATGCTCCATTGGAATCCTTTTGGAGTGCTGAAAAACACTACAAAAAGAATCCAAAGCGAGGAACAGTTATTGGTAGCTTTCCATTGGCTGGATCAGGCAGCAGAAACTGGGGTGACAATAGCCTGACTTGTCCCCTGAATCCCTGAGCATCATCTCCACATCCACCCCACCAGAGGTTAATCCCTTTGTTGCTCAAGAGCAGCAATCTCTCTGCACCTCAAATGGAGGGAGGAACAGTCAAGTAAGAAAATATACACAAACCCCCTCACCACCCCCAACAACCCCATCAAAAGAAAGTGTTAAAACTTTGGGTGCCAGGGGATAACCAACACATTGCTTTGCAATGTATTGCATACCTGTCTTCACTAAAAGTGTTATATCATCAGCCTCCTTTGCCAGATCCAAACAATCTTTCTGCTTTGGCAAAGGAGGAGTTAACCATCATTAGTTACACTCTCCAATCCCTTGTTCAAAAACAAGACAAACCCATTCATTGCCATGGTTATTACAATTAGCTGCAATGGAAGGGTTAATATGTGTGTATAGCTGCAATGGAAGGGTTAATGTGGTGTGTGTGTGTGTATGTGTGTGTTAAGGAAAGACCCTTCACCAGTGTGTCATCCGTTATGGGGCCCAAGCATTAACTACATAAGAGACATTTTACTTAAAGGGATAGTCATGTTTCACAAAAACAGCAGCTCCAATTAATCTTCACAGTATTTGGGCCATGGAGAGTACGATTTTATTACTGTCCGAGTTGTAGTTCAAGATAAAGAATCACCCTCCCGCCCCTTTTACCTAGTGTAAGCCACCTCCCCTCAGATGTGGAATCTGGTCTCTTGACTGGACAGGTCACAGCAAGGGACAATCTTATTACTGTAAGCATAAGGAAAACCCTGACCCCTTGACAGGTTTTTCAGGTTTTCCCTTATGCTAGCTGAAGATTGTCCCTCTCTGAGATCCATCTGGACAGTCTTGCTGCTCTGAGGTGAGCAGTGTTACATCAGTAAAAGGGGCGGGAGGGGGATACTTTAGCATTCAATTACTCTTGAACTACAACTCTGACAGTACTGAAATAACACTGTCCATGGTCCAAATACTATGAAGATTAATTGGAGCTGCTTTTATTATGAAACATTACTATCCCTTTAAACAGGTAACAGAGCAATATGTGTCCAACCCTAGTCCTTAAAGGGTTAAATAAAAACTTACAGCACCAAAAGTAACAAAAAATATATTATGCATAAATATATTAAACAAGAAATGTGAAAAATGTGTGCAATCAAACTAAAGTGAAATAAGAGTTTAATAAGAAGTAACATTGACTTAATGGTATTTTTTGATCAACTGAATGCCAGGGATGTCTCCAATGCATTTCTTTTCAATGAAATTGAGACCTCTCTAGCATCTGAGGGGATACCATTCACGTTTAATGGAGCAGGATACTTTTATTAAAAAAAAACAACAACATATATTGTAGGGGAGGGGTGTCCACGTTTTTTAACCCCTTGAATGCCAATGCATTGCGTACCTCTTTGGCACTCAAAGGGTTAAGTCATGGGCCTTATGACCAGAAAACCATACATCTAAGGGCCACATTGATTATTTAATTGATAACAATGATGAATAGAGCCTGTCAGCTTTTCAAAAATGTGGATTTATTTATTGAACAAGTCAGTAACAATACTGATATTTAACAGATAAACTATTCTTGAATTGTAGAGTACTGGCAATTGGTTAGGCCTTACCGGCCTAATAGTTCATGTGTGCTGCTTAGCCCCTTCAGTGCCAGGTGCTTGGGCCATTTCCTGTACCCTGTAGGCCAGACACATTTTCAGCATTTTTGCTGTCCTTCTGTTTAGGCTTGATTTCCGCTGGGAATTTCTAGTTACATATGGAAAACTATATATTGTTGTTTTTTTTCCAGAACAAATTGAGCTTTTTCGTGGTACCTTACATGAAGAGAATTTTGCATTGTGCAAAATGCTATGATGTCATAATGACAAAAAAAAAGTGAAAATGTATTTATTTTGTTAAAATCACATACATTGTATCAAAAACATTTACCTTAATTGCGAAAGTTTAAATTATTTGAAAAACCCTGAGCCCCCCAAGTACAGAAAATTGGCATTTTCTTACATTTCTGCTCCTTCAAATGTACTGAAATCTGTGAAAACCATGGAATTTCCAACTGTATTCATTAGCTTGTACTCTTATGAGAAAAATGGCACCCCATTGGTATGAGTTGACCTACCTCACGGGGTGCTAGAAGTGCAAAACAACACCTACTACACCCTCTGATTTTTCTATCAAATATTACTTGCCTGTATAAGAGAGAGTAGACCATTTTAGAAAGAAGATAACCTACCGCATCGAATGAGGGGTCACTTGCTTTTCTACTCCTAAGTTAGTGTGCCAATCATTTCCAGAATATGGTGCTACAAATCATTCACACAACTATTCCAGAATGTGGCACTATAGGAAAAAATTGGCATTTTCTTACATTTATCCCCATTCAAATGTACTGAAATCTGTGAACACCATCGCATTTCCAACTGTATTCATTAGCTAGTGCTCTTAGAAGAAAAATGTCACCCCATTGGTATGAGTTGACCTACCTCAAGGGGTGGTAGAAGTACAAAACGACACCTATTACAACCTCTGTTTTTTCTAACATTTTCTCAAACATTACTTGTCTGTATAAAAATGGTTATAACAGCTACAGAAGTGAAGAGAGGGTAAACAAACCATACCATTTTGGAAAGAAGATAACCTGACGCATCTAATGAGCGGTGACTTGCCTTCTTACCCCAAGCCTGGCGTGCCCAAATGTTTCCATAAGCTGGCACTACAGGAAAAAATTGCATTTTCTTACAATTCTACCCATTCAAATATACTGAAATCTGTGAAAACCACTGAATTTCCAACTGTATTCATTAGCTAGTGCTCTTAGGTGAAAATGGTGCTGCTTTGGTATGAGATGACATACCATAGGGGGTGCCAAAAGCACATAACTACACCTACCCGTATTCTTCTTTGAAAAATGGCTGCTTGTACTAAAATGTTCATCACTATTAGATACATGAAGGAAAGGTATACAAGGTATACCATTCTGGAAAATAGATATTCTCCTGCATCAAATGAAGGGTCACTTGCCTTTCTACCCCTGGGCTGAAGTGTGCAAATATTTCCAAAAGTTGGCACTATAGGAATAAATGTTTTTTTTACATTTCCACCACTTCAAATATACTAAAATGTTAGAAAACCATAACATTTCCTACCGTATTCAGTGCCTGCCACCAACATGACAAAAATGATGCCCCATTTGTATGGGTTAACATATAGAATGGGGGTGCTAGGAACACTTACCTAAACTTGACACTTTTGTCTCTGAAATTATATCTGCCAGCACTAAAATAGTCAAAACCATAATAGATATGCAGGAAAGGTAGAGAAACCATGCCATATTGAAAAGAAGAGAATGTGCCGCATGTAATGAGGGGTCACTTGCCTTCTTACCCCAAGCCTAGTATGCACAGATGTTTCCAGAAGGTGGAGCTAAAGGAAACAAATGGTATTTTCTAACATTTCTGCCTCTTCAGATGTACTGAAATCAGTGAAAACCATGGAATTTCCAACTGTATTCATTAGCTAGTACTCTTAGGAGAAAAATGGTACTCCACTGGTATGAGCTGACCTACCGTAGGGGTGATAGAAGTACAAAACTACACCTACTACAACCTCTGATTTTTCTAACATTATCTCAAATATTACTTGCCTTCACATAAATGATTATATCAGCTACAGAAGTGACGAAAGGCTTGACAAACCATACCATTTTGGAAAGAACATAACCTACCTCATCGAATGAGAGGTCACTTGCCTTTCTACCCCTACGTTAGTGTGCCAACCATTTCCAGAATATGGTGCTACAAATCATTCACTTCAAAGATACTAAAATGGTTCAACACCATGGGATTTCCTAGGAGGATCTCCTGCCAGCCTAATAAAAATGGTACCCCACAGCTTTGGGTTGACATATATTGGGTGCCAGAAGCATGGCCACCAGTAGAACAAGGATGGAAAGCATACAGTATATGTATGATTTTATGGCTACCAGTTGAAACAAGCTAGGCAGTCAGCCATTGTACATGCAGACTTGTGACTGCCAGTGAAACCAGGTGTGTGTGGGGGGATGAGGGTTCTGTGGGTATATCTACCAGTGGGAAGCAGAGCAAGGATGATGGTTGTGGGAGGGGGGGGGGTAAGATAGTGCATATAGGGGATCTGTGACTTCCAGTGGCCACTGTATGTCCCCTTCATACACAGTTTGATTCCCAGCCTGAATCTGTGCATACTTTGCAGCTTTTAGTGATCTACATATGTGTAGTCTGGGATCAGAACCGATGGGATGGCTATACTGCCCCAACTACAGTAATGCCAGAACTCTGCCACATATATATCTACAATGTTTCTCGCAGTCAGCTCCTCATCACATCCATCCAGAAGTAATGTATATAGGGAAAAAAGCACACAAGAGGGTGCCCAATAGTACTGTATCACCAATAAAAAAAGTGAATTCAAATATATCAAGGTATTCACATAAATGACGGCTGAAAGGGGGCATATACCAACTAACAACAAAGAGCGCTTGCAGAGATTCATCCTGTCTCTGCTCAGGTATAGAGATGATTGCTGAAGAAAACAAATGACAGTGTTATACCACTCCAAATAATGCAGAATTATTTATTAGAGTAATAAAAATAAAAACAATAAAAGTATATATCTCTGCCATATACAATCAACACATTTCACAGTTAACTGCTTTTTCAAAATCAAATATCCATATACGTGTTGAATACCCATCTGACACTCAAAGTGTTAAATGTACCTCATTGTCTGTGAGTAAGGAAGCCAGGCTTTCCCTCTTACTGCTGAACGAATCAGTTCCCATTCGGTAGACTGAATAAGAAGACCTAAATGTAAATTCTGTGACTAGCGGTCACAGGGTTGTCATTTAAAAGGACAAGGGCATGCTCCAGTGCATGCTTGAGGGGACAGGCTGTTATTGACTTCCTGTAATACTCATATAAATAAAATATAACCATATTTTAAAATAAGTATACAAATAAATAATAAGAATGTAAGGTGCAACCTGCAATTTAAACAGCATAATCTACAAAATGCACAAAAAAAACTGCTCATGTAGAATGTTTAATGTGGACCCATCACCTTGAGTTTCTTTTTTATAGATTTAAACACTTTAATCAGAAAGTTTAACCCAAATTCCAGAAGATGTATAGCTTAAAGAGATATTTACACTTTTATTTCTGAAAATACTTCATAGCATATGAAATTCACTGGTACTGCACTGGTACCTCAATTAGCATACATTAGTATACTGTACAAATTATAAATTTCTCCTTAAAGGGATAGTAATGTTTCATAATAAAAACAGCTCTAATTAATCATCATAGTATTTGGACCTTGGAGAGTGTTATTTCAATTCTGTCAGAGTTGTAGTTCAAGAGTAATTCAATGACAAAGTATCCCCCTCCCGCCCCTTTTACTGATGTAACACTGCTCAGCCAGAGCAGAAGGGAGGTGCCCAGGTAGACTGCAGAGAGGGACAATCTTCAATTAATATAAGGGAAAAACCTGAAAAACTTGTCAAGGGGGGCAGGGCTTTCATTGTTCTCATAGGAAGAAGATTTTCCCCTGCTGTTATCTGTCTGGTCTTACAACCAGACTCCACATCTTAGAAGACAGGTAAAAGGGGTGGGAGGGGGATGCTTTATCCTTCAATTACTCTTGAACCACAACTCTGACAGTATTGAAATAACACTCTCCATGGCCCAAATACTATGAAGATTAATTGGAGCTGCTATTTTTGTGAAACATTACTATCCCTTTAAAGGGATAGGAATACTTAATATGTAAAAGAAAATATGTCTGTTGTGTAAACATATTTATATACATTTTGTGGAATGCACTAGTGGGGCTCATTTTATATTAGCTAAAAAAACAAACAAACAAGTGCCTGCACCTATAGATATGAATGTTCACTTTATTACATCTGGCACCCAATCCACTAGCATTAAAATGTTAATGAAGGCATGCCTTGAACACTGCCCATATAGCATGATCAGGTAAAAAGAAGATTTGCGGCAGATTCGTTAATGTATGGCATTAAAAAAACAACACAGTACGGAGGAATGGAATCCCCCAAAATGACCGTCCACTTCGGCAAAAAGAGAACACATTTGGGAGCAAATAACATAGGAAAGACAGAGGAAAGTACACAAAAGTTCCCATGTTAGCACAGAATCAAATTAGCACCTCCCTACACACTTGTATCTATAGAAAAATAGGGGACATACATTTACATAAAGTACTAAAAGAAAGATTATTCTATCTAGAAAAACAAACTAATAAGGGAGTTTGTGTGTTCTTACTGATAAATCCTTTTCTCTTACTTCTTGTGGAACGCAAGAACCATGGGGTAAAGTAATTTCCTCTAGGAGGCAGAATACTTGCAACTAGAGATCTCTGAAGGCAGAAACCCTGCCCAGCTCCACTCTACCCCTGTCCAGCAGAAGCAATGTACAGCAAAAATGCAAAAAAAGAGAAACGGGACAAAGAGGTGATCACCACTCCACAAAACTCAAAGAACACCCAGGACCGAAACTTAAACAATGTGGTTTTCTCCGGGAGGCATATTCTATGTTATATAGAGACTAAGATAAAAGCATTTATTGCTAAGTACACAAAAATGCCCTTTTTTCTTTCATCCATTGTGGAACACAGGAACCAAGGGGATATATGAAAAGGATCCCAGGGAGGGGGAAAAATGCTCCAGACAAAAAAATAGTCTTAATAGAGAGAACTCAAATGCAATCTTGAACCTCTGGAGTCAACGGGCACTGCTATACAAACACTAAGCAACATTAGAAAGGTTACTAGAGACAAGAGGAGAAAAGGCCTGTATGACCTTCCTAACCAAGTTGGCCTCAGACAAGGCCAATACATTGACTATATCATGTTTAGCAAAAGTGTGGCGCAAGCACCACATTACTACCTTACCCAACTGCTCTGCAGAGGCCTGATTCTTGTAGCACCAAGAAGCGACTACCACTCTGGTGAAATTAGTTTTACCTGAAAGGAAAGCAGTCTCTTCCTAATAACATAGGCCTCGCAAATGGATGCCTTGATCCAGGTATCCACCATCACCTTAGATGCCGCTTGACTCACACATGGGTCCTCAGAGATTACAAAAATTGAATATGATTTGCAAAAAGGTTCAGTGCGATGAACATAGAACTTAAGTAATCTATGCCCAGACAGTGAAGCTCCTATTTTCTTCTATTAGATTGAGACGTGCACTGAGAAGGGAAAGCAATTTCCTGATCAATATGAAAATCAGACACCATCTTGGAAAGAAAGCCCATGTTAATACTGGCCTCCGAGCATAAAACACCAGGAAGAGAGGTTTACAAGAAATGCTTGTAGCTCAACCACCCACCAAACAAACACAATCACTAAAATGAAAGACATCTTCAGTGAAAAGATATGAAGGGACACAGAAGTCAAGGGTTCTGCAGTAACCCAAGGACCAGATTCAGGTCCCATGCAAAAGTGGGATCTTGAAAGACAAGGTAGGCACAAGCCACTCCCTTTACAAAGGTCTGGACTTCAGGCAGCAAAGCAATATGTTTGTAAAATAGAACTGAGATTTTTACCTTGATAGAACTAAGATGAAGCCCCTTGAGGAGGCCGTCCTGCAGAAGAACAAGACTCAGCCATAAGCTCTGTTTGTCACACCACTGCTAGAACAAAGACCAGATCCTATGATGTTCCCTAGAAGACACTGACTTGCGGGTCTTAAGAATGGTCACTGTGACTGTTTCACAGCTCCCTTTCTTTTTCAGGATGTCAGTTTCAGAACCATGTCATCAAGGCAAGTCTCTCTGCATCTGGATGACACACAGTGCCCTAAGACAAGAGGTCTCAAAGAAGGGGGAGACACCATGCCTAGGTTATAGACAGAGTGATCAGATCTGAGAACCGTGCCTTGTGAGGCCAGTGAATTACGTTCACCCTGTCCATTCTGACTTTTCTGAATATACTGGAGATTAGGGAAAGAGAAGGAAAAAACGTGGGAAACACATGGGAAAATTTCACAGAATGCTCATTATGACTGTTTCTAAAGTCAGAGGATCCCAGGATTTGATTTTTCCACTGGGCCACCAAGTCTACCATAGAGAGAAATATGAGACATATAAGAAATATAGGTTTGAAAACAGGATGCTTCAGTTTCCATTCCCGGGGGAACCAGACATTGGTGGCTTGCAAAGTCTACCACCAAAAGTCCCTGGTGACTAACATATGCCAATGCCATTGCACTGTTGGACTGAATGCATAGCCCCGGAGCATGAAGTGACAGGGACCAATATTGAAGAACCAGAGCATGAAGTGAGAGGGACAAATATTGAAGAACCATGTGAATCCCCCACATCTCCAACCGACTGATAGAAAGTTAATTTTTGTGGTTGGATCAGTGGCCCTGCACTTTGTCCTCTGCTAGGATGACATGGGATTGGGGAGAATCAAGGTTTTTTGAAATTGCTCACCCAGTCGTGCTGTTCCTAAATGGCGACAAAAATCTGTAGATGGAGACATATGAGCTCTGCCAAAAGCATCTTTAGCAGGAGAACATCCAGATGCCTAGAGACTGACAATGCCACCAAAATCTTAGTTACAGTGCACAGAGTGGATGCCAGTCCAAAGGTTAGATCGTAAACTGAAAATGGAAATCTTGAATGGTGAATAGCCACAGGGATAGGAAAACATGCACCCACTATGTACAGAGATCCCAAAAAACTCCCCTGAACACATTGCGGCAATAACAGAGCTTCAGTACTCCATCTTGAACTATAGAGTGTGGTTTAAACAATGACAGCCGCCATCTTTCTTGGGATCTATAAAGACGTTGTAACAGAACCCAAAGAACATATCCTGAGAGGGAGCCAGAATCAGGACCCTTAAATTCACCAGGACCTGAACCGCATCCTGGAACTGAAGGGCTCTCACAAGATTGAGATGAGCCCTTGACATGAATAAATGATGAGACGCAGGGTCTTTGAAGTCTATGTGATAACCCTGAGAACCCCTGGATCCACCACAGAGAGGGCCCATGTATCGTGGAAATAATGCAGTCACCCTCTGATTGTGTGGGGTGGATCAGGGCTCCACAAGTCATGCTGAGGAAGACATGTCAGAGAAGGGATTTTAGGCAGGTTTCTTGTCTGCCTATTCTGATTTGGGTTAGGGAAGAAAGCAAGCCTGGCTTGAGCTGACAATAATTGCCCTGGCTGCTTGAAAACACTGGTGGTAGAACTTAAATAAGGAATGCTTCAGTGGAAAAAGAAGACACAGCAGAGAATTCTTGCCATCACTGAAATGGCTGATGATCTTAACCATTTCTGGGCCAAAGAGTTGTTTGCTCACAAAGGGTAAGACATTAAGGGACTTTTTAGAAAATTGGACAGTTGCCAGACTTTCATCCAAAGTGTATGTAGTGTCCCTACTGAGAAAGCAGATGTCTTACCAAGGAACTTGACAGAATCAAAGGCTGTCTTACAAATATTAATGTTAGTCTTGATGATTATTGAAACCATAAGAACAAGGTCCTCAATAAAAGTCTAAATAAACTGATTTCAATAATTACTCACTTTAAACAGCTATGGCATTATCCATCCAAACTGTGACAAACACAAGACAAAGTCCAGGCCCAGAGGCTGAAAAATTAATTTTAAGAAGAGAATCCAGGCTTTGTCCACATGATTCCTGAATTCAGCTGCCTCTGCAACTGGCAATGCCATGTGCTTGGAGAGGCAAGAATGAACAACAGCCAGAGGGGAAGTCCATAGGTGTAATGAAGCATGAGAAAAAGGATATAGCAGAGAAAATCACCTGGCTAAGAAGACCCTCTTACAAGGCAGCTTCCATTCCACCAGAACCACTTAAACAAGGGATTTGTAGGATGGAAAATATACACTATCCTTCCTATGCCTTTTACAAATGTTAGAGGGGATAACCCTGAGGGGACTCAGAGATCTGAAGTCACTAATGCCACCCTATTCAATTTCTCTATGGAGCCCCCAGATTCCTCCCCAAGAGAATCTTGTATAAAAGAAGAGTCATCTGTGCCTTCTTTTCTTATGCAGCCCTCCTCTAGCGAAGAATTGTCCCAAGTGGGACTAAAAATGAGAAGACCATCATTTTAGAGGGAGCCTGAAATAGTCTATCAAGTATATACCGGATAGATGTAGGTATACTAGCCATAGTAAGGGATTTCACCCATGTAGGCTTCTGATCAGAAACCTGGGGCCCCTAAGCAGCTTGGGTAAGGGCCACAGAACAGGAAGTGCAAAACTGACCTGTCTGACTCTTAGGGAGACTGGTCTGGCAAGAAAAACAGTTGTTGATGGTCTTGAAGCTTAAATGAAAGAGTAGTCAGAATGCAGAAATAAAGTTATTCACAGATTGTGGTTGTATGAAAAATTGATAGGGACAGGACAAACTCAAGCAACTTGGATTATCTGCAATTCTGGCTCTTCTGATTTTTTTTTTCTCTCTCTCTTCAGGCTACTTTATAATACGGGGAAAGGAAGGAGAGTGGCTGAGAATGTCCTGGCAAAGAGTCTGCATATCATTCTGGTTGAGTGGAAGAGGAACAGGTAGAAAGGAGCCTGCCTAATGGAGGACAAGAAAACTCCCTATATCTAAAGAAAAATAAAAAAAGCAATAAAAGAAGACTAAGCCTTGTAACATAAAAAGATTGTAGTGAACTTACCTTTAAATCCTTTTCTCTTAGTCCATGAGAAACACAGGAACCTTGGGGTAAATTGCCTCCTCTTAGAGGGCAGGGCAATTCTAAAAAAACATCTCTATGGTAGACTCCCTCCTCTCTTACACCTTACCCCCACCTGGTAAACTCATATAGCAAAGCCAAACAAAAGCAAGACAGAAGTGAAAGAAAAGACTCAACCCAATGTTTTTATTTAATCCAGGTGAGAGTCCTGTGTTCCACATGGACTAAGAGAAAATCATTCAATGGCAAGTTCACTGAAACGCTCTTCTCTCTGTTTTCCAATGTGGAGAACAGGAACCATGGGGATATACCAAATCTATCCACCAAGATTCCAGGGAGCGAAAAAGAGAAGAAAATTCTACTGAAGACCAGTATCTGCAGTACCTAACTGGTACAATGTACACAGAACTTACACACCAAACAGAAAACGAACAAGAAACCAGGTTTCTGATTTCAATTAAGAAAAGCAAGAAGGGCACTTATACAGGCACAATAGCCTGAAGGAGCTTCCAATCACAGTTGGTTAACGCTGAAGCCAGAACATTCACAAAGTAGTTTTTGGTAAAGGTGCACTGAGATGACCACATCCCCGTCTTAAACAACTGCTCAGCAGTGGCCTGATCTTTGTAGGCCCAAGATGCACCCACCAACCTGGTAGAATTTGCTGTGACCCAAAAAAGGGTACAAGCTTCGTCCTAAGGATGTCGGTCTGCTGATTGGTTGCCTTAATCCAGGAAGCAACAGTAACTTTAGACGCAGCCTGGCCCGAACACAGGCCATCAGAAATGACAAACAGCGAATCAGATCTCCAAAAAAGAGAGATGAACATAGTACTACAAACATCTTAATACATAAAATAGATGAAGCTTCTGCTCTTGTCTATTAGAAGGAGTTGGAGAGAAAAAAAAAAGGACACTTTTTTGATTGATGTGAAAATTGAAAAACCATAGGCAAAAAACACATGGCATTCAAAAAACCACCCAGTCCTTGTGAAAAAAATAGAAAGGAAGGCTTACAGGGCTAGGCCTAAAGTTCCATCACTCACCAAACAGACACAATAGCCAGACCAAATACTGTCTTGAGTATCACAAGAAGCAAATAAACTCAAGATAGAGGTTAAAAAGATAATTTCTTGAGCAGTTCTAATACCAATTTCAATTCCCACAGAGGATTGGGATTCTGAAAGACAGGGTAGGCATGAGCCACCCCTTGACCAAACATTATAATAAGCCTGGGAAGAAACAGGCTTTCTAGCCTGGATCATCATAGAAATAAAAGCCAAGCTGTCAACGCTAGCTTCCACACCCGATTGTGGCATAACGGGCTCTGAGTCAGAAGGTCTGGATGTAGAAAAGGCTCTGTTACAGAAAAATTGAGAAGATCAGAACACCATCACAGGAGATGGAAGAAAAACATATGCAAGATGAAAATCCAACAGGATGTTCATTGCATCCACTGTGACAGCTAGAGGATCCCGAGTCCTGGGACAGAACTGAAGGACTTTGCAGTTTAGGCAAGAAGCCATGAGATCCCAATTTCCAGGATCCAAGTATTAGCAACTGAGAAAGTCTGGCACTACATTTTCCACCCCTGGAATCTGGACTGCGGAGAAGGTATGGCCCACAAGAGAATACTCCGGACCTTGGACCAGGCTGATGTTCTTCTGGTTCCTCCTAGGTGGCTGATATAAGCAAATGCTGTCATGTTGACTGAATCTGTGCAGAGAACCCTAGAAAGGAACAAGACAAGTGGCCAAGAGGTGAATAATTTTCTTCTCCAGAATATTGATGGCCAGAAGGCTCTCCTCCCAGGTCCAAAGGTCCGGGCCAATATAGGGCCCAAGGTAGCACCCCAATCCTGTAGGCTGACATCCGTGGTGACCACAATCCAACTGGGAATGACAAAAGGATGCCCAGGAGTCAGATGGACTGCTGAAGCCACCAGCAGAGACAGATGAGACTTATGTAAGGAACAATCCCTGAGAAGGTCCAGTTGCAATTCTCTCATATGGAATTTTGCAAAGGCAAGTACCACCAAAGCAGAAACTAGGGAACTGAACAACTCCTTGTACTGTTGCACAGTTTCTGATGGCCAGTATATTGTGTCTAAGACACCTGGAGAGGCAAGGATTGATTCTTGCTGTCTGGATTAAACACCCATCTTTCAAGGGTATCAAATTGCATGCCTAGAAAATTAAAGACCTGGGAAGGAACCAGCAAATATTTTTTTGAAATATTGTACCCAACAGTGCTGTTCCATAATGGAGACACACTCCTAAACCTGGGTGTTCAAGGGATACCCTGAGAGAGGATGTGAGCTTCCAAGGTGGACATGAAGCTTCCAAGGTGGACATGACCTTTGTGAAGACCCACAGAGCGGAGACTAGGCCAATTGAAAGTGACTACCCTGAAACACAAAGCTCAGGAAGCACTGATGATCAGGACGGATCAGGGCAATCTTGAAAGAATCCTGTAGCGTCACAGAGGCAAGAAGCTCCCTTGGGCATATCACAAAAACTCAATTTTGAACTGTGGGGCTAGCACAAATTGGTTGAGCATTTAAATCCAGAATTGGAAAGCCTGCCTACCCTGTCAAGACACCCCAGATTCAAGCAAGTCCATATCTGCCTACAATCTGTGAACATGTATTTAGTATAATGCAATTAAAAAGCAGTTATACCTTACCTCAACTGTGAACAATACCCTTGTGAGGGAAATGAGGGAGGTATTTATACCTTCCTTAATTCAGCTATCGCCCTATGGGGAGCTACCAACCAAGAGAGGAGGAGCCAAAACCTCCCAAAATACATACAAAAATATAAACTATACAGGTTCCCGGCAAGCTCAAAATAGCTTTTATTAATAGTGTTCAATCAGCTACATATATGTATAGTCAGAAGATCAGCCAAGAACTATATCTTGGTTTCACATACATAGTAAACAAAAGGAAAGTCTGTGCATCAAATGCTTAGAAACAACTACTGGCCCAAGAAAGGAAGAGAAATCAAGGATTTCTCAGAAGACTGGTTAGCCAAATAGATCTTGAGCCACAGTGAGTGATGTACAGCCAATGATAAAAATCATGGTTTTCCAAGAAAACCCGACTGTTTTAATAAGATAAGCATGTGGTTCTCCAGCTATTCAAAAAACTGTACCCCAAAAAACATGGAGAGGGTCCACAGGTGGTCGCTGTGCAGAGTAGTTCACCAGAAGCACTATGAGCCAATCTTCAGCCTCCTGCAATCAACCAGAGGCGAAATATGAAGTGTATGAATCCAAAATGGATGGGAATCAGGTCATAAACAACTAAGCACAGAAAATTAGATATGCTTGCAGAATCTTATATTCCCGTTAGTCTATAGCTCTTCATATAAATAAAATATAGATGGGTTGCTATTGTTGCTATCAATAAACAAACTCCTCCACTTGGGATATAAACTCACCCAGCTCACAGGCCCACGTGGACCCGGTTGCAACCCCTCAAAGGGCTTCAGCAAACAGGAAGACACAGGATGGGAGTGCTCAACAGATCCACTAGTCGCTGTGCCAACAATCAGTCATGATTAAAAAAATATATACTTCATTACAAACTAAAAATCTCCAACAGACAGAGGTCACAGGCAGCCTATGACTAAGGGATCCTATCCCGAAATGCGTTAGGGTGGGTTGTACCTGTCTTACCTGCACCTGTGACCTCTGTCTGTTGGAGATTTTTATCTTTATTTTGTAATAAAGTTTATATTTTTTAATCATGACTGATTGTTGGCACAGCGACTAGTGGATCCGTGGAGCACTCCCATTCTGTGTCTTCCTATAGCTCTTGATAGTAAGTGATAAAAAGCAACACCCGATGACCACAGTAAAGAATTGCAGTTTAATTTAATAAAACATGAGCTGTAATAATTTTGTATTGAAGCATTTTCCAGGCAATTACATAAATAATTAGTAGTTATTGTATGCTGTCACTTTCTTATTATTGGAGATACTCAGGTAGTTGTAGCAAGGCATAGTCATATTGTAGCTTACAGGAGCAGTTAAGATGGCAACATATGTGGATGAGATATTATGAAGCATACTGGCAAAGGCCGGCCACTCTCTAGAGAAACAAGGGGCATCAGTCAGTCACAAACAGTTGATGTATCTGGTCTAACTGATGTTTGTCACTAAAAGTAGTCACTCTGACATTTCTCAAACATATAGCAGCTACTTGTGATTGTTGCAATGGCACTGTGGATTTATGGTCATTAAATTTAACACCCAGTCCATTATGACACATTCTCATCTCATCCTGTCATAAATGTGAGTGAAAATGTGTTACACCTCATTATCAGAAATAGAACTGTTACATATTTTCCCATATAGAGATCTGGAACTCCTATTTCTCTCTTCTAAACTCCATAACCATCTGTAACACTTCCTTCACTGTTTCCAACAATAAAACAAATATTTTATCCTTGCCTTTCTCTTTTCATTTCTCTGCAGATATCTGTCACCCCTACCTCCCTCCTTTTATCACCAGATAGACATATGTAACACTTGCCTTACTCTCTCATTTCCATTCAATGCAAATGTTAGAAACAAGCCTCTCTACTCAGACATCCATAGCACTTATTTCTCCACTTTCAAAGCAGAAGACACCCACCTACGAATTATTTTCCACATTGCATAAGTGGGTCCAAATAGATATCAGTGACATCCTCCTCTGTGTCTCCTGTTTAATACAGGATAAAGGTGTTGCCTTTCTCTCAAGTTCCCCAGTCATCACTAGCACCTACATTTCAGCAACACAACACAAGTGCCATCTATCTCTCATACAAAACCAAACCAGACATTAAGAGCACCTTCTTCTATCCCCTGTTCTATTAAGCCATCAGTAGTATCTCTTCCTTTTCAGTTTCAAAGACACTAATAGCAATTATTTTTCTCTGTTCCGTTCACAGGTCAGTGGCACCTAACTCTTGCTCATCTGCTCCACAGACTTCTCTGGCACCTTCCTTTTTTCTCCCTTGCTTTTTAAAATAATCAGTGACATGTCTCTCTCAACCGTATCACCCAGACATTAGTGGCATAATGTAATGATCTGACTGGAGTGCCCAATGTAAGCTGCCCGAGAACACCTTGCAGAGTGGAATCCCCACAAGAAGTAGCAGACTGCTGATTTGATATGAATAATATATAAAATAGATGACAAGACAGGATACTTACTAGGTAGGCCCCAGTGAGCCAGGAGCTGGTGTTCGCAGGTTTGGGAACTGTGCTAGAAGTCAGTGGCTGCTCCCAAGGGGTCTTGCTGTGGCCGAAGCTGGGTAGAGGTGCAGGCCTTGAAGCCTGATAGCAACATAACCACCTAGGACACAGACAACTACTCACCAGGTCAGGAATCAACTTATTAAACCTACCAGAAGTATAGTTGCCTCTGTCGAACACTGGATCAGCAGAATTGGGGGTTGCAAGGTTACCGTGCAAGTGGAGGTCAAACCAAGGATGGTCAGTCGGTTGAACGCAAATGAATTGTCAGCAACAGGAAGGCAAAGACGGTACCGAGGATGAGACAGAAGGCTAGTCGAAGAAGTTCTTGCCCTAACATTTCTATTCCTTTGAAATGTACTTCCCTTGTGTACTTGAATACCTTTATGGATTTGATTTGTTTCTATCATATCCCCTCTCTCTCTTCTCTCCTCCAAAGCTATACATGTTCAGATCCTATCCTGATATTTCTTATCCTCTAAACCATTCATTAATTTAGTAGCCCTTCTCTGAATCCTCTCCAGAATATCTATATCCTTCTGGATATGGGGTCTCCAGTACTGTACACAAAACTCTAAGTGAGGTCTAACCAGAGATCTGTAAAGTGGCATGACCACCTCCCTCTTTCTGTTCTAATGACCCTAGCTATACAATCCAGCACCCTGTTTGCATTCACTTCTGCTTTGTTACATTGCCTGCCTATCCTTAAGTCATCAGAAATAATTACTTCCAAATCACTTTCCTCCAACTGCATAATACCCTTAATACTATATTATGCCTTTGGATTTTTACATTTATCATCATTAAACCACAGCTGTCAGACTCTCATCCATGCTTCTTACCTAAATCATTTTTCATTTGACTTATTCCCCCAGGAATGTCTGCCCTGTTGCAGATCTTTGTACCCTCTGCAAAAAAAGCAGATCTTACCTTGAAGACTTTTTGCAGTATCCCTAATGAAAATATTCAAAAGAATGGGTCCTGGTACAGATCCCCAAGGTATCCCGCACTAGTACCATGATCTTCCTCTGAATATTCTCCATTAACTACAACAATCTGTCCTGTCATTCTTTATCCAACCAACTATTTTTGCATAAACACTGCAATTTATTAATGAGTCTTCTATGAGGGATTATGTTAAGTGCTTTACTGAAATCTAGATTTCTGCTGCTCCCTCTGGTCTACTAATTTAGTTACAAAGTCCAAAAATTATGAGTTTACTTTGAAAAGATCTCTGTGCTGTAAACCTGTGCTGTTTGAGATACTGCAAGCCATCTTGCAAGATATTTAACAATTCTTTCCGTTAACATGGTTTCCATTAATCTGCCCACTACTGATGTAAGACTTACTGGTCTGTAGTTGCCAGACTCTTCCATGCTACCTTTTTTGTGAAGAAGTTCTACATTTACTACCTCTCATCTTCTGGAACTACTCATGTTAATAGTGACTGACTGAAAAATAAAGGTTTTCCGGTTCTTTTAATAATTGGGTATATCCCATCTGGTCCTATTCATTTGTTTTTACTTTACAGAGTTGAAGTAGAATTTCTTCCTCTGTAAACATGAATATTTCCAGTATCTCGCTATTTCTTTTTTCTAACCGAGGTCCCTTCTCGTCACCTTCATCTGTAAACATAGAACTGAAATACTCATTAAGGACTTGTGGGGAGTGCTTAGTTCATTCACAGCTTTATTACATAGAGGAAGGTGGGGGACACTGCTGTAAAGCCCATTCACAGACTTAATAACAAGATGAACAGGTGCAGGAATTCTGCTGTAAAGGACAATTTCAGCCTTATTAAATATGGGGCCAAGTGGGGGAATGCTGCTATAATGGCCAGTCATAGCCTTATTAAATAGAGGATCTGGTAGGAAATGTTGCTGTAAAGGCCAGTCATTGGCATATTACTAGGGGGGCAAGGTGGGTGAATGCTTCTGTAAAGGCCAGTGACTGGAATATTACATAGACGGGGAGGTGGGGGCTGCTGCTGTAAAGGACAGTGAGTGGCATATACTTAAAGGGGCAGGTGGAGTGGATGATGATGTAAAGGTCAGTGAGTGGCGTATTACAAAGAGGGGCAGATGGGGGATGGTGGAGTGGATGATGATGTAAAAGCCAGTGAGTGGCATATTACTTAGAGGGGAGGTGGGGTGATACTGCCATAAAGGCCATGTAACTATCAGTTGGAGTACTATTAATATATTGTACTAGCAATTTTGAGATGGTGTTGCCTGTCTGTATTTGTTTTAGAATGTTATTTTATGTTTGGAAGATGTGTAACACTTTGAGTTGCAGAGAGGTATCCAAGCATTGGTTTACAATATGTTGGATACATTTTGGCACTAAAAAGGTTAAAATAACATGTGTAAGCAAACAGAGAGAGACAGAGATGCAGATAAAGTGGTGCTTAGGGAAGTGCGTCTGTAGCACAGACTAAATATATAGATGTCATAAGATACAGAGACACACATACATACATACATAGATACATACACACACACACACACACACACACACACACACACACACACACACATACATACATACATACATACATGCACACACATGTACATACATACATACATACATACATACACACACATACACACACACACACATACACACACACATATACATACATAGACAGAGAATTTAGTCAGTGTACTGTAGAGGTAAACATTCAGTGCTGAGCCATTCTTGGCCTCCTGCAGTGTGCTAGATTAGCAGCATAGTGTATTTGTATGTGTGTGCATTGACATTTGGCAAGGTTTATATATCAGCACACATCTGTTTAACTGTTTGAATGCCAAATGGTTTACAAATGGTTTGGTTTGCAATGCTTTGCCTACCCCTCTGGCAGTGAAATGGTTAAGTAAAACGCATATGTGAACCCCTTCCCCAACACATAGACAGCATGTGCAATGCAGTGTGTTCATCAGGGTTTATGTGAGGCTCCAAATGTATCTTGAGGACTGTGGTGGGTAGGCAAAACAATAAGCAGGTCCACATGTACAAGGCAGTAGTCATACCAGGGAACTTTACATTTAGCTGTCGCCGGACGGGGGCTCCTTTGGTGCCGCCGGGGACGGAATCTATGACGTGATCAGAGCCAAAAAAGGGGGCGGGGTTTAATCATGAGTGGAGGCGGGGCTTCTCGGACCTGCAAAATCACTTATTTTATGTATTTGATGTGCTTGTAAAAGAAAATAGGCAGGAGTGACAGTGGGCCAGTAGGACGGAGAATGGGCCAGCAGACAGGTGGAAAAGCGGGACTTTGAGAGGTATGGATGGAAATGGGGAAAATAATGGGAGGGAAGAGTGGGAATGAGGCTGTCCTTTGTAGATGAAGAAGGTGATGGAAGAGAGTTTACCGTGTTATTGTCTGGTAGGATGCAGAGGGAGGGATATATGAGACTGGTTGTTTTTTTTTTTGTTTTTTTATTGAGAGCAAGGATAGAGTGAAAGAAGCACTTACCGGCAGCCACAAGTGATAGTGAAACGGGGCTAGGCAGCTGCAGTCAGTCAGTCGGTCACAGGACCAGCCTGCCCCCAGTTGGCCACTTACGTAGGAGCGGTACCTGTAGGAGTATACTGCCGAAGGAAAGTGCAGTGAGCGGCAGTTGGCCCACGCAAGGTAATAAAGGAGGGTAAAAGGAATTAGCACGCTTTGTAGAGAGAGGATCCAGGCAAGACTACTGGTGCAGCAGAGCCTTGTGATAGGCAATCTTTCGGCATGCTAAATAAAGTGAGGCCAAAGTTCTGTGTGTGTGGGGCATGTGTGTTTGTGGAGTGTGGGGCTTGTGTGTGTGTGTGTGTGTGTGTGTGTGTGTGTGCGTGGAGTGTGGGGCATGTGTGTGTGTCTATGGTGTAGGAGCGAGCGGCAGCCATTTTGTTTTATTTCAGACTTGGATAGTGGTGGGCGGGATGGATACTGGGGGCAGGCCAACTCCCTGCATGATTTTCACAGGAGTAGCAGGGGCCTTTGGCCCCTTCAACTCCTGTGAAAAACACGCCCCCATTGAATCACCCAATGGGAGCAGAACTCACAGAACTTTGGCCTCACTTTCTTTAGCATGCCGAAAGATTGCCTATCACAAGGCTCTGCTACAGCAGTAGTCTTGCCTGGATCCTCTCTCCTCCTCCTCTCCACAAAGCGTGCTAATTCCTTACTGCCACCCCGGGTGTGTTTTGACAGGCACAAAGTCTTCTTTTATATATATATATATATATATATATATATATATATATATATATATATATATATATATATATATATAAACCACAGGCCTCAAAAGCATATACAATGGAAAAAAAAAAGAGAAGAATATCAGAAGGAGTAATTCCACTCTATTAGGGTGGTGCAGCAGTGAACTAATGGCATAAAATTAAACTGCCAAGATAAATACTAAATATAATTTTTTGAGTCTGTATAGTGACAATAAGTGATCTAACAGAAAATCTGTCTGAACTGCGAATAGACTATGGTTACAATGTGGCTTACACAACGAGGGAGTCAGTGATCGTGTATATTTTTACACGATACCTAACAAGACTAGCATGGACTGATCTTTACAAGAGATACTGCAATATCCTATTTACTTGACTGATTCCCAGTATGGAATGGGATAGATTCAAGAGATAGCAGGGCATCTGCAGTAAGACTCATCCAGTACTGAAAGGGTGTTAGCCAGCTGTGACATTATTTATAACAGCATGGCGTTTTATATCTAACATTTAAACTTCACAAAGACTTTTTAGTGAAAGCGAGATAAGGGAAATAGAAAGCAGGGTGCCTGCAGTAACCTCTTAATTCAAGGTGTATTATCCAATAGAGAACTTCAGTGAACCATGAAAGAGTTTACAAAGTGGCTTATACCAGAAGGGAGTCAGTAAGTGTGTATACTCACACAATACTTAGCAAGAAATTTTCAAGCATAGACTTGTTTTCATAAGCAGTGTTGTAATACCTATTTGATTACCAATTACCCCTACTATGGTACAGGACTGATAAGAGAGGTAGCAGGGCACCTGCAGTAAAAATCATCCAGCACCCAAAGAGTGTGAATTAACCACAGTATCCGTTAAAACGGACTGGTGTAATACCTCACAAAAAATTTATAAGTGAGTGTGGAATAAGGCAATAAATTAGCAGGGCACCTGCAGTAACCTCATAATTTCAGTCTTACGATCCAATTGAGAACCTGGAATTAACCCTTTGAGTACCAGAGGGGTATGTAACGCATTGCACTAGGTATACTAGGTATACTTCATAGGGCAGCTGCAGTAATAATAACACAGCACTGATAGGGTATGAATCAGCTGTGATATCACAATAAACGACTGAATATGATATCATACATCCAATCAATCGAGGTTTTCTAACTTTAGAAAATTAAGAGAAGCAATTAGAAGGGTGCCTGCAGTAACCTTTATGTTGCACACAGGGTACAAAAAATCAAAAGTGCAGAGCTAGCGTATACTAGTAGGACATAAAAGGCTAAGATACTAAAGATAGAAAAGCGCTAGCTTTAGATCCTGTCATACCACCAAAGCTATTTTGCAGACCAAAAAACAACACAGTTGCACTGTGTTTTTAACAAGCACACAATACTAAAAGTGTGGCTTTATATGTTAAGTCTTGTGTATGTTTATTTTTTAATTCACGTAATAATGAAGATTATACATTTTATGAGTCCTAGTATTCTAAGCTATAACTGAACTGGTCTCTATCAGTGGGGCTATATTCTATCCTTGGCAAGGGTTAATGTCCCCATCCTGCTAGGGAGGAATTACTCCTGATTTTATTCTCTCTTTTTTCCATTGCTGTAAAGGCCAGTCAGAAGCACGTTACTAAGAAGGGAGGTGGGGGGATGCTGCTGTAAAGGCCAGTCAGTAGCATATTACATAGAGGGGGAGATATGCTGCTGTAAAGGCCAGTCAGTAGCATATTACTAAGAGGGGAGGTGAGGGATGCTGCTGTAAAGGCTAGTTAGTAGCATATTACATAGAGGGGGAGGGGGAGATATGCTGCTGTAAAGGCCAGTCAGTGGCATATTACTTAGAACGGAGGTGGGGGGGACGCGACTGTAAAGGCCAGTAAGTGGCATATTACTTAGAGGGGAGGTGGGGGGATGCTGCTGTAAAGGTCAATCAGTGGCATGTTACTTAGAGGGGAGGTGGGGGATGCTGCTGTAAAAGCTAGTCAGTAGCATATTACATAGAGGGGGAGATATGCTGCTGTAAAGGCCAGTTAGTGGCATATTACTTAGAGTGAAGGTGGTCGTGGGGGGTGCTGCTGTAAAGGCCAGTCAGTGGCATATTACTTAGAATGGAGGTGGGGGGGACATGACTGTAAAGGCCAGTAAGTGGCATATTACTTAGAGGGGAGGTGGGGGGATGCTGCTGTAAAGGTCAGTTAGTAGTATGTTACTTAGAAGGGAGGTGGGGATGCTGCTGTAAAGGCCAGGCAGTAACATATTACTTACAGTGCAGGTGGGAGGGATGCTGCTGTAAAGGCCAGTCAGTGGCATATTACTTAGAGGGGAGTTGGGGGATCTGTTGTAAAGGCCAGTAAGTGGCATATTACTTAGAGGGGAGGTGGGAGGATGCTGCTCTAAAGGCCAGTCAGTAGCATATTACTTAGAATGGAGGTGGGGGGACACGACTGTAAAGGCCAGTAAATGGCATATTACTTAGAGGGGAGGTGGGGGGATGCTGCTGTAAAGGTCAGTCAGTAGCATGTTACTTAGAGAGGAGGTGGGGGATGCTGCTGTAAAGGCCAGGCAGTAACATATTACTTACAGTGGAGGTGGGAGGGATGCTGCTGTAAAGTCCACTCAGTGGTATATTACATAGATGGGCAAGGTGGGGGAATGCTGCTGTAAAGGCCAGTGAGTGGCATATTACATAGAGGGACAGGTGGGGGAATGCTGCTGTAAAGGCCAGTGAGTGGCATATTACATAGAGGGACAGGTGGGGGAATGCTGCTGCAAAGGCCACTCAGTGGAATATTATATAGATGCGCAGGTGTGGAAACGCAGCTATAAAGGCCAGTAACTGGCATATTACATAGATGGGCAGGTGGGGAAAAGCTTCTATAAAAGCCAGTGAGTGTCATACACTATAGAGACGGACAGGTTAGGGGATGCTGCTCTAAAGGCTAGTTAGTGGGATATTACATAGAGGGGGTGGGGGTGCTGCTGTAAAAGCCAGTTTGTGGCATATTACATGGAGGGGGTGGGGGGATGCTGCTGTAAAGGCCACTCAGTGGCATATTAGAGGGGCAGGTGAGGAAATGCTGCTATAAAGGCCACTGAATGCCACATTACATAGGGAGCAGTTGAGAGGATGATGCTGAAAAGGCCAGTGAGTAGCATATTAAATAGATGGGCAACGTGGGGGAATGCTGCTGTAAAGGCCAGTGAGTGGCATATTACACAGAGGGGGAGATGTGGTGATTGCTACTGTAAAGTACAGTGAGTGGCATTTTACATAGAGGGGAAGGTGTACATTTTTACAGATCTGTTCCCTGTTGTACAGAGCTGCTGCATAAATCAGTGCTATGTAAATTAAGGGTAATAATTTTGCTAAAAATGCCAGTCACACCCTTATTACATAAAGAGGCAAGTGGGGGCATTAACTTAAATGGCCAATTGCATCCTTATTACACAAAGAGGCAAGTGGGATTATTTCGCTGTTAAGGCCAATCACATCCTTATTACATAGAGGGGCAAGTGGGATTAGTCTGCTGTAAAACCAGTCACATCCAAATTACTTACAGGGGGAAGTGGGATTATTACGCTGTAAAGGCCAGTCACATCCTTATTACATAGAGGGGCAAGTGGGATTATTATGCTGTAAAGGCCAGTCACATTCTTATTACATAGAGGGGCAAGTGGGATTATTATGCTGTAAAGGCCAGTCACATTCTTATTACATAGAGGGGCAAGTGGGATTATTATGCTGTAAAGGCCAGTCACATGTTTATTACATAGAGAGGCAAGTGGGATTATTTAGCTGTAAAGGCTAGTCACATCCTTATTACATAAAGAGGAAAGTGGGGGTATTAACTTAAACGACCAATCACATCGTTATTACATAGAGGGGCTAGTAGGATTATCCCAGTGTAAAGCCAGTCACATCCATATTACATACAGGGGCAAGTGGGATTAGTCCACTGTAAATGCCAGTCACATTCTAATTACATAGAGAGGCAAGTGGGATTATTGCATTGTAAACTCCAGTCACATCCTTATTATACAGAGGGGTAAGTGGGGGTATTCTGCTGTAAAGGCCAGTCATATTCTTATTACATAGAGGGCAAGTGCCATTATTCAGCTGTAAAGGCCAGGCACATCCTTATTACATAGAGGGGCAAGTGTGTAACATGCTCATTATATACAGTAGTGGTTCTCAACCAGGGAGCTATTGCACTTTGGCATGTCACCGTCCTTAGCTTAAAATGCCAGTTGTAGGAACACGGTTGTAAAGGCTGGTCGCAGCCTTGGGTGTGGAAAGGCCAGTCAAAGCCTTATTACATAGAGCAGGGGTCTCCAATGCATAGTTTGTGAGCTACTGGTAGCTCTTCAGCTACCAGTGAGTAGCTCCCTCCATTCTAGTTATCAAGCTACCTGATTGGCTACAGAGAATCTGGGCACAGTTTTTATCCACAGTACCCACCAGCGGTGAACCAGTGAGCTATTAGTAATACAGACAGAATGGCTCCATACATTTTCACAGTTTTCCTGTCCTGCACTATCAAATAGCTCATAGTCTGCTAACAGATTAAACTGCATGCTTTGTCAAGATGACATATAGTACGTGGTGTGGGCAGCATGTGGTCTCACAGAGGGATGAGAGAATATGCCACTCAATTTTCAGTAAGGCTCTGCGCACACTGTGTGGCGCCATATAAAGATTTATATACATACATACTCCTCCATTGTGGCAAACGTTATGAACTCTCTGTTGTATTCATTAAATACTGTAATAAACCACGCTAGTAACATGATATCGGGTAGTGTCCTTAAAGATGGGAACGTATTATTAGTAAGAAAATCTGTGGCTCAGTGAAGAGTCACAAATTTTGTCTTCTATAGTGAACGTAAACGTCTGCTAATCATTGTGTCTTGCAACAGAAATGTATCACCTTGAACTGTTAAGGTCAGCTGTTTCCTGTACAGAACATTGTCACTGGAAATGTGGGAAGGAACAAAGAGCTCGTAAGAGCAGCTGTGCAGATGGTTTAACAAGTTCAGTTATGAGTTCACACATACTGTATTTATGTTTTAGAGTAGCTCAGTATATTTTTGATTAAAATTTGTTCTCATTAAACAAAAGGTTGGAAACCCCTGACACTGAAGGACAGGTGGGAGCATTCTACCTTAAAGATCAGTCACAGCCATATTATATGGGGAATACTGCTGTAAAGGTCAGTCACAACCTTATTATACTGAAGAACAGGTGGGGATGCTGCTGTAAAGGCCAGTCACAATGTTATACTTTAGAGGGGCAGATGGAGGGAATGCTGCTGTAAAGGCAAGGCACAGTCTTATGTAGAGGGAAAGTGGTGAATGGTGCTGTAGAGACCGGTCAAAGCCTTATTATATAGACATGATGCTGTTGTAAAGGGTGGTCAAACCTCATATAGTGGAGAGGAAGGAGTATTCTTTAAAGGCTAGTCAAATCCATATTATATAGACAAGGCAGAATGCTACTGTAGGCCAATCACATCCAAGCAATAATACTTAATTCTTTTCATGTTATGGAGTTGACATAAGAAGGAGTCATGCAAAAATGGACTTGTCCCTAGCTGCCTACTGTCAAGCTCATCGGCTAGCCTTAATGATTTCATTTTGGTCTGGAGGTGAAGGTTAGCAAGTCAAAGGATTATACCACTGCAGGAAAATCATCACGTCTGGAACTGGAAAATGGTAACAAGGTAGAAAAGACCTTGATTTCTTTTACTCTGAAATATGGTGTGACTTGGTCTAGACCGGGGCAGGAATGATCTCCAATCTCCAGAATCATGTTGCTGGTAATAAAAGGATAAGATATGTTAAGAAGGTAACCGTTACTGTTAGAAACACTTTGATACCAGTGTAGAGTGTATGGAGGAGGGAACCCTCTGTGCACCTATAATTCCACCATCTCAGATGTAAACACCTTCAATATTACTGCCGAATAATTGAAGAAGTAAGCGTACCAAAAAGTAAATAATAATTTTATGAAGTATTAACAAAATAGTATCTGAAAAGGACAATACCTCAGGACCTCTATGATAAAAAATAGATCCCACTGTGGAACAGCTAAAAATAGTGGTGGTATATACATGACAGCAGTACAAAAACAAAAAATGCACTTTGTTATTGGCCCAGGAATATGTTAGTTGACTGGAGCATAATTGACTACAGCAAGTAATAGGTTAAAGGCAGTGGGATGGAAATCTACTTGCATTAATTCCTATACAACCTCTCCTCAGTCCTAGTGCAGGTATTAATAACATCCAAGAAATAATACTTAATTATTTTCTTGTTAAGGAGTTGAGCAATGAAACCCATAATAGTGCCTACGAGAAACATAGTACTGCAATAAATATGTGGGCAGCAAGATACTGCAATTTGCATAACATTACACAATATCTGCAAGATTTTACAAAACAGTAGGTGCCTCTGATATATATACCTGTGAGAGAAAACCCCAGCACTGGAGCAGGGGACTCCACAGCCATCCTTAACACTAAATGCATGATGCTGCTTATTATAGGGGTAGAGGCATTCCCAGGCATCATTATCAACACACTTCTAAACTGTCTACATTATGCCACAGTACATGATATGAGAAAATAAGGAGATCTTCTCAATGGTGGGGTGAACAACATAATTCTCCTCCATCAACATGGAACATGGGTTGAGCATTAGCAGAAAGGAAAACTACCTACTGCAGACACAGTTATTTTTAAAGTGTCCTAAAGAGATTATATTAACTCCATGGTGCCTGTTCCCCCCACAGGATGAAAGAGAAAAAATAGGATTTTAGTCTTACCTGTTAAATCCTTTTCACTTAGTCCATACAGGTCACTGGTACTCTGGGAGGCGTAAGTCCCCTTTAATAGGCAGGAACAACTATGCAAATAATTTGCAAGGGGCGGAGCCTCCCCTCTTACTTAAGCCACCTTCTGGCCAGAGCCACTTTAGATTGATTTGAGACCCTAAAACTGACCTCAGGTAAGCAAAAAGAAAGACTCCTGTGAGCATGCCCGAACGGTCTCCCACTGAATGTCACAGGAGAGCCAAGACTGGTCCCTTGACAGGGTGGGAGACCAGTGACCTGTATGGACTAAGTGAAAAGGATTTAACAGGTAAGACTAAAATCCTATTTTCACTGTCGTCCAATACAGGTCACTGGTACTCTGGGATGTACAAACATTGAGCTGATCCAGAGGCGGGAAGTAAGGCAAGGACCAGGCGCAAGGCCCAAGTCACTAGAACTGCTATGACCAGTTGATAACATAGCCCAAACTGTAAGTGTCAACGGACACCAACCAAGGGAACAATCCCTGAACTAACACAGCACACGGAACTAGAGCCAACCGGGCTCAACAGTAAAGAAGCACTAAGGATCACAGAGCGGAAGACCTACACAGGCAAGACTGCCTCCAGGACCTTCCTTCCAAAACTGGCATCAGCCGACGCCAGTACATCAACTCGATAGTGCTTTGAAAAAAGTGTGCACAGAGGACCAAGTGGCCGCTCTGCACAGTTGATCAGCAGAAGCTTGATTCTTGTAGGCCCAAGAGGCCCCAATAGATCTGGTGGAATGGGCAGTCACCCGGAAGGGAACATGCTTATTCCTCAACTTATAGGCTTCACGGATAGTAGCCTTAATCCAAGAGGCAATGGTAACTTTGGAAGCCGGTCTCCCTGCCCTAGGCCCCTCAGGAATGACGAATAGAGCGTCAGACTTCCTGATAGACTCGGTGCGATGAACATAAAACTTGAGGCAACGCACCACATCCAACAGATGGAGATCTCTTTCCTTGTCAGATGAAGGATTAGGGCAGAAAGAGGGAACCACAATCTCCTGATTGATGTGAAACTCGGACACAACCTTGGGTAAGAATTCCTTGGTAGTGCGAAGCACAGCCTTATCCTTGTGGAACACCAGGTAAGGAGGTTTACAAGACAAGGCCTGTAACTCTGCTACCCGGCGCACTGACACAACAGCCAAGAGGAAGGCCATCTTCCAAGTCACAAGACGTAATGGAATGGAAGCCAAGGATTCAAACGGTGGTCGCTGTAGAACTCCCAGCACCAAATTGAGATCCCACTGGGGAGCAGGACTCTTGAAGGCAGGTCGAACATGAGTCACACCCTGGAAGAAGACTTTCACATCAGGAAGGACAGCAATCCGTTCCTGGAAAAACACAGACAAGGCAGAAGTCTGAACTTTGAGGGAACTCAGACTGAGCCCCTTATCCACACCGTCCTGCAAGAAGGCCAGGACAGTGGGAAGATGGAAGTCAAGTGACAACTTCTTGTCAGAACACCATGTCACGAAAGTTGACCATATGCGATGATAGATCTTGGAAGACACAGGCTTACGAGCACTGAGCATCGTCGATACCACAGAAGGAGAAAAGCCTTTCTTTGCTAGAATCGAGGATTCAACCGCCATGCCATCAAATGGAGAGAGTGAACATCCTCTTTCCACAGATACCCCTGAAGAAGCAGGTCCGGACGGGCTGGAAGTGGGATCGGATCCTTCACTGACATGGCCATCAACTCCGGAAACCAGGACTGGCGAGGCCAGTTTGGAGCAATCAGGATGACAGGACAACGTTCCCTCTTCAACTTCTGGATAACTCTGACCAATAGAGGAAGAGGAGGGAAGATGTAAGCCAGGGGGAAGTCCCAAGGAACCGACAGGGCATCCACTGCTAGAGCAAGGGAGTCCCTCAACCGGGAGCAAAACACCGGAACCTTCCTGTTGTGTCTGGTAGCCATCAGATCCACCACAGGCATCCCCCACCGTTGAGTGAGCATGTGAAACACCTCTGGGTGAAGAGCCCATTCTCCGCTGTCGACGGTGTGACGACTGAGGAAGTCTGCCATGACGTTGTCCACGCCTGGAATATGAACTGCAGAGATGACAGGCACGTGATCTTCTGCCCAAGACAAAATATCCTTGACCTCCCACCAGGCGGAACCGCTTCTTGTGCCGCCTTGCCTGTTGATGTAAGCCACCGCCGTGGCGTTGTCGGACTCCACTCTGATTGGAAGACCGGTCAATTGAGACTCCCAGTGCCTCAGGGCCAGCCGGACAGCTCGAAGTTCCAGAACATTGATGGAGAGCATGGATTCCTCCAGACCCCATTTCCCCTGAGCACTGAAGCGACCCCAGACTGCACCCCAGCCCCGAAGGCTGGCATCCGTAGTGACTGTGGTCCAAGGAGGAACTAGAAAGGATTTCCTTTTCAGGAGATGAGAGAGATCTAACCACCAGTGCAGACTCGACTCGACATGAGGAGGAAGAGAAACAGACAGATGTTGATGATCTGGATGATTCTTGCACGTCTGGATCACAAATCTCTGAAGATCCCTGGAGTGGGCCATGGCAAATGGTACTGCTTCGATTGTGGAAATGAACTTCCCCACTAAGGACGACAACTTCGGTACTGGAATCTCGTCCATGTCCAGAATTCCAGCCACTCTGACAGCTATCTGGTGAGCCACGTCCTCTGGAAGAAACACCATGCATTGGCGAGTGTCGAACAGGAGACCCAGGAACAGAAGCCTCTGAGATGGAATCAAGTCCGACTTGTCCAGATTCAGGATCCAGCCATGACGGTTCAGGGTGTGCATGCACATCTGTAATTGCTGAAGGAGAAGCTCCGCTGAGGAGGCCTTCAGTAGGAGATCGTCCATGTAGGGGGTCACTCTGATCCCATCCTGATGGAGCACCGCTATCAAGGAGCCCAACACCCTCTGGAAGACCTGAGGGGCTGAAGTCAGCCCAAAGGGGAGCGCTGCAAACTGAAAGTGCCCCCTGTGGCAGGCAATCCTGAGATACCGCCTGCTCTCTGGATGAATAGGGATGTGAAGATAAGCATCCTGAAGGTCCAGGGAGGCAAGAAACTCCCCTGGAGACATTGCTGCAATCACAGAGCGCAGGGACTCCTGGCGGAAGTGGGAAGTCACCACATAGGCATTGAGATCTTTGAGATCCAAAATGGGACGGGCTCCTCCGTCCTTTTTGGCTACCACAAACAGGTTGGAATAAAATCCTGAACCTGTGTCCCCTTGAGGAACCGCCTCCAGGACCTCTTTGTCCAAGAGATCCTGAATAGCGTCGTCGAACAGACGCCTTTTTGTGGGTTCCTGAGAAGGACGAGTAAAATGGAACCGAAAAGGAGGAAGGGAAGAGAAAGGGATCCTGTATCCCTCTGACACCACCTGAAGAACCCATGGGTCCGCCACTGACTCCTCCCAGATCCGGCGAAAGATGCGGAGACGACCGCCTACAGCCGGATGCGGACCTGGGTTCGGCGAGTCATGCCGAAGCAGTCTTGGAGGTCTTGGCCTTGGAGGCAACTTTGGGCCTCCAGGACTGTTTGGGCTTGGAGGAGGAGCGCGTAGTGGGAGGACCCGTTTGGGCCGAGGAGCGTGTCTCAGTCTGAAAGGAACGAAAGGACCGATTGCGTTTGGCTGGAAACTTTTTCTTAAAGACTGAGGGTAGAAGAGTACTTTTACCGCCAGTAGCCTCACTGATCATTTCTTTGAGTTCAGACCCAAAAAGCAAATTCCCCTGAAAGGGCAAGGAAAGCAAGGCTTTCTTAGAGGCTGTATCAGCAGACCAAATTTTCAGCCAAAGAGCGCGTCTAGCCACCACAGAAGAAGTGGAGGCCCTCGCCATCATGCGCACAGCATCAAAAGCAGCGTCAGCAACATAGTTCTGAGCTTCAGTGATATTAGCAAGAAGCTGCAACTGTTCAGATACCGGCGCATCCTGGCGAACCACTTCAGTCAGTCGTTCAGTCCAGGCCGCAATAGCTCTATTAACCCATGCCACAGCAAAAGTGGGGCGCATGGCTGTGCCAATGGAGGCAAAAATAGACTTAAGAGAGAGCTCTAGTTTCTTATCCGTCCAGTCCTGCAAGGCAGAGGCATCTGAGACAGCCAAAGCAGTAGATTTGGATAGTCTAGACACAGGAGCATCCACTTTGGGAGGATGAACCCATTTTGCCAGCTCCGCCTCAGGAAAAGGGTAAAGTTTAGCAAACTTTTTGGAGACAGAGGAAGATCTATCAGGATTCTTCCATGCCTCAGAGACCAGACGGGCAAGAGTAGGGTTAGTTGGAAAACAAACAACTGGTTTAGATGGCTTTTTCTGAAAAACATCAGTAGGATCATAAGTGGATTCCTGAGTCAGAGGAAGGTTGAGCGTATTCAGAACCGCTCTGATCAGACCCTCAGCCGAAACTTCAGGGTCACACTCATAGGGGTCCCCAATGGACCTGTTAGATTCAATAACAGTACGTTCCTCAGCATCAGAATCCTGTAAAAGTTCTTCTTCAGAAGAATCAGTGATATCAGGAGCTCCCTGTGGCTTAGGCAGGGAGGTCCTGATAGTAGAGGGGGTCTGCCAGACCTGGAGAGCCCCCTGTATCTGAGAGGGAAAGAGTTGAAGCGTGGATCTGAGATCCCTAGTGGCAGCTTTAAACTCCCTCACCCAAGATGGCTCAATAGCGTGGCTGGGAAGCCCAGGGTTGCTATCTTGACCAGTACAATTAGGGCATAGATCCCCCACATTATCGCCATCCAGCCCAATGTGGCAAGAGGAGCAAAACGCCATGGGGGTAGCAGACCCCCCATCCTCCTTAGACTTGGGTCTAGCCCCTAGCTCCAGTGAAGTAGACATGCTCACAGCGTCAATATACCCCACTAATAACACTATCACCCAGAAAAAGTGTTAAAGATTAAAGTTTCACCCCAGAAATGTTCTAAAAACTGACTTATCTGGCCAGCGAAGGGTTAATCTGTTGAGGAGAGAGAAGGCTCGGTCCCTGCGTAGTGTACTCGCCTAGGAAAAGTACCACAAAATGGCGGCCGTCATGACAGCCAATCAGAAACGAGCGCGAACCAAGCGCTCATGGGAAATGTAGTTTTCCTGTCCAAGTACCCCAAACATTGCCCGAAGCCCCCCTGAACACCCCACATGAATAAAACACATTCCGGATGATAGATCAGGAGCCTAGAATTAAAATGAGCCCTCTCTGAAGTTGCTGTGACAAGCGGTTCCAGAGATATGTCCCATACTGTGAATTCCCATAGAGAGTAAAGGAGCCCTTGCGTCTGAGCGGGAAAAAGCCGCACTTAAAGGCGCGGAACACCATTTTTAATAAAGTTTAGTAAAACATTAAAAAGTGCCCAAACAAGCATGAAACACATGAGAAACATAAATAAATGAATACCCAATGCTCCAAAACTCAGAGAATAACACAGAAATTGCATAAACAGTAATAATGCAATAAAAACACCCTATGAGTGCTGGAGTGTATTAAAACTCCCAAATACAAGCCCATCAAAGGGACACTGTGGGGACAAGTGGACCTTCAGCACTCAATGGGTGACTCACCTTCCTTGCTGGACTTCTGTCTTCAGGTGACCATGATAAGGAGGGAAAGAACCAGAGGTAAATTCCCCAATAGGGGAGCTGCTTAACACAAGCTGTCCCCTCTTCAGGGCATAAGGTCCACAGAAAATCCCTGGAAGCTGCACCAGCCACTTTAAAGAGGGCAATTCACAGCCATGGTCACCCTCCTAATGGTGGTATTCCATATTTGAATAAAAAATAATAAAATACTAAGATGCATAGATGTTCTCTACCTGGTGTGCAAGCACACCAGGAACAAATCAATCTAAAGTGGCTCTGGCCAGAAGGTGGCTTAAGTAAGAGGGGAGGCTCCGCCCCTTGCAAATTATTTGCATAGTTGTTCCTGCCTATTAAAGGGGACTTACGCCTCCCAGAGTACCAGTGACCTGTATTGGACGACAGTGAAACATGTTATTCTGAATCTCCCACTGATTCACAAGCAAAAGTACATTTTTAACACAAAACTCAAGTTTGTTAGTGGAGCTCACTGTGTGATACAGAAGACTGTTTACATGAAATACATTTAAACCAATGGTTCTGACACTTTTTGGTTTGGTTGGACACTTCAGTCTTGCATAAAATTCCTGTGGAACCCTAACAATTAAACATTAACTAGTGATCCGGTGTAATGTACATTTATATAACCTGTACTCCATACTAGCATCTATAAAAATGATTTGTTTGTTTCAAGAGACCTGAAATTTAATTCTCGATTCCAGCCTTGTCCAGGGCTCCCTGGCTCTCGTTAACATAACAATCTTGATAGGTGTCTCAAAAGTGATACTGCTGTATGAACTGTAAATGGGGTAAGGTAAGCTAAGAGCCTTTCTGAATACAGGATCAGTGGATGCTAATCTCAATACATTAACTACATTGGCTCTTGCCTCTCATTAAAATTAACCAAATGGTTTCTATATAGGACAGTCTAGACGTGCATTAAATAAAGCAAAATTTAGATTACATGTTTGGAATCTAACACAAAATAACTGATTTTTACAGATGTTAGCTGCAAATTCATATTTCAAATTATATAAATCAATTTCATTTTAGGTGTTCGTGTTCCTTTAAATCCTTTGGGCGCTAGAGAGCTCTTGGGAAATCATACATTGTCAGCCACCCCAACCTTGTTTCCCTGTCCGCCATTACCATCTGTATAAGCTCTTCAGGGCACCCATGAGTTAAAAAAAAAAAACAGTATAAGATTCACTGGTTTAACCCTTTCAGTGCCAGAGAGGTATCCACACAACTCTCTGGAACTCAAAGGTTAAACCAATGGATCTAAACGTGACCAGAATATAAAGGGGAATTATCAACTAAAAATAAATTTGTTCATATCCTTTTAAATATCATGTATTCCTAGTAAGTGTCTGTAACAACTATTTATGTGCGTAAACCCAAAATATGTGATAAAATAGGATTTTAGTCTTACCTGTTAAATCCTTTTCACTTAGTCCATACAGGTCACTGGTACCATGGGATGTGTAGTCCCCTTTAATAGGCAGGAACAATTATGCAAATAATTTGCAAGGGGCGGAGCCTCCCCTCTTACTTAAGCCACCTTCTGGCCAGAGCCACCCATATTGATTTGAGACCCTAAACTGACCCCAGGTAAGCAAAAAGAAAGACTCCTGTGAGCATGCCCGAACGGTCTCCCACTGAATGCCACAGGAGAGCCAAGACTGGTCCCTTGACAGGGTGGGAGACCAGTGACCTGTATGGACTAAGTGAAAAGGATTTAACAGGTAAGACTAAAATCCTATTTTCACTGTCGTCCAATACAGGTCACTGGTACCATGGGATGTACAAACATTGAGCTGATCCAGAGGCGGGAAGTAAGGCAAGGACCAGGCGCAAGGCCCAAGTCACTAGAACTGTTAACCAGGTGATAACATAGCCCAAACTGTAAGTGTCAACGGACACCAATCAAGGGAACAATCCCTGAACTTAACACAGCACACGGAACACGAGCCAACCGGGCTCAACAGTAAGGAAGCACTAAGGATCACAGAGCGGAAGACCTATACAGGCAAGACTGCCTCCAGGACCTTCCTTCCAAAGCTGGCATCAGCCGATGCCAGTACATCAACTCGGTAGTGCTTAGAAAAAGTGTGCACAGAGGACCAAGTGGCCGCTCTGCACAGTTGATCAGCAGAAGCTTGATTCTTGTAGGCCCAGGAGGCCCCAATAGATCTGGTGGAATGGGCAGTCACCCTGAAGGGAACATGCTTATTCCTCAACTTATAGGCTTCACGGATGGTAGCCTTAATCCAAGAGGCAATGGTAACTTTGGAAGCCGGTCTTCCTGCCCTAGGCCCCTCAGGAATGACGAATAGAGCGTCAGACTTCCTGATAGATTCGGTGCGGTGAACATAAAACTTGAGGCAACGCACCACATCCAACAAATGGAGATCTCTTTCCTTGTCAGATGAAGGATTAGGGCAGAAAGAGGGAACCACAATCTCCTGATTGATGTGAAACTCAGACACAACCTTGGGTAAGAATTCCTTGGTAGTGCGAAGCACAGCCTTATCCTTGTGGAACACCAGGTAAGGAGGTTTACAAGACAATGCCTGTAACTCTGCCACCCGGCGTACTGACACAATAGCCAAAAGGAAGGCCATCTTCCAAGTCACAAGACGTAATGGAATGGAAGCCAAGGATCCAAACGGTGGTCGCTGAAGAACTCCCAGCACCAAATTGAGATCCCACTGGGGAGCAGGACTCTTGAAGGCAGGTCGAACATGAGTCACACCTTGGAAGAAGACTTTCACATCAGGAAGGATGGCAATCCGTTCCTGGAAAAACACAGACAAGGCAGAGGTCTGAACTTTGAGGGAACTCAGACTGAGCCCCTTGTCCACACCGTCCTGCAAGAAGGCCAGGACAGTGGGAAGATGGAAGTCAAGAGACAACTGCTTGACAGAGCACCATGTCACGAAAGTTGACCAAATGCGATGATAGATCTTGGAAGACACAGGCTTACGAGCACTGAGCATCGTCGACACCACAGAAGGAGAAAAGCCTTTCTTAGCTAGAATCGAGGATTCAACCGCCATGCCATCAAACGGAGAGAGTGAACATCCTCTTTCCACAGATACCCCTGAAGAAGCAGGTCCGGACGGGCTGGAAGTGGGATTGGATCCTTCACTGACATGGCCATCAATTCCGGAAACCAGGACTGGCGAGGCCAGTTTGGAGCAATCAGGATGACAGGACAACGTTCTCTCTTCAACTTCTGAATAACTCTGATCAATAGAGGAAGAGGGGGGAAGATGTAAGCCAGGGAGAAGTCCCAAGGGATCGACAAGGCATCCACCTCTAGAGCAAGGGAGTCCCTCAGACGGGAGCAAAACACCGGAACCTTCCTGTTGTGTCTGGTAGCCATCAGATCCACCACTGGCATTCCCCACCGTTGAGTGAGCATGTGAAACACCTCTGGGTGAAGAGCCCATTCTCCGCTGTCGACGGTGTGACGACTGAGGAAGTCTGCCATGACGTTGTCCACGCCTGGAATATGAACTGCAGAGATGACAGGCACGTGATCTTCTGCCCAAGACAAAATATCCTTGACGTCCCACCAGGCGGAACCGCTTCTTGTGCCGCCTTGTCTGTTGATGTAAGCCACCGCCGTGGCGTTGTCGGACTCTACTCTGACTGGAAGACCGGTCAATTGAGACTCCCAGTGCCTCAGGGCCAGCCGGACAGCTCGAAGTTCCAGAACATTGATGGAGAGCATGGATTCCTCCAGACCCCATTTCCCCTGAGCACTGAAGCGACCCCAGACTGCACCCCAGCCCCGAAGGCTGGCATCCGTTGTGACTGTGGTCCAAAGAGGAACTAGAAAGGATTTCCCTTTCAAGAGATGAGAGAGATCTAACCACCAGTGCAGACTCGACTCGACATGAGGAGGAAGAGAAACAGACAGATGTTGATGATCTGGATGATTCCTGCACGTCTGGATCACAAATCTCTGAAGATCCCTGGAGTGGGCCATGGCAAATGGTACTGCTTCGATCGTGGAAATGAACTTCCCCACTAAGGACGACAACTTCGGAACTGGAATTTCGTCCATGTCCAGAATCCCAGCCACTCTGACGGCTATCTGGTGAGCCACATCCTCTGGAAGAAACACCATGCATTGGCGAGTGTCGAACAGGAGACCCAGGAACAGAAGCCTCTGAGAAGGAATCAAGTCCGACTTGTCCAGATTCAGGATCCATCCGTGACGGTTCAGGGTGTGCATGCACCTCTGCAACTGCTGGTGGAGAAGCTCCGCTGAGGAGGCCTTCAGTAGGAGATCGTCCATGTAGGGTGTCACTCTGATCCCATCCTGATGGAGCACCGCTATCAAGGAGCCCAGCACCCGCTGGAAGACTTGAGGAGCTGTAGTCAGTCCAAAGGGGAGCGCTGTAAATTGAAAGTGTCCCCTGTGGCAGGCAATCCTGAGATACTTCCTGCTCTCTGGATGAATAGGGATGTGAAGATAAGCATCCTGAAGGTCCAGGGAGGCAAGAAACTCCCCTGGAGACATTGCTGCAATCACAGAGCGCAGGGACTCCTGGCGGAAGTGGGAAGTCACCACATAGGCATTGAGATCTTTGAGATCCAAGATGGGACGGGCTCCTCCGTCCTTTTTGGCTACCACAAACAGGTTGGAATAAAATCCTGAACCTGTGTCCCCCTGCGGAACCGCCTCCAGGACCTCTTTGTCCAAGAGATCCTGAATAGCGTCGTCGAACAGACGCCTTTTTGAGGGTTCCTGAGAAGGACGAGTAAAATGGAACCGAAAAGGAGGAAGGGAAGAGAAAGGGATCCTGTATCCCTCTGACACCACCTGAAGAACCCATGGGTCCGCCACTGACTCCTCCCAAGTCCGGCGAAAGATGCGGAGACGACCGCCTACAGCCGGATGCGGACCCGGGTTCGGCGAGTCATGCCGAAGCAGTCTTGGAGGTCTTGGCCTTGGAGGCAACTTTGGGCCTCCAGGACTGTTTGGGCTTGGAGGAGGAGCGCGTAGTGGGAGGACCCGTTTGGGCCGAGGAGCGTGTCTCAGTCTGAAAGGAACGAAAGGACCGATTGCGTTTGGCTGGAAACTTTTTCTTAAAGACTGAGGGTAGAAGAGTACTTTTACCGCCAGTAGCCTCACTGATCATTTCTTTGAGCTCAGAGCCAAAGAGCAAATTCCCCTGAAAGGGCAAGGAAAGCAAGGCTTTCTTAGAGGCTGTATCAGCAGACCAAATTTTCAGCCAAAGAGCGCGTCTAGCCACCACAGAAGCAGTGGAGGCCCTCGCCATCATGCGCACAGCATCAAAAGCAGCATCAGCAACATAGTTCTGAGCTTCAGTGATATTAGAAAGAAGCTGCAACTGTTCAGATACAGGCGCATCCTGGCGAACCGCTTCAGTCAGTCGTTCAGTCCAGGCTGCAATAGCCCTATTAACCCATGCCACAGCAAAGGTGGGGCGCATGGCAGTGCCAATAGAGGCAAAAATAGATTTAAGAGAGAGCTCTAATTTCTTATCCGTCCAGTCCTGCAAGGCAGAGGCATCTGAGACAGCCAAAGCAGTAGATTTGGATAGTCTAGACACAGGAGCATCCACCTTGGGAGGATGAACCCATTTTGCCAGCTCCGCTTCGGGAAAAGGGTAAAGTTTGGCAAACTTTTTGGAGACAGAGGAAGATCTATCAGGATTCTTCCATGCCTCAGAAACCAGACGGGCAAGAGTAGGGTTAGTTGGAAAGCAAACAACAGGTTTAGATGGCTTTTTCTGAAAAACATCAGTAGGATCATAAGTGGATTCCTGAGTCAGAGGAAGGTTGAGCGTATTCAGAACCGCTCTGATCAGACCCTCAGCCGAAACTTCAGGGTCACACTCATAGGGGTCCCCAATGGACCTGTTAGATTCAATAACAGTACGTTCCTCAGCATCAGAATCCTGTAAAAGTTCTTCTTCAGAAGAATCAGTGATATCAGGAGCTCCCTGTGGCTTAGGCAGGGAGGTCCTGATAGTAGAGGGGGTCTGCCAGACCTGGAGAGCCCCCTGTACCTGAGAGGGAAAGAGTTGAAGCGTGGATCTGAGATCCCTAGTGGCAGCTTTAAACTCCCTCACCCAAGATGGCTCAATAGCGTGGCTGGGAAGCCCAGGGTTGCTATCTTTATCAGTACAATTAGGGCACAGATCCCCCACATTATCGCAATCCAGCCCAATGTGGCAAGAGGAGCAAAACGCCATGGGGGTAGAAGACCCCCCAGCCTCCTTAGTCTTGGGTCTAGCCCCTAGCTCCAGTGAAGTAGACATGCTCACAGCGTCAATATACCCCACAAAAAACACTATCACCCAGAAAAGTGTTAAAGATTAAAGTTTCACCCCAGAAAAGGTCTAAAAACGGACTTATCTGGCCAGCGAAGGGTTAATCTGGTGAGGAGAGAGAAGGCTCGGTCCCTGCGTAGTGTACTCGCCTTGGAAAAGTACCACAAAATGGCGGCCGTCATGACAGCCAATCAGAAACGAGCGCGAGCTAAGCGCTCATGGGAAATGTAGTTTTCCCATGCAAGTACCCCAAACAGTGCCCGAAGCCCCCCTGAACCCCCTACATTAATAAAACACTAACCGGATGATAGAGCAGGAGCCTAGCATTAAAATGAGCCCACTCTGAAGTTGCTGTGACAAGCGGTTTCAGAGATATGTCCCAAACTGTGAATTCCCATAGAGAGTAAAGGAGCTCTGCTGCTGAGCGGGAAAAAAGCCGCGCTTAAAGGCGCGGAACACCATTTTTAATAAAGTTTAGTAAAACATTAAAAAGTGCCCAAACAAGCATGAAATACATGAGAAACATAAATAAATGAATACCCAATGCTCCAAAACTCAGAGAATAACACAGAAATTGCATAAATAGTGATAATGCAATAAAAACACCCTATGAGTGCTGGAGTGTATTAAAACTCCCAAATACAAGCCCATCAAAGGGACACTGTGGGGACAAGTGGACCTTCAGCACTCAATGGGTGACTCACCTTTCTCGCAGACTTCTGTCTTCAGGTGACCATGATAGGGAGGGAAAGAACCAGAGGTAATTTCCCCAACAGGGGAGCTGCTTAACACAAGCTGTCCCCTCTTCAGGTATAGGTCCACAGAAATCCCTGGAAGCTGCACCAGCCACTTTGAAGAGGGCAATTCACAGCCATGGTCACCCTCCTAATGGTGGTATTCCATATTTGAATAAAAAAATAATAAAACTCTAAGAAGCATAGCTGTTCTCTGCCTGGTGTGCAAGCACACCAGGAACAAATCAATATGGGTGGCTCTGGCCAGAAGGTGGCTTAAGTAAGAGGGGAGGCTCCGCCCCTTGCAAATTATTTGCATAATTGTTCCTGCCTATTAAAGGGGACTACACATCCCATGGTACCAGTGACCTGTATTGGACGACAGTGAAATACAGTATTGTGTAAAGGTCTTAGGCAGGTGTGAAAATGCTGGAAAGTAAGAATGCTTTCAAAAATATATTAATAGTTTATTTTTATCAATTAACAAAATGATAGTGAGTGAATAGAAGACAAATCTAAATCAATATTTGGTGTGACCACTGTTTGCCTTTAAAACAGCATCAGTTCTTCTAGGTGCACTTGCATACAGTTTTTAAGGAAATAGGCAGGTAAATTGTTCCAAACCTCTTGGTAAACGAACCATATTTCTTCTCTGGATTTAGGCAGCTTTAGTTGCTTCCCTCTTCTTCTTCAAAAGAGCTTGGACAGCACATTTGGAAACCCCTGTCTGCCTTGAAATGTCTGCCTGGGAGAGACCTTGCTGATGCAGTATAAATTACCTTGTATCTTGTTGCTGTGCTCAGTCTTGCCATGGTATATGGCTATTGACTTTAAACGGTCTTCATCAACCTCACCTTGTTAGCAGAGTTTGACTATTCCTCACCCAGTTTTATTCCTCCTACAGCCGTTTCTGTTTCAGTTAATGATTGTGTTTCAACCTCCATATTAAATTGATGATCATTAGCACCTGTTTGGTATAACTGTTTAATCATACATCAGACTAAATGCCTACAAAATTACTTAATTGTGTGCATGTTTATCTAAGAGAATTGATGCTGTTTTGAAGGCAAAGTGTGGTCACACCAAATACTGATTTGATTTATATTTTTTATCTCTTCACTCATTATCATTTTAATTGATAAAAATAAACTATTAACATGTCTATTTTTGAAAGCTGTACTTTACACCATTTTTTCACACCTGCCAAAGACTTTTGCACAGTCCTGTATGTTATTCCTAGGGTTACGTAGATAGCTATGAATGACCAGGTCACCCCTTTGTTCTGCAATTCCATATAAGTGACTAGATACAGCCATAACTGAGGTAATTTTATAAATATGAGATAAAGATCTCTGTGAACTCAAAATAAAGATTAAAAAGGAGTAAACATTTTTATGAAACCCTATATGTTATAGGGCTTTATCTTCTGAGCAAAACAAGGGCATTCCCACTGCTGTCAGTTGTTTTATTTAAATGTTAAAACAGTTCATATTGTCAGGAAATGAACGATCATGCGATTACCTCCTGAGACTTTAAACTTTCAGGAAGTGACAGCAGTTTCTATCACACTCCATGGAGAACTGTTTGTCAGTCAGTCACTCACCTCTTCCAAAAAAGCAATAAAACAACTAACGAAATTTAACAACTAAATGGCAAGGACAATGTAAAAAAAAAAAAAAAAAAAAAGAGTTTAAACTGTATTAATTATGGAAAGATGCTTTGCTCAGCAGTGGAGTAACTTGGTTTACTCATTAGGATAAGCCATATAATATATAGTATATTTCACATTAAAAAGTTGACTGCTCCTTTAAGATTTAACAGGCTTGATGGCAAATGTAGCCAAACTTTATCCTCTAGCATATTTCACATTCTTTTACAAAAGAAAAAACTTTTTTTAAATGCGGGTTTTAGTACATAATATGAAATGGTTGTGAACCCTTTTTATTTTTGTTGTTGCTAATGTTTAACTACAACTTGATGTCATATGAAGGTGCATGTTGTAACACTTAATAGAGGGGACTTTGTTGCAGGAACTCGTCACGCCAAATTTATCATTGGCCAAGGGCTTTTTCACCTCTATTAACAGCTCGATATACTGAAACGGTTAGGGAGAAATTCCTCTTATCCAATAAAACGTTAAATAGAATTAATTAGAGCAAAGCACCATCATAAAAAAATCTGGTCAATGCGAGCACAGTATTAAAAATTTAAATACTGACAAAGATAATGTGAGCAAGGATTTCCCTGCTCATCTCCTCCATAATGATAAGGAGCAACTCACTTCCTAAAAGGCTGCTATCACACAATAATTCCATCTCAAGGAAGCTGAGACTATATTGCAAGCCCCTTTGCCGAACAGGGTCAGAAAAGTGACCCCTGGTGCTTTCCTGGTGATCCTTCTGATTAAAGGAACACTGACACGTAAAAATGAAATTTCTTCATATGCCTATATCACACACTAGCTAGCATTTGTAAAAATTATGTATTTTATGTTAGAGCTATATAAAATAACCGTAAACTTTTTAATACATGTATTGACTGTACTATTCAGACCCTATTTGGTTAACCCTTTGAGTGCCAGAGAGGTACGCAACAAATTGCTTTGCAATGTGTTGCGAACCCCCTGGCGCTCAAAAGGTTAATTTTGTTTGTGGTGTTTGTAATTAGATAACAGCTAAGTCTGTTCATTTACTGAAGTTAGTACTCATCGATCTTATATTAACTCTTTGAGTGACATCTGACACTCAAAGGATTAAAAAAAAGCTGGTACTTTTTATCAGGCCTTTCACAGACAAAATAACATTACAACTTCTCAGGAATCTATCATGATTGCTGTGTTAATGTCAGTCAGGGAATACTGGAAAAGTCTACCATGGACTAGATTTTAGGCCGCAGAAAACAATAAAATAGTTTTGACATATGCTAGAACGAAGAGCATGATATTTAAATGCATATAACCCCAGTTCATTCTTAGGTGTTAGTGTTAGTTTAAGGAGGAACACTTGTTCTCCAAGACCTTCCAGGTCATAGCAAATAAATGTGCACAAACCCAGATAAAGTGACAAAATAGTGCCAGTAGTTAAAAAAGAATAGGCAGGCAATAAGTAGAGACTAAAAACTTAGCATTCATTCAAAAACTTACAAAATCTAAACATAGTGTGTACATTAAGAGCTACAACATTGTAGCTTGCTATGTACATAACATATCTAGATGTTGTACAAGTTTTTGAATAAATCTTGTGTTTTCAGTATCTACTAATTGCTTTCCTGTTCGTTTTCAGTAACCGCTAGCCTTATTTCTTCATGGTTGACAAGGTGTTTTGCCCCAGGTTTTTTTTTTGTTTTTTTTTTACTAAGTCTTCTCCCACAAGGGAAGATGTGCCCTTTAAAGGGATAGTAATATTTCACAAAAAAAAGCAGCTGCAATTAATGATAAAGTATCCCCCACCCGGCCCTTTTACCTGGTGTAAGCTACCTCCCCTCAGATGTAGAATCTGGTCCCTTAACCACATCACAGCAATGGACAATCTTCTTACTGTGAATATAAGGAAAACCTTGCCCTCCTTGACAGGTTTTTGTTTATGTTCACTGAAGATTGTCCCTTGCTGAAATCCATTTGGGCAGTCTTGCTGCTCTGAGGTGAGCAGTGTTACATCAGTAAAAGGGGTGGGAGGGAGACACTTTATCGTTCAATTACCCTTGAACAAAAACTATGACAGTATTGAAATAATACTCTCCATGACCCAAATACTATGAAGATTAATTGGAGCTGTTTTTATTGTGAAACATTACTATCCCCTTAATAAACAACACTGATTGGTTCCTTTGGGATAAGTTAGTGTTGACTCTCACAGATCCAGTGGTTATGCCATAATGTTGCATTGTCTCAACATTTTGTAACAATTTTTCCCATGTAACAAAGATCATACATGTAAATATTTTTATATCTTGGTAGAACTAATGACATAAGAAAAACTTGTGTTAACTTTCACCAGGCTAGAGGAAGCAATTTTCCTTGCACTCATCATTTCCTGCTGTCTTACTCTGACAGCCAATTGACCAGTAAGTGACCAGTGCAAACAAAAATTGCTTCACCCACCTTCTGAAATCAACACCAAGTTCCATCAATCTACAGAAAAGTTTACATATATTTGTGAATATCACAACATGCCCTTTCATATAAAGGCAATTTGAATTTTAGTATTAGTGTTTACGGTTTTGTATGCTAGAGAAAGGGTTAACCCCTTAAGAACCAGCGGTCCTAGAGTTTGTTTCACTTTAAGGACCAGATTGAAGTCTTCAGCGCACCAGCACACATGATGCACGCCGAATGGTGGCCTGATAGTGACCAGTCCCAGCCTTGGAGCAGTCAATTTCAGACCCTGCTACTACTCACAGCGCTTCCACAGGAGTGCTGTGAGTAAAAAATAAGTCACATGTCAGGACCATCACCAGTAATTTAGGCAAGGACAGCAGTGATGATACTGCCACGTCACTGGCCCTTAAGGGGTTAATGCAATCTCTGCATATTTGGGGCCATGTGTACAAAGAGGACTAAAGCAATTCTGATGCAAACTAAGTGCAATAAGGAAGAAAAAAATGTCCCATATTTTCATTGATTTTACTGGGGCCTTTCACCCATTGAATGCTTCACTAACTGCTGGAAAGCTGTAGCATTCAAGCAAATAAAATACCCATTTAAATCAATGGCCATTTTTATTTGGCTCTTATGGTGCATTTGGTTTGCTCCAGAATGTTTCATTTTTTCATTACCTATTGGCTCTACGAGTTTGTATAACTAAGTGACTGACACAGATATGTTCAAGCAGATATATATTAAACACCAGCATGACAGGAACATTCAAGTCTTGCTGAGTTTAAAAAACAAATATCTGTGGTGTTACAGTGACACTTTAAAAATGGATTTTCAGCCATTTGTACATGGGAGACATATCACATGAAATATTGGTGTCGCCAACTATTAAAACAAGTATAGTGGAAGAGAGTGGTAAATGTTCATCCTTTTATATGGTTCTATAGTATATTAAGATGTGGTACAGTAGATGATTATGGCAAACAGGCAGCCACCTGGTAATCCCCATCAGCTGTATGTTGAGCACTATGTTCCTGCAGCTGTCCCAGCTCATGGAATCGTTCCCCACACCATAAGCACTTGTACTGCTGCTCTCTGTTGTGCACACTTTGGTGCTTATTGAGATGTTCACGCTGTTTGAAGCTCTTGTCGCATGACAAACACTTGTATGGTTTTTCACCCGTGTGTACCCTCCTATGTCTCTGTAAGTCTGATGCATACTTAAAGCGTTTCTCACAGTCTGGACACTTGAGAGGTTTTTCTCTGGATGGGTCACAGCGATGCTGCACAAATTCTGAAGAGGAGAAAAACCTCCGCTCACAGGCTGTACATCGCAAAGGCTTTTCTGCACAGTGTGTGGCCTGATGCTTCTGCAGGGCAGAAGAACGCTTGTAGGTTTTGTGACAGGTGGTACACTGGAAAGGACGCTCAGAATTAGACTGTCCACACTTGTGTCGCAGAAGCTCCTGGGACTGGTTGAAGCCACGCTGGCAAGAGTTGCACTTGAAGATGCTCTCTGCCCCATGTTGATGAAACAGAAGCTGTGATGGTTGCACCATACCCTTCTCACACAGGGTACATTTGGCAGGATCCTCTGCTTTGTGTGTGCGCCGATGTCTCATGAGAGCATACTGCTGCTTGAAACTCATTTGACACAGGTCGCAGTGGAATGGCCGCTCCTCACTATGAGTGCGTTCATGCTGCCTCAAATCAGATGGCCTACGGAAGGTTTTCTGGCAAGCACTGCACTGAAAGGGCCGCTCCCCTGCTGGAGTGCATGGGTGCTGCAGTAGTTGTGAGGACTCTTTGAAGCGGAGCTGGCAGGTCTGGCACTGAAACAGCTGCTCCCCAGCATGAGCATACATGTGACGCAGCAGGTGTGAACGGTGTTTAAAGCTTTTCTCACAGACGGTGCACTTGTAGGGCCGCTCTGAGCTGTGTGTTCGCTTATGATGCACCAAGTGTGAGGACTGGCTGAAGCTCTTGTCACACAATGTACACTTGTATGGCTTCTCTCCTGTATGCACCCGCTCATGCCGAGACAGCTCTGACAAATGCTTGAAGGGCTTCTGACATATTGTGCAGGAGAAAGGTTTGTCCATGGAATCTTGTGTAGAAGGGACAGAAGGAATGGAGGCAGGGGGCACAGAAACTCTTTCTGCATCAGTGGCTTTGTATGATTTTTCACAGATGGAGCACTTGAGGGAGTTACTGTTATGAACAGTGTGATGCTGAGCAAGTGAAGTGAGCAAGGAGAACCCCATCTTGCAAACACCACACACAAATGGCTTCTGCTCCACCTGTGAACACTGGTGCTCAAGGAGGTCAGTGGCCTGATGAAAAATCTTCAAACACTGTGTGCACTGGAAGGAGCGGTCTTGACTTGCAGAAGGCATACATTGATGTTCTTGTGGATTTGCAAGGTGAGACAAGTCATGTCCACACAGCCCACACTTGGGTTGGGGCTCGCTGGGTGGTAAGGGAGGATGGTGAACACCCAGGTCTGGTTGCAGAAGGATGCCATACACAGCACAACCCAGAGAATTATCTGCAGATCCTGGAGTGGGAATTGGGTGTTCCCCAAGTGTAATTGTTCCAGGATGCTGAGCAGGTTGCTGCTGAGATGGCTGCAGTGAGGGTGGGGGGACCTGTACTTGGGGCCAGCCCTCTGACATGCTGGGCAGGAGGAAACGGGTTTTGAACACAGTGGGCTTCAGGGTTTCGGTGTTATAAGAGCCAACACCCTAAGTGAAAAATAAGATTAACAGCCCATTTGCAGCAATTGTAGTGGAAGAAGAAACAGGAGAAATTCCTATTAGAGGCAGCACATCCAAGTATTATCAGAGCAGGATGGTAGATGTGGATAAGGTGATTCACATGTTATATATATTTATATACACACCTGAAAAGAGAGTAAAAACATGAGTAACTTGACAAAGACCTCCTCGATATGTCACACACAGTCCTAGATTACATTGCAGTTAATAAAGGATATCAGCTGTTTTAACTTAAAAATTCCCATTAAAATCCATTGAGAAATTTCCAGAAAAAAACTTTTGCAAAAAGCATCAATTGCTTTACACAGAAATCACAGGTGAGCAAATCTGGAGCACTCCAGCTGTACCAGAGGCCAAATATGTGATGGTGAACTCTCTATCAGTCATGGAGATAAAAATTACATTTACATCAATGGGAATATTACAAATGTTTATTTGTCCCCTCTGGTACAGCTTGGTTGCTCCAGAATTACTCATCCTTTGCTTTCTGTATAAGGCCATAACAATGCTGTTGCATTTGTCATGCTTACATATAAAGTAGACTGTTGTAACTTTGACATAAACTCATGTAAATGTTAACATATTTATACAACTTAAAGGGATAGTAATGTTTCATAATAAAAGCAGCTCTAATTAATCATCATAGCATTTGGACCTTGGAGAGTGTTATTTCAATTCCGTCAGAGTTGTAGTTCAAGAGTAATTTAATGACAAAGTATCCCCCTCCCTCCCCTTTTTCTGATGTAACACTGTTCAGCCAGATCAGAAGGGAGGTGCCAAGGTAGACTGCAGAGAGGGACAATCTTCAATTAAGATAAGGGAAAAACCTGAAAAACTTGTCAAAGGGGGGGGGCAGGGCCTTCATTGTTCTCATGGGAAGAAGATTGTCCCCTTCTGTTATCTGTCTGGTCTGACAAACAGATTCCACATCTGAGAAGAGATGGCTTACACTAGGTAAAAGGGGCGTGAGGGGAAACGTTATCCTTCAATTACTCTTGAACTACAACTCTGACAGTATTGAAATAGCACTCTATATGGCTCTAATAATATGAAGATTAATTTGAGCTGCTGTTTTTTGTGAAACATTACTGTCCCTTTAAGATATATGAATTTACATGTGCTGATTTTCAGCAAACTGGGGAGCAATATACCGGTGCACTCCTCATTTCCTGGTCCTCACATTATCCTGTAAAACAGTACAATATGAGGAGTACAAAAGAAAGCAATTTCTTTCAATCTCTGGAAAAAAAAAACCAAACAAAAAAAAAAAAAACCACATGAAATAGTATGGGACTGATTCTGACAGCAATAAATATTTTCAAAATACCATGCAGCATTTTTCCCCTTTCACTCTAATGTCAATGTAATCTTGGTGGTTTCAATCTTTGATTGCCATGTAAATATAGCAACCATAGTTGATAAAACTGCTACAATCCCTACCCCAGTCAAAATACCCTCCCAGCTACTCTGACTCTCCACAACTTGTAAGGATCTCCTCAAACTCTCTGTGTGTGCCCATGAACTTCTAATGCTGCCTCTTGTGTTGGTGGCATGGGTGCATTAAAGGGTCAATAAAAGACCCTTTCAACCCATTGCCCACAGATTTATAGTAACAGAATTCCCACAGCTATTAACCCTTTTTGCAATGCGTTGCGTACCCCTCTGGCATGTAGAGGGTTAACTTGAATGATGTCTGCCAGTTTGCTGTGCAGATCACCAATATCTTCACATCTCTGTGACATCAATGTCTTACTCGGTGCTCATGGGATATTCTTCCTGTATCATTAGAAGCCCACTGAAGGTGGATTACCCAACACAGGAGTTTCACAAATTATGGAGTTTCTGTTGAGACAGGAAAAAGCTCCCATGATGAGTAAACAGCAGAAGTCACCCATTTGTGCATATATCAGTGAGCTGAAGAGCAAACTGGAAGGCAATATATAGGATTGGGAATCCTATGGACCGTGAGCAAACCAATCACAGGCTGAAACAGTTCAGTCTGAATTTAAGTTCACCCAGTCACAGCTACAGCTAAATCTGGAGTCAGCAAGGAAAGTTATACATTCCCTTACAAACTCAAACGTTCTTTATTGTGTGCTGAGCATCTGTCATGGTGGCTTTAGGTTTCTGCTTCTGGCTTTTGTTTATTTGTGTAGAGTGGTCACCTACACAGATTTATAAAAGTATAGCCCTTACAAGAAGAAGCAGGGGGAGGGAGATATATTTCACTGTCCACTGATAGTCACAGTACCAGACATACTTAGACTGCCACCCCAGATTTGTTCCACAGATCCCAGGCATAGACTATATGCCACCCTAATCTAATCTGACTGTCCACTGATTGTCTACCATCCCAGCCTTGTTTCACTATCCAACTAACAGTCGCAGACCCACAGACTGTCTGATGCCCCTTTGTTCCACTGTTCTATTTGTTGTTACCAGACGCACTAGGGACTCATATGAAAGGAACTCAAAGAGGGACTTATACGAAAAATGTGTGAAGCCATGCTACATGAAAACCACTGCATACCAGTAATAACCAGTGCAGCACACATTTGTATTATGCATTCCTTTTTGAAGGGATAATCTGGTAACCTAAAGACCCATATACAATATCTGATACTCCAGCCTTGTTTCGCTGTCCCACTAGTAGCTACAGAACTACACATACATCTTACACCTCAGCCTTGTTCCTCTGTCCTTGTACTCACATGCCTCCCCTTGGCCTGCTAACTCCCTGAGTGCAAAAGGATGCCAAACACTTCACAGCCCTTTGGCACTCAGAAGGTTAATAAAGTCCTCCATCTTATCCAGCATCTCCTACCCATGTATTTGCAGTGCAAGCTCCACTGTATATTTGCTGCCTCCTCTGTTATTTGAGTCCCCAGCACTCTCTCTTATTCTCTCACCCCAGCCAGCCTACAGTGCAGTGCAATGGTAGGTGTGTCACTGCCCCCCTCCCTTGATTTATGTCCCCATTTTTCATTTAGCCCACGTTTCTCAGGGAGATGATAGAGGAACCTTGGATACCCCCTGAGTAATTTTTACCACTTCATGGGGTAACGGGGTCCTTAGATAAAATATTTATGCAATCCCCACATGTTTTACCAGGTCAAGAGCAGGGGTGTGTTATTAGATCACTTAAAGCCTCCTAACAGTGCAGCTGGGATGAAGAGAAAGGACGAGATGTATTTAAATGTAAAGTTGAATGCTATTTTTCCTTATACACAATGTTATAATAGGTGTTTATGTTCTTAACCATGAGTCTGATGCCCAACTATTTATAGAAATGGCCTTCAAAACCCTATTTAATATGCTCCAGATGGCTTCAGTGCAGCACATTAGTTATATAATAAATTATGCACACCTACTTAAAGTACTGTACTACAAAAGTTTTAGGTGTTTTAATAAAAATAAACACAGTACACAACATTTGTCCTATGCAGGCCCTTGAATATTTTTTACACTGTGTAGGTTGCATATTCGCTATGAGCAGGCTTCTGATCTTTCATTCACCTTCTGCAATCTCAAATCCATTCAATTTCCCTGTCCAGGCTGCTGTTTACTAACTTGACATGAGCATACATCAACATTCAGTTACCTTATATATTCTCCTCCCAGTGGCGTAACAATAGGGGCCCGGCCACCCCCTTGAGACCCCCTTGCCACGCACCCGCAGCAACTTATGAAACAGGGCAGCACAGCTGATCTCCCGGTGGCCGGCCCTCTAATAACACAGAGCACTGGGAGATGACATAATCTCCCAGTGCTCTGCATTACTAAGAACCGCGCAGGAGCTTAAGTTCCAGTCAGAGGTCTGTGCCGAATGAGGCACAGATCTGTCATGTCACACACTGCTAGACCACCAGGGACTCAAGGTAGGAGGACGGGGGGGTCAGTAGGAGCATTGTGGAAGGGCAATGTTATGGGGGCATTGTGGAGATTGAGGGGCAATGTGGAAGGGGCATTGTGATGGGGGCATTTTTGAAGGGGGCAATGTGGAGAATGAAGGGCAATATGGAAGGGGCACTGTGATGGGGGCATTGTTGAAGGGGCAATGTGGAGAATGAGGGGCAAAGTGGAAGGGGCATTGTGGGAGGGGCAATGTGGAGAATGAGGGGTATTGTGGAAGGGGTAATGTGGAAGGGGCAATGTGGAGAATGAGGGGCAATGTAGAAGGGGCACTGTGATGGGGCATTGCGGAAGTGGCAATGTGGAGAATGAGGGGCACTGTGGAAGGGGCAATGTGGAGATGAAGGGGCAATGTGAAGAATGAGGGGCATTGTGGAAGGGGCAATGTGGAAGGGAAATTGTGAAAAGGGCAATGTGGAGGTGGCCAATGTGGTTGAGGGGGGCCAATATAGTCAGGGGGCCCATGGCAATTCTTGCACCAGGGCCCAGGGGCTTCTAGTTCTCCTTCCCTAGCAAAGGCTCATTCATACACAATGGCCACCTCACAGTTTAACCTCTAGTTTATTTGGTGAACATGTTCCTACTGCTTCTGGCAATTGCAAATAATACATAATGAACACTGGAGATTTATCTTTATTTTTTCCTTACAGTACAAACTGTAATCATAATTGGGCGCAGTCCCGCAATAAAAATAATTGAATGAGTTAAAACAGACTATAAAATCAAGCTTTGTGAATTGGAACACATCTAATTAAGAACATTCCATAGACACATATAAAGTGTTGTGGCACAAAATGACAGACAAAGAGTTCTCAGCATAGATTTTATTTCCTTGTACACATAAATATATAATATATTTAATTCTATTTTTTTTTTTTATTCTGACTGTAATGTTACAAAGAAAAACCATATTGAAAAAACATCAACAGAGATACTGAATATTTGGTCAGTCAAGCATCTAGCAAATACAAAAAGTACTGGTGCACATCCATATTTTCATCATTATTAATCCTTTACTCTGTGGCATTGTGCCTGCATATCACCACTATATTAAAGATGAACATTTAGTCACATAATATGGCCATAGTATGCTAAGCTTGCCACCACACCAAGGTATGCAATTATAGGCAAGTCCAAACCTTAATGTGCTTTGTATTATGAGCTGAATCTCTCCTGCTTTAGGCATTTACTAACCTTAAAGGGACAGTAATGTCCCATAAAAAATTCTTGTTTTGTAGAGGTTAAAAAATAAATTATGTGGCACAAATCCTATATTCACATCTAAAGTTTCCCTTTTCCTGCTGTCAGCTGTAAAGCGGCCGATGCCAGCACCGATACCCTGTGTCAGGGTCAGTGCTGCAGAGAGGGAGCCCGGGGAGCTGCTCACAATGCTCCCCGGTCACCTCTCTCCCTCCATGGTAACCCGCGGCAACGCTCCGACGCTGACCTCTGCTGGGGCTCGCGAGACAACAGCGAGCACTGGCAGAGGAGGGTAAGGCAGGAAAAGGGGGATCAACAGAGGAAGCTGGGGCATGAAGAGCGGGTGGTGAAAGGGGCAGAGAGGGGGGTCAAGAGGGAGAAAAAGAGGCAAAAGGGACTAAGGAAGAAAAAAAGAGGCAAAAGGAGGAAGGATCAGGAGACAAAAGGAGTGGGGCCAAGAAGAGGCAAAAGGAGGGGGGATCAGGAGGGAGAGAGAGAGGCAAAAGGGTGGGATCAAGGAGAAGGAGGGGGAGAAAGGGGGATCAAAAGGGAGAGAAAAAGCCAAGGCAAAAGGAGGGGTCTCAAGAGGGGGAGAATGATGTAAAAGGTGGGAATCAAGAGGGGGAGAAAGAGGCAAAAGGGGATAATCAAGAGGTGGTGTGTGTATGTATGTGTGTGTGTATATATATTTCAAGTACTCACCAATACTTCCAAGTACCTAAAGTGTATATATATATATATATATATATATATATATATATATATATATACACACACTTTAGGTACTTGGAAAACTAGCAAATGACCGCAAAAAAAGTATTGGTAATTAGTATCGGTGAGTACACGTACTCGGTCTTAAAAAATTGGTATTGGTGCATCTCTAATATTTGGAAATACATCAATATATATATTTATATACACAACACTGCATATACTTATCCATGACATAAGGAACTGTAATTCCAAGAAATCAGAAAACCCTGACTCCTAAATTTTGGCTTCCAGGTTTTAAAAGATTCACTTGTTATGTATATGCAAGAACCGTTTACATGGCTCCTAAAACTTGCACAGTACTCCTAAAATGTGTACCTAATTCCTCAAGCACAAGAAGGGAAAACACAATTTGTGAATGATTATATGCATCAATTATCTGGAACAGAATGATCTGAAACTGTACTTAACTGTCTCCATGATGAGGATGTGTGTGTGGGTGTGTGTATATATATATATATATATATATATATATATATATATATATATATATATGTAGAGAGAAAGAAAAAAGAGAGAGAGATATTTACCCCATGCTTGTGTGCGTCTGTGTTTATGAGTCTTCCCTAATTGTATAGTGCTTCTCTAGATAGATAAATAGATAGATAGATGTGTCTGCTTCTCTAGATAGATAGACAGACAGATAGATAGATAGGTAGGTAGATAGATAGATAGATAGATAGATAGATATGATCAAGCATCTGTAACACTTACATACAAACACAAGCAAACACACACACAATTGGTTTGTTCTGGAATTACAGCCACAAACACAGGCTCACAAACATACAAATACACACAGTCTCTGTCTTACACACACAACACACTCAAGCTCCTCACAAAGGCACAGGCACGCACTTTCAACATCTTCGCACAAAGACACAAAGTTTTAGCCACACTGACTATCTGACACACAGGGTCCCTCTCTCACACACATTCTCAAACACAGCTAAATAGGCACTGTGTCTTTCTCTCTCCTCCTCTCTCACATACGCACACACACTCACTCACACAGCCTAAAGACGGGAATGCAATAACCTGAGAAGCTTTTGGGCATTCAGTCTCTTTGCACTGCCATGGTATTTGCGATTCTGTCTGTCTGTAGTGATAAATGTAGGAGTCGCAGCACCTTCCAGGAGATATTGCCTTTGTTCAAGAGCCATCTTTATACCCAAGAGCTCACTGTTGCCCATGACATAATTTCTGTCTGCAGATCAACACTTCTTGAATAAGTGGTAAAATTGGTGGGATTTGCTGGTAACTGAAAAACATTGAGAGAGGACTGCTCCGTCTGCCATCTCCGAAGCATCCACCTTCGAAACAGAGACCCTCTGGGGGTCTGGGTGCAACAAGTTGCACATAGATATGAAAGAGCTCTTCAGACTCTCAAGTGATGAACAGGCTTCTGGGGACCAGGTGTGTTGGTCTGTGGCTTTATGGGTCATCTGTGTTAGGGGCACATACATTTTTAGAAAAGTACCTTATAAAGTTCCAGTGGTAGTTAACAGATCCTATTAAATGTTGGACTACCCTAAAGACCTGAGGAAGGGGCCAATGTTTCACTGCCTCAACCTTTGTGACATCCATCTTGAGACATTTTGCAGAAATTAGATACCCCAGGAAAAGTGGTGTTTATTTTCAAACTTGCATTTCTCAAATTTGGCATACGATTCAAGGGTACGCAGCTGTAGAAGGATTTCTGAGAAATGAAGATGATGTTTTTGAATCCACTTAGACTACTATTGTCAAGATAGACCATGAAACAGGAACATAGGTGTCTCAGACAATGCCATTAACAAAGGATTGGAACACAACTGGGGCATTACAGATCCTGAAGAGCATTAGCAGATACCCATGATCAGATCAGATATTGAACACAGTATTCTACTCATTCTCTTCTCTCTGATTCTGTAGAGAATATTTGTGCTGAGTAGATGAACTGCTCTGTAATGAGAAGGTCTGAGGGAACCATACATGTTTTGTACAAAGAAACACCCTGATCTGTCTGGAGAGGAAAAAATGTATACATCAGTAGAACTGTGATAATGCACTGGACTGGACAGAGCAGCAATACACCACCACTGACATAAGCAGTCCCAACGGGTTGTCTGTTTTGACCTCCAATCAATTGTGGGATTGTGATAGCACCAGCCAGGGGAACCCCAAAATCTGGGTGAAGAAATCATAAAATAAATTCTGTTTTGTGATACGAAGATCACACGGTAAGAGAGATACAAGTATTGAAGGGGCTGACCAACCAGGACCCAAGAGGGCTATCACTGACCGTAGTACTTTTCGCAGGTGATACCTTTGGGATAAAGGGGATTCTACGAAAGGAAACAAACTATTCACCTATAAAAAGTACTGCCACACCTGGGCCTACAAATGCCTGCACCTGGATCTTCTTACATGGAAAAGGTGACTGGAAGACGAACGATTCATGAACTACTAGAGGAGGTGATTGTAATCAGGGAGTAAGCTTGGAGACTGGACATGGCAGGCCTATTCTCTCACTGGGTCTCTTTGCTCTCAACAGCTTTCATTGTATTAATTACATCATCTATTCAACTCAAGCATGAATATTCATTGCCACATTGACAACACCTTTGTTTTGCTGCAGTCTTCTTATGACATCAATGTGGCACCAAATTTGTTTTTCTTAGGTATCATGGGGTAAAAAAAAAAAAAAACGCCTATTCACTTTCCTTCTGTAATCTCGATAAAGATATAAATTGTGCTTTTATGTATATATGTATGTATATCTGCACAATCTTACAAGGGAACGTTTGGAGGTTGTCCTGGAAATTCAGATCTTTGAGCCAGATCTCAGTGTTAAAGCATGAAAGATCAAATTCTCAGCGTGAGAAAGACCAGTGTTCCTTACTTTATTTTAAATAATCATAATATTTCCCTTTCAAGGTTTCTCTCTATAGATGTCTGCCAAATGTAGGTTTAGGAGTACAACATAGCATTATCCCTGTTAAAGAAAAGTTTGGAAGGAGGACGGCTGACGGATCTCCCTCCAGTCCTATGGCTTTTAATGGGTTGATGTCTATTAGACAGTTACAGAGCACTCATCTCTGTGTATACTATATATATTTTGGGTTTTCTTGTTGTGAACATCAAACCATTTGAGGCAGCCTCATCTCCTAGTTTAGTCATTATGGACCTGCCATTCTGCTCTGTCTCTACAGGTCTACTTTTGCACTTATTGTGATTTATTGGCAATAAACCAGGTGTGTGCTTAATTCCATATGTATTATTTGAATAAAGTTAGTCTAAAACCTGTCAGTCACTCTCACTATCAAATCACTCAAGAAGCAAGGGCTTGCAGAGGAGATCGGTATTATATATGCTCCAAGCCAAAGCACTGTCCTGGTATAAGAGCTAGTGCATAAAGCAGACCTGGGTATTTTGAGACGAGGCATTCTGATTTGATTATTCTTATAAAGAGGCTTTCACAAATGAAATGTTGTACAGGGTCAGAACAAGAACATCCACAATTATACATAAACATTATACAAGGCAATGATGGCTTTGTTTACTTTCTAATAGCCATTAACCTTTTGCAGGGATAGTAGAATATTGTAAGTTCCCAGGTACGTATGTATATAACAGTGGAGAGAACACATTTGTGAACCTCAGGGATAATTGCTGAAATTCCTTAACTGTACCATGATAGCCTTCCTGAATCAAAACCAGCCAATCCATGTCAAAATAGCATGTCAATATTGCTAATTGTATCACAAAAAGCCCAAATATAATAACATGCAAAAAACAGCCAAAGTCTCTAGGATGCAGCTCCAGTCCTTGGTGTCATTAGCGGCCCCTGCAAGTCCTGAGTAAATAGGAAAGAAGAAAGGAGAGAAGCTCAAGCCTTCTGAGAGTAGCCTCTGTATTGTAAGTGGAAAAATCCTTTAATGAATATACTTACAAGAAGTATTCTTGTAAAGGTGCCCAAAATGAATATCACTTGTATGCCAATCTGGATGTCTATATAGTGCTTCCGTCTTAAGGTCTATAATGATGCTAAGCACCACATATCTCTATTCGGTATTACCGGGTGCGCCTGAATGTAGTGGAAAAGATGTTATCTCTAAGGGTAAGACTGTATAGTATAATACCCAAAAGAAGCCCCCAAATAGCTCTACTCATCAGATAACCTTTGGGGATATTGCATACATCAAGCCCGATCTGGCTTAAGGATGAAAGACCAGCAGGAGTACGACAAATAATATTTTATTATCCCTAAGCATTTTGTGAAACTCTTTTCACTTCGTCAGGGGATTTATGAAACTTAAAATGCATTACAACTGCTATATGCAAAAGTAAGCGAACGCCTGGTTCTAACAGCACAATTAAAGGGAATAACTACAATCAGATGTTTAAGTAATTAGATGGGTCTTTAGAGGTGAGTTTGGGAGGCCCACCCTATAAAAGCATCAGAACCTATGTGAACTTGGGCTTCAGCGTATTTTGTGGAAGCACTACATGCTACCCATCCATTGTCAGACAATCTACAAAAGGTTCAACACCACTGAAACTCTATCCAGGATCAATGGTACTACCAAATTCTCTCAAAGAGAATTTGGTGGGGGCAACAGCCATGAAGTCAGAAGAACCCAGGGCAACATATAAGGATGTACAGGCCGCTCTCTCCTTGGTTATTGTGAATGTTCATGATTCACCGATCAGAAAAAGACTGAAAAAGACTATTTGCATGGGAGGACAGCTTGGAGGAAACCACTACTCTCTAAAAAACATTTACCATCTGATATTCACTAAATATCACACAGATGATCCACAAGTCTTATTGTACAATGTTCTAGAGACATATAAGTCATAGATAGAATGTTTGGCCTCAATGAGAAATGTTTTGTCGAAAAGAAATAAGGAGTTTGGACAGAAAGCCTTCATCCCAGCCATCAAGCATGGTGGTGGAGAATGAGGGTTTGAAGCTGCTTTGCTCAGGACTTGGCCTTGCCAGCACTGACACAACCATGAATTCTGTAGTGTAATGGAGAATGGCAATCCACCGTCCGTGAGCTAGAGCTGAACCTAAAGTGGGTCACTCAAAACGACTTCTAAATATACAATCAGATTTATGAACAAAGTCAAAATTTTGGAATGGCCTACTCAAAGTCCAGACTTAACCTTATCAAAATGATGGTGCAGGACCTGAAGCTGGCTGACCATGAAATAAAACCCTTCTCCAAGGTGAAGAAGGTCTTTGACGTGGAATGGGCAAAAAAAATTCCTCAAAACAGATGTAAGAGACTGACCAACTCTTCTAGGAAACAATTACTTGAGGTCATTGCTGCTTAAAGCGGGACTTACATGCCATTAATATTGAGCCCCAAAATATATGTACAATAGTGATATGTATAGACTTATTTGTAGTTTCAAGTATAATAGCGGCATTAGCGAGAAATAGACCTTTCTAGGCAGACAGGCACCGGCAGGGACCTTGCAATAGTCGCTCACTGCGCCTGCGCTGTCAGTCCCTTTCGGTGCCTTAAAGCACAATGTCATTCAACTCACCAATCGTGGAGGATGGGATGGACAGAGCAGATCAGAGATGCCAGCTCTTCAAAATGTGTGCGCTGTTCCCTGCTGCCTGTCTGCCTAGAAAGGTCTATTTTTCGCTAATGCCGCAATTATACTTGAAACTACAAGTAAGTCTATACATATCGCTATTGTACTTATACTTTGGGGCTCAATATTAATTCCGCTTTAACGGTGTTCCACCAGGCACTGAATCTAAAGGTTCACATACTTTTTCACATTGGACTTTGAATGTTGACTCCATTGCGGATAAATGACAAAGCATCATGATTATATGTAATTTGTTTAACAAGGTTATCTTTAGCTGTTATCATACATTATAATCTGATAACATTGTAGGTATGAAATATGTGACAATACTAATGGGTTCACAAACTTTTTCTGACCATTTTATTATATAAAGAAAAGTGGGCATTAACAGTTAATTGGTAGAAAAAGTGTTGTTTTTATAACCCTCACAGAAGCCTTTATCAAGAGACTTCTGTTCAGAATCAAAAGATGACCAGTTTATGTTGCTAAGTAGATTAAACTTTCTGTGACATATGCAAAAAAACAATGTGACACACTGCACTTGGTACAACTACATACATATAAAAGTGCTGTGACACACCTATTTATATATATATATATATATATATATATATATAAATTTTTTGGGGTGTGCTTACCAAACCATGGACTGGATTTTGTTCTTAACTTGCGTGCACATGCACACACACACACATATTGTATCAATGCTAACACACACACACACACACACACACACACATATGTTTATTTTGATCTATCAAAGTAGACTGAAAAAGGGATATGCATAAGTGGTCAAATACATAATCATGTGATTTTCTGTACATTTCTCTCTGTACTGTAAATAAAATATGTATCTGATCACTCCTCTGCCCAAGTTTCCCTGTTACCTGCAGAATAAACCCAGCAAAGCTCCCCCTCCCTTACTGTACTGAAAAAGATACAAAATGCTTATGTTTTTTTAGAAGGTATAAGTAGCCCATAAAAAGGAACAGTTCCTGCTAAATGGGTACCGAGGGAAATATGATACATACATATTGGTTATAATTACTTCAGTACATGCCAGTTGACAATTTCATTGAATCCTGCATACACTGTGAATTTCTTATTATTGGGGTTTCACATATTAGATGCCTGCTTATGATATACTGTTCTTGTATCCAGAAACAGCGAACAGGCCAGGACAAGAGCAGGGGAGTTTCCTGCTCATGGTACCCTCCCGCACAACATTATGAGCCGCCTCCCGTCCCCGTTGTCACTGCGGCCCTACCCGTTACCTGTATGGAAGATGGGACCTGCAGGGCCTGAAGGGCTGGAGAAGGAGATGGGCAGGTCCGGGATCCGACAGCAACGGGAGAGGAGTGACGGGAGGAGGAGGAGCGAGGACCTGGGGTAGCTGCCCCCTGCCGGAGAACGGGGGGAGAACGGGAAGGAAAGGTCCCTAGGGGTTAGGGACACCTAAATACGGACTTGGGCAAACGCAAGGGACCGACCTAGGCCTAGTAAAGAGGATAACGGCACCGGAGGGATGAATATATTAGCCAGATGGATGACGAAGCTACAAGGAAAAGATGGAGAGAGTGATCACACGGGGATAGGTAGACACAGAGTGTCCGGCACCGCAGGAATAGAGAGGGGACCATTCGTGCCCAAAATTTTGTAGGAATCCTAACAGTGTTTTTAAGGAAATAAATTGTGAGTAGCTGTAACAGTTTTCTTAACAATTATACATGCTGACATAACAATGTGTCTGAAACATGTGAATGACACAGAGTTCCTTTACTCTCGTGGACAAAATTGCAAGAAGGGGTAACTGATATAAATCATATATCCTGCTCTTGCAGTAAAGGGAAAACCTAGTCAGAGGCAATCATCGGGTGCCAGTTGTACTGAGTGATAAAGTGAAGGACTACAGAGCACTAGGACACTTTTGAGATGTAGAAAAGAAAACAGAGCGATAAGGACACAAGTGACAGAGGACCAGAGTGATGCAAAGATGAACTAAAGGTGACAAGGTCCCAGCAGCATAGTAAGATGAAACACATAGTAATAAGACCCATGATGTAAGTGTATGTGGAACTCTAGGTGTACCCTACAATCCACTCTTTAATACCTCAGAGTGCCAGAGCAGAGTCCATCACGTGCTCACAATCTATTGGGCAGCTCTCTAGTACTCAAAGGCTAAATTAATTTTCAAGCATGAATAACGTTTTTATATTAATTAAAACTCTACAATATTAAAAAAACAATATATATTGAAATGGAAGAGAATGGGGGTCTGTCTGTTTATAGAAAAAACCTTGTACCCCCACCAAAATTCTGCAGCTGTAGGCAAATGCGTAGGGTGCCTAATGGTTGCACCAGCCCTGGACATTAGCATGAATGTATACTTAACAAGGGGATGGAGAGAAACAACAGGGTGACAGAGGTGCAGTGTGTTGGAAAATGTTATAATAAACGTGACACAGGACAATTCTATTTGCAAAGAAATATTGAAAGATTGACAGAGCAGGGCTGGGCAACCTGAAGCCCTTCAGCTGTTGATTACTACAGTGCCCATATTGCCCAGCCAGAGGCTGGCAAGGATTATGTGTATTGTAATACTTATAAGCTGGATGGCCTCTGGTTTCCCATTCCTACAGCAGGGTGACAGGACTAGCAATATAGATTTTCTGTAGAATGGCATGATATCAGAAATGGTGAGAATATTCACATTGTAACTGGCAATATGGCAGTTTTAGAGACAAACAAGTAATATTGAGTTTGTAGCAGTGGACCATTCAGACTGGGACAAGATAGAAGATAGGTATGGATGGGGTACATACAAAGACTCGTAAAGGATGAATAAGTGGCCAACCATTAACTTGGGACTAGAGAGAGAGATGATGGGCCACATCACTGCTATTTTCTCACATTTTACTATCAAAGTCTATGGGAATATCTAGGTGTAAAGGCAGTGATAACATTTATCACCTGAAGTGGAATCCATTCGACAAGGAGACACGAAATCAGAACAGTGTTGACAATGACGAAAAGGTGAAGGAGATATATGGGATGGAGAGAGTGAAACTGGTGTACTAAGAAAAACAGCAGCAGTTCTGGAACAAAAAACATAGGAGACAGATAAGCAATTATATTGACTTAAATTGACTGGGGAAATAGGTTTTCCAGCATAACAAAGGGAAACTATTTTTAAAGGGATAGTAATACTTAATTATTACTAATCCCTATATTAAAGTAATATTAAAAATAAACATATTGCCCCCGTGTCATTTCTCAGACCCTTATGGTACAAGAGATGATCGCTCCTAAAGTTGCCCTACCCCTTCCCCGAAGTCAGCGTTGTAGCTGACTGAAGGGAAATCCGGTCTTACGATCATTAGGCGGCTCTGCAGCATTGCCGCGATCGCGTTAATAAAAAAAAAAAATATTTCACTAAAACGGTCTACTAAGTGTGCTTGCAAACCAAGCACATGTAAAAGACTGTTTTAGTGAAAGATTTCTTTTTTATTAACGTGATCTTGGCTGTGCTTCAGAGCTGCCTGAAAGTCGTACGACAGGCTTCCCGGCAGTCAGCTAGAACACTGACTTCGGGGAAGGGGGAGGGAGAGGGCAACTTTAGGAGCGATTATCTCTCAAACCATAAAGCAGTTCTGACATGATAAGCAGTATACAAGTAATGGAACATTTAGGCAGCAGTGACCACAATATGGTACCCTTTGAAATTTGTTATGAGAAATCCATTAGCAAGGGGTTAACCAAAACATTCAATTTTAAAAAGACTAATTTTACAAAGCTAAAAGCAGTATTAAAGCGGAACTGTCAGATAATAGCAAGTCGCCATGCATTCATTAAATGCATGGCGACTAGCTTGAAAATAGATGTCTTACCGTAAAAAAAATAGATGTGTCTAAAGGAATCTGTCCCATTTCGGGACTGACGGGCAGGATAGAGCAGTCTGTGTGCCTGCGCCGTCAGTCCCTTCCGGTGACCATATGCTGCAAAGCAGTCTACTCAATGGAGACCGGGACTGACGGCGCACAGACAAGAGGTCTGCGCTGTAGCCTGGGTTCCGGTCTCCAAACGGGACGGATTCCTTTAGGCACAACTATTGTTTTTTACGGTAAGCATCTATTTTCAAACTAGTCACCATGCAGACTTGCTATTATCTGAAAGTTCCGCTTTAAATGACATTCAGTGGGATGTAATCTTTAAATATAAAAATGCACAAGAATTATATATATATATATATATTTATTTATTTATTTATTTATTTTAATGCTCTTAAATAAATATACATATCAGTATATACCATTGGGGAATAAGAACAAAAGTAGCAAATTAAAGGGATAGTAATACTTAAAATGTAAAAAAAAAATATGTTGTGGGATTTATCACCCCAAGTAAAACAAGGGTACTGCTACCACTGCTGAAAGGTGTTTTATTCAAAAGTTACTACAGCTCAGACCTGAATTTTTTTAGGTGCAGTATAACCGTGTTCTGAAATTTGACAGTAGTGCTGTTGCTACACCATCCTATGAACAGCTATGGTCAGTTGAACATAAATCTCAATAGGGTGGTGTAGCAACAGTACCACTGTACAATTTCAGGCCACTCAGATACTGCACTTTATAAAATAGAGTTTGAACTGTAATAACATTTGAATAAACACCTTTTGGCAGTTTTACTTAGGGGTATAATCACTACAATATATATTTTTTTACATTTTCAATATTACTATCCCTTTTAGACCAATGTGGCTTAATAAAAAGTTAATCAAGAACAAAGAAAATAAACTCAGCTCCTCTGCCTGGATTCTTGCCCTATGGGTACTAAGCAGGGTGAATAAAAATCGATTATTTAAAAAAATAAATAAAAATAGTATTTTTTTATTTAAATCAAATTTTTTTTATTTAAATCAAACTTATTTTAATGAAATGCTTTTGGAAGATAAAGCTATCTAAAGATAGATACATTATAGTTTAAAGGTTATCCAGCATGAAATAGAGCTTAGTTATGTACCTGAGGCTGTATAGTCATGCAGTTATATTTTATGTCATATTTTATTATATTTTCCAAATATGAGTGATTAATCTATTAAACTAAAATCAGTTCTGATATTGCTGTTTTACTAATCTGACAGGTTGTGTTCTAAATTACTTCTTCACCTGGTTGCAAATATTGATGGTTTTAACTACCAGCAAGAGTGAGTTTTTGCATTTAAAAATTATGATTTAAATCGAGTCTTACTGACTAGTGATTTAAATCATGATTTAAATCGACTTGATTTAAATCAAACCCACCCTTGTACTAAGAGCCTTTACCAGTGCAGAGTCAGTATAGAATTTAAACTTTTATTAATTCATAGATTGGAATCATAGATTTTTCAGCACTCACAGTGTTTTCTACGCATAGGGTAAAAATCCACACAGTGGAGCTGAGTTTCTTTTCTTTGTTCTTGATTAGCCATTATTAGACTTGCTGCAAGATTTACAACACTTCACACCAAATTGGTTGAATTAATAAAAAGTTATTCAGGGAAATAAGAAAGAAGAAACAGGAATTTAAAGTGTTTAAGTCAGAAGGGTCACATGCATCATTTAAAAAAATATAAAGAATATAATAGAATCTGCAAGCAATAGTTAGGCTAGCTAACAGTGAAAACGAGAGAAGTATTGTAAAAGAGAGCAAAAAAAATGCTAAACAATTATACATAAATAAATAACAAAGGTTGATATAGTCCTCTTAAGGCTAAGGCAGGAAAATTGATAACAGAGGATAAGGGTATGGCTGACACCTTAAAGGGACAGTAATGTCCCATAAAAACATTTTATAGTTTTGTAGATAAGAAGAAAATAAGCTGAATGGCACAAACCCTATCTCTCAAACCGCTGTGGTTTGAGAGATATAAGCATTGAAAGTTCCCCCCTCCCTCCTCTTCTCCTGACATCAGCACTGTGCTGACAGCAGGAGATTTGAGTCCTACGAGTCGAGGAGGCTCTTCACCAGAGCCGAAATCTCATTACTACAAAAGAAGTACTTCATTGGTAAGGTCTACAAAGTGTGCTTGTAAACCAGGCACACTTTGTAGACCTTTCCAGTTAAGTAATTCTCTTGCAATAATGCAATTTCGGCTCTGCTGCAGAGCTGCAGGCTGGTCCCTGGACTGGGATCTCCTGCTGTCACCTAGATGCTGACATCAGGAGAAGGGGAAGGGGGGGGGACTTTCAATGCTTTTATCTCTCAAACCATACTGGTTTGAGAGATAGGGTTTGTGCCATTCAGCTTATTTTCTTCTCTACAAAACTATAAAAAGTTTTTATGGGAGCTTACTGTCCCTTTAAACATATTCTTTTCTTGCGTATATACAAAGGAAGCAACAATGGCAGGCTATAGGCAAACAGACAAAACCACACCTGGACCTGATGGTATACTTAAGGAACTTCGACCAGTAATAGCAAGACCATTATACTTAATATTCATTGATTCATTTTAATCAGATATAGTGCCCTGTGATTGGAGTAAAGATGATGTAGTACCATTGTTGAAAAAAGAGGGCAACATCCAAACCAGGAAACTATAGACCTGTGAGTTGACTTCCATAGTGGGTAAGATATTAGAAACGTTACTGACAGAATTCTGAACTATGTGAAGACCAGCATTATTAGTAGGAGCCAGCAATGCTTTATGAAGAACAGATCATGACAGAACTAATTTACTTGCATTTTACGAAAGTGTAAGTAATAATTTGGACAAGGGAACTGCTGATGATATAGTATACTTGGATTTTTCAAAAGTCTTTGATACAGTGCCTCACAAGTTACTGCATAAATTAAAGGGATAGTATTACTTCAAAATTACTATCCCTTATATTGAAGCCCTTTAAAAACTGAATTAAATGCAACCAGCGGCATCTCTCAAACCTTTATGGTTTGCGAGATAGCTGCTTTTAAACTTCGCTCTCCCTTGACATTGTTCTTGCTGCAGCAGGGAAATACGGTCCCGGGACCGGTGGAGGCTCTTCAGCAGAGCCGAGATCTCGTTATGGAAGACAAGATCCTTCACTAAAACGGTCTTCTCCGTGTGCTTGGTTACTGCTGAAGAGCCTCCGCTTGATTCAATGAACGGATTCCCCTGCTGCAGCAAGAACTCTGACGTCAGGTAGAGGCAGGGGAGAGAAAAGTTTAAAAGCGGCAATCTCGCAAACCGTAAAGGTTTCAGAGATGCCGCTGGTGGCATTTAATTCAGTTTTTTAAGGGCTTTAATATAAGGGATAGTAATTTTGAAGTATTACCATCCTTTTAAAGGCCTCTGTTCAGTATGCAATATCTGTGCATGGATATAGAACTGGTTAAATGATAGATGGCAGAGAGTTTTTCTAAATGGAACCTTTTTAAGTTGGTCTAAGTTATAAAGTGGGGTGCCACAGAGTTCAGTCATGGGCCCAATGCTTTTTGATTTGTTTATTAATGATCTAGAAGTGGGAATTGAAAGTAGTGTCTCAATCTTTGCTGATGACACTAAGCTGTGTAAGAAAATACATACAGAGCAGGATGTTTTTTCACTGCAGAAGGATTTAGATAAACTGAGTGAGTGGGCAGAAAAGTGGCAGATGACATTTAATGTAGATAAATATAATGTAATGCATTTGGCCTGTGAAACAAACATTTTACACATACACTAAATGGGAAGCTATATAGGGAATCCTCAGAGAAAGATTTAGGAGTACTGATAGATGATAGCTTTCATAGCCTTGTGCAGTCACTCAGCTGCTGCAAGAGCAAATAGGATACTATCCTGCATAAAAATGGATAGATATACAGGATGCAAATATAATTCTACCTCTGTATACATCCTTGGTAAAGCCTCATGTAGAATATAGAGTACTTTTTTCAGTACCAGTTCTTTAAAAAAAAATATTGAACTGGAAAAAGTGCAGATTCACAAAAATACTGATGAAGGTATTGGAGGATCTTAGTTATAAAGTGAGACTAGCCAAACTGGGTTTGTTTAGAGAAGAGGCATCTAAAGGGTGATATGATTACCATTTACAAATATATTTGAAGTCTATACAAATAACTCTTCAATGAACTTTTTACTGAAAGAGGTGAGAGAAGAACAAGAGGTAATCCATTAAGACCAGAGGAAAGGTGCTTTTGACTAAAACAAAGACAGGATTTTTTTCACAGTAAGAGCAGTAAAGTTATGGACTTATTTTCCCCAAGATGCTGTGCATGCAGATACTGTAACTGCTTTCAAAAGAGTAATGGATACCTATCTAGAACAGAACAATATTGAAAATTATGACAGTTGGCTTCAAAGCAGATAAGATGTTGATAAATATTTTGCCTTCCTCTGGATCAACAGGGGTGACTTGTCATGGGATGGACTTGATAGACACATGTCTATTTTCACCCTTATCAACTATGTTAAGAGATAGTAAAACTTAATATGTTAAAAAATATATATATATTGTAAGGTTTATCCTTCTAAGTGAAAAAAGGGTACTTGCTTGTTTGTTTTATTCACAAACAACAAACAGAATACTGCTTGCCATCAGTATCCCAACAGTATGGGGGCACTGTGCAGCAGAAGAGAGATCCATTCGATACTTAAAGGGATAGTAATACTTCGTTTTATCTTTATTTTATTTTGTAGGCATTAAAAAAACATGAAGAACGATATAAGTCTTATCTCTCAAACCTTTATGGTTTAAGAGATATTCACAAGCAAACTATCCACCCCCCGTTCAGCCAAAGCAGAAGGGAGGTGCCCAGGTAGACTGCAGAGAGGGACAATCTTCAATTAAGATAAGGGAAAAAGCTGAAAAACTTGTCAAGGGGGGAAGGGCTTTCATTCTTTTCATACAAAGAAGATTGTCCCCTTCTGTTATCTGTCTGGTCTTACAACCAGATTCACATCTGAGAAGAGATGGCTTACACTAGGAAAAAGGGGCGGGAGGGGGAAACTTTGCTTGTGAATATCTCTTAAACCATAAAGGTTTTAGAGATAAGACTTATATCATTCTTCATGTTTTTTTAATGCCTACAAAATAAAATAAAGTTAAAACGAAGTATTACTATCCCTTTAAAGCGCCCACTGGGATAATTAGCCGATTAAAACCAAAAAATCTTTATTATTGCAAAGCAACACATTCCATACCACTCTGGCACTCAAAGGGTTAACCCCTTAAAGACCCTTGACGGTCATAGTACATCATGGGTCGATCTGACTTAACGACCCATGATGTACTATGACCGTCATGAAATTCCGGGCTCCCCCCGCGGCAGGCCGTTAAGGGATTAAGATCTGTGGTTCAAATACAACTGTTCACCTACATTTCCCATGTTCAAAGTTGTTTTATTCACAAATGACTGCATCTCGAACCTGATTTTTAGGTGCAATATTTCAATGGCCTGCTAAACAAGTCTATAGATGGTTCTGGTCAGTTGACCATAAACCTGCATAAGATGGTGTAGCAACAGCTCCTCTGTAAAATTTCTGGCCATTGAAATATTGAACCTAAGAACATTTATGTTTGAGCTGTAATAACTGTTGGATAAAACAACTTTCAGCAGTGGGAGCACCCGTGTTTTACTCAGGAGGATATACCCTACTATATATATATATATATATTATTTTTTTTTTACATATATATATATATATATATATATAAATATATATTTACTATCCCTTTAAATTGGATGTTTAAACTCTTGAATCGTTGAGAAGTCTTCCTTACTAGCATTCAAAAGTATAAACATCAGTACAACAATATCAGTGACTTCATCTACTATATAACTGTTTTTTCCAAACCTCATACGCCTTTCTACATTATTTTATAATGGAGATACTGAATATTGCTTGCAAATCAAAAATATTAGGCTAATATATGGTTTGTTATGCTATCTCCATTTTTGGCTGTAAATGCTTGTTTGCAATTGTCTGTATTTTGAATGTATCCATTCAATAAACAATGTTTTTTTTTAAAAAAATACAAATTTTTTTTATGTTGTTAAATTCTATCATTGTGTTTAGCCATATTATGGGCCATTATCATTATGACAATCTACAAAAAAATATACTGACGGCACTGAAAACAACTGAAAAAAGGGTAACTGGTAACAAACGTGAGAGGAAAATGGTAAACATTTGGGCTCTGATGAAATTCAATATATAAAGAAAGATATGGTTCCACCACTTGGATACTATGAGCCATATGCATAAAGGTAATAGTGGGGCAATTCTGGGGTGTATACACAGCACATAGGTAGCATTTAAAAGAAGCTTATAAGCTCTTGAATGCTGTAGAGATCTCTAGCACATTGTGCTCAGTGTTCAGAGCTCTCCAGCATATTGTGCTCAGTGTTACCCCTTAGAAAGCTGAGATGGGATGGTTTCTGGATAGGCATACTTTTTTATAATTTTCCGCATAATGTTTCTGACTGGTTACGTGAATGCTTTGTTCATTATTTTCTTTGCTTTTATGTGCTTGTATGTATACGTCACATCCTTTTAGTTGTAATACCCATATTTATGTACTGGTGCCCCATTAGTATCAGATTGTAGTTACTTTCTCTCTTTTGCTTGCTTGCTTTCTCTTTAGCACTGTCTCACTCACTTGTATTTTTTCATTTTTTACACTCTAATCTCTGTCTTTTGCTTCTGTTGTCACTCAATTTCTGGCTCTCATTCTCTCACACCCTGTCTTGCTCTCTGCTTCTGTTTTTTTCTGTATCTGTTGCAATCTGTTTATCTCTGCCCCCTTTTTCTCCTATCTGTGTCTCTCTGTCTGACATTGCTTACAGATGAAGATCCTCAAGATCCTATCCCTTCTTGTACACTAGTGTAAAAAACCTGTACACAGGCTGCGCTCAGGCAGTCTCTACTGCGCATGACTGTATTGGGCTGCGTTCAGGCAGTCTCTACTGCACATGACTGCATTGGACATACATACATCTGGCCTTTTATATTATTGTATGATGATAATAAAGCTTGCTATTGATACCTCCTAGTCTGATTCTAGACAACAGTTTACTTTTCTTACAATTGGCTATTCCACCTTACCTCTCCCACCCCTGTTAGCAATGTGGCCTGAAGCTGCTACAGATCTGAAATCTGGTCATTTGACTAGACAGATCTCAGAGAGAGAGGAACAAAAGACCCAAGTTGTAGTCATGAAACTGTGTCCCCATGCGAGGCATGAGTCACACAGGTATTATTGCAGATGTGTCTTCATTGGTGTCCCTCTGCCTGAACTACTTGCACACGTGACCATGTCATTTCAGTTCAGTGCAGCAGAGGAGCCGAGATACCTCCTAATGTAGTTTGTTCTCCACTCCACCAAGATCCCCAAGTGTTAATTGCAGCACTTAGGAAAAAAAGGAGAAAAAGAACAGCTCAACTAGTGGGATATATTTAAATTTAGCAGATGCAATTAGAAAACAAATTTGGGGAATCTGTACAAGATGTTTCCAATCTAAATCAATGCAATATAAGTGTTTACAAAATTTGGACTACAATATATACATAAACAAATCTTACATATAAAATAGGACATTAAAATTGCTATGATTGTAGTACTAGTTAAATAGTTAAAATCCCAGTTTTAAAATATCAAATCACAAAAGGCACCAGTGTATAAGCCATTTTATTTTCCTTCAAAACATGTGTACAGGTTTTAAGTATGCCATTTTTAACCCTTTTACTTCTGAATGATTTATATTTCATATGTGTCTGGAGGGAGAGTACATTGTCACAAGCAAAGCTGCATAAACCAGGGGCTGAACCAAATGAATACAGGAATCTGTTAGATATTAATTGTATTGTTTTTTCTGTGTGCTTATGTCAAATAGAGTTGGCCTAGAGCACATCAAAAAGACAGACCATAAAATATAAAAGCTGTAAGATTTTAATAAAAGTGTTCTCAATATGCCCTTACATCAAATGAAAGTGGTACTAAGCCCATCAGGAAGCCGACATTATTAGATGAATACAGACATCTGCTTCAAATATTATAGCAACTTATTCAGTTATTGTTTGTTTCAACGGCCCCTATAGGTTATCTGCTTGCTTCAAGTATCGTTTGGTGCTTGGACTGGAAGAGGACTAAAGAGACCCTGGAACAAGTGGATGGAGAAATCACCCCACCAGCAGTCGGTTTCTGTATAAATAACAATGAATTGGAATTAAGCTTTACATACCAGTACAGTTCAGTTTATTTATTGAAGGAAACACTGTCCTGGTTAAAATCCACTTTAAAACAGTTACCTATATCATAGTAATCACCATAGGATATGGCTGGACAATGTCTTTAAAGGATAGTTCATGAGAATTAGGCATAATTGTTCCAAGGCTGAGGATTATTGTAAGTAAGCCATATTCCTGATACAACAACTTATTGATCGAGGCTAGGATCAAGGGTGGGTATATCAGGACTGTGAAACAAGCTGAAAGAGGCACTCTATTCACAGGACATAAAAATGAATAGTGTATGTACGAATCTATATGATACACACATACAAGTGATGTATAATGATAATTTGATGATAATAATGAAAAAAGGGATAATGTGAAGACAAATATACTGAAAGAATAAGGAAAAAGATAGCGGCTCCTATGGGGGTAGGCTGTGTTCAAGGGATGTAATGGTTTAAATTAAAGTGGAACTACCACCCCTCCTAAAGTTGCCTCCAAAGAATTACCCATCTGGTGATTAGCTGCTCAATAGTACTAGTCGCCAGAATTATTACCTCGTTATAGAGAATTCCTACTGCTCCCGGGACTGTCAGCCAGGAAACAGCTCAGACATCTTTGTATAGAGACGTTTGCGCGCCTGCACTGTCAGTCCCATTCTGCTCTAGGAGGCGTTGTTAGGAGCCATATGGTACCGGAAGGGACTGACAGCGCAGTCGCATAGACGTTGATATGCAAAGAAGTCTGCGCTGTTTCCTGGTTGTCAGTCCCGGGAGCAGTAGGAATTATCTATACTGAGGTAATAATTCTGCCGACTAGTACTACTGAGCAGCTAGTCGTCAGATGGTTAATTCTTTGGGGGCAACTTTCGGCGGGGTGGTAGTTCCGATTTAAGTAGACTGCCAAGTCTTCCGTATTGTAAATATAACTGTTTGCTCTATATTTAGTAACTTATTTTTATGTGGTTTTCAAGATATTACATGTAGAAGGATCCCCCTCCTACCCCTTCTGGCCGCTTCCCCTTTGAGCTGCAATCCAGTCATGGGACTGGACATATGCAACGAGGGACAAACTTCAGTAAGTGTAAGGAAACCCTGCCCTCCTTGACGAAAGAGGGCAGGATTTTCTTTTGCTTACTGAAGACTGTCCGTGGCTGCATCCGTCCAGACCAGACAGAGCTGCAGCAGTGACGTGGCCAGAAGGGGCAGGAGGGGGATCCTTCTACATGTAATATCTTGAAAACTACGTAAAAGTAAGTTACTAAATATAGTGCAAACTGTTGTATTTACAATAAAGAAGACTTTGCAATCTACTTAATTTAAGCCATTAATAACCCTTTCAGACTACAGAACAAAGTATACAGATACAAGAAAATAAAATGGAGAGTGCTATGTAAAAAATATGAAAAGTACTACATTGTAAATATGAATATTAACAGACCCTGTATAATATCTCAAATATAAATATAAGATTATTAGAGTATCAAAATTAGATATTTATCTAAGCACAATAAATTTAGCTGATGGGCTATAAAGAATAAATAGACATAATAAATGAAACAATAATGAATAGGATAAAAAATCCTATGTGGTATAAAATATAAAAATTAAAAATGAAAGTTTATATGCAAAAAAAATATAAAAAAATAATGGAATTAAACAGGATAACAATAAAAATTTCCTAAGGAATATATCTTGATGTGTCTCATATATATATATATATATATATATATATATATATATATATATATATATATATATATATATACACAGTAATGTGCAAATGTTTTAGGCAGGTGTGAAAAAATGCTGTAAAGTAAGAATGCTTTAAAAAATTGACATGTTAATAGTTTATTTTTATCAATTAAAATGCATAGTGAGTGAACAGAAGAAAAATCTAAATCAAATCAATATTTGGTGTGACCATCCTTCAAAACAGCATCAAATCTTCTAGGTACACTTGCACACAGTTTTTTAAGGAACTCGGCAGGCAGGTTGTTCCTAACATCTTGAAGAACTAACCACATTTCTTCTGTGAATATAGGCAGTCTCAGTTACTTCTCTCTCTTCATGTAATCCCAGACAGACTCGATGATGTTGAGATCAGGGCTCTGTGGAGGCCATACCATCACTTCCAGGACTCCTTGCTCTTCTTTACACTGAAGATAGTTCTTTATGACTTTGGCTGTATGTTTCTGGTTGTTGTTATGCTGCAGAATAAATTTGGGGCCAATCAGATGCCTCCCTGATGGTATTGTATGATGTCTAAGTATCTCCTTATACTTCTCAGCTTTGAGGAGACCATTAATTCTGACCAAATCATCAACTCCATTTGCAGAAATGCAGCCACAAACTTGCAAGAAACCTCCACCATGCTTCACTGTTGCCTGCAGATACTCATTCTTGTACCGCTCTCCAGCCTTCGGCGAACAAACTGCCTTTTGCTACAAAAAAATATTTCAAATATTTCTGCTATTTTTCTGCACCACAGTTCCTGTGTTTTTGTGCATAGCTGAGTTTCTAAGTCTGAGGTATGGCTTTTTGGCCACAAGTCTTCCATTAGGACTACTTCTGACCATACTCCTCCAAACAGTCAGGGCCGGCGCCACCTATAGGCGAGGTAGGCACCGGCCTAGGGCGCACATGTACTGGGGGCACGGGCATGCAGCGGAGAAGAAGGCAACACAGTTAGATCTGTGTCTCTACTGCGCTCCCTCATCGTCGTCAACTCTTTAGTAATGCAGAGAGTGCTGGGAGTCATGATCTCCCGGCACGCTCTGTATTACTGAAAAGAAGACTGTGCGGAGCTCCAGGTATGTGATGGGGGGCAAGTTGGAGCTTATGGGTGGCAAAGTGGAGCTGATGGGGGGCAAAGTTGGGGCTGATGTTGGGCAAAGAGGAGCTGATGTTGGGCAAAGAGGAGCTGAGGGAGCAAGTTAGAGCTGATGGGGGGCAAAGTGAAGCTGGTGGGGGCAAGTTGGAGCTGATAGGGGCATAGTGGAGCTGGTGGGGGCAAAGTGGAGCTGACAGGGGCAAGTTGGAGCTGGTGGGCCAAAGTGGAGCTGATGGAGGCAAGATGGAGCAGATGGGGGAAAGTTGGAGCTAAAGGGGCAAATTGAAGCTGGTGGGGGCAAGGTGGAGCTGATAGGGGGCAAAGTGGAGCTGGTGGGGGCAAGTTGGAGCTGGTGGGGGGCATCTCTTACAGGCATCTCCAGACCAGGGGCAGAGAGAGGACAATCATGAAATGAGGTGGGGTATAAGTAGGCGGGGTATAAAGGGGTGGGGCACAAGGGGCAGAGCCAAATGGGCAGCAAAATTAAGTTTTGCCTAGGGTGGCAAAAATCCTTGCACCAGCCCCTCAAACAGTAGATGGTGTACCAGGGTCTCACTGTTTTCTGCCAGTTCTGAGGTGATGGCACTGCTGGACATTTTCCAATTGTGAAGGGAAGCATGATGTGTATTTCATCTGCTGTTTCTTGGCCATCCACTGCATCTACGGTCCTCAACATTGCCCATTTCTTTGTGCTTCTTCAAAAGATCTTGTACAGCACATCTGGAAACCTCTGTCTGACTTGAAATTTCTGCCTGGGAGAGACCTTGCTTATGCAGTATAACTACCTTGTGTCTTGTTGCTATGCTTAGTCTTGCCATGGTGTACGACTATTGACATTGTTTCTGTTTCAGTTAATGATTGTATTTTAACCTACATATTAAATTGAAGATCATTAGCACCTGTTAGGTATAATTGTTTAATCATACACCTGGCTATATGCCTACTAAATCCTAACTTTGTGCAAGCGTACCTAGAAGAATTGATGCTGTTTTGAAGGCAAAGGGAGGTCACACCAAATATTGATTTTGGATTTTTAATCTGTTCACTCACTATGCATTTTAATTGATAAAAATAAACTATTAACATGTCTATTTTAGAAAGCATTCTTACTTTACAGCATTTTTTCACTTGTGCCTAAAACTTTTGCACATTACTGTATGTGAATACCTCTCCCATCTATTGCAAACGTTAACTCATATATCTATAAATGTGTATATTAGACCAGAGTTGTCTCTCCCTTGAATCAGATCTGTCTGAGTAACAGGCAACTTGGCCCGTGTTGTTCCATCCGAGTGGTCTCTGTGGTGTAGTAGACCAGGCCAAAATACCTCTGAACATGGATATCTAGAGTACCTTTGAGGAACAGGCAGCGGTGTCTTTATCTGTGGTATGAGTGGGCAGGAATATGTCTGGTAATGACAGTGTCCTCCAATCTGTAAGCCCAGTACCAAGCACTTGTTCATTAACAGATATATAATAGTCCTCTGTTCTGTCCAACTATATAAGATTCTGACTTCCAACAGGTTTTATATTGCACAATTTCCATGATGAAGTATTAAGACAATACAAAATGCATTGTTTATACGTATTTCTTAAGACTTTTTACATTGACAAGACTTTTATACCCTAAGTGTTTTTATCATTTTAAGACAGACTCTCACAGTCACCGCACACATTTGGACTATTCCCTATTACTTGATATGGCTGTTTCCTTGATTTTATTTAGATTAGGTAAATGGTCTGAATGTGAATCTTTCATTCAGTTCCTTTGCACTTTTTGTTTTCAAACAATAGACCAATTCAGACTTTATTATTCAGTTATCACCTTAGAGTTGGGAGATTTTTGATGATCCTTTGGGCACCCAAAACAACAGTATTTACATTGTGTTCTCCATTTACATGTCTGGCAGTTGATGTATCTCACATAGTCTGTACATCCTAAAGATTGTCAAGTAGTCTTATGTGGAACTCACATTAAGTGCACTATTATAAAGCTCCTGCAAGTAATGAACCTTTCTGGTTCACTCACATTGTGAGTGAGTGGCTATGCTCTTGTACACCAAGTACTACAGGGGTATATGCCCTTTACTAAACTGAAGCCAAGTTTTGGCTGTTTTTATGTTGACAGAGAGGATGAACTAATTTGTCTCAAATTGCTGCTTCTTCCTTATTTAACTTTGGCTTCTTTGAAAGAATCTCAGCTAGGTCCTGAGCTGATCTGTTACGGTTTGCAAAACAAGACAAGGAGTCAGACGGTATAGTTAAAATCACCTTTATTTTGGATAATAAACAATAGGCAATAAATGAATATACTATAAGTAGAGGGTGACTGGAGAGGCTAGCGACTATCAGAAATAGAAGCCTGCCAACAGGTCAACCACGTCTGCTGGAGACTAGGCCAAAGCCAACTGGTAGTCTCGGGGTAATAGATTGAACACACACAGAACCTACAGTCTCCTGAAATATAGCAACAAGGGAGACTACTGACTCACACTTGCAGTCTGTAAGGAAGAGCTCGTCTCCAATAAGGATGGCAACAATGGAGACTACTGACTCACGCCTGCAGTCAGTAAGGTCGGAGTCTGCCAGAGCCCCAGGTCTGCACCAGGATGGATGTCTGTGGGGAACGGAGCCACACAGCGGAGTGAACAGACAGAGCCATAGGTTAGCACCAGCCAGGATAGTCAGACAAGCCAGGTTCATACATGGAGCGGTTAGTCAGTCAGAGCCACAGGTCTGCGCCAGATAGGATGTCCAATAGTAGTAGGGAACACTGGGAGGATAGTTGGACAGAGGATCATACACAAAGCAGGTAGTCAGCCAGAGCCACAAGTCTGCACCAGATTGGATGTCTAAAGCCAAAGGAGCGCACAGGTAGAATGGTCAGACAGAGCCACAGGTCAGCACCAGAATGGATAGTCAGACAAGCCGAGTCATTCACAGGATACAGGAACTAGAACTGCACTGAACACCAACATAAGGGTAATGATACACAGGCCCAGGGAGGTTTATAAAGGAGTAGGAGAAGGCTGGACCAATTAGGTCCCCCATGCTGGGCCTATAACAGGCATCCAGGTAAGTGCCTAATTCATGATGCCAGTAACAAGAAACATACGCGACCAGGTTGCAGGCAAAAGGGACGCAGCTAGTGATGCTGGAGCGTCAGTCCAGAACCCTGCTCCTGGCTGAATGACGCAGGCCGAGGTAAGGCACTGTGACAGTATCCCCCTCTCCAGGGCCCCTCCTCCACAGACAGATTCAGGGCTTCATAGGAAATTGAGCATGAAATCTGCGCACCAACACAGGAGCGTGCACATCATTGTCAGGTATCCAGGAGTGCTTCTCTGGATAATAACCTTTCCAGTGAATTAAACACTTAAGACGCCCTCTGACCCATCTGGAGTCCAGAATGCTCTGTACCACAAATTCTTTGTGATTGCCAACCTTCACCGGAGCTGGCCGAACCGTACTGGTGGTATATCGGTTACAAACCAGAGGTTTGAGCAAGGAAACGTGAAGTTCCAGAGCATATGCCACAGGGTTGATTTTGCTCAACACACGGAAGGGACAAACAAATCAAGGAGCCATCTTATTACACGGCACCTGGAGGTCCAGCTTTCGGGATGACAGCCACACCCTCTCTCCCACCTGGAAGGTAGGTGCCAGCAAATGTCTACAGTCAGCCTGCCTTTTCTGCTGCTGCACGGAACCACGTAGAGTTTGCTGTACCCGAACCCAAGAGGAACGGAGCACCCTCAAATGCTCATCAAGAGCTGGAATCTCCTGTGCCAGAAAGACCGCGGGAAGAACAGAGGGTTGAAACCCATAATTAATCATGAAAGGAGAACTCTGCGAGGAAGAGTTAATGGCACAATTCCGGGCAAACTCCTCCCAGTGTAACAGGGTAGCCCAATTATCGTGGTGGTCAGAGATATAACAACGGAGAAACTGTTCTAGGGCTTGGTCGGACAGTTCAGCCGCACCATTCGACTGTGGGTGGTAGGCGGAGGAGAATGCTAACTGAATCCCCATTTGAGCACAAAAGCATCTCCAGAACCGAGACACGAACTTGCTACCTCTATCTGAGACAATAACCCTAGGTATGCCATGGAGTCAAAACCACCACCAATTCCTGTGCGGATGGTAGGCCTTTGAGTGGTACAATATGAGCCATCTTAGAAAATTTGTCTACTATCATTAGGATGACCGTGAAACCAGAGGATGCCGGTAGATCAACCATAAAATCTATGGACAGATGGGACCACGGTCGTTCTCCGTTGGCCACAGGTTGAAGAAGACCAACAGGCAAATGTCAAGGCGATTTATTTTGAGCACACATGGTGCATGCTGCGGTAAAAGCAGCGCAATTGGATTGAAGGATCGGCCACCAGAACAGTCTAGACAAGGACCAAATCAATTGGTGTCGCCGAATGTGGCTAGCAATTATGGAGGAATGGTAAGTCTTAAGCAGTTTTATGCTCAAATGAGCAGGGACAAAGCATTTCCCACTAGGTATCTGGTCTGAGCGGCCAATATTTGTACTCCCAAAGGTGAAATAATACATTACATTGTTTACATTAGAAAAGAGACGTCTAAGGGGTGATATGATTACCATTTACAAATACATTCAAGGCCAATACAAAGAACTATCCAATGAATTATTTATGCAAAGAGCTGAGCTAAGAACAAGAGGTCATCCATTAAGACTTGAGGAAAGGCGCTTTCGACTAAAACACAGGCAGGGATTCTTTACAGTAAGGGCGGTAAGGCTATGGAATTCTTTGCCTCGGGATGCTGTGCTTGCAGATAATGTAACTGCATTCAAAAAAGCAATGGATGCCTATCTAGCACAGAACAATATTGACAGTTATGACAGATGGCTTCAAAGCAAATAGGATATTGAGCCGGGGAACTATTTGACACACTCATACACACCTACATTGGAAATTGCTCCAGAGGGCTTTTTTGTTGCCTTCCTCTGGATCAACAGGGGTGTTATTGGCATGGGCTGGACTTGATGGACGCATGTCTTTTTTCAGCCTTATCTACTATGTTACTATGTTACATGTACGTATCGTGGCCAGAATTCGATCAGCCGGAATAATCTGTGTGGGAGGGACCTCCTCCTTGGATAGCTTACAAAATTGGAGTGATAGGGCATCGGTCTTTACATTCTTGGAGCCCGGAAGGTATGAAACCATAAAATTGAACCTTGATAGGAACAACGCCCATCTAGCTTGGCTGAGCAACAGGCGTTTAGCCTCAGTCAAGTAAGTGAGATTCTTATGATTATTAAGAATCAAGATAGGAGAACTAGCACCCTCCAGGAGGTGTCGCCATTCTTTCAGTGCCAGTATAATGGCCAATAACTCTCTGTCCCCAATCTGGTATACCGTCTGTCTTAGACAGTTTCTTTGAGAAATACCTGCAAGGGCGTAAGGTCATCCCTGGAGCTGAGCATTGAGAAAGGAGGGCGCCTACTCCAATCTCAGGCGAGTCAACCTCCAGTGCGAAGGGCAGGGCGGGATTGGGATGCACCAAAATAGGAGCTGCTGCAAATGCTGCCTTGAGGTCTTCGAAGGCACGTAACTCGCTGGGGAAACCATTCTGAAACCATAGCACCCTTATGGGTCATATCGGTGATAGGTTTGACAATAGATGAGAAATTCTTAATAAACCTTCGGTAATAATTAGCGAAGCCAAGGAATCTTTGAATAGATTTGAGTCCCTCAGGACGAGGCCATTGCAGCACAGCGGATAATTTCTGGGGGTCCATGGCCAGCCCAGAAGAGGAAATGATGTAGCCCAGAAAGTTAAGCTGAAGCTTGTGAAATTCACATTTCTCCAACTTGCAAAACAATTTGTTTTCTTTTAACAAACTTAGGACTCTGGATACATCCGAATGATGAGTCTCCAATATAGGAGAGTGAATGAGGATGTCATCCAGATAGACCACAACACAACTTTGCAATAGGTCTCTCAGTACATCATTGATAAATTCCTGGAAGACAGCAGGAGCATTGCAAGGACCAAAGAGCATGACAAGATATTCATAATGCCCTCTCTGGGTGTTAAATGCTGTCTTCCATTCGTGGCCCTCCTTTACTCTGACCAGATTGTAAGCCACCCTTAAGTCAATTTTTGTGAAAATTTTGGAACCTTTGAGACGATCAAATAGTTCCATAATCAGAGGCATCGTATAAGCGTTCTTAACCATTAATTTGTTTATGCCACAGTAATCAATACATGGACGCAACTCTCCGTCTTTCTTCTTGACAAAAAAAATCCAGCACCAGCAGGGGATGTGGATTTGTGAATTATGCCCCTCTCCAGAGCATCAGCAACATAGTCCTCCATCACCTTGTTTTCCTCCACAGAGGGTATATACGGCCCCTGGGAGTGGTAGTACCAGGTAGTAAGTCTATTGAACAATCATAAGGCCTATGAGGAGGTAATGCTCCGGCCTGGACTTTATTAAACACATCAGTGAACTGAGAATAGGCCTTCGGAAGGCCAGCAGACTCGGCACACGCCAGTCTAATGGGGAGTGATAGACAGGACTCATCACAGTGTGGGCCCCAAGACAGTATCTCACAAGTACTCCAATCAATCCTAGGGTTATGTGCCTGCAACCAAGGAAACCCTAGGACGATGGCATAATGAGGAGAGTTGATATCCTGAAACGTCAGGGTTTCTTTATGGAGGGCTCCCACTTTCAGGGTTAATGGAGACGTCTCATGAGTAATGTGTGATGGCAGCAAGGGTCTGCCATCAATAGCCTCAACAGCCAAGGGAGAGGCACATGACTGTAAGGGAATACCATTTTGCTCAGCAAAAGTGGCGTCCATAAAATAACCAGCCGCACCAGAGTCTATTAATGACAAAACTGAGATAGACTCATTGGCCCAAGTAAGAACCACCTCAAGCATGGGTTTAGCCTGCGTGGCCTCAGGGGACTAAGAGATGCCACCTAAGATCTGTCCCAGACAGGTTCTTAGGTGTGAGCATTTTCCTGGACATACCAGGCAAGACTTCAATAAGTGTCCAGATCTCCCACAGTAGAGACATAGTCCCTCCCTCCTCCGAAAGGCCCTCTCCTCCACAGAGAGCCGGGTGTCCCCAACCTGCATTGGTTCACCACCCCCAGAGTCGGAACCAGGAGGCATGGGAGGTGAGGGAGGACTGGGTGGGCAACTTAAGAGAGAGGACATTCTGGTAGGATGCCTCCACAGGCGCTCCTTAAACGAGGGTCTCTTCCGGACCAGAGTGTCAATCTAGATGATAAACGATATCACCTCCTCCAGACGCTTAGGTAATTCACGGGCAGCAATGTCATCCTTGACATAGTCACAAAGTCCTTGGGAAAAGGCGGCTACAAGAGCCTCATTGTTCCAACTCGGCTGCCACGGTGCAGAACTCAATAGCGTACTCCGCCACAGTATGACTACCCTGGCAGATGATCATTAAATGCTTGGAAGCCGAGGTCGCGCGACCTGGTACATCAAACACACATTTGAAGGAGGCCACAAATTCATTAATTCAAGTTATATATTATGGGTTTGTCTGTCTCCCATAATGGATTCGCCCAAGCCAAAGCCTTGTCAGAAAGGAGGGAAATCATTAGGCCACTCCTACTGCGCTCACTAGGGAAGGCATACGGAATCATTTCAAGGTAAATGCCCAGTTGGTTAAGAAATCCGCGATAAAGCTCAGGCTCCCCACTGTAACGCTGAGGTAGTGGAGTAGATCCAGACAACCTTCTGACCAATCTTGCATCAGAGACAGTAAGAACTACCGGTGCCAAGGAAGGAGCTGGGGTGGCCACCGGTTGTTGGTTAGAGCATTCTAAGTGAGCGGTACGGCTAAGCAAGTGTCATGGTTTGTTAAGACTCTCAGACACAAGGTTAGGTAAAAACACAACTTTATTGAAAAGATTAAGATAATCCCATAGGATTCTAAACGCATACATACAATACATAGAAATGGCAGATAGTGAAGGACAACAGCAATACAGGCTCTACCGGCCTTGCCAATATACCGGGCAAGGCAGCCTGGGCAAGTAAGGAACAGGTGGCTCTACCGGCCCTGCCAATATACCGGACAAGGCAGCCTAACGGAAACCCAAAGTAGTAGGCTCTACCGGCCTTGCCAATACCGGGTAAGGCAACCTCAGGATGGAATAATGAAAAGGTTCTACCGGCCTTACCAATATACCGGGCAAGGCAGCCTAACGGAATACCAAGATAGTAGGCTCTACCGGCCTTGCCAATACCGGGTAAGGCAACCTCAGGATGGAATAATGTAAGGTTCTACTAGCCTTACCAATATACCGGGCAAGGCAGCCCAAGGAGGAGGTGTCAACCACAGTGACCTAAATAACTGTCAGATGGCAATGACAGGATAGATGTAAAGGTAGGCTGCAAGGTCCAGTGGTTCTACCTTGTAGTCTGCACACTGCAGTACCTGTGTACTGTAGGAATAACTAGCTGTCTAGGACTGGACAGCGCAGAGGGAACCATCAGACTACATGCGTCAAGAGACAGGGAAGTAAACCAGCGCCCTCACGTTGGGAACCATCAAGCAGGATATAGAGTAAACCCACAGGTCATGGAGCGAACCAACACCCGCACGCTGGTAACCTACAAGCTATAGCGTATAGCTACAAGGCAGTGGAGCGAACCAGCGTCCACACGCTGGGAACCAACAGCTGTCAGTGTATAGTGCCGTGAGGCAAAGGAGTGAACCAGCGCCCATACGCTGGTAACCAACAGACTGATAGTGTATAGCCGCAAGGCTGTGGAGCGAACCAGTGTCCGCACGCTGGTAACCAACAGAGCTGGGTATAGAGCTGTAAGGCCAAGGAGCGAACCAGCGTCCACACGCTGGTAACCAACAGACAGTATAGTATAGCCGCAAGACTTGTGGAGCGAACCAGCATCCGCACTCTGGGAACCAACAGATTAATAATGTATAGCCGCAAGGCTGTGAAGCGAACCAGCGCCCACACGCTGGTAACCAACAGACTAGTGTAGTATAGCCGCAAGGCTTGTGGAGTGAACCAGCGTCTGCACGCTGGGAACCAACAGACTAATAGTGTATAGCCACAAGGCTGTGAAGCGAACCAGCATCCACATGCTGGGAACCATCAGGTAAGAGAATGTCGCCGAAGCAACCGAGGAACAAAGTCGCCAGAGATGCAGGAACCGGATGCAGGTGATGAACAGGAACCAGCAAGGATGGTCAACCGGATCAGGAACGGCAGCGAAGACTGGCAGCAGGAAACAGCAACCTCTGAAGACTCAACCGGAACAGGCACTGGAACCAGCACAGCAGACAGGAGGCTCAGGAACAGGACGAACTCAGGAACCCAGAAACACAGCAAAAGGCCCAATAAGCTTCTGTAGCATAGTGGAAGTGGATGCAGACAGAGACACCACGAAAGGGCAACCAAAGGGTGCCCAGACTCAGTTTAAATAGGCAGTGTGAGGCGGGCTAAAGGCAGACAGCCAATGGGAGCCCCCTACAGGTAATAGACACAGAAATGCAGCAATCACGGGCACCGTGATAGCAAGCCAGTGACAAATGATCAATATATTGCTCTTGGACCTGCATCCTGTCCAATAATTCCTGAAAAGGTGAACCACTATCACCGTCAGTAGTCATGACCCTTACGTACTGTTACGGTTTGCAAAACAAGACAAGGAGTCAGACGGTATAGTTAAAATCACCTTTATTTTCGATAATAAACAATAGGCAATAAACGAATATACTATAAGCAGAGGGTGACTGGAAAGGCTAGAGACTCTATCAGAAATAGGAGCCTGCTGACGGGTCAACCACATCTGCTGGAGACTAGGCCGAAGCCAACTGGTAGTTTCGGGGTAATAGGTGGAACGCAAATAGAAACTACAGTCTCCTGAAATATAGCAACAAGGGAGACTACTGACTCACGCCTGCAGTCAGTGAAGAAGAGCTCGTCTCCAATAAGGATGGCAACAATGGAGACTTCTGACTCATACCTGCAGACAGTAAGGTCGGAGTCTGCCCCAAGTCTGCACCAGGATGGATATCTGTGGGGAATGGAGCCACACAGCGGAGTGAACAGACAGAGCCACAGGTCAGATCTACCCAGGATAGTCAGACAAGCCAGGTTCATACACAGAGCGGTTAGTCAGCCAGAGCCACAGGTCTGCACCAGATAGGATTTCCAATAGTAGTAGGCAACACTGGGAGGATAGTTGGACAGAGCCCCAGGTCAGCACCAGGTTGGATAGTCAGACAAGCCAGGATCATACACGGAGCGGGTAGTCAGCCAGAGCCACAGGTCTGCACCAGATTGGATGTCTAAAGCCAAAGGAGCGCACAGGTAGAATGGTCAGACAGAGCCACAGGTCAGCACCAGAATGGATAGTCAGACACAGGATACAGGAGCAACAGGAACTAGAACTGCACTAAACACCAACGTAAGGGTAATGATACACAGGCCCAGAGAGGTTTATATAAGACTAGGAGAAGGCTGGACCAATTAGGTCCCCCAGGCTGGGCCTATAACAGGCATCCAGGCAAGTGCCTGATTCACGATGCCAGTAACAATAAACATACGTGACCAGGCTGCAGGCAAGAGGGGCGCAGCTAGTGACGCTAGAGCGTCAGTCCAGAACCCTGCTCCCGGCCGAATATCGCAGGCAGAGGTAAGGCACTGTGACATGATCATTTTGTAGGTTGACCCAATATTTGTACAGCATTTCCCTTTTTTATATGCTTTTGTTATAACCCTTTTCTCAGAATCTAATCTAAAAATATTTTGGTTTATTTTTTTTAAGTCTTCTATTGTACTGCTCAGTTTTCTCATGCACAGATGCTGACTGACTGGTATTCCTTCAAATAATGGTTTGGGATGCTGACTTTGTGTTAGTAACAAACGGTCAATGGCCATCTCGTTAAAATGGAATTGATTTTATCATCTCATTAGCTGGACCAAATATTCGTTTTTATGAAAACAATTTCAGTTATGTTCATTTCTGACGTAACCATAAGTTTATAAGTGTTTGTTGATATTCATAATTTAGGCACATTTCTCAAACTGATTTATTATGCCCGTCTGTGTCATGATGATAGCATCTATAAATATTATCCATACTCCTTTGCATGAGGAATATTCTGATAGACGTTTTATGAATGCTACAGTGTCCTCCCACCATTATGAATATACATTTGCATAGTGTGACAATACGGCCCTGGCGTGTCTGCCATGGAAGGTATAGCAGTTCAGTGCCAAGCTCCACCTCAGCAGCCGCCCATTGTTACCTGCCACCAAGTTTAGCCAGCAGAGGGGATTGTGGTCAGTTACCACAGTGAACTCTCGGCCATAGAGATTTGTTGTTTCATGAGGGCCTAGACTACAGCATGGCACTCTCTCTCTATGGCTGTGTAGGTGACCTCACGATCCAGTAGCTTCCAACTGTGAAAAGCCACTGAATGTTCATCCCACTGCTCATTCATCTGACTTAGAACGTCCCTGATGCCATAAGTAGAGGCATCTGTTTGCACTATGAATAGTTTTGTGTAATCGGGAGTGATTAACACTGGGTGGGAGCTTAGGATTGCTTTTATTTGTTGGAAGGCAGACCCACACTCTGGAGTCCAAGTGACCAGTCTGGGCTCTTTTTTTTTGTCAAGTCCATCATATGCTTGGCGATGGCACTATACTGGGTACAAATTTTCTGTAGTACCCCGCGATGACGCTATACTGGGGTACAAACTTTCTATAGTACCCCGCGGTACCCAGGAAGGCTATGACTTGGTTCATAGTCTGGGGAGTGGGCCACTGACTAATCGTTTCCACTTTGGCAGAGTCTGGCCTCAAATGCTCTTCCCCTACCCAGTGGCCTGGATACTGCCCCCTCCCCAGCAAGGCTGCATTTATCTGGCTTGATGGTCAGCCCTGCTCTCCCTATCCTGTCAAGCACAACCGCCACTTGGCGTACATGATCCATCCACAATGAGCTAAAAATAGCGATACTGTCCAAGTATGCACACACAAAGTTGTGGCAATCCCGGAGGAGCTGAACAACCAAACTCTGGAAGGTGGCGGGTGCGTTTTTCATTCCGAACAGCATTACCGAAAACTGGTAAAGGCTGAACGGAGTGATGAAGGCAGACTTCTCCTTCGCCTCCTCTTCCAGTGGAATTTGCCAGTAGCTGCTGGCCAGATCTAATATTACAAGTACTTAGCCCTCGATAATCTGCCCAGTAATTCGTCAATACGGGGCATGGGATAGGAGTTTGTCACTGTCTTATGTTTCAGTCACCTATAGTCCACACAAAAGCAAGTGCTAATGTCTTTCTTGGGCACCAGCACTACAAGCAATGTCCAGGGGCTCTGAGAGGCTCAATCCCGCCCAGGGACAACATCTTGTCTATCTCCTGCTCAAATGATCCCCTCAAATTCAGGTACTCTATAAGCCACCTGCCTCAGTGGCACCTGCCCTGGGGTTAGCAGGCTACCTTGGCACCCTTTCAACATGTTAACATAGAACACATGTTGGACGTGCCGTACTTGGTCCATGGTGACAACATAATTGGTGTTTTGCTGGGAGGGTACCAGGATAAGGACCTTCTACCCTGGAACAAACTACTAAGTCCGAGCCACCTGGTCATACCATACCTTCTGTTTGGTCTGAGCGGTGGACAGGTTCTGCTGGACTAGCCTGGTGACAGTCTCCAACATTTCCTTCAATTCTAATACATAGGGGACTACGGGCACCTCCTCATGGTCATAATCCCCCTCTGAGAATTCCCTCAGTCCCCGCACCCGCCGACCAAACAGGAGCTCAAATGGTGAGAACCCTGTGGACTCTTGCGGAACCTCGTGGTACAAGAACAATAGCAAAGGGAGCAACTTCTCCCAATTCGGTTCACGATCCATGAAGCTCCAGAGCATGGTCTTTAAATTAGCATTAAATTGCTCGCAGGGCCCATTGGTTTGCGGGTGGTAAGGCGTGGACCTGAGCTGTTTAACACCACAATATTGCCAGAGCTGATGCACCAGCTCTGACATAAGTTTAGCGTCCTGGTCGATAGAATTTCGCTGGGGAACCTGACCCGAGTAAACACAGTCACCAAGGTGTCCGCCACTGCGGCTGCAGGAATCCGTAACGTAGCTTCAGCCTCAGGGTATCTAGTGGCATAGTCCACGACCGTGAGGATGAATCTCTTGCCCGAATTACGCTGGCATGCCAAGGGCCCCACAATGTCTATTGCAACCCATTGAAAGGGAACCCTCACAATAGGCATAGATTGGTGCAGTGCCTGCCCCTTCCCGTTGCCAATCCTCTGGCAAGCATCACAGGAGTTGCAGAATAGAGAAACTGTCTGTGAGGTGCGTGGCCAGTAGAAAGCATTAGTCAGCCTTAGTGACTCCCATGTGGGCCGCCAGGGGGACCTCATGGGCCAGGGTTCGGGAATACGAGGGGACAATGATTTGGTGGGTCACCTTCCACACCTGTCCTGTCTCTCTCAAACTGGTCTCCCTGTACAGTAGTCCCCCATCCCAGAAAATCCTCTCCACCTGTGGCCCTATCTCCCCAGTCTCTGCCCTTTCCCTCATCCCAGCCAAGCTAGGGTCTACCAAGGGATTCAGCCTAGCAGCAACCCTGTATACATTCCCAGTGAATAGCTGTTCACTTCGTAAAACCGTCAAGCTCAGCTGGTAGTCATCTGCCTCTCAGAGCCTCTGAGTCTGGGTGGGGGAAGGTTGGAGCAGGCTTCCATGACAATCCCTACCTATTCTCCCTATACCATTCATTATTCGTGTGCACATGATCCCAGCTAGGGGGAGGAGAGGCTTCGCCTCTTGCGCCAGTGACCAGTGACAGTCCTGTTCATCACACACGGGATGATGCCCCAAGCAGTTCTCTATCTTCTGTTCACTGTTGGTGTAAATCATCTCTATGTCCAGACTTGCCAAATAATGACTTTTGAATGTGGTATACCTTCCATCTTTTATAAGGGACTCCATAGATGAAGTTACCAGGCTAGAATGTAATCCATTGTCAGAAAGACTGTCTACATAAAAATTAAAAAAGAAAAAAAGATGTGACCTAGGAATTTCTTTACAGATATGGGAATTCGCCTTTTTTATTTGGATTAGTTCTCAAGAAAACATGTCTTTTGCAGCTGTGTATCTTTGTTTCACTTTGTTTACCATTTCATTAAAGGGATAGTAATGTTTCATAATAAAAGCAGCTCTAATTAGTCATAATAGTATTTATACTTTGGAGAGTGTTATTTCAATTCTGTCAGAGTTGTAGTTCAAGAGTAATTCAATGAAAAAATATCCCCCTCCTGCCCCTTTTATGGATGTAACACTGTTCAGCCAGGGAGGTGCCCAGGTAGACTGCAGAGAAGGACAATCTTCAATTAAGATAAGGGAAAAACTTGTCAACGGGGGCAGGGCTTTCACTGTTCTCATAGGAAGAATATTGTCCCCTTCTGTTATCTGTCTGGTCTATGGATTGGATTCCACATCCAAGAAGAGATGGCTTACACTAGGTAAATGGGGCAACTTTGCTTGTGAATATCTCTCAAACCATAAAGGTTTGAGAGATAAGACATATCGTTCTTCATGTTTTTTTAATGCCTACAAAATAAAATAAAGATAAAACTAATGAACTCAAGATATGAAAGAAATCGCACTATCTTATAATCACTATATACTATTAAAAGGGGAATATAATCTAATCACCTATTATTGGAATTCACAATCACTTAAATAACCCCCCAAGGTGCTACCTACACACCTGTTAGACATACTCACAAAAAAAGAAAAGAAAATGTGTATATAGGGTGCACACTTGTAGTTAAAACAATTAACTTTATTGTATAATAATAAAAAAAGTTGAGAAAAACCACCAATTACTAGGGTTATTAATAAGGTGAGTATCTTATCATCAAGGCATAACGCACTGAGGAAATACCCCAGTACTATGCACTTTAATGAACTCTCCCTCTGTGTCAGGCACTTCGATACACAGTTACTATTGCCGATACTGATTCAATGTTACAATACCGAATGACACATAAATTCTAATGTTGCCACTTCCTCAAATCCAAATTGAACATTCAATATTATATACGCTCACGAAGGATCACAGCACTCCACCGCACAGTAAAGTATAATATTAGCCACATGAATCATAAGCGCTATCAGCGTCTGTATAATAAAATAAATCTCTCGTAGCTATACCTCCACTCGTATAAATGTCCAAGCGTACGGTTATTACTGCCAGCCAGCTGTGTTGGTCAATCACACAAATACATTTGTGATTATATGTAAACTCATATTTTATCCTCCAAGCGAGGTTACCGAACACAGCTGGTTAACAATACAAAGAGCGTTGGACTCTTCCTCACTTGGCGCTAAAATAGGATTTGAATTCTATCATGAGGAATATGTTCATAGCACGCTGCAGTTCCAAAAAACGAATACCCGCAGCCTGCAAATAGAACAGAGCTCCAAAAATGTGTAGCTCTGTGTCATAAAGAACCATAGATAGTACCGGAGTACTTAGACACAATAAATATAACCCAAAAAGATACGTGGTGGTTCCCCAACACAAATAAAAACGCTCCTATTCATAAACCGGTGGGGGAAAAAACGTAATCATTCCCCTGACTGAAAAGGACAATGCCAGTCAGGGGCGCCCCACATACCGGTATCTACTGAGCTCCTAACCTAACGTTTCGGCAGACTAACTGCCTTCATCAGAGGTGTAGCAAGGGGGGCCAAGTCATGTAGTATTTATATTCCTAAGACACACCCCCTAATCCTAAATGAGGCTCATGGTGATCCAAGGACACCATTTTGAGAAGGTCTAATCTTGTATTGTTCTTGGAATGTTAACTGAGAAAGATCTTTTTCAAGATTTTGTAAAATTGTCAGATTACTTGCTATTGTAATCCGACATTTGTATCAGTTATTCATCCAACAAAATAATACGAATGCTTGGACATCTTATATTTTTCTCTCTAATTTAAAATACTCATTAGATGATATTAATAGTTACAAAAACATATTATAACTAATATAATCGTTCATCCCATTCGGATGAACTGTATTTAAAAGAAAAATCCACTTGCATTCTTTTTGTAACAATACTCTCTCCACATCACCTCCTCTTATACCCATATGTACAACTTCTAGACCCCAACATTTGAGCACAGACGCATCACCTCTATGACACTCATAAAAGTGTCTAGACACAGATGTCATATAAAGAGTACCTGTAATACTTTCGCGTTCTTTTTGAGCATCCAATGGAGCTCTTCTAATTTTATTAATATGTTCAAGTACCCTTTGTTTAAGGGTTCTAGATGTCATCCCTACATATTTTTTGGGACACGGGCATTCCAGGCAATATATCAATTTAGCCGTATTGCAGTTAATGAAGGCTTCTAAACGATGAATTTTATTAAATCGATCTATAATTTCAGTTTGATGTACAACATGTGGACAAAGTCTACAAGTACCACAGGCATATGTGCCTTTAGCTATAACTGCTTTTTTGGCCCTCCAAACATAATGGCTTGACACCAAATTGTCCCTTAAATTTCGATTGCGTCTGTATCCTACTTGGACTCTAGGACCCAGAAGTTGTTTAACTTAAACAACTTCTGGGTCCTAGAGTCCAAGTAGGATACAGACGCAATCGAAATTTAAGGGACAATTTGGTGTCAAGCCATTATGTTTGGAGGGCCAAAAAAGCAGTTATAGCTAAAGGCACATATGCCTGTGGTACTTGTAGACTTTGTCCACATGTTGTACATCAAACTGAAATTATAGATCGATTTAATAAAATTCATCGTTTAGAAGCCTTCATTAACTGCAATACGGCTAAATTGATATATTGCCTGGAATGCCCGTGTCCCAAAAAATATGTAGGGATGACATCTAGAACCCTTAAACAAAGGGTACTTGAACATATTAATAAAATTAGAAGAGCTCCATTGGATGCTCAAAAAGAACGCGAAAGTATTACAGGTACTCTTTATATGACATCTGTGTCTAGACACTTTTATGAGTGTCATAGAGGTGATGCGTCTGTGCTCAAATGTTGGGGTCTAGAAGTTGTACATATGGGTATAAGAGGAGGTGATGTGGAGAGAGTATTGTTACAAAAAGAATGCAAGTGGATTTTTCTTTTAAATACAGTTCATCCGAATGGGATGAACGATTATATTAGTTATAATATGTTTTTGTAACTATTAATATCATCTAATGAGTATTTTAAATTAGAGAGAAAAATATAAGATGTCCAAGCATTCGTATTATTTTGTTGGATGAATAACTGATACAAATGTCGGATTACAATAGCAAGTAATCTGACAATTTTACAAAATCTTGAAAAAGATCTTTCTCAGTTAACATTCCAAGAACAATACAAGATTAGACCTTCTCAAAATGGTGTCCTTGGATCACCATGAGCCTCATTTAGGATTAGGGGGTGTGTCTTAGGAATATAAATACTACATGACTTGGCCCCCCTTGCTACACCTCTGATGAAGGCAGTTAGTCTGCCGAAACGTTAGGTTAGGAGCTCAGTAGATACCGGTATGTGGGGCGCCCCTGACTGGCATTGTCCTTTTCAGTCAGGGGAATGATTACGTTTTTTCCCCCACCGGTTTATGAATAGGAGCGTTTTTATTTGTGTTGGGGAACCACCACGTATCTTTTTGGGTTATATTTATTGTGTCTAAGTACTCCGGTACTATCTATGGTTCTTTATGACACAGAGCTACACATTTTTGGAGCTCTGTTCTATTTGCAGGCTGCGGGTATTCGTTTTTTGGAACTGCAGCGTGCTATGAACATATTCCTCATGATAGAATTCAAATCCTATTTTAGCGCCAAGTGAGGAAGAGTCCAACGCTCTTTGTATTGTTAACCAGCTGTGTTCGGTAACCTCGCTTGGAGGATAAAATATGAGTTTACATATAATCACAAATGTATTTGTGTGATTGACCAACACAGCTGGCTGGCAGTAATAACCGTACGCTTGGACATTTATACGAGTGGAGGTATAGCTACGAGAGATTTATTTTATTATACAGACGCTGATAGCGCTTATGATTCATGTGGCTAATATTATACTTTACTGTGCGGTGGAGTGCTGTGATCCTTCGTGAGCGTATATAATATTGAATGTTCAATTTGGATTTGAGGAAGTGGCAACATTAGAATTTATGTGTCATTCGGTATTGTAACATTGAATCAGTATCGGCAATAGTAACTGTGTATCGAAGTGCCTGACACAGAGGGAGAGTTCATTAAAGTGCATAGTACTGGGGTATTTCCTCAGTGCGTTATGCCTTGATGATAAGATACTCACCTTATTAATAACCCTAGTAATTGGTGGTTTTTCTCAACTTTTTTTATTATTATACAATAAAGTTAATTGTTTTAACTACAAGTGTGCACCCTATATACACATTTTCTTTTCTTTTTTTGTAAAGATAAAACTAAGTATTACTATCCCTTTAACTACATAAATAGGGATGAATCTGGCTGGCCTCCAAGACAATGGGTGAAGACACAGGTGTGTGTGTGGCCAGTAAAAATTAACAAAATCTTCTAAACTACATTGTTACCGGGTCTGGGAAAGACAAATAGTCGGAAAACCTGGATATCAGGTCAAAGGGGCAATCTAACCTTAGGGGTAAACAAGTGAACTAAACATGGGCTAAGGGTGCCACCTAGTGGCCAGGGGATGACAGAGGTCAGTAAAGATGAATTAAGGTGGGATCTCAGCTAACCAATTAGATCAAGACACATATTCACCATACCTTTTGGGAGTGTTCCACCTTGCATGTGGAAAAACTCAATAAAAGATGGGAGCCAGGGGGCAGTGGGAGACTGACTGATGGACTGACAGAGGAGTAACTGTGGGAGATCCAAGGAGATCCAGGGCTATCCAAGAAAGAGCAGGTGGAGGTCAAAAATCCAGAAGAAGTCCAGAGTTCCACAGGAGAGGCCAGATCCCCAGACAGGAGATACCCCAAAGATGGAGAGACCTCAGGGAAAGTGTCTCTACCATATTTCAGGATCTACAAAAGGGTTGGTAAATATCTCTCTCTTAAACTTTATCTGTTTTATTTTAGTTTCTCTGCATGTGTTATATGACCATTCAAATAATTGCATTGCCTTAAAGTTTAAGGATAGAGTACAGTGGATATAAAAAGTCTACACACCCCTGTTAAAATGCCAGGTTCTTGTAATGTTAAAGAATGAGACAAAGATAAATCATGTCAGAACTTTTTCCACCTTAAATGTGACCTATAACGTGAACAATTCAATTGCAAAACAAACTGAAATCGTTGAGAGGGAAAAATAAAAAAGTAACGAGATTACAACTCTGCTGTATAGCCTCTTGCTGGTCCCCGGATCGGGATCTCCTGTTGTCAGCTAGACGCTGACATCAGGAGAAGGGGAGGGAGAGGGGAACTTTGAATCCCTATCTCTCTCAAACCATAACGGTTTCAGAGATAGGGTTTGTTGCACTTAGGTTATTAGTTTCAGCTCTACAAAACTATAAATTATTCTTTTGGGACATCAGTGTCCCTTTAAACACTACAAAACAAGATTTTTTTATGGGACATTACAATCCCTTTAAAAACAACCATATGTGAGTATATTTCTTGGGTGTTATTTTGACAATTTCACAACAGCTATAAGGCACTATAGACTCCCACTTTGTTTATTTTTCTGCATTTAATTAAATCAGTTCTTGAAACTGCAGTTATCTGATTACCAGACAGATGATCCAGCTAAGACTCTAAACCAATGTAAGCAGAAGTCTTTCACTACTTTCCCTGCCTATGAAGTTAGAGCAACTCATCATGGATAAAGGGAAGACTCTAAAATGTGAAATCATTGTTCCTGAATCAGTTTATTCTAAAATATCCTTCTCCTAAGTATTGGTTTTGATATATAGACACATTCTCTACTAGTGGACCACCTATTTCTTACCTTTGGAAATGTCCTGCCATTCCTGTTCAGGATGCAGTGGTGTTTAACTCTCTGTGCCAGAGAAGTATCCAATGCATTGTGACACAATATGTTGGATACGTTTCTGGCACTCAAAGGTTTATAGATGCAGTAGATCAAAATATTGAGAACTGCTTCAAAATGATGTTATGAGCACTGCAGTCATTTATAGACCTGCCTTAACCTCAGTATGAGTCTGCAGGGCTACAAAATAGTGGGAAGAGCATTTGATAAAGGCTATCCAAGAGGATTCACCTAAAGAAGATCTTTACATGGTCGATCATTTACAAGAAGCTGCTTAATACCCTGGAGAAACAGGACTCAATATACAATTTTAATAAGCTGTACGGCAACTTTGATAGCAGATCACCGGGCTTTGTGGTACAAAATCTAGGAGGCAGATGTAACTTCTAAAAATTCCATGGTAGCTATACCTTTTGAAGGAAACACTGTGTTCGATTCTGAACTTGACAAGATGATCAGTCAAGTAACAGAGCAGACAGCGTTGCTTTGACATATTTAAGAAAGAGAGTATTTTTTTGTTTCTTTAGAGTAGAGATTTTCAATCTTTTTTCATTCAAGGTATCTCTAACATTCAATCTGGAATTTTCAAGGCTTCTCCCACATTTTATAGGAAATTTCTAAAGGTCTTAATGAAGGGAAGAATACATAAATTTATAGTTATTTCGAGGTCTCACAGAATTACAACAAAGAGCATAATGTGCATAATAATTTCCATGTATATACATTAGAAACTCAGCTTTAACATTTTTGCCATAGTCACTTACATAAACCATCAGGGAGGAAGAAGAAACAAGATGGATTGGCTGTAAATCAAAAGACATTTTATTTGATAGAAGTCCATATCCCAGCATTATTGGGCACTTACATCTCAGGAGTAAGAACTCTGGGAAGCAGATTATCTTGATAGAAAACAAGGGTAGCTCTAGGCAAATGGGAATTCAACCAATTTTTCAAGAAACAGCCAGTTGTTGGAGACACCAGATATAGATCTCATGCTTTCCAGATTGAACAGCAAACTTCCATTATTCTGTCAGTGACCATGGGGTCCTCGAGCAATGGTGGTGGACTCTTGTGATTCCTTTCAAATACAATTTAGCATATGTATTTCCACCAAGATTAACAGCAAAAATGTGCATGACATTCGCATAGTACTAGAATAGCTAAGGTGGGCCTGTTATTGACAATTGGTAGAGATGGCATTATCAGCACTGTGGAGTCTACCACCAGTTCTAGTCTACACAGGGTTCCATATGTCGTCCAATTCTATACAATCTAGTATTAATAGAGTGCAACTTGAACCTTCTATTCTAAGGAATAATGACTTCTATGATGCTATTCAAACCATGCTAAAGGCCAGAAATCCAGATTCTGCTATAACTATTTTTTATTTATATAGAGCCAACTTATTCCAAAGCACTGCTAATATATAATCATAGGTTCTGGAAAGTGTATTTTTCCTTTTGCACATTACAACAATGGAATTTCCAAAGAGTTCAATTATCTCACCTAATGATTTCCAAACAGGCTTGCAGAAAGAACCTCACTCAAAGTGCACATTTCTGTTCTTTCATTCTTATTCTAAAGGAAACTTTTGGGCATTTTGGATGTTCAAACATTTCTACAGAGAGCAGATGTTTTCTTAGGATTTAATCCTAGTTCTGGTGGTTTTACAGTCATCTTTTTGAACCAATGTATTCTTTAACTTTGAAGCACTTGAGTTTCGGGATAGTTTTCTTGCTAGCCATATCCAGTGCCAGGAGAGTTTATGAAGTCAGATCATTTTCCCACAAATCACCATAGCTATTTTTCATCAAGATGAAGAGGTCGGTAAGAATTGTTCCTACTTTCCAACCAAAAGTGTTTTTCCTTCCGTATTAATCAAGAACTGGTATTGCCTACATTCTGCCCTAACCCGCTTAAAGGGGATGTATCACCTTATAAAAATGTTTTACCATAGCTTTTGTTAATACAGTAGTCATAGGAAAGCTGTTTTTTTTAAATAAGTAGTTTAAAAGATATACTATCTTCACGCTGTGCCCGTCAGCATAATGCAGCACGCTGAAATACTGGCACAGCTCTGCTTGACTGCCTAATTCTCCTCCCACCTACCTCTTAGCTGCCCCAAGGAGCGCGTTCACTCTTCCCTTTGGTGTGCTGTGAACGGCTTCTATCATTATATCAAGCTCCAGTTAGCATTATACGGAGGGTGCAGCTGGGAGGGAGGTGGGAGGAGAAGAAGAGATGTGCTGTGCACAGCACAGAACATAGTATATCTTTTAAAGTACGCACATAAAAAAACAAAACAAACAAAAAAAACAAACAGCTTTCCTATGACTACTGTATTAACAAAAGCTATGGTCATTTTTTTTTTTATAAGGACATACAGTGTGATGCCTTAAATACTACACCCAAACTATTGCTTCATTCTGACAATTGATCCACTGTTTCTAATTCAATAGGGTCGCAGAAAGGTAAAACCAGCTTTCAAAAAGCTATGATTTCTGCTTGGATGAAACAAGCTTATATTTTTGAGTTTGCAACCTATTCCATTTCATCTTACTGTACATTCCACAAGATATCTTAGTAAATCCTGGTATATCAAACACAGGCATCAGCTGAACAAATATGCAACGTGGCTTCTTGATCTTCAAAGGATAGTAATACTTAAATTACTACTATATATATATATATAAATATTACTACCTTTTTGTAGCCATTTTAAAAAGAATTGAATTGTCCCCAGGTTCATCTCTCAAACCTTTATGGTTTGAGAGATAACCGTACGCAAAGTTCCCCCCTCCCTGAAGTCAGCGTTGTACTGACTGCAGGGGAAGTCTGTCGTACGACAGGCTTGCGGCTCTGCAGCAGAGCCGATATCGCGTTAGTGAAAAATAATTATTTCACTGAAACAGTCTTCTACGTGTGCTTGGTTTGCAAGCACATGTAGAAGACTGTTTCAGTGAAATAATTATTTTTTACTAATGCGATCTCGGCTCTGCTGCAGAGCCACCTGATGAAAATAAGACCAGATATCCCTGCAGTCAGTATAACACTGACTTCGGGAGGGGGGGGACTTTGCGTACGGTTATCTCTCAAACCATAAAGATTTGAGAGGGATAGTAAAAAACTTTAAAAGTTGCTCTCTAAGTCTTCTGTATGTTAAAAGTAACTGATTGCACTATGTCTAATACCTTACTTGTTTCTAGTTCAAAAGTTATTCAGTGCTAAAGATCCTCCGCCCACCCCTTTCTGGCCACCTCCCCCTGAATCTCATATCTGGGCGTGTGACTGGAAAGCTGCAGCCAGGGACAAACTGCAGTGAGTAAGTATAAGAACAATCCTGTCCCCCCTTTGCTTACATAAGTTTGTCCCTCTCTGCAGCTGTCCTCACCAGCCTGCAACTTCAGCTTCATGTGCCATAAAGTGGCACGGGATAGTTATCACCTCAACTTTTGAGTTACAAATAAGGCATTAGATATGGCGCAATTGGTTACTTTTAACATACAGAACACTCTGCAAGCAACTTTTAGAACATTACAATCCCTTTAACAACTCATTTCCCTGAAGGACAATATGATGGTAAATTATACCACAACCACTTTTAAAACTTTTTTTTTCCTTTGATGAACATGGCAGTACTGGATGCAAAAAAATGAAGACAACATGTCTGAGAATGAACGGGCCATGGTTTAAAAACTTTTTTATTCTGATTACAGACTAATTCAGTTACCACCAGTTTTTGAAAATCTTACCCTTTTTGTCTTTAGTCTCAGAGCAACTTGGCTTGACTTTAAAGAGAATAATGCCCAACACAAATCAACATCAATCCTTTTCTGCCAGACTGCTAAGAGGAAGCATCACGTCCTACACTGCTAAACTAAAACGAAAAGCTAACACCAAATTAATTACTGCACATAGGCTCTTGACCAAGGCATACAAATCCCACTTCACAAACAATAATTTACAAGGCAAGTCCAAATATCTTAGTGCCAAGGCAAAAACTCCATTCTCCACACTGCAGTCCAATTTCATGTACTCAAACGAGTGGGAACTTTTCACCGAATGTCAATATAGTGAAACTGCTGAAATTCATCAAGTCAACGCAAGACGGGGCTGTTATAATCACTATCAGACTCAGACGCTTCTCTTGGCCAGTTGAAATCTTGCGAGCTATACACTTGGATGGGAATTTTTACGTTCTCTATGCTACAATTTGTTTACCCCAGCATAAATCCGGTTTGCCAATGTAAATATGGGCCAAAGCGTCATAATCACAAAGCATCTGAGCTATTTTGGTGTAAATCGTATGCAGCATAAATAAAAATCCCCAATTATTTAAAAGAATGCTAGAGTTCTAACAAATGTGCAAGATATTAGAGCTTTATGTGTCCATTGATAAAGCTGGGCCGCTTCAAAACTGCTCTATTCTTTGCGTCCCATTTCATGAACACACATCACATCATCATACCCTTCCCTGTATCTTCTGGCAGAGTCATTCCCTCACGAAGCCACTCCCCTTCCTCCACACAGTTTAGAACTCCGTGACACAGCGGTCACGTGGTATCTTGTTTGCAAAGGTTAATTTCGCCATGACAATCTGACTTCAGAAACAGTGGCTTTAGTAGGGTATAGTAGTTCGGAGGATGAAGGGGAAACGGCAGAGACCCAGAAAAGGTGCGTGGGAGTGATCCCTGAAGCATCATAGCTTTGATGCGAATGAATTAAATGCGTCTGCTGTTAGTGTAGTTAAACCTATAGTGTAATGCAGGTGTGAAGCTGAGTGAAAGAGCGACACATAAGTACTATGGTTTTTCCAGTGCACAGCTAAGCTTATATGAATACAAACATTTTGAAGATTCACATGGCCCTAATAGTATGTTTAATTCGAAATTAGATCGAGATAGATGTTGGGAAAGATTGGGTCGTGGCCCTACCAGCTTTTTGACCCAATCAGAGACGCTGACCCATATTTCTAAAATCAAACTGGAGTAAACCAACTGCAACATAGGGAACAAAAAAATCCTAAATTCCCATGGACTTGAATAAAGATGTTTGGGTCACCGCTCTAGCATTCAAGGGGTTAAAATTAATTTAACAGGACTTTTTGTCCCCTATGCTGCAGTTGGTTTACTCCAGAATAACTCAAATTTGCTTTTATAAATATTGCATGGCTTTATTTTTCTCTTATCTTGACTCTCTAGTTATTTTGTCTTAAATAACATGCTTCATGTTTAACATGTATTTTCCTTTTAGACGATTTAATGGTATATAGATATACCTGGCCAATCTCAGGGGGTTGACTCAGATTCAGGGTTGAGATCCAAATCTCAGGGTGAAGGGCTAAATTTGCAGGCAGTATTAACCTACTACATAATCTGTGCAAGTTAACTTCTTTAGTATCTAATTGGTGTCATGTCTATCAGAAAGGCACAGGGAGAAGTCCTGATTTTCTTATGTGTGAAGTGATATATTATGTTAAAGGCTCACTGAAGACTGATTAGAGAACATCTCAGATATATTGCCTATAATTTATGTATATATGTATGTTGTCGTTAGCACTACGGGTTAACATTTGAAAGATCTTAGGGTCAGCTCAAGCTGAAAATTTCTAGGTATGTATATAGAATGTCACTTAGTTTTCTGATTAGGTTTGCCACCTTTTCCTCAAAAAAATACCTGCCATAGTTGCGGGTCACTGAGGGCGGAACCACAAAAGGGAGGAGCCACAAAAGGGCCAGAACCATTCAGTGTTGCATGACCCTACAAAATTGACCTTTGGGCTCCTCGTTACAGGTACTGGGTACCAGGAGCTCTGGGGGGGGGGGGGGGGGAAGCAAGACTCATGAGGAAGACAGATGAAGAAGAGAGAGTAGAAAGGGGATGAAGATGACAGAGATGGAGAGTAGGTATGATGAGGAAGAGAGAGGGGTGGAACACAAGTTGAGGAGGAAGAGAGAGATTAGAGGATGATGAGGAATGGGAGAGGTGATGAGAGGAGAGAGAGGAGGATCTGTCTTTTGATGAGGGCTCTTCTGGAACATGATAACATGTTAGTAGTTCTGGAGTGATAAGTGGTGGATAATGGGGAATATGGAATTGGAGGATACTACCCCATACTGTATACAGAGGGGGAAATCCATTTTAGGAAAGATAGGATTTGTTGCTAAAAATGTCAGGAGAAAGAGACCTGCAGAAAGACCAGATGACCGCTAGTCATATAGGAGTCCTCCGGAGTCGCCATAGCCCAGTCCCCACAGCTGACATATTTTTGCCCTGTGACAAGCAGAATATTGGCTCTTATTTATAAAAAAACAAACTGGAGTTAATATGGTGTAAAAATCCCTGCTACATAAAAGTGGTATTCTATCCCCCTCTAATACTAGAGAGGAGTTAGAGAGAGACATTTATGTGTCCATAGTAGACTCACTACCTCTGATTTCTACTACTCCTGTTGTGTCCTAATAATAGACCAGTCTGAAGTAGCCCTCACAGAGATCTCGGAATACTAGGCTTCCTGCTGGGTCCGATCAATGATTGTAGAATCAGTGGTATAGGCAGTACTCTGGCACTAGAAGGATTAACCTCTTGCAGACCAAAGAGGCTTGCAGGATATTGCTTGAGTATTGATTAATACATGGTTGATTAACACCTTGCAACATTTTGCTTGATGCTTGATTAACCTCTTGAAGACCAGCGTGTGCACAATGCATTCATTAGCTTTGCACTGTGAACCACTCTGGACTCCAGAGACTTAGTCATTACCTCTTCTAAACTTTCTTCCCCATATGTAGCTTAACCCCTTAAGGACCAGCCGATCGGAGCGGTCAATTAAGGACCATGGAGCATTATTTTTATTTTTTTTACTCCATTCGCTTCAGGATTCCCTGAACGCCGTGCAGCCGCGGGGGGAGCCTGGAATTCCGTGACGGTCATAGTACGTCATGGGTCGTTCAGTCAGATCGACCCTTGACGTACTATGACGTCAAGGGTCTTTAAGGGGTTAAAACACAGTACATTACCAGTTAACATAGCACATTTCCAAATTACACCACAAGTCACCTCATGTCCATCTCTCAGCTCCTTCCCCTAATCTACTTGATAATGTCTTCAGACTCCAAAAGCGTCAGACCTTTCATACACTTTATTATATCTTCAATTTAACCCTTTAAAGAGTAGAAGATTGTGCAGTGCACATTTCACAGTTCTCTGGTCCTTAAAGTGTTAATCCCTGCGCTATCTCTCTCTCCATTCTTCTCCCTCACAAGCATAAAATGCTCCTGTCTCTCATACCCCTTTTGCCTCTCTCACCTCTATCACTGTATTCCTCTTCTGTCCTTGCTGTCTCCTTCTCTCAGATATTATCTCCCCCTTCTCACCTCTCCCCTCTCTCACTCCTTTTCTCATTTTGCTTCTCCCTCCAGCCTCCACTCGCTCACCCTTTTCACACATCTCTGGCTGTGGCATGATGCTGTCCAGGCCTCCCTTTCCTGCTGGCTATAACCCTTCCACCTCTTCTGTCAAAAAGACCCGGCACTTCTGTGCTGGGCATTCCTGTTATGACACAGCACCGTTGCTGGAGACGGCATTCCATGACACCCCGGACAGAGCACAGGACAGTAACACCCTTCAAACAAGGGCCAACAGAACAGATATCCTATATAATCGCTAATTTGTGTGTAACGCCGCGACATGCGCAGTAGACACTGCTGCGCGTGCTGCAGTCATGCGCAGTAGAGGCTGCCCATGCCGCGGCTGATACAGAGCTGGGCGCTCCGAAGGAGCATCCAGCTCTGTATCAGCCGTGGCGCGGGCAGTCTCCACTGCGCGTGACTGCCCTGCGACCGGGTGGCAGTGGCACTGTGGCCCGTGTAACTGGCTGTTCAACTAGTGATTAATAAACTAACACTGTATTGCAACTACAAAATAAAGTCGCTAGGTGAGAGTCGACATATTCATCCACTTCCGGACGCACACAAATACCGGCTTTTCATTTGCCGGTATAGTAGTTATACAGGCACTGGCTCCAGTGCTCCAATTACCGGCTGGGTGGCAACCCCTAATTTTGTCATTTTATTTATTTTTGTGTGTGTGTGTGTGTGTGTGTGTGTGTGTGTGTGTGTGTGTGTGTGTGTGTGTGTGTGTGTGGGGGGGGGGTAGGTCCTTTTGGTGCACGTTGTTTAAAGTGACCCTTCAAGTTTGATTTTTGCAAGGGAAGGCTTGGCCTTTTTAGTAAGTCTTTATTCTTTATTAACCAATTTTCCCTCTAATTCATCTACAACCACATAAATGATGTACCTTTTTTTTTTTTTTTTTTTTAAAGAGATAGTAATGGTATGATAAAAAGTCATATCTGATTAATCGTTAAACTTTTTATAATGCTCTTTACCTTTGTAATTGTCCATTGCAGTGCAGTCGTCTTGTAATTTTATTTTAAAGTTTCCCCCTCCTGCTCCTTTTCCCTATGTCACAAAACTCCCCTCAGATATGAAATCCTGTTGCTTGACTGGATAGATCGTAATGGTTGGACAATATTTTGTCTGTCAGTATAAGGTAAACCCTTTCCCTCCCTTGGTGAAGTGGAGCAGGGTTTTCCTTATACTGAAACGATATTGTCCCTCATTGTGATCTGTCCGGACCGGCTTTTAGAACTGAGAAGACTCAGAGTGAAGGAGGGGGAATCTTTAAAATAAACTTTAAAATAAAATTACAAGACCGATATGGACAATAACAAAGGTAAAGGGCATTATATAAAAAGGTATAGCCATCAGAGATTACTTTTTACCGTACCACTACTATCTCTTTAAGGATTTGAGAACGATACATGCCATTGCACATGTGAAAAGTGACAGGTTGAAGGGAGACCGTGAAGTGTCAGCAGTGTAGCCATATTGTATAACAGCAGTGAACGTGCTGTTGTTCCTGTAGTTCAGAAGTGGACTTCTGAGGTGCTGTCTGTGATTGGAGTACAAGTCACATAATTCTTGGTTATACTTATGATGGATGAGGATGATAGGAGTTGTTGCAATGCTTGAGTGAGGGTAATGTGAGTTGTAGTCCAATAATAGAGTTGCTGACACATAGCCCACTTGTGGCGTACAGGAAGAATGAGGCTTTGATTGTTGCTATATAAAAAAGAGCTGTTGTATGAGGTAAGCAATACATACATACACACACACACACACACACACTGTGTGTCTCACTGAGTCACTGACTATCTTCGGTTTGGGAAAGGTGTGGAAGGGCCAAAGAAACTTGGTGATATAGTATTAACACTGACATACTCGCAGCCTCTGGGTTTCTGTGTCTGCTGTCACCATCCTCTGCAGATGCAGCACCAGTGCCATTGGTATGAGGCAGGTAGGATTACAGATCAGGAGGGAAAGTGTGAATGGGGAGGAACACTGCTGAAGGGGAGGAACCATTCTAAGACTGAGGGAGGGGAGTAGGGACATTGTGAAGGGGCAGGAGAGGCAGGCTGTGGGTGCCTTTTCCGAATGAGGTGAAGGTGAAGCTCTGCAGCTGAAGGCAGGCAACAACTCCCATAATTTCTCCAGGAGTCAAAGACTGTCATTGATTGATGGGATTTGTAGTGAAAGCAGGCTGTGATGTTTGGCAGCACAGTAGAAGGTGGAGAGGAGTGGTGATGGGAGCAACAAGGGAGAAGTGATGGGGAGTGAGCAGCAAGTAAAGTTAAGTTGCATTGTAGGTGGAGGGGAGCAGGAACAGGAGGACAGAAGCAGCAAGAGATATGGAAAACTGGAAGGGGTAGGTCTCTGCATTGATTTTGCCAGGACTGGCCCAAATGATTACCCCTGACAAAATCACCCCTGCTTTGAATCTCGGAACAGATGCCTCCTGTTGTGCAAATCTCGGCGTGCACTGCAGCTGGCTGAAGCCTCCTTCTGAACCAATGACACTGTGCATTCCCACTGGCTAATTGGTGTCAGACGGGCCACTGTCGGCCACACCTTAATGGATGCACAAAAGTGAGTTTTGCATAACTCCATCTTTATAACGTCCCACGGCATGGCTGACCGCTAACTAGAAACCACTTAGATTTTCGTATATAGGTAAATAGGGCTTTTGAAGCCACATTTATGTTTGTAACCCATGATTTAGTTTGATTAAAGGGTTAGTAATGCCAGTATTTAAGTTGATGAGGTATTGTAGATGTTAAAAAAACAAAGTATCTGGAGAAAATCCCATCTCTCAAACCTTTAGCAGCGAATATCTCTCAAACTATAAAGTTCCCCTATCACGGTGCCCGTGCTATGCTGGCGACATTCTGTCAGTTTTGCTTACTGCTGACGCTTATTGGCTGAAGTGGCTTTGTCCCACCCAGTATTTGTCCTTAAATACTGGGCCTTGTCACTTCTCCGGTGCCCTTTCATGGTGTTTCCGTTACCAGCACTTGTTCCAGTTCTCGTGTGATTTCTGTGTACCGACCTGGACTGCCTGACTACTCTGCTGTACCTGTTCCTGCTCTGTGTACCGACCCGGACTGTGACTACTCTGCTGTACCCGTTCCTGCTCTGTGTACGGACCTGGACTGCCTGACTACTCTGCTATCTCGTTCCTGCTCTGTGTACCGACCCGGCCCGGCTGACGTTCCTGCTCTGTGTACCGACCCGGCTGACGTTCCTGCTCTGTGTACCGGCCCGGCTGACGTTCCTGCTCTGTGTACCGACCCGGCCCGGCTGACGTTCCTGCTCTGTGTACCGACCCGGCCCGGCTGACGTTCCTGCTCTGTGTACCGGCCCGGCTGACGTTCCTGCTCTGTGTACCGACCCGGCCCGGCTGACGTTCCTGCTCTGTGTTCCGACCCGGCCCGGCTGACGTTCCTGCTCTGTGTTCCGACCCGGCCCGGCTGACGTTCCTGCTCTGTGTTCCGACCCGGCCCGGCTGACGTTCCTGCTCTGTGTTCCGACCCGGCCCGGCTGACGTTCCTGCTCTGTGTTCCGACCCGGCCCGGCTGACGTTCCTGCTCTGTGTTCCGACCCGGCCCGGCTGACGTTCCTGCTCTGTGTTCCGACCCGGCCCGGCTGACGTTCCTGCTCTGTGTACTGACCCGGCCCGGCTGACGTTCCTGCTTTGTGTACCGGACCGGTTGGGCTCCATTGCCCGTGGCTCCCTCTGTCTCCGGACAGAGTCACTGTTGCCTCATTGTGTCACCCAGCATTCTAGTCTCGGTAAACTGTCTGTGTCGAGCGGGCGACATTCCGGTGTGTATCGTCCATCTGTACACCACGGTATGCTTGACCCTTCATCCTGCCATAAAGCTGAGGTTGGTTTTACTCTGGGCGCCTCAGGCTGTTCTCTCTATCGGGCAGTCGACATTGGTCTGAAAGTTCAGTAACCCCTTAGTGACCGGCCGCGCGCACACACGGCCGGCACTTAACGCCTGTGTTTTGTTTTTTTGTTTTTTTTCAGCATTATGCCGAATGACTTCCAGGACGTACATGTACGTCCTCTGTCCTTCTGGGACATCCGGTTAGGACGTATATGTACGTCCTCGGGCGGGAAGGGGTTAACCTCTTCTGGGAAGGTGCCATATTCCACCAGCTTTCTATCCGTGCAGTCTCCGTTGGGTGCCCTTCCGGGCATACTTCCGCTGTCCTCTGTTACTGCTACGGCAGTCCACAAGCTAGTCAAGGGCCTCTGTTTACTTTTCTGGCATCTCTCGCTATTTGTGCACTCTCTGCAGAGTGAGAGTCTTAAGGGCCTCGCACTATTAGGGCCTGTCAGTCTTCCTGGCCTAATAGTAACACAATCATTGCTGCCTCGTTTGAGTATCACACAAACTTTTCCTGAACTGTGTCAGTATATTGTTGTTGCTGAATTGTACATATACTGGACACGTGTGGGTATATATTGCTGTAACCTGTCCTGTGTCAGTACTATATTTTGTATATATATTACTGGACCTGTGAGGGTTATTGTTATTCTGAGTTTGTTCAATAAAACTGTGTTTTACCTAACTTATTGTGTCTGAGTGTCAAATAAAACCATTACATCCCCCTTCCCTCATGTGAGCTGTAAAGCTGACAGAAGGAGATCTGCATCGGCCGACTTGAGGAGGCTCTTCAGCAGAGCCGAAGTAGTGATAGGCAATCCTATTAGAATCAACTTAATTCAAGTTAACCCTTTGGGTATCACAATATCAACTAATGATATTCTAGTCACCCCACCCATTCATAACAATTCCATTAAAGGGATAGTAATGTTTCACAAAAACAGCAGCTCCAATTAATCTTCATAGTATTTGAGCCTTAGAGAGTGTTATTTCAATACGGTCAGAGTTGTAGTTCAAGAGTAATTGAATGATAATGTTTACCCCTCCCGCCCCTTTTACCTGGTGTAACACTTCTCACCTCAGATGTGGAATCTGGTCCACAGACCAGACAGCTCACAGCAAGGGACAATCTTCTTACTGTGAGAACAATGAAAACACTACCCCCATTGAAATGTTTTTCAGGTTTTTCCCTTTGGTTAATTGAAGATTATCCCTCTCTGCAATCCACTAGGACACCACCCTGCTGCTCTGAGGTGAGTAGTGTTATCAGAAAAAGGGAAGGGAGGGGGATAGTTTATCATTCAATTACTCTTGAACTACAACTCTGACAGTACTGAAATAACTCTCTCCATGGCCCAAATACTATAAAGATTATTTGGATCTGCTTTTATTATGAAATATTACTATTAGGGTTGCACCGATACTGGTATCGATGCCGATACCAGCATTTGTGCGAGTACTTGTACTCGCGCAAATGCGGCCGATGCCAGCACCGATACCCTGTGTCAGGGTTGGTCACCTCTCTCCCTCCTGCAGCGTCAGAGCGCTGCCGTGGGTTACCATGGCAACGCTCTGACGCTGACCTCTGGGTCTACCTCTGCGGTAGAACAGGGAGTACCCGGCAGAGGAGGGTAAGGGAGGCAAGATGGCACGGCGGGTGGTGAAAGAGGCAGAGAGTGGGGTCAAGAGGGAGAAAAAGAGGCAAAAGGAGGGGGGGATCAGGAGAGAGAGATAGGCAAAAGGGTGGGATCAAGAGTCAAGGAGAAGGAGGGGGAGAAAGGGGGATCAAAAGGGAGAGAAAAAGCTAAGGCAAAAGAAGGGGGCTCAAGAGGGGGAGAATGAAGCAAAAGGGGAGAGTCAAGAGGTGGTGTGTATGTGTGTATGTGTGTGTGTGTGTGTGTATGTATGTGTATATGTGTATATATATATAATATATATATATATAATATTTCAAGTACTCACCGATACTTTTTTTACAGTCATTTGACAGTTTTCCAAGTACCTAAAGCATATAGGTACTTGGAAAACTGGCAAATGACCGCAAAAAAAAAGTATCGGTAATTGGTATCGGTGAGTACTTGAAAAAAGTATCGGTACTCGTACTCAGTCTTAAAAAATTGGTATCGGTGCATCTCTAATTACTATCCCATTAAACGGATATATCCTCAGTCGCCTGTTAAGGAAATTTGTTTTTAATCTTGATTTCTACCCCCACTCATGTTCTTTCTTCTTTTTTAATGATTTCTAGTAAAGATTCTATAATTGTAATACCCTGATGGGTGCCATAATACAGGTTCTTTCTCTTCAGGCAAAACTAGCATTTTTAAAGGATACCCAGTATAGTACTTACAAGGATTAGAGGGTGTAGTGGTCCTAGAGGGCCTTCTGCAGGTTGGTGTGCATGCTATAAATAAAGTGATACAAAAAGGTTACCATGACTCCAAGTAGGTAGGAAAACAGTCATAATGGGTTGAGTATTGAAATGTGGACCTCTAGTTGGTGGCCCTAAAGCTTGCAGCATCATAATGTCCAACTAGAATGCAACATTTCAATAGCATACCAACATAATGTACAGTTTTGTAGCACACAATGGTACTTACTAGGAGGAGGAGGTGGAGCTTTTCTAGAGAGCCTTCTGCGGGATGGTCTGCGGACTATAAAGTGATAAAAAAAAATGTCAATATGTGTAATGCCTAATTGGAGTCCATTCCCTGCATACCATAAAAATATTTATTTGCAGGATGCAAGGTTTGAGGTTTGGTGGCCACCAGAGGAACTATCTGAAAGACAGACAGTTATGTTACAACCAACCCCTCCCACCCAGCAATAAAAATCAAAGCAAACATACCTGATCTAATGAAGCGCAGTAGTCCTGACTGTCTGCTTTTTAGGTCAGACCACCTATGAAGTACTTGCCTCCTGGTCCTCTGGATGCCACTGGACCTCTGCATTTTGTCCAGAATGTGCCTGTGAAATGCAGAGCCCACTTTGTCCCTGATCCTGTCCGGCAGATACTTGTTCGTATACAGGACAAGTATGTTCAACTCCTGATTTGTAAAAGAAGGCTCCCTAGGCATGTTTTTCTGCAGCGTCATTATAGTGCGTGTCTGGCGTCAGTATGTGTCGCATCGCTATAGTGCAATGTTGGTGTACTTCCTGTTTCGTTTTCAGTAGTGATGCATTTCCCAGAATGGATTATGGCAAAAATGACGCAGTTTTGACGCAGCTGAATGTAAGGAGACACTTGTAAGAAGACTTGAAAGAAGTCAAGTAGGTCACATAAAGATGTGTGTCCTTAATATGTGCGTGACAAAGATGTGAGCAACATACTAAACATGTGGGTGACATTTTGAAATAGGAGACATATTGAAGGCGACGTGTGCAAGGTGATATAATGAATGCGCCATTGTTAGGTAAGCAACAGTGTTAATGTGTCATTTGTAAGCTGGCAACAAAAGGAATGAGACGTTTTGAAAGGATACCCTCTCAAGGCAGCAATTATGTTGGAACCATTATCGGCAGATAAAAGCTGCCTTTCAAGGAGCGGAGTACAAGCCATTTGTCCATCACATTCTGTCATTTAGTTCACACATCTGCAGCTTTGCGGCACAGTCTCTCCAAGCTCTGCATGTAAAAACTGACAATAATCGATGATGTGGGGTACAATGCTGTTGCCCTTTAATATTTAACATTAGCAGAGAACTGATGTTGTTGCCCACTGGTGGGAGGAAAACCCAGTGAGCATTGACAGTCATATAGTCTGTACTCTGGCCGCTTGTCCACATATCTGTTGTCAGGTGAATTTCCTTCCTGAATGATCTTTCCAGCCCTTTGCCCACCATACTAACCATCTGCTTGACCAACTCTGGCACAGCCATTAAAAATAGTACGGCTCGGGATAAGCCAGAGGGGTGCAACACATAACATCAATTCTTTAAAGCCTCTGCTTCCTAAGGGTAGGGCAGCAAGTCAAACACCAACATTTTGGCAACTCTGCCTTTCCATAGGCATACTTTTTGGATTATTTTGCAGGGTTTTTTTTTTTCCCAAAGAACTCGGTATGTATTAGTTGGCATTACATTGCCAAAGAACTGTTTTTAAGTTGTGGAGGTGGTGGGGGCAGCAGCTGTAGGCTTTCTGACTTCTGTCATCTACTACAACAAACTCAAAGTTGTACTCCTCTACAGGGACCATGGGAGTTATAGTAAATTAAGAAAATGTTGGCCCACTCTCTGAGACCTCTATAGCACTACAATTATGTGCCCCTGAACCCAGTAAACTTTTATGAGTGAATATACTGCTGCTACATGTAGCACAACTGCCATGCTGCAGCTGCTGTTAGCTTTTGTCCCATTTCAGACCTGTGTATTTGCTTCAGACGGGATCTCGGTGAGGAAGTGCCTAGATGAGCAGAGGAAAGCAGGTTCCCCCCCTTTTTGTACACAGTCCAAAGGTTTTATAAACAGGCATAAAGCTCCTTTTCAGTGGTGAAATATTGTCTTTTCCTTTCAGCTAATTCTATGGCCACATCTTCAGTCTCACTCTCTGCTTCATCTCTACATGAAGAAGGGGAGGTGGAGGGATAAATTGTAGATCAAGATCATCATCATCAATAACTAAGTCAGCATCCTTCTCACTAGTTTCATATATTATTCTAGGCTTTTTGGACTGTCTGATTCATTTTACTTTTCCCTTGGGGGACTTACAGAATATTCACCACTATTTTGAGGATGTGTACTGTGCTCACTGTCAGAAGCAGCAGTTGGATTAACTGTTAAACCCTCATCCACTATGGCAACAGCACTAGAATGTGACTTTTTGTAGTCTTAAATGCGTTTAAAAGGTTTAGTACCAATACTGCTGTTGATGGAACTTTCCATGTCACTTTTACAAACAGACCCTTCAGGCAGAGGAGGATCATCATCCTTTATTGCACAAGCTGCACCAACCATGGCTGCAATCAGTTTGTGGAGCACCACTTTACTACCATGTCTATGAACTCCTCCTACTCCTATTTTCTTACCCCTGCCACTAGTACATTTGATGGACATAATGAAACTAGTGTTGATTTTTTACTGTAAAGTACACAACAGAACTAGCCGAGTGTGGAGTGATGTCTTAACCCTCTCAAATAAAAATATCATGTACATTTCTCTCTCTAGTATCTGTCTCTGTCAGCTAATGGGACACTAATGTCCCATGAAAAATTATACTTGTTTTGTAGCGGTTTAAAAATAGGATTTGTGCCAAATAACCTCTCAAACCTTTACAGTTAGAGAGAGATTTTATGTAAAGTTCCTCCCTCCCCTTCTCCTGACGTCAGCGTCTAGCTGACAGCAGGAGATTCCCGTCTGGGGACCAGCTGGCGGCTCTGAAGCAGAGCCGAAATTGCGTTATTTAAAAATAATTACTTCATTGAAAAGGTCTACAAAGTGTGCCTGGTTTGCAAGCACACTTTGTAGACTGTTCCCATGAAGAAGTTCTTTTTAAATAACGAGATTTCTGCTCTGCTGAAGAGTACATGCACACCCCCTGCAACTGCAATAGACTCTTCCTCTCCTCTTTGCCTGTACACAAATCTGGTGCCAAAATTTTAGCAGCAGCATTCTCTCAACAAACTTGACAGCAGTACTGATTTTTATTAATATAGCTCATGATGAGGATTAGACTAGTTGGCTTCAGAATCAGCAATTTTCAATAAAGGAAATGGTGTGCCGCACATCGCTGCTACAAGTGAGCAGCACCAGCTCATTGTATATTTGTCCCTCCTCTTGCAGTTGTGCTAGTGGGTGTCATGTAAATTGTATTTGTCTTGTCTCTTAGGTGTATAATGTTCTTTTATCTGTCAGACTGTCACTCTGTCACAGTAGAGGCTCAGTCAGTTCAGGTAGGTACTTGTATGACCAGCCTCACAACAACAAACCGCAAAAATGTTTTTTAAAGTGATAATAATGTTTCATAATAAAAGAAGCTATAATTAATCATCTTAGTATTTGGACTTTGGAGAGTTTTATTTCAATTCTGTCAGAGTTGTAGTTCAGGAGTAATTCAGTGACAAAGTATCCCCCTCCTGCCACTTTTACTGATGTAACACTGCTCAGTCAGATCAGAAGGGAGGTGCCCAGGTAGATTGCAGAGAGGTACAATCTTCAATTAAAATAAGGGAAAAACCTGAAAAACTTGTCAAGGGGGGAAATGTGTTCATTGTGCTCATAGGAAGAAGATTGCCCCTGCTGTTATCTGTCTGGTCTATGGACTGCATTCCACATCTGAGAAGAGATGGCTTACACTAGGTAAAAGGGGAGGGAGGGGAAACTTTGCTTGTGAATATCTCTCAAACCATAAAGGTTTGAGAGATAAGTTTTATATCGTTCTTCGTGTTTTTTTAATGCCTATAAAATAAAATAAAGATAAAACAAAGTATTACTATCCCTTTAAGCTCGGTCTCCTTTATTCGTTTGCACTCTACACACATACAGAACCACCTGCCTGCCACCAAGACTCCTAAAAATCAGCTCCAGATCCACTCCCATTTTCTGTCTCCTCCAGCATCATTTCCTTTCTGCACAGACTTACAAGATGCAGGAAACAGTCACTCCTTTTATATTCGTACAACAGGAATACATAGAGAATCTCTCCATTTTAGGGAGAAATCCATTCTTATCACTGATTCAATGAAATGACATTGGAGGAGAGGAAAGTCTGGAAGTGCCATTTTTGTCCTTTTTGCTATTTTGCCAATCACTAGGGGTGAGACAGAAGCCAAGCCTGATCACAACTGTACTGTGAGTTCAATGGGGTTGCACAGGACTGGTTTCTTTTCACACACCTGTTGTGCTCCAGTGCTGGTCTGCCAGGTCTCACAATACATCCCCAGGATCACAGGCAGGCCTGCTCCCAGTGAAACAGACCTACAAATAGGTCATTATACAAATGCTAGCTGCCTTTTCAAGGGGAACTTTCCACTTATATAAATTCCCATTAATTTGTTGCTTAAGAATCTGTCCTTCATAGAACAGTCGAGTATCTTTGTTTACTTTTTTATATTTGTACTTTGCTGTAGACTATAACTGTGTGGGACATTTTACTACATTGAGAACATTTTGCTTCCATTAGGATCATGGATGGTTACTCTCTTTGATTCTCTTGTGTAATCTGCTAAAGTTTATTGTGTAGCATTAAACTAAATGCAGACCTAAAATGGTGCAAAATAAATGCAGGCTACTGTAGATACTGTGGAAAAATATATAAATAGATATATACCCAACTACTGTATGAAGGAATCCTACCCAAAAAAGTGCTTCTCTTAAAATACATGAAGATCCTCTAACTCTTACAAGTATAGTTCCTCTTTAAGACAGTACAGTTCCGCAAAGTCCATTTGAGAAATTCTGGGGAAACCAACTGCACCAAAGAGTGCAAATAAAAACCCAGGGATTTAAAGCGGAACTTTCACCTTATGTTGGCTAAGAACTAAACTCAAATCCAAAGTTGGAACAGTCTGCCTTAAAGGGATAGTAATACTTAGAATGTAAAAAAAAAAATATGTTGTAGGGTTTATCCCCCTGAGTAAAACCACTGATAAAAGGTGTTTTATAAAATATATTACAGTTCAGAGTTGAAATTTTTAGGTGCAATATCACGGTGGTCTGAAATTGTACAGTGGCACTGTTGCTACACCATCCTATGGACAGCTCTGGTCCCGGGACCGTAAATCTCCATAGGATGGTGTAGCAAGAGTGCCACTGTACAATTTCAGGCCACTGTGATATTGCACCTAAAAAATTCAACTTTGAAAATTAATAACTTTTGACTGAAACACCTTTCAGCAGTGGGAGTATTCTTGTTTTACTCAGGGGGATAAACCCTACAACATATTTTTTTTTACATTTTAAGTATTACTATCCCTTTAACTGAGGTCTTGATTTTTCGATAGCTTTGTTGTATCTTTTTACCAGGTGATCTTCAGCTAATTATTTTGCCATAATGGCTGAAATAGCAGACAGTTGTACCTTGACTGATGCCCACTTGGGGCTGAAATGGAAATTGCTTCAGTGCTTTCCTATTTTTGTTTTGTTTATTTAATACTGGTTTCCCCATGAACATGTAGTGAGCTACAGGAGAAAAGTTGATCCCTTCAATCCATGCTTCAGTCCTGATATGAGAGGCACTTCTCAATGGCTTCTTCTGAGAAGGTGATCCAGCTGTCGCAGGCCAACAGAGTTTCTTCTGTACCTCGTTATTGTAATGTTTATAGCGGATTATGATGGTCATAATCACACAGATGATCGCTTTGCCACACTGGATCCTCAGCTTAGAACATACATCAAGCTTCTGAACCTTCCATTCCTTTTGCGTTTGCCAGGATTAGTACCAAGATGTTTTCAGTCAGGTAAAGCTAACCTGTCTCATGATAGTCTAAACCCAGCTCACATTCTCTGTTAGTGGGTGAACAATCCAACCCATGGTAAATTTTGTTTTACGATGACATGAAGAACCAGCATGAATGGTTAAAAAAAAAAAAAGCAATATTGACCTCCAAAATCCATTTATTCCTGGGATATATTTTCTTAAACTTCCTGCTTAAAGCCCAAAATGTCAGAAGGATCATTCATTTACGGTAATAAATAAAGGAATGACTGATGAGTGCCAGATATTCTGATGGACACTTTTTGAGGGCATCGGCTACTAGAACAGAGCTGATTTAATGTGGCCCTGGAGTCTGGCTGGCTATACACCTACATTACATGAGTAATGCTTTACAGTACTAGTGCAGAGATGGACAGAATTCTTTATTATGTATATTCAGCTGTATGATCAGTCTGGTTGGGTAGGATCACCCACATCGCTGCTGACCTCTGGCTCCACCACCTCACCACTATGAAGAGTGTGCCGTGGGGGTGCTGCCACCATCCAGGCCACATCTTTCTCCACCCCACTCGAAACCTGCCATTGTATTGGTAAGGGGAGCACAGGGCCTGTCCAAGTTACCAGGGCCAAACAGTCTTGACCTCCCAGATTAAATCCTGCAGACAGACTGAGTGGACCTCACATATTTACTACTTAATTGTTTCTTAAAGGGATAGTATTACTTCAAAATTACTATCCCTCATATTGTAGCCCTTAATAAACTGAGTTAAATGACACCAGCGGCATCTCTCAAACCTTTATGGTTTAAGAGATAGCCGCTTTCAAAGTTTCCTCTCCCCTGCTGTCAGCGTTCTGCTGCCAGCAGGAGAATCCAGTCTCTGAATCAAGCGGAGGCTCTTCAGCAGAGCCGATATCTCGTTATGGAAGGAAAAATGATTAATTGAAACAGTCTTATACGTGTGCTTGGTAACCAAGAACACGTAGAAGACTGTTTCAGTTAATCATTTTTCCTTCCATAAGGAGATATCGGCTCTGTTTAAGAGCCTCCGCCTGTCCCGGGACCGGATTCTCCTTCTGGCAGCAGAACGCTGACAGCAGGGGAGAGGAAACTTTGAAAGTGCCTATCTCTTAAACCATAAAGGTTTGAGAGATGCCGCTGGTGCCATTTAACTCAGTTTATTAAGGGCTACAATATGAGGGATAGTAATTTTGAAGTAATACTATCCCTTTAACTTCTTGAATTCCACCATCAAAGTTTTTTTTTATCAACTTTCCCTCATGATATTTAGGCTTCAATGGAGTTTAGAGATGAATGGTTGATGCTCAGGAATGTGGATTCCATGGCCACATGGTGTGTTTGAAGTGCAGTTTACCCTGCCTCTCAGCCAGCTGCATTTTTCATTGAGAAATGAGCAGAGTGATCCTCCAGTAAGAGTCATTACTGACTCCAAGGGCCTCATCCACAGAAAAAGAAGAGGAGAAATTATGGTGCAAGTCAATTTCATCATAACAGAGAAATAAACATTCAGAACATTCCATTGAGTTTTAAATCCTTTAATACTAGAGTGGTCTTCAGTACATTGCTTCGCAATGCATAGGAATCTTTAGCATTCAAAGGGTTGAATGTCCTATTCAGATCAAAGGGAAGTTTTATTTATTCCCTTCGGTGTAACAGGCTTCATCCAGAATCGCTGCTCCTTTTCTTATGGATAAGGCCCCATGTTTCTTGCACTTAGAGCTGCTTGCAGCAGATAAACAGGTCGGAAACCTGACACTTTGAGTAACAACTGCTCCATTTATAGGTTTAGGGAGCCTACCAAAGTACGGTTTCCCCAGCCCCCCACCTAGCATCTTTTGAGCTTCAAAAGTAGTATGGGTTGCACCACAGGGCTCCAGGCCAGAGTTTTCAAACTTCTGCAAGGGTCCCCAGCACAGGAAAGAGCCCATACACCAGGTATCTGACATAGCTTTTCAATGACTTGCCTTTCTTTCCGGAGGAGGCACCTGCCACATCTTCTCCACTTCCCTCCATTGGCCCAGCCCTAACAAGGTACTGGCTGGTACTGGATCTCTGATGGAAAGAGGCCCATTAGGAGGCAGTGGGTCCCCTTCTGACTCATTTTTGACCTCCAAAATGCATAAATGGCAGGTGTGCCTAACATGCATGATGAGTGTAGACCCTCCACTGAATACCACACTGGACAAGGAGGCAGAGGATGCTAGTTGGGGATTTTGAGTGTGGGCCAGGATATGTAGTGGTGTGTACATAATAAGCATAGACTCCACTGAGTACACAGGAGGTCCAGGAAGGAGCATGTTCTCTCTTACTGAGAGGATACTGATACTAACTGGTGTGGATGGTTGGACCCATGTTGAGTACAGCTATGAGCAAAGAGGGAGCTGCCTCACACTTAGGAGATCAGGAAAATATAGCTCCTGTCTAAATTAGAGAATGTAATCCTGTTTCTCTAAGATTTAAAATAATTAAAATACCCATATCTGGCTACTGGTAACATGGAGGATTAAATACAAATGGGGAAAAAGGCAATGAAGGGGTTAAAATCCGTAGCTTCAGCTAGTTGCATACATTGGTGATTGAACGTTAAAACACCACTGTGTAATTACTTTCCACTGGCATAGAAAGTGTTAATCTCTAGCTGCAACTGTTGAGTGAAATTGTTGATTGCTGAAAGGTTTATGAAATTATTTTGGTTAACATCTTTTTTTTCTATGTATTCTTGTTATCAGGGCCTTAACAATGTATGAGTAGGCAATGCAGGGGTTAATGAACGTGAAATTCATCCTGAATGACTGTTAAAATAACAGCAAAACATTTGAATGTGCAACATGTGGGTGTTTAGAACATGCCCAACAGGCAGAGCAAAGACTGAAGGAAAGCCTTAGTGTTATCATCATAGTGATGGTGACTTGTTTATGGCTTTTGTGCTGAAAGTGAGCTGGCGGTGGATGGGAAAAAAATGGGAGCGCAGAGTGGGGGTATGATACCATCTAGTTAGGATCTTTTAGTTTGTGTCCCGGAGAGAGATGCTTGTTAAGGGAAAATAGCCTTTCCAATTGAGAGTCTGTAATTGTTATGTTAAGATGGTGTTCCCAAGCACATTTAAGTGGAGTGAACAGATTTCCATTTTATCATTCCTTAGGGTCCTAGAGCAGTTCAGGTGGTATGCAATGTCATTGCTTCTTGGCTCAAGGCTACAATGCACCAGGGATATGTAATCTGGAACCTGTCCTATTCAGATTCAGGGGCGCTGTGGCTACTTCCTGACCCAACAAGAATCAAGCCTCTGCTAAACAGATGCGCAAGGCAGCAACGTGGTTTTCCTTGCACACATTCATCAAACACTATTGTGTCAATGCTCTGGCCTTGGCTGAGGCCACTTTTTGCCAGAAGGTCCTTCAGGTGGTAGTGCCTGATTAAGGTCTTATTTTTTTCTTTAAAGGAGCAGTAAACTTTCTTTTATGAAAACATATTTTATAGAGCATTTCCTGCTGAGTAAAACAAGGTCACTCCCATTGCTGTCAGATGTTTTATTCAAAATTTATAGCAATTTAAATAATCAGGAAGTGAATTTACTGTGTTTACTTCCTGATAGTTCTAACTGACAGGAAGTGGCAGGCAGTTTCTATTAGATTCTATGGAGAACTGTATGTCTCTGACTTTTCTGACTTTCCTCTCCATTAGAATCTAACAGGAAATCTAATTAGAATTTGACCACTAGAGAGCACTGCTAATGTAAAAAAAAACATGGGTTTAAACTTTAATAACTCTGGAAATATAAATCTCTCTGCAGTGGGAGTACCCTTATTTTACTCAATAGGAAAATCCCTACAATATATATTTTTCATAAAGAAAGTTTACTGCTCCTTTAAGCCACGTCCTGTTCAGTAGTTTCAGTCCTGTTCGGTGTCCAATGACACTTAACATTACATGATGCCAGTTTAATTCTGTGAAATACTGGTATACTGTTGGGAAACAGCCCCCCCCCTTTTTCCCTCCCTGGAATCTAATTGGTGCTGTGGCATATTCCTGTGGTTCATGTGTTCCATACTGGATGTAAGTGAAGGTAGATTTTAGTGAACTGTTAACTTGCCTTTAAATCCTTTTCTCTTATTCCATATGGAACACAGGACACCCACCTGGGTGACTCCTAAACTGTTTTCCTTCCCTGGGCAGAGGAGTCCTCTTGGGTCTTTATTCAGGGGTTTCCTTCTTTTCTTCCCCCTTTGATACTTCTTTGTGCCACTTTATTATATGCAAATCTGGATACAAGGGGGTTCAACTGGAGGAAGAGGAGGGAGTCTTAAGTGGCCTGCCCTCTGGAGGAGGGAGTGCAACCTCATGGTTCCTGTGTTCCATATGTACTAAGAGAAAAAAGGTTTTAATGGTAGAAAAACTCCCCTTGAGTAAATGGAGCTGTTAACCCTTTGGATGCCAGAGAGGTACTCATGCATTGTTTTGAAATATGTTGGAGAACTCATTAGCACCCATGGGGTTAATTTTCTAAATCAAATTGCTCCAATTGTATACATGTGCCCTAAAGTTAATTAGGGCTGCAACAACGAATCGATAAAATCGATAAAAATCGATAATGAGAATCGTTGCCAACGATTCTCATTATTGATTCATTGTGCAGCGATTCGTTGCGCCGCCCAGCAGCCCCACAGCCGCCGGATGCTGTCTTCTTACTTCCCTCATTGATGACATCCGGTGCGCAATGCCAAACGCGGAGACGCCACGTGGAGTTTGCAGGTATTTTCTTCCTCTGTTCTGAGGCCAGTTTAAAACTGGCGCCCAGACAGAGGAAGAAAACCCCTGCACACGGCGTGTCCGCGTTTGGCGTTGCGCACCGGATGTCATCAATGAGGGAAAGTGAAAAAGAGGTACGGGGGAGAGACATACAAGGGGGAGACAGAGAGAAAAGTAAATGGGGAGACATAGAGAGAAAAGTAAATGGGGAGACATAGAGAGAAAAGTAAATGGGGAGACAGAGAGAGAAAAGTAAATGGGGAGACAGAGAGGGAAAAGTACATGGGGAGACAGAGAGAGAAGTAGATGGGGAGAAAGAGGCACAAGGGGGAGAGAGAGAAGTACAAGGGGGAAGAATAAGCGGTACAATGGGGGAGAGAGAGGTACGGGGGAGAGACATACAAGGGGGAGAGAGAGAAAAGTACATGGGGAGACTGAGGCACAAGGGGGAGAGAGAGAGAGGTACAAGGGGGGAAGAAAGAGGTACAAGGGGGGAAGAAAGAAGTACAAGGGGGGGAGAGAGGTACAAGGGGGGAGAGAGAGAGAGGCTCACAAAAGGGGAGAGAGAGGCTCACAAAAGGGGAGAGAGAGAGAGGTACAAGGGGGGGAGAGAGAGAGGTACAAGGGGGGGAGAGAGAGAGGTACAAGGGGGGGAGAGAGAGAGGTACAAGGGGGGGAGAGAGAGAGGTACAAGGGGGGAGAGAGAGAGGTACAAGGGGGGAGAGAGAGAGGTACAAGGGGGGGAGAGAGAGGTACAAGGGGGAGAGAGAGAGGTACAAGGGGGGAGAGAGAGAGGTACAAGGGGGGGAGAGAGAGAGGCTCACAAAGGGGGAGAGAGAGGCGCAAGGGGGGGGAGAGAGAGAGAGAGAAGTACAAGGGGGAGAGAGAGAAGTACAAGGGGGGAGAAATAGAGGTGCAAGGGGGAGAGAGAGAGAAGTACAAGGGGGGAGAAATAGAGGCGCAAGGGGGAGAAAGGTGCATAGACCCCATGGTGAAATAATAACAATTACACGTGTTAATGTGTAAAGTTTTTTATTCTGCTGTTTGTTTTTAACACTGCTTGTAAATTAAATCAGTTTAAATAATGAAAAATTAGCATATTGTTTTTTTTATCCGATTAATCGAAAAAATAATCGGCCAACTAATCGATTATCAAAATAATCGTTAGTTGCAGCCCTAAAGTTAATAGGTGGCAAAAAGCTCCTTACATGCAAAATAGGGGAGAAGTGAGAATATTGTTCATTTCCATTCCTAAATTCACCAATGTGATTAATTTGTATTTTTATTATCACTTATTATTAATTTGCAGACACATTTTTGTTTGTGTCTCATCGAAGTGTGAAATCCATGTTATATTGCTGGAAAACATATTAAGCAGTACTACATGAGTAATGATAATATGCGCAAAAAGCTACTTCTCACACAAATTTCCCACATATTTAGTAAACTCTAGATGTTTCAGAGCATAGAGGCACAAAACCTTTGAGGACTATGTACTATGCGTGGAAGATATATGGCTCTATAGCAGTTGAAGTACAACTCTCATTATCCTCAGCCAGCCAATTAAATGTACTCAATTGCCTCCTTGTGAGTTAAACTCCTTATTTTTGATTCCAGGTATAATAATATTGACTGTCTTCCACAGACTCATCCCCCCACCGCTCCCAGTGCCAGACAGCATATTAAACATGTTCAAGGGGTTGGAGGATGTGGAGGAATACGATGACCAAACAAAACATGGAGGGAGGATACGCAGTTTCAAACATGAGCGTGGAAACTGGGCCACATATGTCTATGTTCCATGTAAGTACATCTAGGACTGACAGGACTGGGTTGTCCTATGTATCCTTCAAGTACTTCTACACAATGGTTGAGGACCACTGATCTAATGTATCACCTCTCGATGTGACAAAACTGGGATATACCTGTATCTTTGCATCTAGTGTGTGTTTCTAGGACTAAATGGAGCAACATACTGAAATTCATTCAATATTCAATTCAGTTATTCGAATGGTACTGAAATACTTATAAACTACTTGCAAGCTGGGCTAAGTGCTCTTATGTCATGTCTGTAACATGGAGGTGTGTGCAGGGAGCCCAGATTTTGTTGAGTCATGTGGGATTATGCACAAAGGTGTGACAAAGAATTGATCAAGCACATATAGCTTCTCCATTGAGATCACTTCTCCAGTTCCTATGTTATTCTGTGGTGTCTATGCATTAAGATATCTCCCACTTCAGAAATCTTATTGCATATGCTCCATAGAATAACGTAGGATCCTGAGATGTGATCTCACTGGAGAAGTTATCTTCGCTTCATCACCTCTTAACCGCACTTTAGTGCATCTCCCCTCTGGTCTAGGGGAATATTTAGAGATTACTGAAGAAATATATGGGGGCATTGTTGAATATACCTTTTGTAGATAAGTGTCAGGATTTTTAAATTAGTTCTGGGTATTCAGTGTACAGTGGATATAAAAAGTCTACACACCACTGTTAAAATGCCAGGTTCTTGTGATGTTAAAAAAATGAGACAAAAATAAATCATGTCAGAACTTTTTCCACCTTTAATGTGATCTATAACGTGAACAATTCAATTGCAAAACAAACTGAAATCGTTGAGGGGGAAAAATAAAAAACTCACAATAACCTGGTTGCATAGGTGTGCACACCCTCTTAAAACTGGGGATGTGGTTGTGTTCAGAATTAACCAATCAAATTAAATCTCATGTTAAATAGAAGTCATTACACATCTGCCATCATTTAAAGTGACTTTGATTAATTACAGATAAAGGTCAGCGTTCTAGTAGGATTTTCCTGACATTTGCTTAGTTGCGTCTCAGAGCAAAAGCCATGGTCCGCAGAGAGCTTCCAAAGCATTAGATATACCATGGAACACAGTGAAGACAGTCATCATCAATTGAAGAAAATATGGCACAACAGAGACCTTACCAGGAACTGGACGTTCCTCCAAAATTGATGAGAAGATGAGAAAAAAACTGGTCAGGGAGGCTTCCAAGAGGCCTACTGCAACATTAAAGGAACTGCAGGAATTTCTGGCAAGTACTGGCTATGTGCTACATGTGACAACAATCTCCTGCATTCTTCATATGAATGGGCTATGGGGTAGGGTGGCAAGATGGAAGCCTTTTTTAACAAAGAAAAACATCCAAGCCCGGCTGAAGTTTGCAATAACAAACATCAGGTCCCCCAAAAGCACGTGGGAAAATGTGTTATGGTCTGATGAAACCAAGGTTGAACTTTTTGCCCACAATTTCAAAAGGTATATTTGGCGCAAAAACAACACTGCACATCACCCAAAGAACACCATACCCACAGTGAAACGTGGTGGTGGCAGCATCATGCTTTGGGGCTGTTTTTCCTCAGCTGGAACCGGGGCCTTAGTCAGGGTGGAGGGAATTATGAACAGTTCCAAATACCAGGCAATTATGGCACAAACCCTTCAGGTTTCCGTTAGAAAGATGAAGAGGAAGTTCACCTTTGAGCACGACAACGACCTAAAGCACACATCTAAATCCACAAAAGCATGGCTTCACCAGAAGAAGATTAACGTTTTGGAATGGCCTAGACCTGAATCCAAATGAAAATCTGTGGGGTGATCTAAAGAGGGCTGTGCACAGGAGATGTCCTCGCAATCTGACAGATTTGGAGTGCTTTTGCAAAGAAGAGTGGGCAAATATTTCCATGTCAAGATGCAGGGCCGGCGCTGCCATTAAGGCAGAACAGGCAGCTGCCTTAGGGCGCCGCAATGGAGGGGCGCCGAAAACAGGGAAGTTGTGTTTTTTTTTTTTTCCTGCAGTGTGTCACATAGACGCCGCGAGGGAGCGCTTGGTAGTGTAAATCAGCGCTCCCTCGCAGCGTCTATGTTACACACCGCAGAGAGACCCAGGCTCTGTAGTAATACAGAGCGCTGAGAGATGACATCATCTCCCAGCGCTCTGCATTACTGAGAGCAGCGCGCGGGAGCCTCAGCTCTGTGCCGAAGGAGGCACAGAGCTCTAAGCTGTGGCACGCCCCTAGACCACCAGGGACTCAAGGTAGGGAGATGAAGGGGAATTATGGAGATGAAGAGGCATTGTGGAAGGGGAATTATGGAGATGAAGAGGCATTGTGGAAGGGGAATTATGGAGATGAAGGGGCATTGTGGAAGGGGAATTATGGAGATGAAGGGGCATTGTGGAAGGGGAATTATGGAGTTGAGGGGGCATTGTGGAAGGGGAATTATGGAGATGAAGAGGCATTGTGGAAGGGGAATTATGGAGATGAAGGGGCATTGTGGAAGGGGAATTATGGAGTTGAGGGGGCATTGTGGAAGGGGAATTATGAAGATGAAGAGGCATTGTGGAAGGGGAATTATGGAGTTGAGGGGGCATTGTGGAAGGGGAATTGTGGAGATGAGGGGGCATTGTGGAAGGGGAATTATGGAGATGAAGAGGCATTGTGGAAGGGGAATTATGGAGATGAGGGGGCATTGTGGAAGGGGAATTATGGAGTTGAGGGGGCATTGTGGAAGGGGCAATGTGGAGTTGAGGAGACACTGTGGAAGGGGCAGTGTGGAGTTGAGGGGGCATTGTGGAAGGGGCAATGTGGAGATGAAGGGAGCATTGTGGAAGGGGCATTGTGGAGGTGGGGAGAGTGTGGAGGTAAATATGTAGGCGGGGGCAGGAGATTGTGGCAAGGTCGGGGGGGGGCATCAAAATGCACCTTCGCCTGTGTATACAAAAATCCTTGCACCGGCCCTGTCAAGATGTGCTATGTTAATAAACTCCTACCCAAAAAGACTGATTGCTGTAATAAAATCAAAAGGTGCGTCAACAAAGTATTAGTTTAAGGGTGTGCACACCTATGCAACCAGGTTATAGTTTTTTATACTTTTATGTTTCCCCCCAGCGATTTCAGTTTGTTTTGCAACTGAATTGTTCACGTTATAAGTCACAATAAAGGTGGAAAAAGTTCTGACATGATTTATCTTTGTCTCATTCTTTAACATCACAAGAACCTGGCATTTTAACAGGGGTGTGTAGACTTTTTACATCCACTGTAGTTATTTGCAAACAGGGCCACCTATTGATTATGATTTTTGATTGACTGAAGTAGAAGCAAATTAGTGCAGATTTGTCCAGAATAAGGTTGCAGTAGTTGTTGAGGGAAATTATTATTGAATTGAGGGATATTTTGGTAACATCTAGGGCATGAATGGGACTAAGGGACACATCTCTGTGATAGTGATATACTTATACTTATCATGGCCTGTTTCAAGACAGCACACAGTTTTTCTTGTGTGGTCTCTCTCTCTTTCTCTCTCTGTATCTCTCTCTTTGGAGCCATCTCTCTCTCTCTGTCTCATGGAGAATGATCAGAGAAAAAGATGTAGATTTGGTTGTCATTAGGGTATGAAAGGGATTTCTTTAAGTATTTGAAGCTCATAAACAAGTATAGGGCCAAAATGGAGCTTTGTGGGACTCCACCTACAATTAGGTGGGATAAGTATACATGGCTCAAGAAACACAGAAAAATGGGAAGAAAAATTAAGATTTGAACAAAGAGAGAGCAGTGTCACATATGCCCAATGCTGAAAATATAGAAGTAGGTTTACCAGTAAGAGAGAGATGCACTATTAATCCAGATAAAAAAAGCTTCTAGTCCACTCAATGTTAAACACCGAGAAGAGCACTGCTTGTTTGTTTTATCATCGGCTGGACTTTATTTTCTTCTAGTCACAGACTAGTGGAAATTTCCAGTCCTAAATATGATAATGGAGAAAAGAGTGAGGCTGACATATTAAGAAGAGCTTGAGCGATTCTAGAGCAAACAAACTGACACTCATAGGGAACAAATAACCCCTTGACTGCTAGAGAGGTCTCTTACACATTCCAGCATTCAGTTTATGAAAAGCCAAATTTATATTGATGGGGATTTGGGGAGTGTTTGCATTTGTTCCCAGTGGTGTAGTTGGTTTTCTCCAGAATTGCCTCAGCTCTTCTTGGTCCATCAACCTCAGTGTCACACACAGGAACTGGTTATGAACCTTGTTGAAAGAAGCAGAAAGTACAATTAGTAGATATGGTAAGATATGGATGAATTGGTCATGTAGATTTATGTGCAGGCACAATTATGTCATATTACTTTTACTAAAATGTGATTGATATTTTGGGGCTTATGTATAAATGCAGAAAATACATTATGGGTAACTCCAGGTGCACCATATGATATAAGTAAACACGGGGGATTTTAACCTTTTTAGTGTTAGAGGTCACCTAGGTTTCCAACATACATAATTCTGAATGTTTATTTGTTCCTTATGATGCAGTTGGTTTGCCCCAGTATTGCTCCGCGTTTGTCTTTATAGCTATACCCCTTTGAACAAAATAACACCAATCCATTCATATAATAGGCTGCAGTGGAATTACGTACTGAACACTGAAATCTGTCCCTTGGTAGGAGTTGTGGAAAAGTCCTGGGAATCTAGGCTTCAAAACTATACCTTTGCTTCTAAATTTTTAGCATATTTTATGCCCATCTCTGTAAATGCACTCCTTCTCTGGCTCCTTAAAATAAGTTCTGTCTGGCTTCAACTGGTCAGGAGCATAAACCCATTAGCAAATTCTTCAGAAATATATTGGTAAGTAAATGGTTCCATTCTAGATCAAAAAGAAAGTTTATTTTTTTCCCTTTTTTATACCCTAAACCACATTTATGCACATAAAGTGGTAATACTCCCCTAAGCCTATCCTTGCATTTGAGTTATTTAGGGTCAGAGAAGGGAGTGGTTATTGGGCCAGGTTCTCTAAAAAGGTTGCATGGTTCTCACCTTTTTTTTTTTTTTAGTTGAACCCAGAGAGGAGTTCTGGGACCTGCTGGACAAACTGGTGTCTGTAGCTGAACAGCATGGAGTCATCCTGACCAAGATGAGTGAATTTCACATCAGCCAATCACAGACAGTTGTGTTGCGACATCACTGGATCAGCCCTTTTGTACAGTCACTCAGAAACAGGCTGTGCTCCATGTACCGGTTAGTAGTCTTTGGCTTGAGAGAGGCAATTCTCTTATGATCTGAGTACAGGAAAGGAAAGATGCTCTGCAGGTCTCTGGTAGGGAATATTGTATGTAATGTACTGCAATTTATACCTAGGAATTTTATTTAGTGATGCTCTGCAAGTCTATAGAAGTGAGCAGGATGTGCAGATTTAAAATGTACACGAAGAGTGTGAAATGCAAAGAGGTTTGTTGAATGTAAGAGTGTCTGCAAGGTTCTGCAGGTCTGGAACATAAAGGAATATGTGCAGTGCTCTGCAGATCTATAAAGTAGAATAGTGTGTGCAGTGCTCTGCTTGTCCATAATGGGGTGTGTGTGTCTGTGGGTGAGACTCTGACTCCCTATCTGCATGACCTTTTACTAAAGGTTCCTTCAGAGTTAACCTTGTTCAGATTCAGTCTTAAGTGTCCATTCTGGGGCAACATGGTTGGGTTCTCAATCTCAAGAAATCATTTATGGTTCTGTCCCTGGACCTTTACTTTCTTGGTATGAGACTCAATTCTTCTGGGGAAGGTTTTTTGACCAGGCAACAAGATTGTCGTTGTCCCTTTAAGTGACACAGATGGTGTCCTGGCCATCTGCTGTGGAAGGTGTGGGAGTGAGAGTATGTAAAGATATTAGGGTACCTAGTATCTGCTCTGGAAGAAGTCCTGCTTGCTCAATTCCATACATTGGAGCTGTAGCTGGGAATTCTCAGGAATTGGTCCAGACAAGAGTGGCACCTTTCCCATTTCATGTGCTGTCCTACAGGACGAAGGAAGACCTTCATTGGTGCCTTCAAATGTCTCATCTGTCCTTGGGACAATCACTGGTTATCCCATATTGGGACATAGTTACAACAGACCCCAGCTTGTTATGCTTGGGGCACCACTCTGGGTCCTCAGACCGCTTGTTGTGTTTGGACATGGAGGAGAGCACTGTCTATGAATGTTCTTGAGCTTTAGGTGATTTCAGCTCTGATCTCAGTCCCTTCAAGGATCCCCAGTGTGGATCCATTCAGACAGTGCAATGTTGGTGACTTATATCAACCACAAGGGTGGCCGCATGAGCTGAGGTTTTGGTAGATTCTCATGTGGGCAGAGGCACATGTTCCGGCTCTTTCTGTTGTTCACGTTTGAGGTAAACAACATTATAGCAGACTTTCTCAGTAGTCAACACCTGGATCCCAAAATTGGGAGCTCACTGAGCATATTTGACTTGATAGTTTGACTATGGGGTTTCCCGATGGTGAACCTAATGCCCTCTCGGCTGATCTGCAGTGTTCTGCAGTTCTATGCCAGGTCCTGGTATCCTCTAGCTCTTGTGGTAAATGCAATTCCATGGCAGTTTCCTCTGGCTCATATGTTTCCTTTGGTTCCCCTGATTCTTAAGGTGCTGAGGAGAATCAGAATGGAGCATGCTCATGCCACTATGATTGCCCTGATTTGGCCTTCTTGGGCACATTTTCAGATCTTCTCAATCAATCTGTGGTGGCTCCCTTTGTGTCTGGACCTTTTGACTTTGGGCCCACTGTGTGGAGAACCTGACTTTTACGGACTGGCTTTTTAGGCCAGCAGCTTGAGGGGAAATACGTTTTTTCTGACTCATTTTTGCTAGGTTAAAGGCTAGTAGAACCCAGTTTCTTGAGAGCATATAATGGGGTGTGGTCCCATTCTATAAGCAGTTCAAGTCTGGGGGCAGTGGTCCTCTTGCTATCTCTGGTTCCGGTGATACCCTTTCTTGTTCCATTTCTATATCTTCACTATTGTCTTTGCCATATGTTAAAACTGAGCATGTCCAGGCAGACATTGGTGCGGGCTGGGAGTCTCCATCTCAAAGACCTATTCTTACTTTAAGTGCTTTGCCTTCATTGTTCCTTTTTGTCACATAGACTAAGAGAGAAAAGGATGCATATGAAAGTACACAAAAATCCCCTTTTATAATTAACTATGGATCTTGTGTAGTGATGTATTTATGAAGATTTGCAGTTCGATTTTGAGCAATGTGGTGATCTTGTTGTCCCTTCCTGTACCTTTAAGGTACAATTCAACTCCCCCGCACCAATCCTAGAGGAGACTGGGTCAGACAGCACAGGTGCGCATATGTCTGTTCTGCAAGATTTTTGTGCTTATGCCTGCCTGTGCATCTCAGATCAAGTTGGATTTCTCAATAACGCCATACTTATTCAGGATAATACTAGTAGTGATATGCATATTGCTATGTGCATGATTTGGGGGGCACTTTCATTTAAGTGAAAGTTTTTCTTTAAGGAAGTGTGTACATGATGTGCTGCAGATTGGATTGCAAGGAATGTATGAAATGCTCTGCAGAATTTCTTTGAGAGGGTGTATATTTGTTGCTGTGCAGGTCTTGTATGTTTTTATTTGATACAGATGCCTGCTAGGAGAGTTAAAGTGGACCTGTTACCTTGGTAACTTAATTCAAAATTGCCTGTGCGTTGCCTGTCAAAAGTACAGCAGATGTTTAGTTTTAAGATGGACTGAAATTTATTTCTAGAAATGTTCTCTCTCGGTGTAGTACAATATGACAATTAAGCTCTGTGTTTCACTGATGGCTTCACTAGTGTAAAGAAGCATATGGTACTGCTCATGCAGAAATAAATGTATGGATATCTCCTAAACTGTGTGTCTGCTGGTCTTTTGGAAAATGATGAATCCTTTTTAAATATGCAGTCTTTAAATTCAAGGCATCATTCACAATTTAATGGCAACATGTATATTTAAATGTGTAATTTCTATTTCTCTGTCTTAGATTTTTCTGCATTGCTGATCTGATAAAGCTTTACACCAATCAGGAGAAAACCAGGTGATTGACAATTTCTTATTTGTATTTTCGCCTCCACATACATACATACATACATACATACATACACCAGCAATCACCAAATTTTCAGAGTTTCTTTAGTTAACGGAAAAGTGTCAAAGAAACAAGAAGTTCTTATTGTGAGGGATAAATATGTATTCCTGTATGTACAGTACTGTGCAAAAAATGCTGTAAATTAAAAATGCTTTCAAAAATAGATGCTAATAGCAAAACAGCATCAAATCTAGGTACCCTTGCACAAATTCAGGGATATGGTAGACAAAAGGTCAGGTGTATGATTAAACAATTATATACCAAACAGGTCCTAATGATCATCTCTTTAAGATGTGGGTTGAAACACAATCATTAACTGAAACAGAAACATCTGTGTAGGAGGAATAAAACTCTGCTAAAAAAGGTGAGGTTGCTGAAGTAAGTTTAATGTCAAAAGCCATACACCATGGGAAGACTGACCACAGCAACAACACACAAGGTAGCTATACTGCATCAGCAAGGTCTCTCCCAGGCAGAAATTTCAAGGCAGACTGGTTTCCAGATGTGCTGTCCAAGCTCTTTTGAAGAAGCACAAAGAAGCGGGCAATGTTGAGAACAGAAGACGCAGTGGTTGGCCAAGGAAGATGAAAGACACATATTGTTTACTTCCATTTGCAGTTGGATGATGTCCTGCAGTTCATCTCACAGTTGGCAGAAAACAGTGGGACCTTGGTACACCCATCTACTGTCCGGAGAAGTCTGGTCAGAAGTGGTCTTCATTGAAGACTTGAGGCCAAAAATCCATACCTCCAACATGAAAACGAGGTCAAGCGACTCAACTATGCATGAAAACACAGGAACTGGTGTGCAGAAAAATGGCAGCAGGTGCTCTAGACTGATGGGTCAAAATTTGAAATATGTGGCTGTAGCAGAAGGCAGTTAATTCCCCGAATGCTGGAGAGCAATACAAGAATGAGTGTCTGCAGGCAACATTGAAGCATGGTAGAGGTTCCTTGCAAGTTTGGGGCTGCATTTCTGCAAATGGAGTTGGGGATTCAGTTAGAATTAATGATCTCCTCAATGCTGAGTAGTACAGGCAGATACTTATCCATCATGCAATACCATCAGGGAGGCATCTTGCTGGCCCCAAATGTATTCTGCAGCATGACAAACAACCATATAAATTATTTGAAAACATTCTTACTTTACAGCATGTTTTCACACCTGCCTAAAACTTTTGCACATTACTGTATTCACATAATATAATAAATTGTTTATTCAGAACATTCATCTTTCACATGATGCCTCATGCAAACTAAATTTTGCATCATATGCAAGCTATGCTTTCTGTTAATTTTATACACTAGATATCAAAATATTTCTTGGTTGTGAAATCATCAATTTTTAAATGTCCTGAGTCCCTAGAGTACACTGATAACTAATATGCATCGTTCTACTTAAATGCATGGCCTGCACAGACTAGCAACCTTGCAACTAGTTTGCCTTTTAAGAGTTTTTCTCACCTTCCCGGGAGTCTTGGTGGAATAGCTTTTAGTGTATCCCATTGGTTCCTGTGTTCCACAATGAATGAAAAGTGATTTTTGTGTACTTATTAATAAGTCCTGTTCTCTTTTGTTCTTATGGAACACAGGACATCCCACCCAGAGAAAAAAAAAAGTTGTTTGCGTTACAGGCAGGTGTCTGAGGTCATGACTTCATGTAACAGCACCCACAACATGTTGCACACTTCTTTGGCACTAAAAGGAAACCTAGAAGAGGTCTCCCCTTTTTACTAGCATTCTAATGTATATACTTAAAGGGATAGTAATACTTCGTTTTAACTTTATTTTATTTTGTAGGCATTAAAATAACATGAAGAATGATATAAGTCTTATCTCTCAATCCTTTATGGTTTATGAGATATTCACAAGCAAAGTTCCCCTCCCCGCCCCTTTTACCTAGTGTAAGCCATCTCTTCTCAGATGTGGATCAGGTTGTATGACCAGACAGATAACAGAATGGGACAGTTTTCTTTGTATGAAAACAATGAAAGCCCTTCCCCCCCTTGACACGTTTTTCAGCTTTTTCCCTTAATTGAAGATTGTCCCTCTCTGCAGTCTACCTGGGCACCTCCCTTCTGATCTGGTTGAACAGGAGGGGGATACTTTGTTTGTGAATATCTCTTAAACCATAAAGGTTTGAGAGATAAGCCTTATATCATTCTTCATGTTTTTTAATGCCTACAAAATAAAATAAAGTTATGGGCTAGATTCTATTACAGGTGCTAATTTCATCACTGCTTTTATCTCCAGTTTTCAATGTTTGATAAAACAGGTGTTAACATTTAGCACCTGCATATCAATGTCCCCCATTGTAACCTTTTCCTGCAGGCAGATCAAATTGTAAAAATCATTCCAACCAGAATCACAAAATTCTTTGTAGAGCTACGGCTGTATACTGTCTTTAGGCTTTGAGGGTAGGAGGGCCACCTGATCAGACATTCCCTTTGCTTCTTTGTGATGTGTTCATTCTTGCAGAACGTTCCTGGGGTTAGAAGTCACTGTGGGGAAGGAAAATCTTTTGGAAGTGGTATCCGAAGTGGACCAGTGCTTGCAGGAGTATAATTTGCAGACCTTCTATCAGGTGATTAAAATCTGCTCCATATTCCACCCAGTCAAATCATTAAAGGAACACCTCCTAATAACCCACATATATGGAGTTAGAATCCTAATTGTTGCTATAAATCAATTGTGTGGTTTGGTTCTACAAAATGAATCTTTAATTGTCTTTTATGTCAGTGAACTGACTCCTCCTGAAAGACTCCAGACCCATTGACATGATATTCAGTACTAATTGATTACATTTGGAGAGCCACTATACCACTGGCTCTCAACCTGCTTTTGTTCAGGGCACTCTTACTATGTAATTTAGATTTCTCAAGAGCGTTATGAAGGGAACAAATAAGTAATTTATAGTTATACTTATCTCCTAATCAGAATGACAGAAACAAACATATTTTGCATAAACATTTCCATCAATATACACTTAAAACTCAACAAGGGGCACACTAAGTGGATCGCCGAGGCACACCAAAGTGCCACGCACCCTGGTTGAGAATCACTGCATTATACACAGAATTTATTAATATATTAGTGTTATTATTTTTCTCTCCAGATTAAATTAAGTGATGAGCTTTATTAGATTTGGTGCTCCTTAACATTAGAGACATATTTATTAGGGGGCAAGACACACCTGAAAACCCTCCCTTATCTGAATATTCCAGCTGTCTCAAATCAGTATACATGCACAGGTCAATTCCTTGGTGGATATTGATGATTCCTGTTCCATCATCTTGAAGAGAAGAGCCCTTGTGCTCATTAATAAATTCATTCACTGTCCATTAGCAGTAAGTGTTCACTCCAGTCCTCAGGACACAACATTAGTTCATGTTTTAAAGATAGCCCTAATTAAATTCAGGGAGATCATTCACAATGTCTGATCCACCAATCAGACACCTTTGATCAAGCAAGGATATTCGAAAGGCTGTGTTCCCAAAGGGCAACTTGTCTGCACTCATTTTTAGCTTGTGCCAACCTACCTCTTTGACCGTACTTTCACCTGTCATCCAATTGCATTGGGGGGGTGCTGTGTGGGTGTCAGCCATATATTATTGGCTGATTCCTACTTGAAATGGGCAGTCATTGGAGGCTGCAAATGGCTTTGTATCTTCCAAAATCGTGTGAACGATGTTTCCAGAGATCCATAAGCGGCCGTGCTGACTAGCATGCTGTAGCCTGGATGTGCCCAATGCATGATCTCATGCAAGTTGCAGCATTCTATGTTTCAGTGGTTTCTGCAAAGTGTACATCGCTCAAGTGAACATTTGGAGCAATCTGTTCTGCATAGATGCATTTAGAGCAGCATTAATAGAGTTATACATAAGTTGCCCTTGTGAACATATCCTATCCTGAAGCAGAAACAACACCCTAGATATACTGGATCTTAACACAGTGACTTTCCTAGGTAAATGTCTTTAATACAGCATTTGGGTATATCTGCAGCTTCCTGTATATAGAGATATCTCGGTTGAAGTGTGCCTTAGATCACACATTTTCACAGCAAGCAATGGACTTCATTAGACCTAAATGACTTGTACGGGACACTAGTCTTTATTAGGTTGTAAACTGAGACAATTAGTAGAAGGCTAGAACAGAGATCAAGTGCAAATAAAACTGTAACTAGAAATAACTGTTCTTTGAAGGTCACCTACCTAGGTGACTAACGATAAACAAATTATTATTCTTAGGGTACAATTCCCCTGTAATACTGGAACTGTTGCGGTGCCCATAGGACAAACATTGTGATTCGTTGAATTATGTGATGAGAGCAGTGTTTTAGTGTTGGGCCCTGGGAGCACCAACAGGTTTTCTGGATATTCCTGTAAGATCACAAGTGGTTAATGAGGCAACAGAAGAGAGAGAGAATAATACTGTTGAGTGGGAATGCAAGCCTATGCTTATAACCATTTAACCCCTTAAGGCCCTGTGACATGTCACCAGTCCTGGCATGTCACATACTTTGTGCTCAAAACGCTCCTGTGGGAGCACTGATTACTAGCGGCGTCTGAAAGTGACAGCTTCAAGACTGGACACTATAATCAACCCATTTAGCGCAACGCCACACGTGATCAGTCAGTGTGCCATCACGCCAACCAGCTTCAAAGCATTCCTTAAGGGGTGTCCACTCCACGGACCACTAGTCGTCAAGGGTTAATAACCAGAGAAGTGTACAGTACATTGTTGTGTACACTCCTGTTGTCCTTAAAGGGTTAAGTAGGGATATACATGAAAACCTCAACTGTTGTGTGTGTCCATGGGACTTGATCTGAATCACTGAATTAGAGTATCATGCCCTCAGGCGGTCACAATGTGTATTTATTATATTTTGGGTAACCATGTCTCTCCATTTTTCTACAGGACCCCTCTTTCCATGTGAGTCTTGCTTGGTGTATTGGGGACCTAGCTGCAAAATTAGAGAGGAGTTGTCGAAGTGAAATGCAGGTGAGAAATGGTGACATCCCTTCCTTAAAGGAAGCACTAGCATTGCCAACCTAACTTTTTTTTTTTTTTTGTCTTGGTCAGAGTGTTTTAGACCAATTTGAAGACCATGAGATGCTGACCCGCTTCTATGCTGAAGAGATTCGCTGCAAAGCTGGGAACAAAACATTTTGTGCCCCACTCAGATAAATCCATCCCAATTATATAATGTGTCTGCAAAAACTTAACATGCCTGAGAATGAGCTGGTTTATTAAACGCTGCAATGGTAAAGGGGTCGGAATGGAGTTTGACTATACAAAGACATTTCACATTGGGGTACAAAGTAATTCTCTCCCTTTGTGTGATATATAATAATTGTTTCTTGAAGCTGTTAACCCCTTAGTTTGAAGTTTCCAAACACATTGATTTGGAGTGCTTTGGCGGGTTCTCTAGTGTCCAAGGGATAGTAATGTTTCATAATAAAAGCAGCTCTAATTAATCATCATAGTATTTGGACCTTGGAGAGTGTTATTTCAATTCTATCAGAGTTGTAGTTCAAGAGTAACTGAATGATAAAGTATCCCCTTCCAGCCCCTTCTACTGATGTAATACTGCTCACCTCAGAGCAGTAGGGAGGATCCCAGGTAGATTGCAGAGAGGGACAATCTTCAAATAAGATAAGAGAAAAAGCTGAAGAACCCGTCAAGGGGGCAGGGTTTTCAATGTTCTCACAGTAAGAAGATTGTCCCTTGCTGTTATCTGTCTGGTCAAGCAACCAGATTCCACATCTAAGGCGAGTAGTTTTACACTAGGTAAAAGGGGGCAGGAGGGGGATACTTTATCCTTCAATTACTCTTGAACTACAACTCTGACAGTATTGAAATAACACACTCCATGGCCAAAATACTATGAAGATTAATTTGAGCTGCTGTTTTTGTGAAACATTACTATCCCTTTAAGTAAGTGGTTGAGGCCATTAAACAACTTGCCAGTGCATTGTCATGCTGATTGGGTGCTCCTTTGACTCCTCCCCCAGGTTTCTACTTTTCATCCCTCAGAACTACCCTTCTCTAGAGTTGAATGTATCTTTACTCAATTAAGATAATGTCACTACTAATGGCATTTGTGTCAGGTTAGGAAATGCAATGGCAGTAATTTATTGGCCTATCACAGAGATAGTTACAAACCACAATTTAAAACCTTTATACAGTGTTAAATACATTTTTATGGTCTTTTTAAAGAAATAAAAATTAAGACATTAAAGTTCTCCTCTTAATAAATCAAAGGTGGGTTAAAGTGTGAATAACTTTAGTTACAATGTGCCATGGAGCAAAAACAGCTGCATCATATCAATTCCCATTGCCTTAAAGGGATAGTAATACTTCGTTTTAACTTTATTTTATTTTGCAGCCATTAAAAAACCATGAAGAATGATATAAGTCTTATCTCTCAAACTTTTATGGTTTAAGAGATATTCACAAGCAAAGTTTCCCCATCCCGCCCCTTTTTCCTAGTGTAAGCCATCTCTTCTCAGATGTGAATCTGGTTGTAAGACCAGACAGATAACAGCAGGGGACAATCTTCTTTGTATGAAAAGAATGAAAGCCCTTCCCCCCTTGACAAGTTTTTCAGCTTTTTTTCCCTTATCTTAATTGAAGATTGTCCCTCTCTGCAGTCTACCTGGGCACCTCCCTTCTGATGTGGCTGAACGGGGGAGGGCTACTTTGCCTTTGAATATCTCTTAAACCATAAAGGTTTGAGAGATAAGACTTATATCGTTCATGTTTTTTTAATGCCTACAAAATAAAATAAAGTTAAAACGAAGTATTACTATCCCTTTAAATGGGGCTTTTAGTGAGGTCCTCAACATTTTACAAAGCGATGTGTTGGAGATTTCTCTAGCATTTAAAGCAATGGAAAACTAGGGTTCAGTCTGCTTACCCAGCACTTGCTCTGTGTGTTTGTGCATATGTCCTTAAGTGTAATTCAGTAAAACTGCAGACCAGTCTGGTGATAAAATTGTGTAAGGGTTTATTCCTACAAAAGAGGTGCGTTGATTCACTGAGGCCTTTGGCTTGTTTTTACTAGTACAGGATTTATCCAGTGGAGTAAAACAAGGGTACCCCAATTGTTAAAGGGATGGTATTACTTTATTTTAAGGATTTTTAAAATAGAGCATATTAGAAAAATAAATGAAAAGATCTGTCCCATCACTCAAACTTTGCTAGTTTGAGATATAAGCTTCTAAAGTTCCCCCTCCTGCCCCTTTTACAGACGTCAGAGCTTTACCTGACAGATTGAGATCCTGGTCCCGGGACTGGGCGGCTCTTAAGCACAGCCGAAGTAGCGTTATCTACAAAGACATTCTTCATTAGAATGCTCTACAAAGTTTGAGAGATGGGACTGACATCTTTTCATTTAATATGCACAATTTTAAACATCCTTACAATTAAGTAATTCTATCCCTTTAAAGTGGAACTATTGTCATAGTAACATTGCCCCTCCCCCAAACACTAATATAGGGATAGGCAAAGGCATACTTTCATTAGGCTGAGTAAGTCCTGCATTTTTGAGGAAATACAACTTCTTCGGCAGACAACAGCGAAAACTGCTAGGAGAAAAGGTACATCTGAGTCTGCGCTGTTTGTCCCCTTCACTGCCAGCACTGATGAATGGAGTTCCTTGTTTCCTTAAGGTGCCGGAAGTTACTGACAGCGCAGGCGCAGAGCTGCTCTTCTAAGCTCCATGCAGATGATGCCTGCCAAATAAGTTGTTTTTCCCTCAATAATGTGGACTTGTTCAGCCTAATGCAAGACTGGTATTGTAGTCAATCAACAGCTATAGGTCCTCACATTGCCCAAGACAGAGCTAGGACATATCAGTCAAATGTGTGTTTGGGACTGTGAACTAATATCATAGTGGTGGGATGTAAATTGTTACAAAACCTTAAGTCTAAGCAAATGATTTTATTGGAAAGATTCAAGTAACAGGCAAGAAATACCAATGAGCACTGAATCCGTTCTTTGTTAATTGGGTCGGTCACACTAAGACAGGCTTAGTATGTTCTACAGAGAACAAGTCAACCTGTGTGTTGTACTAGCCATTTTTCTGTAAAATAGCATTTGAGAAATTATATTTTGAAGGCACCAATTTCCTGCACAGGATGATAAATAGGTCTGCTCAAGGCCAAACCTCTTGCTCCCTGTCCTATGAGGCATGACCCCATCAGAAAGAGGTTTAGACTGCGTTTGATTCTTTGTGTAAAGGAAAGTTTTTGCCTTGTATTCCAGTTTAATAACATCTATCTGTTAGAGGTTCTGAGTCCAACTTTGTGTGTGGTTTTTTTTTTTTTTTATACTACTATAGGATAATATCTCTTTTGGACATGTATTTGCAAGTTGAGTGTCAGGGGTACTAAACGTGTTGCATATACCTGGCACTCAAAGGGTTAAATATCAAGTGGTTCAGGAATGTCTTTTGTAGTAATTAAATGTTATTAAACACTGTCACCAGGGTATACTATAGAATTGTCCTAATTTTCTAACTATATATTTACAATTTCTTAACCCTCTGAGTGTGAGAGATGTATTCAAAACAATGCATTGGATACATTTCTGGCACTCAAAGGTTTAATAAACCTCTTCACCAGTTTCTGCCAAATAATAAACATCACTTTATGTAACCTGGATAATCTACAGAACTGACCCAGTGGTATGTTATGTTTTTACACATCCTAGATTTTGTCTAAGATAACATACCATTGGGTCAGCCTGAAAATAAGTGAAATGTATAAGATGATAGACCAGCCTATAAATACAAGCTAGCAACAAACTTGGGGGACTCAAATTATATTTGTGGTGCACCTTAAGCATTTACGAGATCACAAGAGGTGAATGGCAAACACGTATAGATCTTTTGCTGGATAGAATATAAATGAAAATTAGCACCACTGTACTCCTAGTTGAACTAGATAGTGTTTTACTCAGGTGTGGGGTTTTTGCTTTTTAAAACTGTATGGTGGAATCTCTGCGTGCTGTTATGTACCAACAGCCACTGGTTGGAAACCAGGCCTCAGACTATGTTACGTGTCATATCTAAGTGTAAGGGCCAATCATGATCTGGGCCATATATTCAAAGAAAGTGGAGGAATTGTGGGGTAAACCAAAACACCACCATGGCGGGGGGGGGGGGGGTGCATGTGTTTAAAGGGTTAGTAATGTCAGAAAAAAAGTATTAACTATATGGTAGATAAAATTGAGAGAGTACTTGCACTTATTCTTATCTCTCAAACCGTTATGGTTTGAGAGAGAGAGGAAAATAAAGTTCTCCACTCCGTCCCCTTTCTGCTTGATGAGCTGTAAAGCTGTCAGAAGCAGATTCTGGTTCCTGGATCAGACGGTGGCTCTTCAGCAGTGCTGACATAGCAATACCTAAAAATAAATACTTCATCGGAACGGTCTACAACTTGTGCCTGGCTTGCAAGCACATGTAGACCATTCCAGTGAAGTATTTATCTTTAGATATCGTTATATCTGTGCTGAAGAGCCACATCTTGTTAAACAACCAGAATCTGCTTCTGACAGCTTTACAGCTCGTCAAGCAGAAAGGGGAGGGAGCAGAGAACTTTTTCCTATATGTCTCAAACCATAACGGTTTGAGAGACCCGAATAAGTGCAAGTCCTCTCTTTTAATTATATCTAACATATAGTTAATACTTTTTTCTGACATTACTATCCCTTTAAACCTTGAATGCTAGAGGTGGCTCCAGCGCATTGCAAACATCTAGCGTTCAATATGTTAAACACCCCATTGTAATTAATGAGAATGTTTGCTTCTCCCCTAAGGTATATTTTGGTTTTTACCACAGTACCTTCACTTTTCTTCTGAACAGGAAGCCCGGTGTTTAAAGGGATAGCAATTATTCCTCAGTTTTTGTACAATATAGAGCGTTATTACAGTTGTGTAAAATGTGTAGTTTATGAGTAATTGTTATAAAGCATCTACCTCCCACCCCTTTCATATTATAAGCCACCTACCCTCAGCTGTGAAATCTGATCATTGAACCAGACAGCTAGCAGTGAGGGACAATCTTCATGCATTGAGCATAAGGAAAACTGTGACCTCCTTGACGAAGGAGGGCAGGTTTTTCCTTATGCTCACTGAAGATTGTCCCTTGTTGTGATTGATCTGGACAGTCTTCCTGCTCTGAGGAGATATGAACTACACAGGGTATAACCCCTTAGGGACCCTTGACGTACCAGGACCGTCAAGGGTAAATTTGCTCGAAAGACCCTTGACGGTCCTGGTACGTCACGTACTTTTTACTTACAGCACTCTACCGGGAGCGCTGTAAGTAAAAATAGGGCATGAAATAGACCGATCCAAGATCGGAGCGATCGGTTTCAAGCCCCATAGTGACGCGCCGATACACGTGACAGGTCACGTGTACCGGCTCGTCAAAGTGCCCCTATGCGGACGTTATGGGACGGAAATGTCCCATAACGTCCGGTCCTTAAGGGGATAAGGAATAATCAAAGCTGAATTTGTATCCCTTTAATAAAGACTGGAGTCATTGCAACATAGAGGACAAGTAGAAATCCCCATTTAACGAAACAGGACTTTTTATTTGTCTCCTGTTTTGCAGTTGGAGTGCCCTAGAAAGGACTTCAGTTTTCTTCTGAATATCCATCAGATAGTGACTGATCACAAACAGCTGATAGAGTAGTTCTGTTTAGACACTTATTTGCTACTGCTCTGGCTCCTGGCCCTCAGGTCACTGTGAGTTCCAGAAGCTGGTGTAAGATCCTCTTCTGGCCATACCGCACCTGAAGAGAGTCCTGCTCCCTTGAGCCCAGTTTTGCATATGCTGTAGCGTTGTTTATCATGGCCTGGTCAGTGCTCAGGTCTGCAGCATATGCCTCAAGGGAGAGCTTAGCACTAGCATGAAGGAGCTTGCGCCAAGGTACAGGCAGCTGAGAGAGTTCCTGGTTGGTTAGTGTCTGTTCTTCATCACCCTCATCTTCCTCCCAGCCATCATTTTCCTTGTACTCTGTAAACTCCTCCACAGACATACAGAGCAGCTGCAACGACATAGGGACAGTGAGCAATTCGGAGGTAAACCAAACACATTCCCAAATCTCCTACTGATTTTATGGGGTTTTTAACCTCTCTAATACTAGAGCTCTCAACACAATGAATTGGAGACATCTAGTATTCAAGAGGTTAATAGCCCAATTTAAATGAGCTTCAGGTTTTTTGTTCCCTATTGTGCAGTTGCTTTGCCCTGACCTTGTTCTACTTCTGTATTCCCCTAATAAGTACAGAAGGTAACATCAGTGACTGCTATTAAGTAGATAACCCAGTCCTATGTCATCACTTACACAAGCTTGAGGCTATTTGCATTTCCTGTAACAGAAGCTGGTAGCCTGTAGCTCTGGATTATAGATGTTTTAGTACAACAAGGGCTGAAGGTTGCCCAACCCTGATCTCTCTGAACATACAAGTATGGTAGAACTATTCCATTTATAGAACTATTGAAACTGATTGACTAAGAAAAATTAGTGTCATGGGGGGAGATTTTAACCCTGTGTGGACTAGGTCTCCACTACATTGCTTTGCAATGTGTTGAATACCTGACAAGCCAGGTGCTAAAAGCCATATTTAAAATGTACATTTGTACCCTATGGTGCAGGTTTTCATTTCTTAAGATCATCATCTACCATTACGAATCCCCAGCTGAGCAGAAGCTGTCTTACACCCATCTGGATACAGATCACTTTTAGAAATCCCCAGATACAGGCCTTCCAAATGTTTATTCTCTGCAGGAGGTTCTAGTACTTACCTTCAAGCAAGCTCTTAACTCCTCCTCTGTCATCACTTCTTCACAGCCAAAGACAAAAGCTCCTTCTTCCCCCACCATCTCCATATGACACAGGAAATCCCACCGCTCTTGGACCTGAGTTCGCTCTTCTTCTGAGGCTGCTGCTGTATATGAAATGCATACATACATACATAATACATAAGTCTGTATGTGGAAAAAAAACTATTTAAAATCAGTAGAACTCAGTTATACAAATTACTATAGTGTGTTACTCTAAGACCTACTCAATATCCTGTGATGGAATACTTGTACAGTCAGTAACAACCTTTTAAGATTTTTCAACAGTTAGCGATCTTTCGTGTGAGACATTGGGGGTTGTCTATAAAAGGGAAAGTGGAGCAAACCAACTGCAGCATAAGGGATTAATAAAAATGCAGAAAATTTCAATTTAAATTGTATTTTTTAACCTCTTGAATGCTAGCTCTTTAATGCATTTCTTTGCAAGTCACTAAAGGCCCCATTTTAATGCTTCCGAGGCCTCCAGTGGGCATTTAAATGTTGTCTATGTATCTCCCACTTTTGATCTGTTTTCCTGTAACGCTTGTACTGTATGCATTACACTTGTCAATATAATGGTATACTCCTGGATAAGGGAGAACCTCAAACAGTATATACTGGAGTAAGCTGAGTGATTCTTTGTTGTGTTACTGATACAGGGCTGCATTCAAATGCAGGAGAGAAATGTTACCTCCCATTTTATCACATTTTCCTATGAATTCTATAGGAATACCTGGAGATAAAATTCTGGTGCTGATTTTAATCCAGCCCAAAATATCTTGTTACCCTTAGGTTGCGGATGTAGATTCATACACTGTGAGGTCCAGCCCGATAAAGAATGGCAGTTGATTATATATACGGCTGAGGTATCAGTCGGATCAATGGGCAGACAGTATTCTGTCTAGATAACCCTTACCTGCTAGTGATTGTCTTCTTGTGTTTAAACTGACCTTGCATTGCAGCCTCACGCAGCACCACCATCTGGATATCAGCTGTTTCATTGCTGTTCTGTGGATGTGGCTCTGTGAATCCATACATGTGCAATAGCTGCCAGTTTGCCATTTGTCCATACGTATTAAATATCTCTTGTCCTGTCTTTACAGGTTGTGTAGTGAACATGCGCAGACACTCCTGCAATGAGAGAGGGATCAGTGGCCATCTTTATAATGACTGTAAACTAGAATACCCAAAGCAAATATACTGAAAATACTATTGCCACTGTACATTTACCAGTATACTGAAAGAACAGTACTCCATTCCTCCAGACTTTCCCTATGGCACTTTTCTGTCATTGACTTAGAATTTTTCTTTTTTTTTTTTTTTTATATATTTTATTATCAGATCACTCCATACACATACAAAGAAAGAAAGGTACATCAAGAGTATGCAAACTTTTATAACAATAAAAAGAACATATGCCTGATAATAGGGCGTACAGAGTCAACCTGAGGTTTTTATGATAATTTCAACCATGAAAAACCCAAACATCTAACTGAACTGAGACTAGACCCCTCGATCCCAGTTCCTCTCTCCCCCGAGCCTGCAGCACCCCCCAACCCCACCCACCAGCCAATGATTTCACAGAATCCCGTTATGTACAGGAGTCATACACAAAGGTGTACATCAAATATATGTCATAACCATCCATGATCTCAGTCAACCATCTCCAGAGAGTTGCACAACGCCGGGAGTTACAGTAGTACCTGCTCTAGTTGTCCACCAGGTCAGCCATCGTCCCCATATCTTATCAAGCTTAGCTGGAGTACCTCGGTGTAAGTAAACCAATTTATAATGTGGAAAACACTGTGAAACCAGGTTTATCCATGCTCTACAATTGGGAGCCTTGTTTGACATCCAGTTCAAGGCCACCACCTTTCTCCCCATCACCAAGAGCTCACGCAGAAGAGATTTGTCATTTGCATCCTCAATCTCATCGGGGAAGACAGACAGTAGACAAAGCTTTGGAGTCACAGGAACAGGTCTTCCCAATACCAGGGTCACAATACGCATTATCTCTGACCAAAACCTCCTGACTTCAGAACACTCCCAAATCATATGCCTTGAACATTGTCACATCGAAGACAATGGTCAGTGCCAGAATTCCCCATTTTAAACAGTCTGATTGGTGTATAATAAATTCTGTGTAGCATATTCAGCTGTATCATCTGATGTCTAGTCGATGTCGCCACCAGCGCCGGCCCCTCCTTAGCCATATCCCATTCCTCCAATAGACCCACATCCATTTCCCATTTGTTCCGTGAAGGAAATTCCTGATACCTCATGTGAGATTCTAGCCACTGGTAAATAAAAGAAAGAGGTCTCAAAGGCTCAAGGATCATCAATCTAGTAAGAAGCGGGAACGTAATAATCATCGGAACTCGATCACCCCACTGAGCTCTAATACATAAATACGAATAAAAAAAAAAAAAAAGATTGTGTGGAATACGGTACTCGTCATGTAATTGTGCAAAGGATTTCAACTGGTTATCGTGGTATAATTGTCCAAGGGTGTTAATCCCAAATCTAGCCCACAAAGGACCAAACTCACTTCCAAGTAAATGACGTAACACCGCGGCGCCCTATAAGGGAGTGCCCGGGTCCATGGCTATGTATCCCAGCAACTTCTTAAACTCCACCCACGCCTCGTATAGGGTTGCAGCTAATGGAGTTAGAATTTTAAAAACTGCAGGGCCGCCATGTAAGAATTGGAGTAGCTCATAAGCAGGCTGCAATAATAGTGCATCTACTTGGGTAGTTTGATAACGAGGTTGGGGAGAAACAAAATAAAGCGCATATCGACATTGCGCTGCCAAGTAATACCTATAAAAATTGGGCAAGGCAATTCCCCCCTCACGTTTCAGTCTCATAAGAGTAGTTAACTTGAGTCTAGCCCGACAACCCCGCCATATGAAATGTGAAATAATTTTGTCTGTCGGAAATATTTTTTAGGAACAGGGACGGGTGTATTCTGAAAAATATACAAAAATTTGGGCAAAAATTTTAATAAGATTCGATCTACCAATAACATTTAAGGGCAAGTGAAGCCATGCCACTGATTGACTTACAATTTAGCATGGAATTACTGATTCCAGTTGCTACTACTAGAAATCTGGTATAACATTTATCCTTTGAAAAAGCAGAGGAGGTGGTAAATATACACAGCAATGAAACAATCACTCACGGGTGTGAACTCCAAGTGTGCATTGTGCTGTGCCACATGATTCAGCAAGTCAGCCACAGGCACCATCATAGGTGGAAGAACATCCTTTCCAGCATCCTCATCATCTTCTTCCAGTGGCTCTTGAAAACTGAAGAACATAACATTTACAAAACATTATAGCACAGGCATGTTTTGCTGCCCTTGATATGACCATCCCCCTATATGTAAGCTAATAGTGGAGATAACCACACATGAGTAGGAGAAGGCTAGTAAGAAACCGCACACAGAATAAGAATTTATCAATTGCTCGGACCCTTCCTTTAAATAATTGAAGCAATAAATAATTATTATATGCTTTAGATGTCAGTTTTTTCCCTACATAAATATCAGAGGGAATAAGAGTCCTACAATGTAAACTGAAAGAACCCAGGGTTATAAGCACAATCACAAATCAACTGCAACATAAGAAAATTATAAATAAAAACATTGATGTAAATGAGACTGAAAAGATGTAAATGATTTGAAATATATTGGAGAACGTTTTAGCATTCAAGAGGCTTAAACGTTCCACTTAAATCAATGGGGATTTGTTGGTTTGCCCCAGAATTCATCTATCCCCTGCTTTTTGTAATGAAACAGGCTTTGCTCTTGGGAATACAACAAAGAAATTTCATACAAAGAGACTTTTCACTTTGGTAACTTACCTAACTAGTCACACTAACCTACATACTGCCTTTACTGTCAAACATCTCACCTGTATGCCATTACAAAGGCAACCAGCCTCTTATAGAGATCTAAAGTGTGTTTCCTGGGACAAAATTTATCTGGATTTCTTTTGATAAAAGGTAGAACAATGGAGTTATATTCGTCCTCCATGCTGTTGAGGTCTTTGCTCACAGCCTCCATCACGCCAGTACCTTTCAGTAGCCGTGTCCACTCCTCTTCTGACCTGTTAAAAGACCATTCTCATTACCATCACAACCAATAGTGGCAGCAGCAGAATCTATGTAACATGAAGAAAGATTTTAATGAAGAATACTACAAATCTATACTTTACTCAACTATGAAAACATTAAAAAGGTTGGAAATCAATTGACATATTAACACCTGCCCCGAAAAAAAAAGTATAAATACACATTTCTCTACTGCATGGGTATCTGCGCCAAGGAGTTTGAGCTGTGAAGGAATCTGTGGTGCCCTGGAAATAACTGACATGGCATGTGTTATTAGCACTTTCCTTTCCCAATGTAAATGCAGGTTTTCAGGCTATCGTCACCTGAGTAAAAGGTCATTAACATAGACAGATTTGTCATCCAGGGGCTGATACACCAGTGATCATGTGAAGAGTTCCCAAACAGTTAGCAAGACTTCAGAAAGTTCAGTGACCATGGACTAGAGGATCCTGGTAATCCATTGGTGTGTATTAGGGAATAAGGTTATTTGAGAATGCACATGTATATTTAGCACAAAATAAAAAAATACATGTTTTCTTACCAAAACATTGGCAAGTCAGGAGGGTCTAACTCAGGCCACAGGGCAAAATAAGGAGCCCACGGGGAACTGCTGTCTGTTGCTTCATACAAGAGAGCGAGGAGAAGAGGGACCCAGCCAGAAGAGCTTTGCAGAGTCTCCTGTTCTGAGACAACACAGTGGAAGGGGAGACTTAGGAGCCAAGAAAATTGAGTTCAGATCAAGCAAACAAGTTTTATGAAGTTTACTGGTGTGGCCTGAAGTCTTCAGTAATATAACTGTGTTCAGTTAAAGAGGTGTAATTGTGGAGCAATATACCTTCACCTTTGGGTACAAATGACAATTCACAATTATGTACATGGGGCTTTGTACCCTGCTCCCCCTTTCCAATGCTAGAGGTATCCAACATATTGTTTTGTAATGCCATGGAGAGTTCTCTAGCATTCATGGTGTTAAAGAACTCTTCAATTAACTGGAAAGTTGGCATTTTTTTATTTCTAGTCTATGGTGCAGTTGTTTTGTCTCACAATTGCAACACAGAACAAGCTGACTGTCAGATTGTTATGAATTAAGAGGAAAAAATCAAACATGCATTTATGTTTATTTGGAAATGTGGTCTTTGTGTTGCTTATTGGCCAATTGACAATCAGTTTCTGGACATAGTGGAACAGCACTTTGTCTAAGCAAGGAACATAGCTCGTGTCCAACATACATCTTAAGATTTGCTGCTGGGCCACTGACATTGGTTTTTGGGTGGAACGGACCCTTAAAAAGCAACCATCATCTGCTAGTTGCCCTATCACCAGATCTGCTTTCCTGGGTGCAGACCTGCCAAATAATGACCTGCAGTCCTTGACTATCCTTTCCAATCACACTAAATTAACTTAAAGGGGAACTACCACCCCAACACAACGTACTGTCTAAGTCTTTGTCTACCTAGCACTATTAGCAATCCATAGTTAGTGCTCTTACAATGCTTTTTTGGAGAAAACTATATCTTTATACTAAATCTCTACCTGATGATGTCTTACCCCTTGAAGACATTCTGCGCATGACCGCTATGGAGCCACTTGGCTCCATTGTACCTCCCTCCGTCTTGCCCATCACTTGTAAGTCATTGTCCTCCGCACCACGTGACCTGCTGCGCTCCTGGCATCAAACGCAGTCAGATCATTTCAGCCTAGTGGGAGCAGGTGCATGTGAAGCACTCGCTACAAATGATGGGCAAGACGGAGGGAGGTACAATGGAGCCAAGTGGCTCCATAGCGGTCATGCGCAGAACGGATTCAAGGGGCAAGACGTCATCAGGTAGAGATTTAGTATAAAGATTGTGCTCTTACAACTAACTGGATTACCAATAATGCTATGAAGACAAAGACTTAGAGTACATTGTGTTGGGGTGGTAGTTCCCCTTTAAAACCTTGACCATGTGTCCCTGACTACCACTAAAATTGTTCTGTAGCTCGGGGGTAACAATTACCCAGCTGCTCAACCAATCCCACTGTTTCTTGAAGGTTACTGTGACAGCCACTTCATTTACGATTTGATGAACAACTGGTTGCAATACAGGCTGAGAAGGACAAAACTTCTTAAAACCCCCACAGCACCAGTGAAATTGCAAAGAGCAGGGATTTCAGCACTGCACAACCTACTGCTATGGTGATTTGAGAAGTTACGAAATTTGTCCTCTCAACCCCCATATAGCAGCCCGTTGCCAATTAAGCTGAAAATGGAGGAACCTTTATCTTACCCTTCAAGAAACAGTACGGGATCAGTTAAGCAACCTGATGAGTATTAACCACTGGAGCCTTTTTGCTATAGTCAGGGACACATGGCCTAGGTTTCAAGTTTAGTGACTGGGGTTTACTGTTACCTTAACTCGTGGCTATACTGTTGGCCCTAACTGACAAACAGGAGCAGAATGGGGGACCCCTGATGATTCATTTCTGTCCTTTGTGATGCAATTCCACAGACCATCTGTATCAAGCTTGAAAGGCTGATCAGCAGGTCTACAAGAGACACAAACTTGGAGTTTGTGCTGAGCGCCACAGACTCTCAATCTGCATTCCAGCTGAAGGGGTAATTTTCTGAGATCCCCCACCCCCAAATGGCTGATGGAGCTGTTTTTTGAGTCTGCACAAAGCAGTCCCAGGTTTTATAAGCCTGCTTTCATTGGAGCAGCCTTGGTTAAACATGACAGTTGGCCTTTAAGGATGGTCTCTGGTATCATTACCTCTTTCCAGGAGATCACAAATCCGGGTAGTGTTCTGGGAAAGGACAGCTGATCTTGGAACACTGAACAAAAGCTCTCCAGCTGGAAGATCCTCAAGAGCTAACATTCCATACTGAGATACAGTGCCTTGTCTACTGATATATACCTAGAAGTACAGAACCATATCGTGATACTGTGCCCTATGTACTGATATACACCTAGAAGTGTTTTACAAAACCTATACTCAGATACAGTGCCCTGTGTACTGATGTTTATCTAGGAGAGAATCATACCAAAATACTGTGCCCCATATACTGTTTTATACTTAGGAGAGTTGTGCAGAACTCTGTGAGACACTGTGCCCTGGGTGTAGATATATCCCTAGGAGAGTTGTACAAAGCCCGTACTGTGATACAGTGCTCCGTATATAGAGGTATACCTAGGAGATGTACAGAACGCATACTGCGCTCTATGTACCGATGTATACCAAGGAAAAACGTATAAAACCCATCCTGAGATACAGTGGCCCTTGTACTGATGAATACATACAATTGTATGCTAAGGTTTGGACACCCCTGTTCAGATTACATGTTTTGTTGATTTTCTCAGTGAAAAGAAGTTAACACAACCTCTGCGGTGAACACATATTTGACATTTCTGCAAATTGTAATGCACAGTTTCTATATATTTGCAAAATTAACAAATTGAAGAAAAAAAAAAACAGAAGATGTGGTATGTGCAAAAGTTTGGACACCTTTCCAGTTGATCCACTAGTGTTATTTTTTTTGTAATTTCTCAGAATGTAATTGACTCATTACGCCTTAACCTAAGCTTGGTTATGACCATTCCATAGCTTATTAAATTTCCTGACTTTCGAAATCTTTTAGGGTGTTGTGCTTAAACTCAACCACCATTGTCAAATCTCTAAGCAGCTGACTGAAAATCATAAAATAAAGATAACTGACTCTCACAAATCAAGGAAAGGCTATAAAAAGATATGTAAATGATTCTTGCTTGCAATTTCCACTGTCTGAAATCTAATTATGAAATGGAGGTTAATAGGAACTGCTCAAGCTGAGACAAGATTTGGAAAACCAAGAAAAATCTACGATAGACCTGCTCGTATACTAGCCAGAAATAAAAAGCAAAATCCCCATATAACTGCGAACGTACTGCAGGAAAGTTTGGCTTGCATGGGAGTAGTGGTTCATCAGTCCACTGTGCAGCATTGCTTGCACAAATATGATCTGCATGGAAGTGTCATCAGAAGGAATGTTACCTCCAAGCTCTTCACAAGCCAACATCTGAAGTTTGCAACACAACGCTTATATAAGAGGTTTTTGGAACAAAGTACTGTGGTCTCATGAAGTTAAAAATTAAACTCCTTGGCTACAATAACCAGAGATATTTTTTTCAAATTCTTCTGTTTTTCACTAAAAGTATCACATTCCCAAATGTTAAGCATGGGGTTGGAGCGTTTATGCCTTAGTGTTGTATGGCACAGGAAATATTTTGCAGGTGGGGGAAGAATGGATTCTATAAAGTATCAACAAATGTTGGAAGCCAATTTCACAGAGAAGAAACTGAGGCGAGACTGGATATTACAAGACAATGATCCAAAACATACCTCAAAACTCAACCATTAATTACTTTGAGAAAATAGGATTTTAGTCTTACCTGTTAAATCCTTTTCACTTAGTCCATACAGGTCACTGGTACACTGGGAGGCGATCCGCCCCTTTAACAGGCAGGAACAATTATTCAAATGTGAGCAGGGGGTGGAGCCTCCCCTCCTACTTAAGCTGCCTTCAGGCCAGAGCCACTAGATTGATTTGAGACACTAAAACTGACCAGAGGTAAGCAAGAAGGAAGACTCCTGTGAGCATGCCCCGAAGGTCTCCCACTAAATGCCACAGGAGAGCCAAGCACAGTCCCTTGACAGGGTGGGAGACCAGTGACCTGTATGGACTAAGTGAAAAGGATTTAACAGGTAAGACTAAAATCCTATTTTCACTGTCGTCCAATACAGGTCACTGGTACACTGGGATGTACAAACATTAAGCTGTCCCAGAGGCGGGAAGAAAGGCAAGGACCAGGCGCTAGGCCCAAGTCACTAGAACTGCTATGAACCAGTTAATCATATAGCCCAGTAACAGAAGTGTCAACGGACACCAACCAGGGGGGAAAAATATAAACCCCCGAACTAACACAGCACACTGAACTAGAGCCAACCGGGCTCAACAGTAAGGAAGCACTAAGAATCCCAGAGTAGAAGTCCTAAACAGGCAAAACTGCCTCCAGGACCTTCCTCCCAAAGCTGGCATCAGCCGAGGCCAGTACATCAACACGATAGTGCTTCGAGAATGTGCGCACAGAGGACCAAGTGGCCGCTCTGCACAGTTGACCAGCAGACGCCTGATTCTTGTAGGCCCAAGAGGCCCCAACTGATCTGGTGGAATGGGCAGTCACCCGGAAGGGAACATGCTTATTCCGCAACGTATAGGCTTCACGAATAGTAGCCTTAATCCAAGAGGCAATAGTCACTTTGGATGCCGGCCTTCCTGCCCTAGGCCCCTCAGGAATGACGAATAGAGCGTCAGACTTCCTGAGAGACTCAGTGCGATGAACATAAAACTTGAGGCAACGCACCACATCCAACAAATGGAGATCTCTTTCCTTGTCAGAGGAAGGGTTAGGGCAGAAAGAGGGAACCACAATCTCCTGATTGATGTGAAACTCGGATATAACCTTAGGTAAGAATTCCTTGGTAGTGCGAAGCACAGCCTTATCCTTGTGGAACACCAGGTAAGGAGGTTTACAAGACAGAGCTTGCAACTCTGCTACCCGGCGAACTGAAACAATAGCCAAAAGAAAGGCCATTTTCCAGGTCAAGAGACGTAAAGGAATAGAAGCCAAGGATTCAAACGGGGGTGTCTGGAGAACCCCCAGCACCAAATTGAGGTCCCACTGGGGAGTAGGACTCTTGAAGGCAGGCCAAACATGAGTCACGCCTTGGAAGAAAACTTTAACATCAGGAAGGATAGCAATCCGTTCCTGGAAAAAAACGGACAGAGCAGAAGTCTGGACTTTGAGGGAACTCAGACTGAGCCCTTTCTCAACACCGTCCTGCAGAAAAGCCAGGACAGTGGGAAGATGAAAATCTAGAGACATCTTCCGATCAGTACACCATGCCACAAAGGTGGCCCAGATACGATGATAGATCTTGGAGGACACAGGCTTGCGAGCACTAAGCATTGTCGACACCACTGCAGGAGAAAACCCTTTCTTCTCTAGAATTGAGGATTCAACCGCCACGCCATTAAATGGAGATTCTGAACATCCTCCTTCCACAGATATCCCTGAAGAAGCAGATCCGGACGGGCAGGAAGTGGAAACGGGTCCGCCACTGACATGGCCATCAACTTCGGATACCAGGACTGGCGAGGCCAGTTTGGAGCGATCAGGATGACAGGGCAACGCTCCAGCTTCAGCTTCAGCTTCTGGATGACTCTGATCAACAGAGAAAGAGGAGGGAAGATGTAAGCCAGAGGAAAATCCCAAGGGATTGACAAGGCATCCGCTGCTAGAGCAAGAGGGTCCCTCCACCGAGAGCAGAACGTCGGCACCTTCCTGTTGTGTCTGGTAGCCATCAGATCCACTGCAGGCACCCCCCACCTCTGGGTGAGAAGGTGAAAAACCTCTGGATGAAGAGCCCATTCTCCGCTGTCGACTGTGTGACGACTGAGAAAGTCTGCCATGACGTTGTCTACGCCTGGAATGTGAACCGCTGAAATGACAGGCACGTGATCTTCTGCCCAAGATAAAATATCCTTGACCTCCAACCAGGCGGTGAAACTTTTTGTGCCGCCTTGTCTGTTGATGTAGGCCACCGCGGTGGCATTGTCGGACTCCACTCTGACTGGGCAACCTTCCAGCTGAGATTCCCAGTGCCTCAGGGCAAGCCGTATGGCACGAAGTTCCAGAACATTGATGGGGAGAAGAGATTCCTCCAGTCCCCATTTCCCCTGAGCACTGAAACGACCCAACACAGCACCCCATCCCAGGAGGCTGGCATCCGTTGTGAGCGTGGTCCAATAGGGAATTCGAAAGGATCTCCCTTTCAGGAGATGAGAGATCCAACCACCATTGCAGACTCAACTCGACATGAGGAGGCAGAGAGACGGACAGATACTGATGATCTGGATGATTCTTGCACATCTGGATCACAAACCTCTGAAGTTCCCTGGTGTGAGCCATGGGAAATGGCACAGCTTCGATCGTGGAAATGAACTTCCCCACCAGAGACGTCAACTTCGGCATCGGAACCCTGTCGAGTTCCAGTATCTTGGCTACTCGGATGGCAATCTGATGAGCCACTTCCTCTGGCAGAAACGCCATGCACTGCTGAGTGTCGAACAGGAGACCCAAGAAAAGGAGCCTTTGAGATGGGACCAAGTCCGACTTGTCCAGATTCAAAATCCAGCCGTGACGGTTCAGAGTGTGTATACACAGCTGCATCTGCTGGTGGAGAAGCTCCGCAGAGGAGGCTTTCAGGAGGAGATCATCCATGTAGGGGATCACTCTGACCCCATCTCGATGAAGCACCGCTATCAAGGATCCCAATACCCTCTGAAAGACCAGAGGGGCTGAGGTCAGTCCAAAGGGGAGAGCTGAAAGTGGCCCTTGTGACAGGCAATCCTGAGATACCGTCTGCTCTCCGGATGAATAGGGATGTGAAGATATGCATCCTGAAGGTCCAGGGAGGCAAGGAACTCCCCTGGAGACATTGCGGCAATCACAGAGCGCAGGGATTCCTGGCGAAAGTGGGAACTCACAACATAGGAATTGAGATCCAAGACAGGACGAGCACCTCCGTCCTTTTTGGCCACCACGAACAGGTTGGAATAGAATCCTGAACCTGTGTCCTCTGGAGGAACCAATTCCAGTACCTCTTTGACCAAAAGATCCTGAATAGCATCGTCGAACAGACGCCTTTTTGTAGGTTCCTGAGAAGGACGAGTAAAATGGAACCGAAAAGGAGGAAGGGAAGAGAAAGGGATCCTGTAACCCTCTGATACCAGCTGAATAACCCATGGGTCCGTCACAGACTCCTCCCAAGTCCGGCGAAAGATGTGGAGACGTCCACCTACTGCCGGATGCGGACCCGGGTTCGGTGAGTCATGCCGAAGCAGTCTTGGAGGTCTTGGCCTTAGGGGCAACTTTGGGCTTCCAGGACTGTTTGGGCTTGGAGGAGGGACGCGTAGAGGACGGCCCCGTCTGGGACGTGGAGCGTGTCTCAGTCTGAAAGGAACGAAAGGACCGATTGCGTTTGGCTGGAAACTTTTTCTTGAAGACTGAAGGTAGAAGAGTACTTTTACCGCCAGTAGCCTCACTGATCATCTCTTTGAGTTCAGAACCAAACAACAAATTCCCCTGAAAGAGCAAAGAAAGCAAGGCTTTCTTGGAGGCCGTATCAGCAGACCAAATTTTCAGCCAAAGAGCACGTCTGGCTACCACAGATGACGTGGAGGCCCTTAGCCATCATGCGCACAGCATCAGAAACATAATTCTGGGCTTCAGCAATATTAGCAAGGAGCTGCAACTGCTCAGACACTGGCGCCTCCTGGCGGACCGCTTCAGTCAGTCGTTCAGTCCAGGCTGCCATAGCCCTATTAACCCACGCCACTGCAAAGGTTGGACACATGGCAGTGCCAATGGAAGCAAAAATAGACTTAAGAGAAAGCGCTAGCTTTTTATCCGTCCAATCCTGCAGGGCAGAGGCATCAGATACAGCTAAGGCAGTGGATTTGGATAACCTAGAAACAGGAGCATCCACTTTAGGAGGATGAACCCATTTTCCCAGTTCAGTCTCAGGAAAAGGGTAAAGTTTAGCAAACTTTTTGGACACAGAAGAGGACTTGTCAGGATTCTTCCACGCATCAGAGACTAGCTAGGCAAGAGTAGGGTTAGTAGGAAAACATACAACCGCCTTAGAAGGTTTTTGAAAAACATCAGTTGGATCATGGGTAGATTCTTGAGTCAGAGGAAGGTTGAGTGTGTTTAACACAGCTCTAATCAAACCCTCAGCAGAAACCTCAGGGTCACATTCATAAGGGTCCCCAATGGACCTGTTAGACTCAATAACAGTGCCTTCCTCAGCATCAGAATCCTGCAAAAGTTCTTCTTCAGAAGAATCAGACACATCAGGAGCCCCCTGTGGCTTAGGCAGGGAAGTCCTGATTGTAGAGGGGGTCTGCCAAACCTGGAGAGCCCCCTGCACCTGAGAGGGAAAGAGTTGGAGAGTGGATCTGAGATCCCTAGTGGCAGCTTTAAACTCCCTCACCCAAGTTGGCTCAATAGCATGGCTGAGAAGCCCAGGGTTGCTATCATGACAATCTGTACATTTAGGGCATAAGGTACCAGAACAATCTCTAGGCAGCCCAGAGTGACAAGAGGAGCAAAGCGCAATGGGGGGGACAGACACCCCAGCCTCCTTAGTCTTAGGTCTAGCCCCTGACTCCAGTGGAGTAGACATGCTCACAGCGTCAAATATACACCACTTAATAAATATCACCCAGTAGAAGTGTGAAAGATTAAAGTTTCACCCCAGAAATGCCTAAAATCGGACTTATCTGGCCAGCAAAGGGTTAATCTGCTGAGAGGAGAGAAGGCTCGGTCCCTGCGTAGTATACTCGCTGAGAAATAACACCACAAAATGGCTGCCGTCAGGTCAGCCAATCAGAAAACGAGCGCGAAACGGGCGCTCATGGGAAATGTAGTTTTCTCTCAGAAGTACCCCAAACAGTGCCCGAAGCCCCCCTGAACTCCCCACACCCCGAAACTAGATACCGGATGATGGAGCAGGAGCAGAGCAATAAAATGAGCCATCTCTGAAGTTGCTGTGACAAGCGGTTCCAGAGATATGTCCCACACTGTGTAAACTCATAGAGAGTAAAGGAGCAATGGCGTCTATGCGGGAAAAGGCGCGCTTAAAGGCGCGGAACACTAAATATTAATAAAGTACTACTGAAACATAAAATGCACCAAACATCTTCCAAACACTTGGAAAACATAAGAAAACAATACCCCAAAGCTCCAAAACCCCAGAGAATACCACAGAAATCGCATAAACATAAGAAATGCAAATAAAAACACCCTATGAGTGCTGGAGTGCAGATGCAAACTCCCAAATACAAGCCCATCAAAGGGACACTGTGGGGACAAGTGGACCTTCAGCACTCAAGGGGTGGCTCACCTTTCTGCAGGACTTCTGTCTTCAGGTGACCATGATGAAGTAGGAATAAACCAGAGGTAAATTCCCCAGCAGGGAAGCTGCTTGACTCAAGCTCTTCCCTCTTCAGGGCATAAGGTCCACAGAAAATCCCTGGAAGCTGCACTAGCCACTTTGGGGAGGGCAATTCACAGCCATGGTCACCCTCCTAATGGTGGTATTCCATATTTGAATAAAAATAAAAAAAATACTAAGTTGAATGTATAGATGTTCTCCATCTGGTGTGACAGCACACAGCAACAAATCAATCTAGTGGCTCTGGCCTGAAGGCAGCTTAAGTAGGAGGGGAGGCTCCACCCCCTGCTCACATTTGAATAATTGTTCCTGCCTGTTAAAGGGGCGGATCGCCTCACAGTGTACCAGTGACCTGTATTGGACGACAGTGAAATGAAAGTTTAAGGTTTTGTAATAGCCTTCACAGGTCCCAGACTTAAATATTATTCAAGATCTGTGGCTAGACCTCAAACATGGGCTGCATGCAAAATTACCTAAGAATATTTCTGAAATAGAAGCATTCTGCGAGGAAGAGTGGAACAAAATTCCTCCAGCAAGAAAAGAAAGGCTGTTTAATTGGATACAACAAATATTTGGATGTTGTGATTTCCATAAAAGGGGGTGGTGTTACTAAGTAGTTATGGAAAGACTAGACCGCTCAAGAGGATAACAATGTATCTCAAGGCCAATCAATGTAGCGACAAGAACAATCGTTTCAATCTAATATAAACGACTGGATACTTCACTCACCCCATCATGCAGATGCTCTCCTCCATGCTATTTTCCAAACTGAAGCAAATACCCATCATCACTGGCAGTTCAGGAACAAAGGAACTGCACTCCTCCAATGAAAACGAACTTGTAGGGAAAAAAAAAAAAAATGTCTGCACTCACTAATATAGTTGAAGTATAAAAATGCAGAAACTTTGAGAAAAATAGTAAAAATGAAAACATCCAGACACATGGACAGAAGTACAATCACCCCATGGTGATCCCCTTACACGTTTCGGACAATAAAGTTTCTGCATTTTTATACTTCAACTATATTAGGGAGTGCGGACATTTTTTTTCTACAAGTTTGTGTTACTAAGTACTGACTGATAGGATGCCCATACTTTTGTACATGCCACATTTTCTTCAGTGTGTTAAATACTGCAAATAAATAGTAAATGTGCATTAACGTTTACAGGAATATGTCACATTTCAGTTAGTTCACTGAAGAGGTTGCATTAATCTCTTCACTTTGAGGGGAAAAAAAAAATTGATAAAACGGAATTTGGCCAGGGTTTCCCATACTTTTGATACACCCATGTGTACAGAACAATACATACTGTGAGAGTGCTCTAAGTACTGATGTATACGTGGGTAATACAGTGCTCTCAATAGAAATGAATACCTGCGAGAGAGATATAGAACACATGGCATAGGGATATGAAATATATACTTCATATATACATATTGTTTACAGTCCTCTTTATTGCCACTTTGCACACCTCAGTGTCTGAACCTTGCATCTCTAGTCCTTTGCCACCTACCTTTGGACTTAGCTCCAAACCCATTTTCTCACACCACGCCAGGAAGCAGGTGATTGGAGTGGGGCTCCTCTGATTTTCAGCTTCCCCATGGACCTACAATAATGAAATAGAAGCTAAAGTTTTTTCCTGTGCAGATTTTAATCCCTTTACAGAAATATCTTGTCTGTTACAGCCATCCTGATGGCTGTCTGCTGTGTGAGGCCACGTATACGAATCTTTAAAAACCTCAACTGCAAGCAGAGCAGTATTTTCCTTAAAGAAGCAGTAAAGTCTACTCTTCATGGAAACATATTATAGGACTTTTCCTGCAAAGTTACATTATATGTACAACACAGTAATGTAGATAATGAGTTTGAAGAATATGTTTATATATATATATATATATATATATATATAGTTTGTGAGATACAAAGATATCTAGTACTTTTTGAAAGTAACTACATTATCTGCCAACGCAGCCTCACAAGACTGATGCTTTAGATTCCACACTGCTCTGAACAGGTTGCAGTTTCTGTGGTCACACACTGGGAAAAACTGTGCTCCTCTGTTGACCTAAATATAAAATGTGAATACTGTTTTTCAAATGTATATTTATGGAAACTATTATGCTCCTTTTCTTCATTTTGATAGAGAGATCTTGTAATAAAGTTATATTTATGTATTTTTACTTTAAAGGCACAGTAAACAATGTTTATGAAAAAATGTATAGTAGGATGCTTACTGCTGAGTAAAATATGGGTACTCACACTCCTGTGTTTTTTTTTACCTTAGCTGTGTCTGCTAGTGGTCAAATTCCAGTTAGTTATTTTGTTATGTTGTAATGTAACAGAACTATCAGTAAGTAAAACAGTAAATTAACTTCCTGATTATTTGAACTTCTATAACTTTTGAATAAAATAACTGACGGCAGTGAGAGTGACCTTGTTTTACTCGGCAGGAAAAGCTCTGTAACATATAGTTTTCATAAAAAGGTTTACTGCTCCTTTAAATAAGTCATTGACAAATAACCTATAAAAAGTTAAGGTGTCTGGAAAGATTGAGAACCATCACTCTAGATACAGGCTCTACCACATAGTTTACTTTATATTTTTTTAACTGTCACACTTTCTTTGCTTTTACAGTCCCCGGCAGAGAGCCTTCTATAGAAACAAATTCAGTGAGAGCTCCATGTCAGAGACCCACGTCTTAAATAAAAAAAAAATAGGTGAAGATAAAAAGTAGTAGTAATATGACAGTGGCTTTAACCTCAAAGAGGACTCTGGTTGCACATCCCCTCTGGCACTTTAGGGGTCAACTTTTGCATGCTCAATCTAGGCGACAGCATGTTGCTATATATTTGCGCTTTGATAAATAGGATCACTGAACGCAAGCTAGAAAGTCCACATAAACGGGTGTATTTTTCAATCTGACCTTCAGTAAAATAACACCAGTGTTCATCCCCTCTATATCCTGTCAATATATATCACATAATCCCCACCGATTGAGCGTTTAGCTTCTTAATTGTTAGAAGTCTCTATGGTGGAGGCCTGCGTCAATCTTTTTATGCATATGATCCAAAGTATCACAGTACATCCAAGCATGGAGGCATGCAGGCTGTATGTACGTAAGTGTTTTGCGATGCGTTGCTCCCCAATCTGCCATTCAGATGGTTAATGCGTGCGCTTGTCAATCTACTGTGACATTAACCCAGAGGGGTACTCAAAGAGTTAACGACGGCGCACAGTGCGGGTTCTTGCATATCCCACTATTTGAGCGTCGTTTACCGATAATCCTGTGTTCCTCATATCAGTCCATAAGCTACCATATCACTCAAGATTCCGCTACTTTACCTTCCGTTTCTTTGCCTCCTGACTCATTTTGTTCTCAACAGAGTTCAGAGCTTCCCACGTGTTTTTTTCCGGGTTTTAGGATTACTTCCGGGCAAGTACCTTTCCCTTAAAGGAGCTGTAACTATACAAAGGAGTTAAGTTACATGGTGCGGTGACAGAAGTGATTTATTTTACTCAAGTTCGATCGTCATCATCTGTTATTTTGTTTAGGACGATTCTATAACAAATATAAATCCATAAGAATATATGTATTCGCAAATATAAGCATTTGCTTCTTTAATTATTGCCGCTTGTGAGCAAGTTATTGTGTAGGAACTAACCCTTTATAACGCATTTGTTATGCGTTATAAAGGGTTAGCTTGCAGTCAGGGAATGCAAGCCAAACATGAGTGTGGTTCAGGGAAAAACGTCACGGTCTTGATAGAGAAATACATGTTAACACTTCTAAGCAATGCTAGTCACAACCCACTGACATTTAAATGGTTATTAAACTTTCCACATACACAGGGCCGGATTTACATCTCAGGAGCCTGTAGGCACAGAAAGCTGAAGCACCCCCCCCCCCCCAAAAAAAAAAAAAGTTCAAAAAGTTTTGACTGAAATATTTTTCGATTAATCGGATAAAAAAAATGCTAATTTTTCATTATTTAAACTGATTTAATGAACAGTGTTAAAAACAAACAGCAGAATAAAAAACTTAACACATTAACATGTGTCATTGTTATTATTTTACTATGGGGTCTATGCACCTCTTTCTCCCCCCTTGTACTTCTCTCTCTCCCCCTTGTGCCTCTACTTCTCCCCCCTTGTACTTCTCTCCCCCCCTTGTGCCTCTATTTCTCCCCCCTTGTACTTCTCTACCCCCCTTGTGCCTCTCTCCCCCATGTACCTCTTTCTCCCCCATGTACTTCTCTCTCCCCCTTGTGCCTCTTTCACCCCATGTACTTCTCTCTCCCCCTTGTGCCTCTTTCACCCCATGTACCTCTTTCTCCCCCATGTACTTCTCTCTCCCCCTTGTGCCTCTTTCACCCCATGTACTTCTCTCTCCCCCTTGTGCCTCTTTCACCCCATGTACTTCTCTCTCCCCCCCTTGTGCCTCTTTCACCCCATGTACTTCTCTCTCCCCCTTGTGCCTCTTTCACCCCCATGTACTTCTCTCTCTCCCCCTTGTGCCTCTTTCACCCCCATATACTTCTCTCTCTCCCCCTTGTGCCTCTTTCACCCCCATGTACTTCTCTCTCTCCCCCTTGTGCCTCTTTCACCCCCATATACTTCTCTCTCTCCCCCTTGTGCCTCTTTCACCCCCATATACTTCTCTCTCTCCCCCTTGTGCCTCTTTCACCCCCATATACTTCTCTCTCTCCCCCTTGTGCCTCTTTCACCCCATATACTTCTCTCTCTCCCCCTTGTGCCTCTTTCACCCCATATACTTCTCTCTCTCCCCCTTGTGCCTCTTTCACCCCCATATACTTCTCTCTTTCTCTCCCCCTTGTGCCTCTCTCCCCCATGTACTTCTCTCTTTCGCTCCCCCTTGTGCCTCTCTCCCCCATGTACTTCTCTCTTTCGCTCCCCCTTGTGCCTCTCTCCCCCATGTACTTCTCTTTCGCTCCCCCTTGTGCCTCTCTCCCCCATGTACTTCTCTCTTTCGCTCCCCCTTGTGCCTCTCTCCCCCATGTACTTCTCTCTTTCGCTCCCCCTTGTGCCTCTCTCCCCCATGTACTTCTCTTTCTCTCCCCCTTGTGCCTCTATCTCTCCCCCGTACCTCTTTTTCACTTTCCTGCACTGATGACAGCCGGAGCGCAACCACTCCAAACGCGGAGACGCCGCATGGAGCGTGAAGGGGTTTTCTTCCTCTGTCTGGGTGCCAGTTTTAAACTGGCCTCAGAACAGAGGAAGAAAATACCTGCACGCTCCACGCGGCGTCTCCGCGTTTGGAGTGGTTGCGCTCCGGCTGTCATCAGTGCAGGAAGACAGCAGTATCCGGCGGCTGTGGGGCTGCTGGGCGGCACAAAAAAAAAAGTGTAAAAAAACCAAAACGATCCCAATGACAGGCGCCCCTCTGTGGGGTGCGCCTGTAGGCAGATGCCTACTCTGCCTTATTATAAATCCGGCCCTGCACATACATAAACCCTCAGGGATTTGCAGCCATTGCATTCCACAACACTATAGTGCTGTAAAATGCATTTATTTACTCTGATTTTATTCCAGAACTACTGTAGTTTTCCTGTGAGTAGCTGCCCATTATATCTTCCTTTAATGGAAATCTATGAAAAATGATTTTGTATAGAGTGTCTTGTACATAAAGTGCACAGAATTAAAGGATCAAATGTTTGGTCTCTTTTACAAAGATATACAAACTCCAAACGTGCTTTTCCTATTCCTCTGGAGGGAGCTAAACATGCCCATTTGACCACTCTCTTTATTTAAAGAGGAACTATCACCCCAAATAAAGTCCCCCCTCCAACAATCAGCCATCTAGCGTTAATTTTACATTTTTTTTTTATAATAAGAGATGGAGCTTGTTCTGGTACAACACATTTATTTTGTTGTCTTCATCTGAAAACAGATTAATAACACTATTTGACTCTGGGAATTCTAGGACTCTGCTTCTGAACTGCATTATATCTGTCTCAGGATTACTGAATCACTGAGGGGTGCACCTTCTATCAGTACAGTTACTATGTCTGAGAGCCTAGTGTTCGCCACCTGCTGGTAGGAGGTTAAAACAGCAACCAAAGAACTATAAACATTTCAGTCATGGGATTTCCAATACTAACAATAAAAAAAATGCTTAATACTTCTGCATACTATATTCTCTTGGGGTATAATGAGTTTAATATCATTTAATACACAAAGTGCCACATTAAGCTTAACAATAGTAGCTAGCATAATAAGCACTGACAGCCAGGCAACAGTGCAGATATCTTTGCTTACAGACGTCTGCGCCCCTGCATCGTCAGTCCCTTCTGGTATGGTAGGGACTCCTCCTCCAAGAGGAGACCGGAACTGACAGCACAGTCGAGCAGATGTCTGTAAGCAAAGATGTCTGTGCTGTTGCCTGGCCATCAGTGGTTATTATGCTGGCTAATAATACTATTGTTAAGCTTATCGCTAGAAGGCTAATTGTTGTGGGGAGACTTTATTTGGGGTGATAGTTCCCCTTTAAGTGATAAGGACAATGTATGACATTATTTGTTCTAGTCTCAGCAGGGTCAACTCAACGTTTCATCCTTCAGAGGTAGATAAAATGAGTACCATTGAATTGGGTAATAATAGCATCTATACCCCAGGTAGGGTTGCCACCCGGCCGGTATTTTGCCGGCACAGCCGGTAATTAACGTTCTGGAGCCGGTGCAGGTATAAGTACTATACCGGCAATTGAAAAGCTGGTATTTGTGTGTGCGACACATCCTGACAGCAAAGTCTCCTCTATTCAGCCCCAAACATGCACCATCACCAGCCAATGAAAGAGCAGAGTATTTGGACAATGGTCCTCATTGGCTGGCTGGTGCATGTGTGAGGGGGGCGGTGGCGGTACGCGGGCACGTGATGACAGTGATGCAGCAATGCAGCATGGTCCGGAGACCAGATAAGATTGTATTGTGAATATGTGTCACGTCACTCAGCAGGCAGTCTGGACTGGAGTCTGTGTGGATGGACAGGAATGGAGCCGTCGGCAGCAGGCAGCAGCACAATCTGACTCCAATCTTCTTACTCCAATTATCTCTGAGTGGGGTCAGAGAAGAGCTGCAGGAGGAGGAGGGCTAGAATGGAATTGCAAAGGAAGAGACGGGTGAGGCCTTGGCTGACATAGCTGGTAGTTGTGGGTACTTCAGCCCGGCCAATGGGGAGATCATCCAGCTGAATTCCGGCGGTATCAGGTACAGTGGGACACGGAGGGATCATGAGGAGGGCCTGTATCCCCTCACTCCTATAGGAAAACATTCGTTATCATATGAGGAGTGTATCATTATAAGTCAGGGGTTGTGTTCTCTTATTATTTATACCAAAAATACAGCAGCACTGTAACATTGTTACCTTTCCCTGCCTGGTGGGTTTCCCTCTCCTGCAAGTTTGGTTATCCTATCCTGCCACAATGGAAATCCACTTCTGTCACTGACTCTGGCTATCCTTATCCTGCCAGGCTTGGAAGTTTAAACCCATTGCAGTCACTCTGCTAGTCTGGTAGACAGATGTCTTCTGTCAGTCAGGCCACCCTTGTTCTGCCAGTCTGCAGACGTCTCCTGTCAGTCTGGCTACCCTTGTTCTGACAGTCTGGTAGATAGACATCCCCTGTCAGTCTGCCTACCCTTCGTTTGTCATTCTAGTAGATAGATGTCTCCTGTCAGTCTTGCTACCTTTGTTCTGACAGTCTGGTAGATAGACGGCAACTGTCTAACAAAACAAAGGTAGGTAAACTGACAGTTGACGTCTATCTACCAGACTGACAAAACAAGGGTAGGGAGACTGATTGATAGATGTCAACTGTCCGTCTGCCTACTCTTCTTTTGTCATTCTGGTAGATGGGCATCTCTTGTCAGTCTGCCTAGCCTTGCTCTGCCAGTCTGTCCGTAGACGTCTCCTGCCTGTCTGGCCTATAGACTTCTCCTGCCAGTCTGGTTCCCCTCTTACAGCCAGGCTGGTGGGTAGGGCTTTTTTCTGACATATTGGTGGGTAAGGCTCTCCTGCCAAGGTAGTAACCCTCTACTGCCTAGATGTTTAACATTTCTTGACAGTGCTATGCAGTAATAAGTGTTGGATGTGCGCTGTATGTCTGTTTTGTAGTTGATGGGTGTTATGTAGATGATGGATGCTGTATAGTTGATATATACTGAATGATTGACAGGTGTTGTAATGGTAATGTATGGTTTGATGGGTATTGTATGTCATATATGGGTATAGGGCGGCTGATGTTATAGGGGAGCTTTAAATGAAATAGGTGCAGTGATGGGGCTGTATGAGTTGTACATGGTTATTGTGTAGTTTGATAGATGTTATATGGGTGCTGGGTGGTTGGTGTGTGCTGTACAGATAAGTGACTGTGTGTATGCAGTGTGTGTAGTTGAGATCTATTTAAATAGGTACGTAGTTATTTGAGGTCACAAGACCTTACTGGGAGTGAAGGGTAGGTTCCCAATGTGACACTTAGTCTGCCTTCTACATTTTTGGGCTGGTCCTAGAGGCAAACCAAATTTGTTAAGCTGTTATCTAACAAAAGTGACTAGTTAGCTATCTCTAGCTCAACAACTGAGTAGTCCAGCACCCCAATGGTCATGCAACATTGAGTGATTCTGCCCCTTTTGTGGCTCCTCCCTTTTGTGACTCCGCCCTAACCAACCCACAGCTATGGCCGTTTTTTTTTTAGGAAAAGGTGGCAACCCTAACCCCAGGACATACTTGAAAACTAGAGACAATCTCAATGTATCCTTCCTGGTAAAACACTTTTATATTATTATGTGGATCAGTGCTGTCCAAGTTCAGTTCAGGCCAGGATGTAAGGATTTCCCTGGTTAAGCACGGGTGAGTCAGTCAAAATGAATGAGCCACTGCTTAACTCACCTGTGCTTAATCAGGGAAGTCCTTACATCCTGGCCTGTAGGTGGCCATTAAGGACTGAACTTGGACAGCCCTGATTAGGGTAAACAAATTCGAGATAAGAGTTTCAGTGAACTAAACTGGGTGAGTTCAAATTTTAAAGCATTTATCACTATCATGGATGTATCTAGTTTTAGCAAAGCTGAAAAAGTGCTCACTTATACCTTTAGTTAGAAATATTTTAAACTTTCTTACCAAAGGAAAACATGGTGTCAGGAATACATAATATTTTAATGCATTTAAGCCCTTTTCATTTTGTAATGATTGTCCCTTTAACCCCTAAGGACCCATGACATGCCAGGACTGTCATGGGAAAACTTGCGCTAAGGATCCCTGATGGTCCTGGCACGTCTTGGAATTCAGAGGTCTCCGCGAGGCTGCAAGCAGCACGGGGACCCCTGAATTCATTTCTGGAAAAAAATCATCTTAAAGTGCTATCCCAGTTAATCTTTAATCTGTTTTTTTAATTATATTTTAATGTAATGCAGTATAGCCCTAGGCTTTACCTTTTAAAAATAAACCTGTTATTTCAGTTAAAGAAGAACTCTCACCTCTTTTAATGTGTTCTTCATCTGAATGTTCCCTTGGAGTGAATCTGTAATCCTTTATTTTTTTATACAATGCTGTATTGTCCAAGATATTGCCATGTAAAGTTAAGTCAGTGACGTTAGTTCTGTACAGGCTGTGGTACAGCTCTGTACCGCAGCCTGTCAATCTTTGTCTGTTCATCGCCCTAAGTGTTGCCTCCTTCCCACCTCCTCCAGTGATGGAGGATTCCGTCATGTCTGTCTTGCAGATGTGCGTCCAGGTCATTGTATAGGCACAAACTGGGTGCATTCATGCGCTCAGTCATTTATAGTAAAGTGGCAGTACGCTTGCCTGTTGCCATTTTTAGTTTGGCAACCGGACTGCCACTTTTTATAAATGACTGAGCGCATGAACACTGTCTGTGCCTATACAATGACCTTTGTCTCTTCCCATCCCCAGTAGTGTCTCGTGTCCACCTCCTCCGATGCAGAGGATTTCTTAATGTGAGCTGGAGCACTCTCTTGCCAAAGAGAGCTCTCCAATTTACATGGATGAATCCTTCTTCATGAGAGGAGGTGAAATGAGGCACTACTGGGGAGGGGAAGAGACTAAGATTGACAGGCTGCAGTACACAGCCTTTTCAATGGGTTCTGATGTCTGGTAAATTGCATTCAGTTTGTAACAAGAAGCATTTGGTCTGGGCTAAGTTGAATCTGATTTACGTTTGCTTCTGATTGTTGTTATTTGGATGGTTTCTTCATTTTTACAAGTATTTGCCTGTGGGCTGTTCCATCTTCTGTTATTATTTTAAGCTTTTTAGTTCTTTTTCTTGACTGGGTGGTTCATCAGGAAGTTGTGATTCTTTCCATGTTACACTATCAGGATAATTTCCTTTTCGTAGGTCCAGATGGTAGCAGCTCATGTTCAGCATTACTGGACAGTTTTCAGCTGGTAGACAATTGCTTTGTCATTCCTATCTTGGAGCAAAAGACTGAGCTCCAAGGTAGGAATGGAGATTGATTCCACAGAAATGTTTTTTAATTTGCCTCAAGGAAAACCTTTGTCTTTGTGCTCCTTTGTTGACAGAGTAAAAGGGGCTAAGAGAATATCATTGAGGCATATGCAATTGCTTCTTCGGTATTGGTCAGTATTCAAATGTCCTACAGGTATTAAGCACAACGGACCTTAGGCCACAAAACTGGTGTTGTCTCCAAACGTCTGTTTTGTGCATTAAGTTCCCAGAACGCCGCTAAATACCGGCAGTTTTGGGAACTTAGGAAAAAAACTAAGGACTGGTGCCTGGCATACTGCCAAGCACTGATCATTAAATAATCTGTGTTACACTCACCTGTCATCCACTGTCTGTCTCCTTCTATCGCCATTCTTTCTTCTATTTTCTTTCTTCTCTTGTCTCTTCTATCTTCTTGCTGTAAAACACAAAAAAAAAGTATAAGTTAAAAGCATACATATGCGGCACACTAATACATAGTTTAACCCCTTGAGTGCCAGAGGGGTACACAATGCATTGCAAAGCAATGCGTTGTGTACCTCTCTGGGGCTCAAAGGGTTAAATTATGCAGTAGTGTGTCAATTGTTAAAATATAAATGTCCCCATGCATGTTAAATCTTTCTAAATTATTCCAAGCCAATCGTATTCCCATAAGTAAAATGTCCAAAATTATACTTAGCATTTATATATAAGTTGTTGCTGTCTCCGCCACTGTGTGAGGCCTATGAGGCAGCAGAGACAGAATAATGCGCCACCCCCCCTTCATGTCCACAGGCCGATGCCCGCTCCGGTCTGAGGGAATTAGAATAGAGGCAGCCTTACTTCTAATTCTCTCACAGCCATTGGCTGGGATATGCTTACGCACTTCGCAGCCAATCAGTTTAAAGCACAGCCGCTCAAAGATGATTGGCTGGGAGGTGCGTAAGCATATCCCAGCCAATGGGATATTTTGGACATTTGGACATTTTACTTATGGAAATATGATTGGCTTGGAATAATTTAGAAAGATTTAATATGCATGGGGGCATTTATATTTTAACAACTGGAAACAACTGCATAATTTAACCCTTTGAGCCCCAGAGACATACACAACTCATTGCTTTGCAATGCGTTGCATACCCCTCAGGCACTCAAGGGGTTAAACTATGTATTAGTGTGCCGCATATATATGCTTTTAACTTATACTTTTTTTGCGTTTTACAGCAAGAAGATAGAAGAAAGAAGACAGAATGGAATAAATAAAGAACATATTTAAAGGGTCCCCCACTCTCCTACGCTTTCATTATAACATTGTAAGCATTCCGCTTACCTTTAGGGTGAGCCAGCCGCTATGTAGCTTGTTGCACGGCCGGCCCCCTGTGCTGCTGTCTTGCAGCACGAGCCGCGTCCTGTCGCCAGAGAGCAGGAAGCTCTGATCTTCAGACGGGTAGCCGGCTTCCTCTGTCTCTCCTCTAGTGGCTGCGGCGTCCATGCTCTTCCCTGTCCCAGCAGAGTGCAGCCGCTCTTCACGGGGTTTCCCTTAGTGACGGCACAATCTCCTCTTAAAGGGACAGACCATATTGTGCTCCACCTTCCAGTGGTGGAGTAACTTGTATTTAAACTGCCTGGACACCACACCGGTTGCCCTTTCGTAGTGTTCCAGTGCAGTTGCAGTTGTTTGAGCTCTGTGTATGATCCTTGGCTTGTCTGACTACCCGCTTGATTTTGACCATTGGCTCTGGCTGACTACCCGCTCTGATACTGACCTCTGGCCTATCTGACAACCCGATTGGTTTTGACCATCGGCTCTGGCTGACTACCCGCTCTGATACTGACCTCTGGCCTGTCTGACTATCCGCTTGGTTTTGACCATCGGCTCTGGCTGACAACCCGCTCTGATACTGACCTCTGGCTTGTCTGACTACCCGCTTGGTTCTGACCTTCGGCTCTGGCTGACTTCCTTTGGTTCTCTTGCTTGGTTGCCTATATCTCCTGATACTGACTGTAGGCCTAGGTCAGTCCATCTATTCCTTGGTTACCTTTTCCGCTTAATACTGACAAAAGGCATAGCGATCTATTTCTGGGTCCTAGCCCCAGTATCGGTGCTATTGCATGTACTCGTATCTATATATACCTGCAGGTGCAGTCTGCTATTTCTGGTAGTAGTTATTGCTCCCTGCTTAGCTCTCTATCTCTGCCTGAGTGTATATTGAGTTACGTCATATATTCTTGTGCAATAAAAGGAGGTGTTTCTAAATTACTGTACTGTCTCCTGTCTCCTTCTTGGGTTCCGTGACAGTACAAAAGGGCCACTATGAGTACTGATGGTACAGGAAGCCCACCTAGCATGAGCATTTTGGCTAGGATGGACAGCCAGGATCAACGCATTGATCAACTAGCTTTGGCCATGCAGACTCTACTCAATCGTACGGCTCACTTGGACCGTCCCTGTAGGCAACCGGAGGCCCCTGCCGATCCCAAGATGCTAATGTTGCCAGGACAATGTCCGCATCCGCTCTGCTTCCGCAAAAATATGAGGGTAACCCGGTACTGTGCCACAGTTTCCTCAATCATGTAGGTATATACCTAGAGATGGTTCCACGTGTTCCCTACAGAGCACAGTCGCTCCTTTCCGACAAGGCTTTGGCATGGGCCAATCCATTGTGGGAAAATGATAAACCCATTATCCACAATTTTGCTGAGTTTGTGTCTGCATTTAAACAGGTGTTTGATGTGCCTGCCCATGCTGCCTCTGCTGCCAAACATCAAATGTCTATCCTCCAGGATAACCGTATGGTGGCCAAGTATGCAATTGAGTTTCGCACATTGGCAGCAGAGGTGGGTTGGAATAATGAAGCACTAGTAGCCGCCTTCTCACAGGGGCTAAGTGATGACATTAAGGCCGAAACTGCGGCTAGAGAATTGCCGACCGACCTAGACAATCTGGTATCATTTACCATCTTGATCGACACCCGCATCAGAGAGAGGCCTTCATTTAAGGAGCGCCTGCGGAGGCCTCCGACAGTTGCCCACCCATTCCTCCCTCACCTCCCATGCCTTCTAGTCAGAAGAGAGAGCATCCACAGACAGGAGGGGCTTTGCCTATATTGCGGCAAATCCAGACACATGGTGCGCACTTGTCCAGTATGTCCGGGAAATGGGTGCACCTAGAGTCATGTAGGGGACAGACTTTAGGTGGTGTCTCTCAGTCCCCAGGAGATTTCCAGGATAAACCTACCCTGGAGGTCATACTATCTTGGGCCAATTCTTCTGTCATTACTCCGGCTATAATCGACTCCGGGGCGGCAGGGTATTTCATTGATGCCAGATTTTCAGAGAAACACTCCATTCCATTGCTGTCTCAGGCTTCTCCACTGATGATTGAGGCAATTGATGGTAGGCCTCTACAACTGCCTCAGGTCACTAATGAGGCCATTTCTGAGTCAAGGTTGGTAGGAGCTCTACATCATGAGACACTCCAATTCCAGGTTATTAACTCACCACATTATGCAGTCATTCTGGACTTTCCGTGGCTCCAAAAGCATAATCCCAGGGTGGACTGGCATAGTTGTGACATTTTGTCTTGGTCACCGTATTGTACAGAGTCGTGTCTGACCCGTCCTACCAGAGAGTTGGGCATGGCCTCTTCTTCCTCTGCCTCCTCCTCCGCCTTACCTGAGGAATATCAAGCCTTTCGTGATGTATTCAACAAGGTGCAGGCCACGACCTTACCTCCTCATAGGTCGTACGATTGCTCGATTGAATTGATGCCAGGGGCTGTTAATCCTAAGGGTCGCGTGTACCCTCTTTCCGTTGCGGAGATTAGAGCCATGGAGAAGTATGTGGCGGACGCTCTTTCCAGAGGGATTATTCGGAAATCAACCTCCCTGGCAGGGGCGGGGTACTTCTTTGTAAAGGAGAAGGATGGTGAATTAAGGCTGTGTATTGATTTTTGAGAATTCATGTAACGGTTTGTTTGACACTCAGAGACAGTAAGTTTTGGTAAAAAAACAGTTTTATTGAACAATGTAAAATAGCAATAACCCTCACGGGTCCAGTAATACATATACAATGTGGTACTGACACAGGAACGGTTACAGAAATAAATACCCACACGGGTCCAGTAATTGAACAGACAAATAATAACAATGTACTGACACAGGTCAGGTATTACGTGTGAAACTCAGACAAGGCAGCAATGAATGGGTTACTGATAGTCCAGGAAGATTGACAGTCCCTATCAGAGCGAGGCCCTTAAGACTCTTCCTAGGGAGGGAGAGTATAAACAGCGAGTAATGCCACAGGAATTAGCGAACGCCCTTAGCAAACGTATATGCTGCCGTAGCAATAGCGGAGGACAGACTGTATGCCCAGAGGTTGCCCAACGGAGACTACAATGCCAACAACCGGTGGAGAACAGCCCTTTTCCCCGAGGGGATGGATGAACACTTAGACCAATGTCGACTGCTGAGGTGGAAGTAGCCTGAGGCGCCCAATGAAACCCAACCTCAGCTAATGGCAGGAGTGTAGGTCTAGCGTACAGAGGCACAGAATGAAATGCACACACAGGAAGGTTGCCCGCACAACACTGACAGTAAACGAGACCAGGCTGCAGTATAATGCTCAAAACCGGAGTGTCCCCCGTGCAACACAGAGAGTAACCGGGACCGGACTGCAGTAAATGGGTGTACTGGAAGCAACACTGCCCGAATGCCGAGCCCAATGGAGACACAGGGAGCAGCTGGCAGTCCTGGACAGGCAGCAACAGAGGCCCAACGGGTCGGTACCCAGAGCAGGAACAACAGCCAACTGGAAACGATATCCACAGCAGGAACGTCAGCCAAACCGGGTCGGTACACAGAGCAGGTACATCAGCCAATCCGGGTCGGTACACAGAGCAGGAACATCAGCCAATCCGATTCGGTACAAAGAGCAGGAACGTCAGCCAGGCCGGGTCGGTACACAGAGCAGGAACATCAGCCAGGCCGGGTCGGTACACAGAACAGGAACAGAAGCAGAAGAGTAGTCAGGCAATCCGGGTCGTACACTGAGATCACACGAGAATTGGAAAAGCTCTGGTACAGAAACACCACAAAAGGGCAACAGCGAAGTGACAGGACCCAGTATTTAAGGACAAATACTGGGTGGGCCAATACCACTGCAACCAATAGGAATAGACTGAGAACCAGATTGACAGAATGTCGCCCGCGTAGCACGGGCACCGTGATAACTCAATAAACTTATGATCAAGAATGCATACCCCATACCTCTGATCTCCAAGCTATTTGACCGGTTGCGGGGTTCAACGGTCTTTATTAAGCTCGGCCTGCAGCAGCCTATAATCTGGTGCGAATCAGAGAGGGCGATGAATGGAAGACAGAATTCAACACCAGGAGTGGGCATTACGAATGTTTGGTAATGCCCTTTGGTCTTTGCAGCGCTCCCGCTGTCTTCCAGGAGTTCATTAACGATGTCTTAAGGGATCTCTTGATGATTTGTGTAGTTGTCTACTTGGATGACATTCTCATCCACTCCCCGAATCTGGAACAACACCATACAGATGTTGTGAAGGTGTTATTACTCTTAAGGGCCAACAATCTTTTCTGCGAGTTGGAAAAGTGTGAATTTCACCAGTCCCAGGTGACCTTCCTAGGCTATGTGATTTCCTCCTCTGGGCTGGCTATGGACCCCTGGAAGCTTTTGGCGGTACTACAGTGGCTGCTTCCTATGGGACTCAAGGTGATTCAGCATTTCCTGGGCTTTGCGAATTATTATCAAAAATTCATAAACCAATTCTGTACCACTGTCAAACCTCTTACGAACATGACGCACAAAGGTGTTAAATGCTTCTGAATGGTCTCCGAGTGCTCTTCAATCTTTTGAATGCCTAAAAGCAGCCTTTGCTGCTGTACCCTTATTGAGACATCAGAATCCCAAACTGCACTTTAATTTGGAGGTTGACGCGTCTGAGTCAGGAGCAGGCGCCTTCCTGTCATAGTGGTCTTCTCCAGATGCGCCCTTGCTGCCATGTGGATTCTTCTCCCGCAAACTTTCAAAGCCTGAAACTCTGTATGATATTGGGGGCCGAGAACTGTTAGCCATAATTCTAGCTCTACGTGAGTGACGACACTTACTTGAAGGTACTTGTGTGCTTATTCTCATTCTCACGGATCATAAAAATCTGACCTACCTTTCAGAAACCAAACACCTGTCCCCATGGCAGGCTAGGTGGGCTCTGTTCTTATCTTGTTTCAATTTTGTTGTCTCTTACTTGACAGGTATGAAGAACATTAGGGCTGATGCCCTGTCCCGCCAGTTGGGTGCCTTGTCTAAAGAGGATTGTGATCCCACACCTGTGATTCCTCTGGATCACGTCTTGGTGACTATTTGCACCAGCATTACATCTTCTTTGGGGACTGAGATATTGGCTGCCCAGAGTACGGCTCTGGCCGACAAACTGCATGGGAGATGCTTTGTGCCCAAAGCTTTAAGGGCCAGATTATTGGAGACCTATCACTCTTCTAAAGCAGCTGGGCACATCGGTAGAGATCAGTTATTCTGGTCCGTATCCCGACTGTTTTGGTGGCCCAGCATTAGAACCAATGTTTCTGCTTTTGTAGCAGCCTGTCATACTTGTACTACAACTAAGACTCCTTGGCATCTTCTTGTGGGTCTTCTGCTCCCGGTGCCAAATGGGGATCGCCCCTGGTCACACATTTTAATAGATTTTATGGTGGAATTGCCATCATCTGATGGATGCACAGTCATTCTTATGATTGTGGACCTATTTTCTAAAATGGCTCATTTTGTACCCCTAAAAGAATTACCGTCTTCCCAGCAATTGGCTGTCATTTTCGCTAAAGAAGTCTATCGGCTCAACGGGGCACTCAAAATGATTGTGTCGGACCGGAGAAGCCAGTTTGTTTTCCGCTTCTGGAGAGCTTTCTGTGCACAGTTGGGCATCCAGCTCTCTTTCTCCTCCGCCTACCACCCTCAGTCTAATGGTGAGGCAGAGAAATCGAACTAGGCCTTGGAACAGTTCCTGAGCTGTCTCGGACCACCACAACCATTGGGCGAACCTGTTACAGTGGGCGGAGTTTGCCCGGAATTGTGCCCTAAATTCATCAACTCAGTGTTCCTCATGTATGGTTAACTATGGCTTCCAGCCTTCGGTAATTCCTGAGTCATTTGAGGCACAAAATATTCCAGCTCTAGAGGAGCATTTAAGGGAACTCTGCTCCACATGGGTACAGGTTCAGAGAACCCTACAATGGTCCATGCAGCGATAAAAGAGGCAGGCCAATCCTAGACGGTTACCAGCACCAGTGTTTCAGGTGGGGGAGAGAGTCTGGCTATCGGCACGAAATTTGAACCTACAAGTACCTTGTAGAAATCTGGCTCCACGGTTTGTTTGTCCTTTCTGGGTCCTTCTGAGGATTAATCCTGTCGCATATACCTTGGAACTTCCAGCCAATATGCGAATTCACAAAGTCTTCCATGTTTCCTTACTGAAGCCCTTGGTCTGCAACCGGTATACCTCCAATCCTGTCTGTCCTGCTCCCTTGAGAGTTTCAGATCTCGAGGAATACAAAATACAAAATGTTCTGGACTGTCATAGGGTACAAGGGCACTTACAATATTTGGTGCACTGGAAGGGATATGGACCCGAGGTGCGTACCTGGGTTTCGTCTACAGATATGCATGCTCCCGCTCTCATTTGGAGATTTCACTCCCGTTTTCCCTCTAAGCCTCGACCGCTCCTGCGGGGGAGAGGTTGTTGAGGGGGAGGTACTGTAAGTGTTCCGCTTACCTTTAGGATGAGCCGGCCGCTATGTAGCTTGTTGCACGTCCGGCCCCCTGTGCTGCTGCCTCACGGCATGAGTTGCGTCCTGTCCCCAGAGAGCAGGAGGCTCTGATTTTCAGATGGGCAGCCGGCTTCCTCTGTCTCTCCTCTTGTGGCTGTTGCATCCATGCTCTTCCCTGTCCCAGCAGAGTATGGCCACTCGTCACGGGGTTTCCGGTAGTGACGTCACAGTCGACTCTTAAAGGGGCAGACCATATTGTGCTTCACCTTCCAGGGTTGGAGTAACTTGTATTTAAACTGCCTGGACATCACACCAGTTGCCCTTTCGTGGTGTTCTAGTGCAGTTGTTTGAGCTCCGTGTATGATCCTTGGCTTGTCTTTCTAAGATTTCCCAGTGTCCAGTGTTGTGGCTTGTCTTACTACCCCCTTGGTATTGGACCTTCGGCTCTGACTGACTACCCACTCTAGTACTGACCACTGGCTTGTCTGACTATCCTCTTGGTTTTGACCATCGGCTCTGGCTGACTACCCACTCTGATACTGACCTCTGGCCTGTCTGATTACCTGCTTGGTTTTGACCATCGGCTCTGGCTGACTACGCACTCTGATACTGACCTCTGGCCTGTCTGACTATCCTCTTGGTTTTGACCATCGGCTCTGGCTGACTACCTGCTCTGATACTGACCTCTGGCTTGTCTGACTGCTCGCTTGGTTCTGACATTCGGCTCTGGATGACTTCCTCTGGTTCCCTTCCTTGGTTTTCTATATCTCCTGATACTGACTGTAGGCCTAGGTCAGTCCATCTATTCCTTGGTTACCTTTTCTGCTTAATACTGACAACAGGCGTAGTGATCTATTTCTGGGTCCTAGCCCCAGTATTGGTGCTATTGCACGTACTCCTGTCTATATATACCCACAGGTGCAGTCTGCTATTTCTGGTAGCTCTCTATCTCCGCCTGAGTGTATATTGAGTTACATCATATATTCTTTTGCAATAAAGGTGCTGTTTCTAAATTACTGCACTGTTTCCTGTCTCCTCTTTGGGTTCCGTGACAAACATCTCATCATGGCTATTTGATTTTGATTTTATTTAGATAGGATTCTACAGGCATATTAGAGTAGGATTTGCCTGAAAGTAAAATACCTTGGCATGGTGGCAAGCTTACCCACAACTTGGCCAATCTGTGAAACTAAAATTTCACTTATTTACTAAGAATTATGATATATGCCCATTACAGGGCACACATTTGTTCCTTATATAGAGTAGCGCAGGTTTGTCTTTTTGTCTGTGTTTTCACAAGACTGAAGGTGCCTTCAGTCTGTCATATCTTTTCTTGGAGTGGAGACTGAATCCACAGAAATGTTTTTTCATTTGCCTTAAGGAAAACTGTTGTCTTTGTGCTCCTTTGTTGACAGAGTAAAAGGGGCTAAGAGGCATATGCAATTGCTTCTTGGGCATTTAGTCTTTTGCATGCAAAGTGATAGCTATGGGTAGGGGTTTCTGCCATCGCTTATGTCTCTCAGCTAAAGGGGTTCACTTTCTGCACCATTTCAGATAACTCAATGTGTCTTTGCGAGCTGATTTTAGCATTCGGCAATCCTTTCTAGTAAAATACAATGGTCGTACTTGCTGGCAGGCAACCAAGATTTGTAGCCTGGACCTTGATCTGTTTAGTGATACATCAGGTTTGTTTGTTTTTTGGAGCACTTTTTTTTCAAGGGGCTTGGTGTGCATCTCGCTGGCAGGAAAATTGGTCCTGGTCTGACCTGATTCACAGTCTCAAGTTCTTGGAAATGATCCCTATTTTGGTGGCTGTGGAGCTGTGGGGTGAGGATTTTCAAGATCATCTAGCTCCTTCCTGGTGCTGTCCCTGTTTCGCTTCTTGGACTTGAAGTGTTTGCAACTTAACATTGCTCGATAACTCAATTGCTGATTCTCTTTCCCATTTGCAGCTGGAGTCCTTCAGAATTCTTGTGCCGAATGCTGCAGCAGAGGGACACTCTTGCCTAGAGCACTTATGGAGTCTCATTTCGGGTCCCTGTTGAAGTTGGTACAGTTTTGTCTGTTGCTACTTTCGTGTCTTATAGGTCGGTGTAGATTGACTGTTTGTCCCTTGCTGCTAGCGAGGGTTCTTTAGAGAAGGCGTTGGTGAAATTTGTCTCGGTGCTCAAAAATATTTCTGCTCTCCTCAACACGGGTGTCTCAGTTTGCACTGAGTGTTGTCATTTATCTGCTTTTTTCCTTCCTTTTTAAAGCATTTGGTTTGTATGACTGTACTAAGTCTTTCTTGTTAAAGCAGATCCTAAGGGGTTGGATCTTGTTGTGTTCTCCAGTGCCTGATTCTTAGTGACCTGTTTTGTTTTCTGTATTGGAAGATATATTTTGGATCCTAACAGAGGTGTGTTTTGACAGTTTCATGGTTTTGTTATTTTGCTTGGTTTTGTTACTTCTCCTACTATGTCATGCCCTCGACGTTTGAAGTTAAGGGATGCTACTTTCAAATATTTCTTCTATACTCAAAGACAGACCTGTTGGGAAAAGGGACGTTTATTTCCTTGTGCTCAACGGGTGGCGATGTTTGTCGGGTTCTTTCAGTTGTCATCAGACTTGCAATGGTGTGGCTTAGGGGATGCCTTCTTATTATCATGTTAACTTGGTCCCTGTGTTTTCACTTTCAGGCATTTTTAAGAAGAGTCTTGCAGTTATGGGTCTTAATCTGAGGGAGTTTGCATTGCATTCTTTCTGGAATGGAGCAACATCCGCAGCAGTGTTTTTTTCAGCTTTTCAGTTCAGGAGATTAAGCATTTGGCTATGTGGGATTCTAATCGTTTCCTCTTTTATTCTCTGCCTTATTTGTTGTCTTAATGTTTTTCAGATCAGCCGCCATTAATGGTTTGGATCGTGGGCCATTCTTCTATCTACTGGGCAGAGCGGTATGGTGAGGAGAGACCATATTGCAGGGAGTTATGTTTTTTTCTGTTGGTTGCCTGGCTCTGTTGGAGGAGTGTTTTTGGGCTTAGCTGGGTAAACTTTAGTGAGGAATGTCTCAGGATCCACAGAACTGGATCGGGTCCCACTATTCTTGTTATTCCAGCTGTCGCCAATGACTTTGGCAAAATTTGCACTGGTTATTTGATTTACACCATTAAACAAGATTTGGCCAGGTTGATGATTATGTTTATACACTTGGTCATTGTCTGGTCATAGGTGGTCCAGAGAATACGTTTGGTGGGTGCAAGAGATTTTTGCTCTTTGAAGCATTGTAGGTATAAGCTTAAGTGGAATTTTCACTCTTATATCATGTGGTTTTAAAGGGATAGTAATACTTCGTTTTAACTTTATTTTATTTTGTAGGCATTAAAAAAACATGAAGAATGATATAAGTCTTATCTCTCAAACCTTTATGGTTTAAGAGATATTCACAAACAAAGTATCCCCCCCTGTTCAACCAGATCAGAAGGGAGATGCCCAGGTAGACTGCAGAGAGGGACAATCTTCAATTAAGATAAGGGAAAAAGCTGAAAAACTTGTCAAGGGGGGAAGGGCTTTCATTGTTTTCATACAAAGAAAATTGTCCCCTTCTGTTATGTGTCTGGTCATACAACCAGATTCACATTTGAGAAGAGATGGCTTACACTAAGTAAAAGGGGAGGGAGGGGAAACTTTGCTTGTGAATATCTCATAAACCATAAAGGTTTGAGAGATAAGACTTATCTCATTCTTCATGCTTTTTTAATGCCTACAAAATAAAATAAAGTTAAAACGAAGTGTTACTATCCCTTTAAAGGACCATTGTGCTGTAATTTGTTTTTTAATCTTTATAAATCTGAAGCTATTTGCGTTAAAAGTTGACAGGTGTTGTGCACTGGTCACTCTGTGCGGCATTAGCCATGCCAAACAGAGTACTGTGGAATCCCACATCAACGTTAGATTAACACCCCCAAGCCTGCCCACCTCATTTCCGTACCTGGTGCGCATGATTAGAAGAGTGCGCATTGGGTGACTGTAACATGAACACGCTGAAAACATGCCCCATTAAGAAGGGGATGAATTCACAACACTGACTGGCACATGTTTGGAGAGAGAGAGAGTGCTGCCTCTCACGTAGCACGTCTCCAAGATGGCAGCACTACAATGCTTAAAATAACAGACTTTTAAAGATATTTCTTATAATGAAAATGGGCACCACTAATACTTCTTTGGGGCCAACAAAAATATAAAAGATTGGTTTTGGATACATGACAGTTCCACTTTGACATTGCTGTCTCTTATTTTGTATCCAGGAATGGTGAGGTTATGATCCACCTCAGGGTTGGCTGTGGTGTGATACCACTCCCAGTAACCTGGAAGTTTGCTGTGGCAGTAGTGGTCCTCGCTAGTGGTTAAAGAGTGCTATCATGCCCTGAGGGTTTTGGGAAGTTAGTCCCTCACCCGCGGGCTAAAGGTTTAGGTGAGGTCAGAGACTCTTGATACAAGTGTTCTCTATCATGTCTCTGGGCTCAGGCTGGGAGCAGGCATGTTGTTTTCGTGTTGGTTAATATTGTTTAATAAATGAGGTGGCCCCTTTTCTTACACAAATTGTTTGTCAGTGTTGTTTATTGGGCGGAAAGTGGATATTTTTTCCTTGTCCTTGGGTATTATGGAGTATGTGCCCCTTAAAGGGTCAAGGGACTTTCCCTGAAACAGTGGGGAGGGGAGAGGGCTTGACCACTGGGGCACATCTCCATTTGTTCAGTATTCTGAGTAGTTTAAAAGAATTTTGGTACCTGGGGTGGTGGGTGTTCTCAGTCCCCTTGTTTATAAATATTGCAGCAGGGCTGCTGGTCTGCTCATCTTCCTGCCCTCCCTGTTTTTGTCACAGCCCCTTTGGAGGTTGTAGCGATAATGGTCTTTGCCAGTGGTTAAGGAGAGTTATCTTGCCCTTAAGAGCTTTGGGGAGTTAGTCCCTCATCCATGAGCTAATGGCTTGGGTGAGTGCAGATACTCTTGGTATACACGTGTGCACTAGCATGCCTTTGAGCTCAGACCAGGAGCAGACATATTGTTTTCTTGCTGGTTAATATTGTTTAATAAATGCTGTGGCCGCTTTTCTTATCCAAATGAGTTGTCAGTGTTGTTTATTTGGTGGAAAGGGGGTGTTTTTTTATTTGTCCGTGGGTATTATGTAGTATGTGCCCCTTAAGTAGTCGTGGCCACCATCTGCCCGACTTTTCTTTCATCTGTGCTTTTCAGAATAGGGTGTGTCAGGTAGATGAATGTGAGTGTTTTTTCTTTGTCTTCCTAATTCACTAACTGATTGCACCTATTGAGTATGTCAAAGATGCCTTTCTTTAGTGTGCCTCCTAAAGGATGGTTCCATTGTAAATGCAGATGGCACAGGATATGAACAGCTGTGTGTAACTAATAATGAATAATCATGCCAACCAGTTTAGTCACAATATGTATCTCACACAAGTCATATTTAGTTACAAAATCAAAATATATTTTTTCATATTTCTATTTAATTCATATGTGTCTTAGCAGTAGCACTGTTCCTTATAATTATTTACTTTATTAATAGCAATGTCCCTTGTTTATATGATAGAGAACAAGTTCTATCCATTCTTTGTGCACCCTAGTGTCTCATATTGGATATGTAGTTCCTAATGTTCCTAATGATAATGTAAGTTATCAAAATGGCATCTGGAACTGCAAGAGATTCCTTGAGACAGAGGCCAGGGTCATAGTGCCCATCCTGGACAGGAGGCACTATGACTACCTTCTTCCCCACATCCAGGATGTGAATTACACAAAGAGGCAGATCCAGGATGAGGCGAGTGTCCTGAAAGGTGACTTTCCTTCATTTTCCACCCTTGCACTCCCCACACTGCTAGCCCACAGTCCAGCCACATTACTCTCATTAGTAGTTGATTTTCCTAATTAGGTTCCACATGTACCAAAGACAAATTGTCCTTTCATCTCATTAACATTTCTTACCATGTATCCTATTTTCATTATTTTCCCCCTTTATTCCGTTTTAAGCTTTATCAGATACATTTGGGCATTGCATATGACAACTGAAGTCTTTGGCTATACTCACATGGGTGACTTTAGTGAATTGTTATTGACGATGTGCTAAATGCACCCTTGTGAATCAGCTTGGTGCCAATGGTGTTGTTCAGACACGCAATTTTTGCCTTGTAATTCTTTGCACTGGAATGCAGTAGGCTACAACATGAACGTGATCATAATTTGTGGACATTCAGGTTTCACCATGGTGGCCTATGGCCTGCTGCACAGATCATTCACCAGAGCCTTTTTGGAGTATGCAATGCTATTCACATCCTACAGTGACTGTGTGACTTACGTAGGTATCAGCCATTCATATAGGACTGACAAAAACGTGGGCTGGACTTGTGACACACCTCCTCCACATACACACGGGGGGGGGGGGCACCTAACATATGAGGTAATTTAGAACAGGTGGCTTGGCATGAGCTTAACTGGATCACAGCCAAGTTGCCTGTGTAAAACCAAGACTGATGGGAGGCCTTCTGTTGACAAAAGTTAAACTTCTTTAATTCCATAGCACAAAAATTCAGTTCAATGTACCAAAGTCCCTAAACTCACATTAATTTGAAGAGTTTAATCACCGAATGCTATATTTGTGTTCAATGCATTGTAAAGAATGCATCTCTATTGCATTCAGGTTTCATAAAGCCTTTTGTAACCTTTGGGAATTTGCATCATCACTCTGAGGTTACTTCTTCAACTTTTACATTGTACATAAGGACTAATGTATGCTCTGAAATATACCAGGGAACAGAATTTTTTTCTTAGTTTATTACAAGAAAGCCCTTTTATTTCTATAGAAATGTAGAACAGGAGAGAAAAAAGGACAAGTGTTGAATCCACTAGTAAATCACCACCACCAAAACACCACAGTGAGTTGTACTCACAAGGATATTGGCTGCTAATACACGTATGTGCCAAACAGAAAACAGAGTTATTGAGGGAAATTGGAAGTTGCCCCCAAATTCAGCTATACTCCAAACAGTATGACAAATCTTCTACAAATTAGGCTGCACCTCCCAAGATCGTTCTCTCCAAACGTCTCAGCATATAATAAAAAAAGATAAAAAAAGGCATCAAATAGTGTAATATATACCGAAATAGAAATTAAACAAATATTATGAAATGGGTACTCACAAATCGAGTGGTCAGCAGGAGAGTTTACTGACAAACATTTGCGGAGATATTTACCAGTCTCCGTTTGGGAAGTTCCAGTAAACACCAACAGCTCCAAAAGAAAAAATATCCACAGAATGGATTCGCGATGTACAAAAATAAATTTATTATAAAAAAATGTGTGTGTGTGTATATATATATATATATATATATATATATATATTTTTTTTTTTTTTTTTTTTTTTTTAATTAATTAATTTTTTTTAAAGGGAAAAAGCTCAAGGATAACACAAGTATCTAAAGCATTTTGCGGCTATGACCTGCCGCTTTCTCAAATTGCTCAACTCTACCATGTTCTTTGAGAAAGCAGCAGGTCATAGCCGCAAAATGCATTAGATTTACATTATTCTTGAGCTTTTTGCCTTTATCCTGTGTTAATTGACCATCAGGTGTGGGTAATACAGCCAATGAACCTCTTCAGCATGGATGAGGAGTTACTTAAGTCACTGGAAAGGGTTAAAATGTAACCTTTAATGTCATTAATTAATTAATTCCTTTCTTAAAAATACTATGGCTGTAACTGGACATAGCCACTGTCCACCAATCCTATAGTATTATTGAGTGAAAAAGGGTTGCCGCACCACAAATTCTAAATATTAACTCTTCAGCTGCTGCAAGACTGTATATTTTCTATTCTGGTTACTAGAAAGTAGAGAACAGTAACAGGAGCTCCTACTGTTCGTGTGAGAGAGACACAGACATTAGTAGGGAATGCTCATGATTACGATTAGTATATAGATTAATTTACTAACTAATGCTTATTTCTAACTCACAGCCTTCCCTTAAAGTCATTCATTGATACTATGGTGCGCAATTCACCTTTATGAATCACTCTGCGCGTTTCACTGTCTGTACGCCAGCTTCGTCTGGGGCTAACTTATGGAGGTTCTCAAGAAAGCTGTATTTAAAGGGATAGTAATGTTTCATAATAAAAGCAGATCCAATTAATCTTTATAGTATTTGGTCCATGGAGAGTGTTATTTCAGTACTGTTAGAGTTGTAGTTCAAGATTAATTGATAAGGAATCCCCCTCCCGCCCCTTTTTCTGATAACACTGCTCACCTCAGAGCAGCAGGGTGTGTCCAAGTGGATTGCAGAGAGGGACAATCTTCAATTAATGTAAGGGAAAAACTGACAATGGAGGCAGTGTTTTCATTGTTCTCACAGTAAGAAAATTGTCCCATGCTTTGTGCTGTCTGGTCTGTGGACCAGATTCCACATCTGAGGGGAGGTGGCTTACACTAGGTAAAAGGGGCAGGAGGGGGAAACTTTATCATTCAATTACTCTTGAGCTACAACTCTGACAGAATTGAAATAACACTCTCCATGGCCCAAATACTATGAAGATTAATTGGATCTGCTATTTTTGTGAAACGTTACTATCCCTTTAAGGCCAAAAACAGGTCGGTCCATATATACGTCATTAAACTTCTCCTAAACCTTAGCCTGATTGGTTGGTAGGTGGGGGCTCATCCCAAAAGTAACAGGCAGGGAAATGGATAGTTGGCATTGTTATCTTAGAGATTGGGTGCAACATTGTTATATTATATATAGAAGAAATAAAGAATCAATGCTGTCACTTATAATCACTAGTTATATTAAGTCTGTGTATCGCTATCATAGTATAGAGTTGCAAGGCAAAATTAGTATTTAACCATCTCTGTGCCAAGTAAAGCTACAAGGTATGATACTCTATGACATTTAATATAAGATATATAAGTGAAGAATAATGGTGATGCTTCATGTGCAGTTCACATGGATTACCTAAGTGTCCATCATATCATATGTTTGTTAGATACGTCTTGTACATTACTCTGAATAGAGTGTATATATGTACTATTGTTGTTGGTATAAATCCCTTTATATGCCAGAGAGGTGCTCGCCCAGTCCTCATAAAAGTATCTTTATATGATCACGAGAGGATGCTCCATTTATACTACAAGATCACATGACGGTCTCTGAGTTTCACCATGGGAGTATACCTCAGATCATCATACAACTGTAATTAATGACAAAAGATTGCATACAACAATTAGACTGATTGTCATTTATAGTCAAAACCAGTAGGGTCATACACTCCAGCATTCAATAATATCAAAAATGAGATGGGTACTCTAGTTGGGAGACTGCTTGTTTGGACGTCTGAGACATGGATATTCATAGGTGGATCAGTAAGAAGGTGAAGCCCTCATTTAACCCAAATGGGTCTTTGTGCACAATTGCTAGATCCAATATGCTTCAGATCTCAGTAGGACCGTATCCAGATTGCCACCTCTTTCATTCAACTCACATGTTTTGATTCCTTTGAATGCTATAATGTTAGTATCTCCATTGTGCATACGGTTAACATGATTTGCGATGCGTTTATCCCTTTTGTTCTGTATATCCCCCACATGCTCTAGTATGCATTTAGGTAGCTGTCTCTTTTTTTCCCCACATATCCTAAACCATACACACAACTCATCAGGTGTATTCTGTCTATTCTGTCTTGTGCTAGTTTCTGCACTTTCTGAGCCAGTGTGTAAGGATTCTTGGTAACATGCTCTCTGTTCTCCCTCTCCTTGCCTGTCTACTCCTCCTCCTTCTCTCATGCTCTCTGTTCTCCCTCTCCTTTCTGTTACTCCTCCTCCTTCTCTCATTTGGTGGCTATCCTTTATCTCGTAGCTAGCCTTCTGATCTGAGCTTGATTATTTATGCTAGTCCTAGTAGTGGTTATGGTTCCTGATCTGTTTGATCTATTTTGTTATTTGATGTGGCCTGTTTTTTGATTCTGCTTCTGCCTTCCGATTCTGACTCCTGATCCTCCTGATGACCTTGACTTCTTCTTGACCATGCTTTGTACTACCTCCTTTGTCCTTGTTTACTCCCGGTAAGTGGCTCATTTTGACTATTCTCTTGCTTACACTCTGGTCCATCTCTCGCAGGCTCCTTGCCTCCTTTTTCCGGAAGGGAGTTCTAGTGAAGCCTCCTTTTGTGGTGGCTTCCCTTACCTTAGTACCTTATCCTCCTGGTACCAACAATCCTTTCCGTAAGCATTAGTGATGAGCGAGCGTGCTCGGCCGATGCTCGGATCGGCTCGAGCATCGCTCTGCTCGGCACATGGCGGTACTCGTCGAGTACCGCCATGTGCTCGCCCGACATGTTCGCGTGAAGGGGATCTGTGCCGGAAGAGGCACAGATCCGAAGACGCTCCGCTGGACCACCAGGGACTGGAGGTACGGGGGCATTGCGGAGATGAAGGGGGCATTGCGGAGATGAAGGGGGACATTGTGGAAGAGGGGCATAGACTCTATGCCCCTCTTCCACAATGTCCCCCTTCATCTCCGCTATGCCCCTCTTCCACAATGTCCCCCTTCATCTCCGCTATGCCCCTCTTCCACAATGTCCCCCTTCATCTCCTATGCCATAGAGGAGATGAAGGGGGACATTGTGGAAGAGGGGCATAGCGGAGATGAAGGGGGACATTGTGGAAGAGGGGCATAGAGTCTATGCCCCTCTTCCACAATGTCCCCCTTCATCTCCGCTATGCCCCTCTTCCACAATGTCCCCCTTCATCTCCTCTATGGCATAGAGGAGATGAAGGGGGACATTGTGGAAGAGGGGCATAGCGGAGATGAAGGGGGACATTGACCAGGCACCCTCCGCTCATCAGAGCAGGGGGTGCCTGGTTTAATGCTCGAGTGCTCCCATGCTTTTCAATGGGGCTCGGGTGCTCGGCCGAGCACTCGAGCCTCAGGGGGTGCTCGGTCAGAGCACCCGAGCACCCGAGCATCGGGGTGCTCGCTCATCACTAGTAAGCATGTGTCAGTGGAAGTAGGCATCTTCCCTGTATTTCCCGGCGGAGATCTATCCAGCGCCTCTATATTCTCTCTGGGCCACGATACACTCCGGTCATATCTGCAGCTTCCTCAAAGCGGTATGCTGTGGCTTTGCAGCATGGATCCCAGAGTGGCCTGTCAGTCTCGTCAGGCCCTCTCTGGGTCCTTGGCGATCACGGTTGCAGCGGGCTGGTAGTGTGGGCCTTTGGAGGTGTTGGGTTGAGCTAGACTCCTTGCACTTGAGCCTACAGTATCCTAGGGCTATCAGATCTGGATTCGCTGGCTACTTTGGTACAAGTGGGGTTATCTGTGGGCACCCTGCCCTCTTGAGCTTCTCCTATTCGTGCTGCGGTCTTACTGTGCTATGACATTGGATCTATAGAGGTATTCTAAGTGTTTGTTGTGGTCTTAGCAGGCCAGCTGGGCAGGAATATTCCCTTTTCTTAGAGAGTACCTCTTGGACATTGTTGGATATCTTTACCCAGTTGGGGTTTGTTGTGGTTTTAACTCGCAGATTGGTCTGGCGGTTTTAGCCCACTGTGGGTCACTCATCTAGGTATAGTGGTGCTTAGGTTTCACTCTGAATCGCTACTTGTGCTCTTTAGCCTTTGTGTCTTTTGGCTCCCTCAGGGTGGCAGTAGTTGGTCCAGGGCCCATAGTCATTACTCTATTTTTTGTAGTTCTCTCCTTCTGGCTCAACCAGGATCGGGCATCTGGCTTCACAGCCAGCATCCTTTAAACCAGCTTCAACTGCAGCAAAGAGACAGGGGCAACTGCCTCCGTTTGCTAGCATCTCACTCCAGCATTGCTCCCTAGCTACCCGGCCTGGGGCATCCATCAGAAGCATGATGCACTGATGTCTGATTCAGATTCAGATGCTATGACTGTTTGATTGATCCGGCTCCTATATATTTTGCCCTCTCCAAAGCCTTTCTTGTCCTTACTGAATTTTCTGTTTTTGAGGTCGTTTGCTAGTTCGTCTATAGTGTTTTTCATTATCAGGGCTCAAAATTTCCACTAGCCAATGGCGAGTGAAAATTTAGCCCTGACGAGTAGAAATTCGGCCCTGGTGGATATGTTTTGGCTTGCAGTAGTGAGTAACTTTTCAGGTCTGGCTAGTAGCAAAGGACTTAAAATTATAAGCCCTGATGTCATTATAATTCAAACTGATTATAACCTGGGTGTTCCTCCTTAGAATGACCAATTGGGTTTCCACCTCTTTGTTGATTTTTTTCTAATTCAGTTTTTTCAGTCTCAATAATTAATTAAATTATGTGAGGGCATAGATTCTTTTTTTCTTCTATATATATCAATGTTGCACTCAATCTCGAAGATAATGATGGCACTATCCATCGCCCTGCCTATTACATTCGGGACGAGCCCCCACCTACCAACCAATCAGACTAAGGTTTGTGAGGAGTTTGATGACATCCATGTGGACCGCCTGTCAGGGTCAAGTAACCAGGAGGCACAAATAAGTCAAGAATCAATACATTTATTAAATAAATAGAGAGATATCCACAGGCTAGTAAAGAAAACCAAATAGCATTAAATACAACCACAATCAAATGCTGAAGAGGATAGTCTTGCATAGCCAGGGTCAGGAGCCAGAGATGGTAGTCAGACGTAGCCAGGGTCAGGAGCCAGAGATGGTAGTCAGATGTAGCCAGGGTCAGGAGACAGAGATGGTAGTCAGACATAGCCAGGATCAGAAGCCAGAGGTAGTAATCAGACTAGCCAGAGTCAGGATACAGCAGGCATCAAGACCAGGAATAAGTCAAAGGATCAACACCAAAAGGGAAGTCAGCCAAAGCACAGATCATACACCAGGAGCACACAGATAACGCTACTCAAATGGACACCACATAGTAGCAATTGCCAAGGCATCGAGTAAGCGTTATAATGGTGAAGCGGAAGGAAGAGCTAGGCGCATGGCCGCCAGGGCTCCAGATAAGGAGCATGCACACGTCCAATCAGAGGCCAGCATGGTAAGGCGCGCACAAAGACTAAGAAGCACACATACGGAAATAACAGTGAGGACCGGCTGTATAAGTCCTCACTGCATCGTGTCTGGAAGGCTCGCAGGATGGCCAGGTATAAGTGGTTAGCCCACTGCAATGCCAGGGACCTGACAATACCCTCCCCTCAACGACCCCTCCCCACTGGGAGCAGACCCGGCCGCAGAGGAATGGGAAGCACGAACAAGTGTGGAAGCATGGCCAACCCTCAAGAAAACCCAAGATCGTTCCTCTGTACCGTAACCCTTCCAATGGACCAAATACTGCAGCTGACCCCTGGACATACGAGAATCAACAATGTTCCGAATCATGTACTCTACATGATTGCCGACCCGCACAGGATGAGGACGGGAAGGCAGATAAGTAAACCGATTACAAACCAGCAGTTAGAGAAGGGAGACAGGAAACACATTAGAGATACGCATGGAAGGAGGAAGGTCTAGAGCGTAGGCAACTAGGTTGATCTGTCAGAGAATACGGTAAGGCCCAATGTATCGGGGAGTCAATTTCAAAGCAGGAACATGAAGGTGGTGGTTACGTGAGGACAGCCAAACTCTCTCCCCTACACAGTAAGAGGGCACCAGAGGAAGTTTACGAACAGCCTGGATCTTTTGGAGTTGCCTTGCTCTCCGTAGGTTTCTCTGCACCTGTACCCACGTGGAACGAAGAGTCCTAAGATGTTCCTCCAAGGCAGGAATTTCCTGAGGCACAAAAGAACTAGGCAACAGTGAGGGTTGGAACCCATAGTTGACCATAAATGGAGACATCTTGTAGGAGGAATTAATCACACAATTATGTGCAAACTCCACCCAGAGTAACAGGTTCGACCAGTTGTCATGATGATCTGATATGCAGCAATGTAAGAACTGCTCCAAGGCTTAGTTGGCCCGTTCGGCTGTGTCGTTAGATCGTGGATGGTAGGCCAAGGAGAAAGAGAGCTGGATCCCCAGTTGGCTACAGAAGGAGCGCCAAAACCTCAATATAAACTGGCTCCAGTGATCAGATACTATCTCCTTGGGTAACCCGTGGAGTTTAAAAACCTCCCGGGCAAAAATCTCTGCTAACTCCAGAGCTGAAGGCAATTTCTTAAGAGGGACAAAGTGGTACATTTTGGAGAACTGCTCAACAATCATGAGAATTACCGTATGACCCTGGGACGTAGGAAGGTTAACCAAAAAATCTATGGACAGATGTGTCCAGGGGCATTTGCCGGTATGGGTTGGAGAAGTCCCACCAGAAGGTACCAGGGACTCTTATTCTGAGCACAAATATGACAAGCCACTATCAAAGCAGTACAATCTGAGAGTAGGCCACCAGCAGTGCTGAGAGATGGACCAAAGTATTTGGTTCCTACCGGGATGCCAAGCTGTCTAGCCGAATGGTAGGTCTGCAGCAATTGAACCTGAAGGTTTTCAGGAACAAAGCACCAGCCACTGGATTTCACAGGGGGAGAATGGATCTAGGCTGCTAGAATCTCCTCTCCCAGAGGAGAAGTTAGACTAATACGAATAGTAGCTAGAATACGATCGGGAGGAATAATAGGTGTAGGAGCAGGATCCTTTTAGCTTCAGTCGAAAACTGGCGGGACAGTGCATCCTCCTTGAGATTCTTGGTACCAGGAAGATACAACACTATGTAATTGAAGCAAGACAGAAACAAGGCCCATCTGGCCTGTTGGGAGGACAACCGCTTAGCTTTGGAAAGATAAATTAAATTTTTATGATCAGTAAGAATAAGAATAGGAACACTGGTACACTCGGGAAGATGTCTCCACTCACGGAGATCCATTCTAGAGAGAATGTTTTGTACCACTGGTGCCCTTGGGATTCATGTGTACTGTCAGGCTCAAGTAACCAGGAAGTACAAATATCTCAAGAATCAGCTCTTTCCATTTCTGCTGGCAGGGCCTTATGGTTGAGATCTTGGGGAGCTGATTCCTCATCAAAAAAACAAGCTCATATCTTTACCATTCATGGAGTCCATGCTGTTCAGTGAACAGTTGGAAGAACTCATAAAGAAGGGATCTGGAGGTAAGACCTCTTTGTTACCACAAGATTGCAGAGGCAGGACATCTCCATAAAATCCTGTGCATTGTGGGAGCACACCCAGCACTTAGGAATAATGTTATAACGGTAGACAGTTGTAACACTGTTAAAAACTCTTCCTTTATTTAGCACTTAAAAGCGAATAGACATGTATACATTGAAGCAGTCACAAGAAGGTAGGCTACAAATAACCATCTGCCGCGTATAAATCAAGATTCCAGGGAGCGAAAAAGAGGGAAAAAAAACTCCATCACAGACCAGTATGCATTTAATAGCTTGCACGCAAAAGAGCGTGTGACCACATAACACGTTCAACATGTCGCCTTGCTCAAAATGGCAACATGAAAATCTCGCACTGCATGAGAGCGCAAGATTATCATGTCGCCTACTTAAGTATCACATATCATTTGTGCAAAGAATAAATCAGTGCATAAAACATTGCATACCGTTTTTGTGAACAAGAAGTCAGTTGTCTCTGCATATTGTTCGCTGGGATGTTTCAGCTCCTGGCAAATGTAGTTCTGAAGCACAGACAGCAGAGCTCAGCAAGAATGGGATAAGGTTGCACTACATCTCCCATCATCTTTATCCATCTTGTTTAGCGCTGCAACGGTTCTCTCTCCCCTTCACTGCATGCAGAACACACAGTACTTGAGGCATATGATTACTGTTTGGATGGGCTCCTACACACGCCCGCATCACTGCAGTGCTGAGCAAGATGGGTAAGGATGATGGGAGATGTAGTGTAACCTCATCCCAGTCTTGCTGAGCGCTGCGGTCTGTGCTTCAGAACTACATTTGCCGGGCACATGAGCAACCCAACAAACAATATGCAGAGACAACTGACTTATTGTTCACAAAAATGGTATACAATCTTTTATCAGATACAACTGATTTATTCTTCCCACAAACGGTATGCGATATTTAAGTAGGCGACGTGAGAATCTTGCGCTGTCATGCAGTGTGAGATTTTCATGTCGCTATTTTGAACAAGGCCACATGTTGAATGTGTTACGTGGTCACACGCTCTTTTGCTTGCAACCTTTTAAAACTGAACCTCACAGACCATTATCCACAGGACCAAATTGGTACAACATGAACCTCCGATATCAGTGGAGACCAAATTAGCAAACTGAATAACGGGAAACAAACAGGAAACCAGAGGGGTTCTGATCTCTTTACAGGCACCACAGAATGTAAGACGTTCCAGCTAAAACTGGCTTCAGCCAAAGCCAGCATATCCACACCTAGCATTTAACAAATGTGTAGAGAGGACTACATTGCTACGTTACGCAACTGCTCAGCAGTGGCCTGTATCATGTAGGCCCTAGAGAGGCTCGACACTCCCCTGGACATTTATCCGCAATAACAGAGTACAATAAGTCCATTTTGAACAGCCGGGCCAGGAAAACATGGATGAGGCATTTTAAGTCCAGCTTAGGGTGGCATCCACTTTTTTGGGGGGGGAACCAAAAAGAGATTGGAACAAAATGAGGTGAATCATTCCTGAGAACAAACTCGGAGTCACCTGCATGTCTAGCAGGGAAGAAGCTGCGTCTAAGAAAAGACAACCTCGATCTGGATCTCAAGGAACACTGGACATGATACATAGTAACATAGTAGATAAGGCTGAAAAAAGACATGCATCCATCAAGTCCAGCCCATCCCAAAAACACCCCTGTTGATCCAGAGGAAGGCAAAAAATGGTGAGGAGAAAGGGACTTGAAGTTTATATGATACCCTGCTGAAAATACCCACAATACCCACTGATCCGTCACAGAAATTACCCACATGTTGTGGGAAAAACAGAGGCAACCTCCTGTGGGCAGAGAAAGACCAGGGACATGCAAATCATGCAGAGGTGGACTTGTCAGACTTAAGCTTCTGAGCAGTGTACTGGCCACAGAGAGACATAAGGTACCAGAATACTTACTAGGGAGCATGAGGGACAAAGGAGTTAGATGCAAATGCAACCCAGAATACTTAGCCTTGGACTAAGGATCTGACATAGTCAGAAGACTCCACAAAATAGTGTAAAATACAGTCAACATTGTAGAAAGACAAGAGAAAGTATCTATAAATTTGAAAAAGTACTCCACTAACTGCAAGGGATTAACTTGTCAAACAGGAGGCAGAGTCCATGTGCAGAATCCAAAAAGCATGCAGTTAATCCTAAAACCACCTCTTCCCATGACAAAAATTCTGGAAAGAATGGGTTCTGTGAAATGTAGTCACTTCCCTTTAAAATGGTGCAGTGGCTCTCCAGGGCATCCCCTGGTAACTGGGGTGGGGTAGCGCACCTTAAAGAAGCACAAATAAATCCCCTGCATTCTCCTAGGTGAAACTGTAGATGAGCTATGTCCCATAGATGCTCTGTACATGAATCCAAAATGGCCATAATGAGTGAGCACCTGGTCTTAAAGGAGCCACTTCCAAATTCAGTAAAGTTGAAAAAATAAACCTAAAAATGTCTGAAATAATGAGGAAACGTGAGCGAACCAATAGAAAATCCCACAGCCTTGGGGGTGTGGCCTGCTGCCTGAAGGGAATGGCCGCTGCTCCTTGAGGCTCCTGCTCTCCAGTCGGCCATTTCAGCGAAAACTAGCTATTCCCTAAGGCTAAACTACCTAGCAGTGGCACATTTTCAGTGTGATCAGTAAAAATGTCGATACGCCTCCAGAAAACGGAGAAACCGGCGCAAAAGGCGGACTTTTTCCAAAGACAGGAATCTGGGCCCTTGGCGCCAAACACTTCTCGGTCTGGTCCCGAATCTGTCCCGCTTTTTACAAAACAAGATATGGACTTGCTAAAAGACTTGTTGTTGACTGTTAAACAAGACCTATCGGAGGAACTTCAGACCACTAAGTCCTTGCTTAAGGCTGAGATACAGCATATTTTCGTGCGAACTGACGCCCTGGAGGCCCAAGTGTCGTCGGTGTCCCAAACCCAGTCAGAGTTGGCGGATGAAATGGGGCATCTTAAAGCTAAATATCTAAGCCTGCACAACGCTGTTGAAGACCTGTAGAATAGGTCTCGTAGGTCTAATGTGGGCATCCGAGATGTTCCTGAATCCGTTACTAATCTACAGGCTTTTTTGCGGAATTACTTTTCTCAGCTCCTGCCTGACTTACCGGAGTCGATGCTGGAGCTGGACCGGGCCCACCGAGCATTTTGGCAGAAGCCCCCACCAGACACCCTACCTTGAGATATCATTGTGCGATTCACATTCTACACTACCAAAGAGGCCGTTATGAAAAAGGTTTGGACAGATGCTCCACAGATGGAGGGCATCTCCCCACACTTTTACGCTGATTTAGCACCCACCACCTTGCAGAAACACAGTACTCTTCGCTCCTTGACATCCTACCTTCGTTCCAAAGAGATTCCCTACCGTTGGGGCTTTCCTTTCAACTTGGTGTCTTCCAGGAATGGAGTTACGGCAACATTGCGGGATTCCTCAGAGTGTCGTTCTTTTCTGCAGAGGTTGGGCCTCAAGATGCCTCTGGAAGTTTGGGCTCTTTATGAGTTCTTTGTTCCTGATCCTGACGCACCTGCCTAATTGTGCTAATGAATGCCATGATGATACCTGTGTGTTCCCACTGCAGCGAACACTGTCCTTTGTTTTTACCCTGGATTAATGAATAGCGACGGGTGTCTCCATCTTGCATAACACAGAGACGGTGATCTTCGACACATTCTCCTACTCGGGACTTATCTGTTTATCTCCTCTGGTTTCTCAGAGCCCCATGGAATGTTTCCATGCCTTGGTTGCTGTCGGCTCCTAGGGTCCTTTGAGAGACGGTCTGATACAATATATTGTTTGCCTTTGTTAATTTCTGTATTGTCTGTGCATGTTCCATTTGTTTTATATAACTTATGTTGATGCTTCTATGTATATTGCCCTGCTTGCTGCATGTGGGTCGGGCCGTTGCTTATGATCCCCATTGTTGCGGGGCTCCACGGTGCCCTTCATTTTTTCCTAGCTTCCCAGATCCCGGACCCAGTTGGGAGCAGAGGTTCCTATTTCTATCTCCCTATTATGGGTTCTGGATGCTCTCTCCATTTGTCCCCCCTCATCATTCTGTTGCCCTTTTGGGTGGCGTAGAGAAGGTGTTGCTATCTTTCCCTGGCTTCTTCTTCCCATCTGATGGGCTCCTGGGGCTTTTTTCTGGCCCTACTTACTTTGTACTGAGCTATTTTTTTTATCCCTTATTGTTGGGTGTATCGGATGGGATGGGGTCGGGTGGGGTTGCCCCTGGGGGATTATTGAGTAGCTGCTCCCTTGGATGAGTTGGGTGACGGGTTTGGGAAATCTAGACCCCGGAGCACCTGGTGTCCCTAGGGGGTGGTGTGCTGTGCGTGCACTGTCGGGGGGTCGGGTTGCTCCGTGGTCTACTGAGGGGTCAATGGGTTTGGGTGGCGGGGCCCTGGTTGGGGTCCGGGTCTTACTGGTCATGCTCATCTTCTTATCAGGAGTTTCCGAGTGGCAATCTAGTGGTTGCTCGGTTCTCTGGCCTGGGGGTCCCGGTTCTACATCCAGTCCCTCCCCTGTGACCGAGTTAGTGCAAGATTACCTAGACACCATGAAGTGTCCCCTATCCTGGAGATCTACATCCCTTGACCCTTCTCCTTTTCTTATTCCTTTCCTCTCTTTTCTTTCCCATTTCTTTTCCTTTTCTCTGGTCTCTATTCTATCTACCCCCCCAGTACTTCCTTCTTTTTCCCTATTTTCTCCCCCCCCCCTTTTTTTTCTCATTGTCCGGACAGGAGAAGTTGCTCTCTGACTTGTGCTTATCATGTCGGACCCGGAGTGTTTACTGTCTACAGGTCCCCCCACCGGGGGGTTAGGTCCACCACCTTCTTACTTTGAAAATAGTGTCCCATAATCAGACAGAGTAACGATGCCCAGTGATGACCCCCAGCCTAAAAGCTAGATGGGGCATGACAAAGGCATCCAAGCAAACATGAAATCAGCACTGTAAATCAGACAGTAAATCATACATTTAATGTATATGTAGAAAGGCACTTAGCTGTGTGAGGAAGCAGCAAGGAAAAAGACGCGGAGTTTGGAGGGACAGCCTTATTTATATTATGGGGCTCTATTCCATTGGTTGAGGGTTGCTATGGTTACTGCAAGTTTTTTCTATGTATTTTCATAAAGATCCTTTGCTGCTAGAAGGAAGCATTGGGGAAAGTTATGCATAATATGAAGCCTCCGTTCTGTAATAAAATTACTGTGTGTAACAGACACACTTACCTAGGTAGGAGTCCATCATGCAGCAGTCAGGTGTATCTATATAATTACTGTGTGTAACAGAATGACTTACCTAGGTAGGAGTCTCTTATTCAACAATAAGGTATATCTAAATAATTAATTTAATATATCATAAGTCATAAAATTGCAGTTTTTGTGGTATTACTAGTGTAATACCAAAATAACATTGTTTTCAAATATTTTTCTCAATACAAACTGGACGGAAATATATCTGGCCCTGGCTTCATCAGCAGTCTGCTCCAAGAGAGCAGACTTTCCAAAAAGGAACTATCCTAATGATAGTTTTCCTAGGAAAAGCAGAATGAATCACAACAGTAAAATCACCTGCACCAGGCATCTGGTATCAAGGGCAACTTGAAAAAAAATAGCAAAATTCCCATTTAAAAGGATAGCAATATTTACATTTTACTATCCTCCAGCTTGTAGCCCTTAAAAACTGAATTAAATGAGCCCAGTGGCATCTCTCAAACCTTTATGGTTTGAGAAATATAAGCTTTCAAAGTTCCCTCTCCCCTGACGTCAGCGTTCTAGCTGACAGCAGGGGAATCCGGTCCCTGAGCAAGCGGAGGCTCTTCAGCAGAGCCGAGATCGCATTATGGAAGAAGAAATCCTTCACTGAAATGGTCTTCTATGTGTGCTTGGTTTGCAAGCGCATATACAAGACCATTTCAGTGAAGAATTTCTTCTTCCATAACGCGATCTTCTCTCTGCTGAAGAGCCTCCGCTGGTCCCGGGACTGGATTACCCTGTTGTCAGCTAGAACACTGATGTCAGGGGAGAGGGAAAAAAAACAAAACTTTGAAAGTGGATATCTCTCAAACAATAAAGGTTTGAGTGATGGCGCTTGGCTCATTTAATTCAGGTTTTTAAGGACTACAAGATAGGGGGAAGTAAAATTTAAGTATTACTATCTCTTTAATTAAATGGAGTTTTTAATTCTTTGAATAATGGAGAGGATATAGACTTTTTTCTTGTTCAGAGAGATAAAAGGCACTATGATAAAGATGGTTTTACCTAGAATTTCTGCAGGTCTCGGTATTGTATATCCTTTTCAGTATCAGGGAAGCATCTAATGCAGTGCCCTCTGGTATTCAAATGGATACAAGACATCTTCCAATGCCCATACAACTTCATAACGACACAGTTCAACATTGCCCTTTTAGCTGTCTCTCATCAAATTTAGACATGATTATTCAATGGTTATGGACAAGCTGGTTAAATCCACTGACTGAAAGCTTATGCTATAACCAGACCATTTCAAACATCCTTGTGGATTGATAGGATTGTGAAAGAAAGTCTGTGAATCCCTCATGTACTGTTGTAATAAAGCTAAAAATATATAAACTATATTGTAAACAAATGATCTGTCTCAGCACTAAGAATAATTTCTAACAGTATAACTGTTACTTTTGGAATAAATCACATGAGTATGCTATGCTTTTTTCTAAACTCTAATGTGATTAGGTAGTCTAAAATATGTCTTGTACATTATTGAATGTCAGTATATTTCAGAATTTGCATTGTCCTTATTGACTCCAAGCAGTACATATCCTGTCCCAGGAGCAGGGAACTCGAAACTGCACAAAGCTGCACACATGCACATGGTGGGTACTGATGGCAATTTATAGAACTAACAATCTCTGGGAAATTTATGACCTGGGTGTCCAAGATGTATTTTGTTTTTCACTTTTAAACTGCATAGTTGAATGTTCATTTCATGATGTGTCACCTCCTCAAGAACACATCATTATAGGAATGATTAATTATGTAACTCAACATTGTGGCTACACTAACAAAGAGCTCTAATATTTCTTAGCGCAGACACCTGGAAGGTAATCAGGTATCCATTTGCTTATGAATACTACCGAGCTGTATAGTAGCCACTATAGCTCTGGAGCAGGCGCGGACAATCTTTGGCTTAGTAGCTGCTGTACTACAATGCCAGTTATCCTCACCTGGCCTTTGACTGTCTGAGGCTAATGCAAACTGTAGCATAACAACAGCTGTTAAAGGGATAGTAATGTTTCATAATAAAAGCAGCTCTAATTAATCTTCATAGTATTTGGGCCTTGGAGAGTGTTATTTCAATTCTGTCAGAGTTGTAGTTCAAGAGTAATTAAATGATAAAGTATCCCCCTCCCGCCCCTTTTACTGATATAACACTGCTCAGCTTAGAGCAGCAGGGAGTGTCCAGGTAGATTGCAGAGAGGGACAATCTTCAATTAAGAGAAGGGAAAAAGCTGAAAAACCTGTCAAGGGCAGCAAGGTTTCCATTGTTCTCACAATAGAATATTGACTCTTGCTGTGAGCTGTCTGGTCTATGGACCAGATTCCACATCTGAGGAGAGGGGGCTTATACTAGGTAAAAGGGGCGGGAGGGAGAAACTTTATCATTCAATTACTCTTGAACTACAATTTTCACAGTAATGAAATAACACTCTCTATGGCTCAAATACTATGAAGATTAATTAGAGCTGCTGTTTTTGTGAAACATTACTATCACTTTAACTTGTTGTGGAAGATGGAAATAATGGTCCAACAACTATTGATGAGACAAAGGTTACCCTCAACTGCTCTAAGCATACCTGGGGACTTTCAAAATGAGCTGAGCCTGAGATTGTGTAAATATTAACCCTTACATTTCCCATAATATAGATTATACGCAATATATCCCTGATCGCTGTAATCGAGAATCACTCCAATCAGCATTCAAGGAGCCATTAATACACAACAAGTTACAGATATCACTGCATGAACACACACAAATCAAGCAGGACTTCTCCCTCTTCCTTTCTGGTACAAATTATACCAATTTAGAGACTAAAGAAAGCAGTTAACTGAAGCAGAATATATAACAGGTAGCACTGAACTCTCTCACCCTGAGATTTTGGCTCTTCACCCTGAGACCCTGAGATTTGGGCCAAAACCCTGAGTCTCAGGGTCAAACCCTGAGAGTTCCCAGGTATGGCTCTAAGGCTGTAATGGTTCCTCTGCAACCATGCAGTATCTGTATCTCATAAGCAGCAATTTTAAAGTGCAGCTGTAAGAGTTTCCTAAATCTGCTTCTATGTCCTATGGAAACAGATTCAGTACAAAGCCCAGAGCTGCATTGTGCACCCCAAGATAGATTCTGACACCCATTTGGAGGGTCAGAAAACAGACCACCTCAGCTAGCAGGATGTCCATGAAGTCTGTGATTTAAAGGGATAGTAATGTTTCATAATAAAAGCAGCTCTAATTAATCATCATAGTATTTGGACTTTGGAGAGTGTTATTTCAGTTCTGTCAGAGTTGTAGTTCAGGAGTAATTCAATGACAAAGTGTCCCCCTCCCGGCCCTTTTACTGATGTAACACTGCTCAGCCAAAGCAGAAGGGAGGTGCCCAGGTAGACTGCAGAGAGGGACAATCTTCAATTAAGATAAGGGAAAAACCTGAAAAGCTTGTCAAGGGGGGCAGGGCTTTCATTGTTTTCATATAAAGAAGATTGTCCCCTGCTGTTATCAGTCTGGTCTTACAACCAGATTCACATCTGAGAAGAGATGGCTTACACTAGGTAAAAGGGGCGGGATGGGAAACTTTGCTTGTGAATATCTCTTAAACCATAAAGGTTTGAGAGATAAGACTTATATCGTTCTTCATGTTTTTTTAATGCCTACAAAATAAAATAAAGTCAAAACGAAGTATTACTATCCCTTTAAACCACTAGTAGTCTATGGGAGCTGTAGTCAGCCCTGTGTGAGAGAATTAAGAGACGTCAAAGTCTTTCAGTTCAGTCTGGTTTTCTGGATCAGATAGGTAACAGCAGAGGTCACTTTTCTCACCAAAGTTCAGCTCTTCTTCTGATCTTCCAGAGCTTTTGATGCAGCTTGGCTCTGCACCAAGGGTCCATACTTGCCAAAAGGGCAACCACTGAGTAATAGTTGCTTTTTAAGGGAACATTAACACCTAAAATGAAATTAGATTATATAACTTTTGTGTGCTTCCTGCTAGCATCAGTCAAATGAAGTTATTTTATGTAAAATCCCTAAAATCTAATTCTAAACTGGCATTTTAATGCTTGTCTAGACTATCCAACTGTTTAATTGTTTGTGCAGAGCTAATGCTGTTAATGTATTGAGATTAGCATCCACTGCTCTTCTATTCAGAAAGGCTGTAACATTGTCTCAGCCAATTTACACACAATAAAACTCTATCAAGATAGCAATGGTAATGATAGCCCTTGAAAAAACAGGAATGGGAACCACTACAGAGCATATATAAGACTAGATTTTAGTTTTTTTTTTTTTTTTACAGACTTCATTGTGGAGTACAGAGTTTTTAAAGTGATAGTACTGTCACTTTAAAACTTGCTCCCCGAGTCTTCTGTATGTTAAAAGTAACCTATCGTGCTATGTCTCATACCTTACTTGTTTGTTCAAAAGTTATGAAGAGCTAACGATCCACCTTCTGCCTCTTTCTGGCTGCCTCCTACCAAATCTGTGCGACTCAACGGCTGCAGCGAGGGACAGACTTCAGTAAGTATAAGGGAAATCCTGCCCCCTTGACGAAGGAGGGTAGGATTTCCCTTTGCTTTCTGAAGTTTGTCCCTCTCTGCATCCGTCCTATTCATCCTGCATCTTCAACGTGACGTGGACAGAAAGGGGCGGGTGGTGGATCTTTAGCTCTTCATAACTTTTGAACTACAAATAAGTAAGGTATTATACATAGCGCAAACATACAGAAGACTCTGGGAGCAAGTTTTAAAGTGACATTACAATCACTTTAAGTGTGTATAACCCAAGATCACTTTAGGTGTTAGTGTTCCTTTAATCCTTTGTGTGCCAAAAGGGTGTACTAAGCTATGTCCTGCACACCACTTGAGGGATGAGGTGGCTATCCTAGATAACAGCTGGAACACAAGCACTGGGGTGACAGAGCTTTGCCGGATCTCTGGGGCAGAGGCAGATTCCTCCGGATGTGGGGAGTTTGTATTGAAACTCTGCCACATCTGCTTTTTCTCCCGCTGTTCCTCTTTCCCCAGCCTTCTGTGTGACATCTTTAAGCCCTACCCCCCACACTAGCATCAAGCCCCTCCCCTTTTTGACCCAATTAACGTTATTTTTGTCACCCCCTGCTGAACAGAGGACTCCCCTCCAGGTAGCCCTCAACTGGAAGTTCCCAGATATGCCCATAGGAGAGGAGCAGCTGCATGAAATCTGCTACCTCTATATCCATAGCTGAAATGTTTGTTGCCGAAATAAAGAAAGCAAGCAGAAATACCAGAAGCAGGTTTGAGAATTTTATTCAGATATCCCAACAAATTTATTTGTAATCTTTCATCAATTCATGAAGTATTTGTAATGATGGCTTTAATGCAACTAGAAGCATCAACCACCACAATGCACACATCAAAGATAATTCCTATATATTATATATGATTACATAATCACTGTGCACAGAGACAAGAGAGAGATTAACCAGGATCCATTAAATTCCACCTTAAAAAAAGTTACAGAACACATTAATTGGGAACCACAGATAAAGATGGTCTACGGAAGATCCTATATGTATTATGTATAGGTATTTATAGAAATATATATATAGTTTGGCAGAACACGCAGATGAGAAGTGGATATCTGGAAAGAGGAAAAAGGAGAGACACCAAGATAGGAGCACAGGGGAGACAGGACACAGCTTTAAATATGAAGAGTGTATGATCTAAAGAGAGGTTACCCCTTCCCTGCCACAGGCCATGCTTAACTTCTTGCATGCTGGAGACAAGAAGTGCATTGCTTAAATGATTTTCCTATTCTGCTTTAGAGGCCTCAGAGCATCACTCAGCCTGTGCAAAGCGACACATAAAGCATGGGCTTTCTTATGGTGTATTGCTTATCTCCATGTGCTGAAGGTTGCTTCATTCTTTCTCCATTGAGACATGAAGACCATTACTTAGCCCCTTATCTTATCTCATCTTCTCCCCTGATTAAACTACCCTGACAGACATTGTATGAATTCTATTAAGCCTGTACCAGAGGGGTTCATGCAACACATTGTGAAGCAATGGCTTGCATACCAATCTGGCATTCAAAAGATTGGCATCTATGGAGTTAAAGACCATCACTCTGTCTCACCTTAGAGGACCTGCACTTATGCAGGCGATATGCAGAACACCGTTTTATTCTACCATCAGGTGAATGGCACAGTTCTGCTTTAGCCGAGCCCCAGGAGATAGACCACTGAGCAACCTGTATATTCCCTGCTCTGTCCAGTCTTCTGGATATACAAAAGACCATAGCTTTATCCTACCACCAGGTAACCTGCACTGTGCTGTGCTGTTCTGTCCAATATTCAAGAGATCTGTAAGTTAAAGAACTACACCATCTGTTGGAGACTTGCAGATGGAGTATCCCTTCACATGGAAATTTGCAGATCACTGTTCTCTCTGTTCTCATGATGACTTGCAGAGCACTGCTCTAACCCATAATCATGAGACTTGCAGACCACTGTCCTATGTCTTATTCCATGAGCTAAGTATCTGTAACTCATGGTTTTATCCCATCTCATGGAAACCATCAGTATTCTAAACCAACTGTCTAGAGAACTCCAGCTCACTGCAATATCACAACAACAAAAGTTGCTAATTTCTCATAAAACAGGGGATTGGGTCAACTTAATGTGTTTTTAGTGCATATTGCAGAAGTAATACCTTTAACAAGACTCTGGGCTTTAAGCATGTGGCTGGAGTTTTAACCACCTCAGCCAGTATCTAGCAATGAACCATATCCCATCATCAAGAGCAGGTCACCACTGTTTTTTAGCCATTTCCCTAGAGGGCTTAATAGCGCTGGTGTAACCTACCAACTAGAGTCTTACAGATCACCATTCTATCCTCAGACTGCAAAGCAATATTCAACATACCAAATTACCTTATCACTCATGGGCCTGGACAGCATCAGTTACCAGAGCAGGGACTTGAGCACTAATCATCAGAGCACTATTCTATCACTCAGGGATCTGGAAAGCACTAATCAATAGATGACAATAAATGCTCAATGTTTTCTGGTGATTCCTGCTCTCCATGTCCCTTAAATTGAAAGATAAAGGTTTTATATCACTGTGGACCTGTACTATACTGTTTTCGTTCATCAGACAGTAATAGACCTGAAAATCACCTCTCTGTCCATTTGACCTAGATACTTGTAGGTCTACCCTCTGGGGACATGCAGATTACTGCTATATCCCAGCAATAGTGACCTGTTGGAAAATGCTCTAGTCTTTTCCTGGAAACGTGCAGATCACTTTTCTAATCTATCTTCTGTATATCTGCATAAAACGTAACTATCCCAGCATCTACATTCTGCATATCAATGCTATAGCCCATTTCTGGATACCTGTGGATTGCTGTTCTACCACTTCACCCGAAAAACTACAAATCACTATATTATCCCATCATCAGAAGACTTTCAGATCATTGCTGTAAAGCAAGAACCTGAGACCTGCAGATTAATTAATTAACCTCACAGAGACCAGCAGAATAATTCCCTTATCTAAGAGTTTCCAGACGTGTCCTCAAGTACCACTATCAGGCCAGGACTGATGGTCATTTTAATTAATTCTCCATACCCAAGCAGGGAATGCTTAAGTCCTGGCCGTTTCTAGGTACTTGAGAACAGGTTTATGAACCCCTGCTTTAACCCATTAGCTGGACCCCACTGTTAACAATTTACAGTGTGTTCACTTTTTTAGCCAATAATTATCAAAGTTCTTCTCTATGACCAGATTCCTACAAATCAATGTCCTATTTTGTTATTCAAGGATCTGTATAACATCAGTCTAACACAAACTTGTATACCCCCTCTATAATCCACCAATAGATTAATCAGTACATTAATGCAGATCACTGCTCTAATTCAACATAATATTTGCTAAATATGAGTATAATGTTTATTGAAAGAGTTCCATGTCATCACCACCTCTTTAATCCATCAAACTGAGACCCACAGATGTCTCAGCCCCTAACATCTGCAGATAAGTATCCTGGCTCATCACCTGAAGTCCCAAAGATCACTGTTACAAGCCATCAATAGAAGATTTTGATATTGATTCTCTGACCTATTCCATGGAGTTCTGACGGACATTGCACTAATCCATAAGTTGTATCCTGCATTCTCCAAGTTGTAACATGGATACCTAAAAATGGCTACTTTAACATCCTGGAGACCTGCAAGTCACAGGTCTATGCAGTTCACATTAAGATTAGCCCATCTGAACTGTCACAATACTACATATTTGGAGAACATCATTTAACCCATATTCTATCAGATACCTGAAAAGCAACACTCAACCTTTGCTGTATCAGAGACCTGCTGAGCATTGCTTTTTAGCAAAAGAGAACAACGGAAGATTACATGTTGCTTATTCAAATTCCCACCAGTGCATATCACCAGCCCGATATATGGGTGCCCCTTACATCCAATTACAGGAATGAGTCCTAAAAGCACTGGACCAGATGCAAGATGAATTGCTGTCATTCTGATTATAGGATCCCCAAGAAACGCCAGACGCTGTTTAAGGGGAGAGGGGGGGAGGAAGCAAAACCAGTAAAGAAGAGAAGTGTAATGAATGGTTTAAAAGAAGGGTCAGTGGGTAACAGGCCACCAGTACAAGAGTATTCAGCAAGAAACCTCCATGGTGTGGTTGATCTGCCCAATGCCCTCACTGCTTTCCGATTGGGTGCAGGGTCGGGGACGAGTTCCATCCACAGAGCTGGCACTAGTGAGAGATGCTGTGCGAGAACGGGCAAGTCGGGTCATACTGGCTGATGGCACTGGGGACAGAAAGAAAAGGCCAAAACTGTAAATGTATCTTATACTATGTGGGTGTTCAGGATCAGCAGCAGAACATTCAAGCAAACCCAACCCATTTTAAACACTTAAAAAAGTTCATGCACATAGATCTCCCCAGGTCTTAAAAAGTCACTTTTGCCTGACAGGAAAGCATGTCCTTAGATTCCCCAGATATTCTATGGTCCATTCACTTGACAAAAGGGGATACGAAAAGTAGATCTATAACATACTGTTATCCATCTGAGTAACTCATGTCTACAACCTGAGAACTGGCACACCACAGAATGTATGATCATTATTTGCAGGGAACTGGGGAGTCTATGTATCCCCATTCTGATGTCATGATGCCTAATGACCACAACAATTCAAGCTCAAGCAGTTTTACAATCAGATGAAGAGTCATGAGATATATATGTGAATAAAGGATGGCACACACATCATTGGTATTATGTTTGTGGGTGCAGTCTTTGGATCTTTAGAATAATATAAAGATATAAATGGAGCTGTCTGGACTTGCAGTGTTTTGAAAATATTATATCTACCACTAGCTTATCTTAAATAACAGAGAGATGTGTTTACAAGGGCCATAGGGCTGTCAATTAGCCTTTAGACCAATTGCTCCAAATTAGGCAATGATGACTCTGGGGAGTCAATACAGCTTTATAGTCTGGATACAAATGTATGACCTATAACAGGTGCAAGATCACTTGGTCATTCCATAATTTAAAGTAATAGCAACCTGTTATTTGATTTTGATTTTTAATTTCCTATACTTTTTTTATAATTTTTAAACATTTAACCAATTTTTATTTGACTTTTGTGCCTATTCTCTTTATACTACCAGGTCCAGTCTCTAGAAGACAAACCTGGTCCATGACCGCAAAAGCAAGAATAATGGCACAATGTACCACTATAACTGCTGGCAAAAAGACCTGAGGGAAGGAGTGTGGGAGACTCACTCTGCCCCTCCAGTCATCCACTGATTAGCACTTTGTATCCTTAATTGACATCCTTAGACGTCATGCCTGATATCTAGGGGACTCCTCTGTATACTGGTGAGACCTTTCCTGACCCCACTGGTACTCTTATACATGCACAAATCAGCTTGCTATGTACAGAACCATCAATCCACTCATATCTGTCGAAAGTAGATACGTGCTCGAGAGATGTACTGCTAGAGACAAACACAGATCGTGGCTCAGTACATAGCAAGTCTATTTGCTCCTGTATAAGAGTACAGTGTGAGTCAGAAAGTATATCACTGGTATACAACGGAGACCTATAATGATGTTTAGGGAACCCAAATAAGGACACACTCACAGTGTACAGAGCATAGAGCTCTGACTGAATAATGGCAGATCCCTAGGCTTGTTCCCTCTTGTCTTTTCCTCAGCACATAGCTGATTGTGCCATTATCCCTGCTTTTCAGCTCAGGACCAGGTTCTACCTCTATAGAACTGGCTTGGTACAGTACTTAAAGTGTGCACAAAAATTAAAGAAAAAAAATAATAATAAAAAGTGTCAGCAATTTGACATGATTTATTCTGCCCTTGCAGAATAAATAATGCCAAAATAAAAAATAAAGGGTTCTGATCACTTTAACTCCATGCAATGCCTATATCTTTCATGTTTTTAACCTAGATTTTTGCCCGAGCATCCTATGGTATAGAATATGGCAAACACAATGCAAATAGAAACTGAATCTTCCGTATGTTATAAGAAATGTCCTATGGACCTGACATGCATAGACCTGTTTGAAGGATAAAATTATATCCATTTAGTAATTTCCTTTGGGAGCAGGTAAGAACAAAACTGGCTTGAAAATCAGTCCCTTAAACCCTTTTGTTGCTGGAAGGATACAAGAGGCAGGACCAGAAGCCCAGGAACAACGTTCAGAGGTGATGTACAAGGTTGGAGAGGACATGCAATGTTCAGGATAGGAGTGGGGACACAAAGAGCATTCAACAAACAGCAGAGCAGGGAGAAGAGGGGAAAAGTGCATCAGGGTACCTGCTCCTGCACTTGCACTCTGTCTCCGATCCTTCAGGGAGGCAACTAAGGGAGAGAGACAGGGATAGGGAGGAAAGAAGAGACACAGACAAGGAGAGACAGACAAGAAAAACATGGGGAGTGTGAGAAAACGACAAGGCAGAAATCATAGACAAGAAAGCAAGAAAGGTACGGAAGACAGGAAGATTAGATCAAAGGGAGGTAAATGAATCAGAGGCAGGACAGATAGGGACAGGGTGAGGACCAAGTAACAGAGAAAAGGAAAGGTATTAGCGAGACCAAGTAGGGATGAACAGAAAAGATAAAGAGGAAGAAACAACCAAATGGGTAAGAATTCAGAGAGACAACAGAAATGGAGAATGAATGCATGGAAAAGAATGGAGAAAACAGATAAATTGAGAGAAGGTATAGAATAAAAAAGAGAGGAAAGAGAGAGGGTTGTAATAAAAGAGAAAGTAGCAATAGGAAAGAAAATAAGGGAAATACATGAAAATTAAAATGGCATGGAAATATGGAGACATAAACAGAAAGACAAAGAGTCAAGGGACCAAAGCACGAGCACATAGATATAATCATATAGAAAAGGGTGGAAAAACAGAGAGAAAAATCAAGGGCTCAGAAGTAAAGAATGAGAGATGAGACAAGAGAAAATGCAAACCAGAAACATGATAATATGCAGGGTGAGAAAGGGAAGAATGGCTCAGATATAAGGTGGAGAGAATCACCAGGGGCACAGAGAATGAGATAAAAAAGAATGGGGCACAGAGATAGATACAAAACAAACAGTGACACATATATGGGATGGGAAGAGAAACAGAGAAAGGCAGATGAGGGACACATACAGAGGGAAGGGAAAGACAGAGAGAGAGAATGGTTGTTTTTCCGAAAAACAAACACACAAACATTAGATATTAAATGTACACCGACACCCTACAAACTGTGTTATCTTATATTAAAACATATATTCCTTGCACTAACAGGTACATTTTTTGGCATTAAATACAACAGCATTCGAAAGTTTAAGGAAGATAACTTTTCTCATATCCCTTAAGTACTCTATCTGACATGCCTCTGCCAAGCAATGAGTGTACACCTCTGTGCTAACCATATCACCAGCTGGACCTACCTGGACTATTCCCCTATTGATTGCCAAGGAGTGTGTGTGATCTTTGTATAAGTTGACTTAACAGCTCCATTAAGTAGCCTAAGGCTGCATAATGCACACACCCCCTCCACACACACCCGTTCCCTCAAGCTCTGAGGTGTCTAAAGATGCTTACTGAATTAAATGCAGGGCTCGTGTTTCAATGGCATATTATAAAATTACTAAATATAAGATAACATGGTATATTGGGTGTGAGCAGCAATTTAAATATAAGACACATTTAGTATGAAACTTCTGGCACAAGACTTCACATACAAACAGAGAGTGAGACAGACAGAGATAAAGAGATGAGTGCAGGACACAGAATGGAGAAACGCAAATCACATACATACATTACATGAAGGGTAGGGAGTGTCTGAAATACTGCTTCACCATACTGCAGAACTATAGTGTGCCAAAGTCCAGCCTTATAATAGATATATATCCCAGAATCCTGTGCAGTATACACAGACATCACTATGCACAAATCATATGCACTCCTCACTTACAAGTATTGCATATACACTGAGCTGATACATTTACACACAACTCTCCCAAATATTATTACACAATTCATGCAAACACATTTATACAAACTGGGGGGGGGGAGGTGTGCATCAATGACATCTGTCACCAGGATACAGCCCACTGGCAGATCTGCTCTATTGGGCAGGCTGATAGGAGCAGTCCTGAGGCCACATAGTGCAGCCCCAGACTCTTTATTAAGTCTGGTCCAATAGAAGCAGACCTAGTAAAACAGGATAATTGCCATTTAATCACGTAGCATATCAAAATGGATGTTTTGGTGCTGATGTGTGAGTCTGGGGGGCAGTTTATATGAGCATCTATTTTATATGCATCTGTAATCAAAAGCTAGGCGTGAACCAAGTCCACAGGTAATACCTGTTAGCAATAATTAGTTATTAGTTTACAACTCCTAACTAAACAGTTATAAATACACACTACACACATCACATACACATACAAATATGTTGATATAAAACATATTTACACATCTAAGTCACACTACACACAAATGCATCACATTCCTCTCAAAAACATATCTCACAAATACAAAACATGCACAAGCAGCAAACACAGCTCTCAAACAAAACACACAAAACACCCACCTCCCAAACACATCTCTCAACCAAAACACCCACCTCCCAAACACAGCTCTCAAACAAAACACCCACCTCCCAAACACAGCTCTCAAACACAACACACAAAAACCCACCTCCCAAACACAGCTCTCAAACAAAACACACAAAACACCCACCTCCAAAACACAGCTCTCAAACAAAACACACAAAAACCCACCTCCCAAACACAGCTCTCAAACACATAAAACACCCACCTCCCAAACACAGCTCTCAACCAAAACACCCACCTCCCAAACACAGTTCTCAAACAAAACACACAAAAACACCCACTTCCCAAACACAGCTCTCAGCCAAAACACACAAAACACCCACCTCCCAAACACAGCTCTCAAACAAAACACCCACCTCCCAAACACAGCTCTCAACCAAAACACACAAAACACCCACCTCCCAAGCACAGCTCTCAAACAAAACACCCACCTCCCAAACACAGCTCTCAAACAAAACACCCACCTCCCAAACACAGCTCTCAAACAAAACACCCACCTCCCAAACACAGCTCTCAAACAAAACACCCACCTCCCAAACACAGATCTCAACCAAAACACATAAAACCAGCACACAGCCCTCAAACAAAACACACAAAACCAACACACAGCTCTCAACCAAAACACACAAAACCAGCACACAGCTCTCAACCAAAACACACAAAACCAGCACATAGCTCTCAAACAAAACCAGCACACAGCTCTCAAACAAAACATTCTCCACCAGTTAGCAATCAAATGCAAAGAAAAGGAGGCACTCCTTAATATATCTACACCACCAATATAAATCACTGTGTATTAACTAATGCTCACAAAGAACACTGGAACAACCGGTTGAGAGCATCAGGGGAATAGCCTTACCAGTACACACCAGGATTACTGGGATACTGCTGAAGGATGGTGATCTGCTCAGCTCAAGATATGGATCCAAATAATTTTATTAAAAATAAACAATCTGCAAGATCTGCCTTATTTCTGCCTTATATTCCTGATGAAAGGACCTATCGATCCTGAAACACATTAGGTGCATGAGGCGGATCTTGTAGATTGCTTTATATTTTGTTTTTATTAAAATTATTTGGATCCATATCTTGAGCTGAGCGGATCATCATTCTTGGGTGATATCCTGGTGGTCCCGGAGTTTACCTGTTTAGGGTGAAGTCTATTCCCCTGATGCTCTCAACTGGAGGATATCTCTTTATGACTATTACCTAATGCACAGTGATTTATATTAGTGGTGTACATATATTCAAGAGCACCCCTTTTCTATGCATTTGTTTGTCTCTCTTCTCTTTTGGGGAGCAGCTGTTCCTGAATACATCTGTGTAGATCAGTATAATGTCCCCCCAAGTGCAGAGTTTGCATCTGAACATTATCCTTGTGGCACTATTTTTATGTGAGTATGACTATTTATATAATACTGAGTATATAAATCAGAAAGTATTAACCCTGTGAGCACCACCCCTTTTGTTCTCTCGTTTCCACCAGTTGTAACACTCACATAAATACTCAAAACCAGCTTGCAGCTCTCATTCTACACCAACACATAGTTCTCACATGAAACGCCTACCTACTGAACAAAGATCTCATGCATGCACTAACAACACACTTCTCTCATACTAAACACCCATCTGCTTCACATAGCTCACACACAATATGCACCAACAGCACACAGAGCTACCATAAAAACACGTACTACCAGCAGACTGCTATCAAATTAAACACTCACCTTCTGAACACAGTCCTCACACAAAGCAATCGCCACCAACACATAGCTCTCACATTTCACTTCCCAGTAATAAACAAAAATGTAAGTTCTGAGTCTATTATATGTTCCATCTATTCTGGGTTTATAAGTGAAGACAATGTATCTACCCCACTGCTAGAACACAGCTCTCACTCAAAACATGAACCTCCAGCTCACAGCTCTCTTCCAAAAAATGTTCATCAGTCACATCTCATATGTAAACCAACTTTCCCTCCACCCCCAAGTACATTATATTACATCTGAGTTTCCTCCAAACAAGTATCTAATACAAATCTAATAGACCTAGTGCAGCTCATATAAATACGTTTCCTCTCATTCATACACATCTGGTGGACACAGTTCCACACATAAACATTTTGTACTTACTATATCCCATGCCTTGTAGGAAATACTTAAATGCTTCTGTCAGTTTCCCAGGCTGTTTAAAAAATAATAAAAAGTAAAATATTTAAGATCAGCAAATGTTACATATTTGTATACAAGAGAGTAATGTGTCCACTTAAACCCACTAACCAAAGCAAAATCTCTCATGGGAAGTATGGATATAAGCTATGACAGGCCTGGTCTTTTCATGCGCTATGAATGAGACTGTGATGTTTAAAGGGATAGTAATACTTAAAATGTAAAAAAAATATGTTGTAGGGTTTATCCCCCTGAGTAAAACAAGGGCACTCCCACTGCTGAAAGATGTTTCATTCAAAAGTTATTAATTTTCAAAGTTGCATTTTTTAGGTGCAATATCACAGTGGCCTGAAATTGTACAGTGGCGCTGTTGCTACACCATCGTATGGAGATTTATGGTCAACTGACCAGAGCTGTCCATAGGATCGTGTAGCAACAGCGCCACTGCACAATTTCAGTCCACTGTGATATTGCACCTAAAAAATTCAACTTTGAAAATTAATAACTTTTGAATGAAACATCTTTCAGCAGTGGGAGTACTCTTGTTTTACTCAGGGGGATAAACCCTACAACATATTTTTTTTACATTTTAGGTATTACTATCCCTTTAAATCAGTTGTATATGGATCAAAAATAGATGTCTCACTGTGGCACATTACACATTAATCTTGTCCCTGACTCTCTCCCACTTTCCACTGTACTTGATACAAGATATAAAGATATTAGTAGCTTATTTTGCATCTACAAAGAGCAATGGGAAGGGCAGCCCTAAATGCCGATGAGGCCATTAGACTTTTGATTGCCAGATGGAGAAGTAATTTATTTCTCATACAGTTCCAGAACTACAGGTGTTTCTCCGATAACCGATAATAGGAGACAGAGAAACAATGTCTTTCAGACTTCCCCAGGCTTCCCAGTGCACACTAACTACCCACCTGTGCCTTACTGTGCTTGGGAAGCTGTCAGTGCAAAGCCACTTTGGCAACCCTGCAGTTCATAACAGAGGGTTGTGGTCATGTGATCCCTTCACTATAGCCACTTTCAGTCTGCAGTAGTGACCCGCTCTGTCTATTCTTTCACCAATTAATATTAACTTATTCTGACTGTTATCTGTTATGTAATGCCCTGTCCAAGTGACGATGTGATGGATTTGTTAGGAGTGTGGAATTCATCAGTGATCTGGACACGTACACACTTACTCTCTTAAAATTTTGATTATCTTTAAAATTGTGGAGGTTGAAGGTTGGCATTAGAGAGAGGAAATGGACCCCAAAATTCCTGCTGCTCGCTCTGTTCTCATCCCACTGGCACTTTAAGGCAGGAGAGTTCAAACTTCTTTTCCACAGGGGCCAAACTTATAAATTAACATTTAATTGAGGGCCAGATGCTAATATATAATGTGATGGAATTAAAGGTAATTATGAACAAAATTTTTGTTTACACTCATAATTGTATGCAACCCATATTTATGCTACTAATATATTCACTATATAAACACACATATTCAACATTAAATGTCTGCCTTATGGCTAAAAACATAAACATTATTCATTTTTGTAGCAGATTGGATTTTTATGAATTAATAGAATTTACATGAAGGGCCAGACTGGCCATGAATGAGGGCTAAAGATGTCTGAATTCCATTGCAACCGTATTGAAGTTTGGTTTTTTTAAACCTTTTTCTGACTTTTACATTCTATTATGGCCGGTATACTGAATTTGTCAGTCCAGGATACATACAAAAGACTTACTATTGAAATGTCTTGATAGTAATAGCGTGTTTCAAAATTTCACCAATGTGGTTAGAGAACATTTAAAATATAGCCCTAAACATGTCTCAAGCTAAGTACCCTAACCTATGTACCCCCCAACCCAAACTAAGTACCCTAACCTAACAGCTACCCTATCCTAACACCTAAGCCTAATAGACACTAACCAGAACTTCTAGCCTAACAGATACTAACCTGATGACATTCTAGAGACTGACCCTAGCCTAACAGATACAGCCCCACAAAACTAACAGATACTGACCCTAACTTAAAACCCCCACACCTAACAGAGACTGACCCTAACCAAAGCTAACAGATATTTGCCTGGAGACATTTTGAAGGTCGACATCTTGCGATAGTATGGTACTGCCTCCAGAACAGGAACAAGATAAGCTGGCACCTTCATGTACTCCAATACTGTCACTAAGCAATGCACAGCCTGAGAAACTTGGAAAGACAGCAATAGATTGTTCATCTTCTGGAAGGAAAACCTTCCCCAGAAGGTTGTCGAACAGATACTGACCCTAACTTAACACCCCCAAACCTAACAGAGACTGACCCTAACCAAAGCTAACAGATGCTAACCTAACAGATATTTGCCTGGAGACATTTTGAAGGTCGACATCTTGCGATAGTATGACGCCCGGGATGGTCCTGTGCCTCCAAATCAATCGTAAAGAATGCCCACATATAGTCATCCCTGCTTAAATATTATCCTAAGCTTCCACTGGCTGCAACATGTGGTTATGCTGGAGTAACCTCACCTCCCAACCAATCACTGGTGAGAACAAGGGGTCACATAGGCAGAAGCCATTACCTGGTCACTTCTCTGGTCACTGATTTGATAAGAGGAAGGAATCACATACCCACATGCGAGACCCCTTCTTCTTATCAGTGACTGTCTGAAGGTGAGGCTAATTCAGGGTACTTCATAACCCAACCTCCTAACCAATGAGAATGTGGGAGAATAGTTAAACAAATATTGGCAGTATATAAACCAATTCTGTATAAATAAGTAAATAAATAAATCCACAGTGGCCTGGGCAACAAGATTGGGGGGGTTACTTTTTATGTATATGTCTTGAAAAAGTGGCAGTGGGTTATTAGGGCACAGGACATAATGGACACCTCCGGAGCTCAAATATCCAGATGAAAATGTGTTTTTACTTAAACACACATTTTACTGGGGGGGTTGGAAGGGTTCCCAGTTACAGTACTAGTACTTTGCCTGATCCAGCCCAAAGGAAGCGTCTGAATTCCAACCATTTCCCTTGGGCTTCTTGTGGCTCACTTTGGGATAATTTTGAGGCATTTCTCAGTGTTCCAAAAGCATTCCAAAGGGTTGTTTATAAAAAACAAAACTGTAATTCAACAATCAAATTCCGACCCTCAGAATGTGATTGTAGAATTGAGAAAATGGAAATATCTTCCCAAGCTAAAATAGCCTGGAATAACTTCTTGACTGGCAGAGAGGAAGCCAATGCATTGCAAAGCCAAAATTTATCTGTCATGGATAGATTGAGAAGATCTGAAAACTAGGCCTGATGGAGCCATCAGTATAACATGAGCACGCTCCATCCTGATTCTCCACAGCACTCTGGAATCAGGAGAAATGGCAAAAACACGTATGCCAGGGGAAAATACCATGGTATGATCATTGTGTCTACCACGAAAGCTAGAGGGTCATGAGATCTGGCACAGAACTGAGGAACCTTAAGAATCGACCAAGAGGCCATGATCTATAGATGAGCTATAGAGTTGAACACAGTTTGGTTGGGCTCCCAATTTCAGGAGTCCAGGTGGTGGCATCTAAGAAAATCTGCCACAACACTGTCTAACCCTGCGGTATGAATGCCATAGAGAGTCAGCACATCAGCATCTGACCAACTGAGGATCAGTCGAACCTCAGACCACATGCACAATCTTCTGGTAATATAATAAGAAAACTGATGTGGCTGAAAAAAGACATGCATCAGAAGTCCAGCCATGCCTAAACACCCCTGTTGATACAGAGGAAGGTAAAAAAACCCAGTTGAAGCCATTTCCAATTAAGCCCAAAGTGGGTAAAAAATTCCTTCCTGATTCCAAATGGCAGTCAGATAGTTCCCTGGATCAACAACCTCCCTGGAGTATGACTGGAGAATTTTTGGCCTGGATTCGCACAGGGGATCCCTGGATGGACTTAGACAAATGCAATGCTAGGTAAATTGCAGGAAGCTCCAGAACACTGATGAGCAGAAGTCTCTACTCCCTGGTCCAAACAACCTGACCGCCTGAGGGCCCAAGGTGGCACCACTTGCTTTCAGGCTGGCATCCGTCATGACTGACCCAATTTGGAATAACTAATGGCTGTCCCAGATACAGATAGGATCTCTGTGACCAACAAAGAATTGTAAATGGATATGACATGGGATACATGACACTGTAGTCTGGACCAGTTCCTGAGATTTTCCAGCTGTAGCTCCCATGAACAGAACTGAGCAAACGGTACTGCCTCTGCAAAGCAGAAACAAGATAAGCTGGCACCTTCATGTACTCTAATACTGTCATTAAGCAATGCACAGCCTGAGAAACTTGGAAAGACAGCAATAGATTGTTCATCTTCTGGAAGGAAAACCTTCCCCAGAAGGTTGTCGAATTTCATACAAAGAACTTGAAGGGCCTGGGATGGAGCCAGAAAGGATTTCTTGAAATTGCTCTAGAACACTCAGGAAAGTCTTAAGGCACTACGTCTCCTCTGAAAGGGCCTTCAGAAAAAATGTCGCCCAGTTAGGGAGTCAGAGAGAGGTGGAGTGGAGGTCAGCCCAAAGGAAAGGAAGGTAAACTGAAAATGACAGTCTTGCAAGCAAGATCGCAGGAAATGCTGATGATCTGCATGGATGAGAATACGCAGGTAAGCATCCCTTACTAGGTAACATATAATTCGCTGGACACAAGGCAGTGATGATGGAGCATAAGGACTCAATATTGAACTAAGAAGCAACAGCAAAATGGAGATTACCCAGAACACTCACTGGCTTGCCACAAAAATGGCCCATATACCTTGGAAAAGTAATTGATGACCTCCTATTGTCTGAGATGGACCAGAACCCTGTCAGTCATGAGGAGGTAAGCTTGTTAGCTTCAGGCTTCAGTAGCTGTAGACTCACTACATTTATCCTCCATGCACTGACATCCCCACTCCCATGGCAAATGAGGTATACATATCAATTACAAAAACAATAGTTAACATATACAGAGGTGGATGTTGTTAATCACAATGGGAATTATTAACCTCCTTGAGTGCCAGACAAGGGATGCACTGTACTCCCTTCTAGTACTCAAAGGTAGAGGCAACGTTTATAATGGTTCCAAAGAGGAGAAATCAGAATTACATGCTGAATAGATAATTGCATTAAATGTGATAGAGCCATCACTGCATATTATATTAAAAATAATTTTTATTCTCACAGTAATTATGTATGGAGTACATGGGCATACAGAAGTAATATTTTCTATATACCGTAGTTAAGACACACAAACACTGAAATAACTAGTTGTACCAGCACAAAAATATGTCGAAAAGCAGAATCATGCTGAACATTATCGTGAAAAATTACATAACCTAACCTATCTTGCACACAGTGGTGGATCATGTCATATACTGTACCTGCTTTCTACACAAATTCATAAATACTTCAAAAATGAACACCACTCTTTTCCATAAATGATGAGATCTTCAAGAATGGCCATTGTTGTAACATGTTAATCTTATACAGGTTATGGAGGAAAACACAGAGACTGTTTGGATAACTTTAGAATATGGGAATAAGATGGTCACTCGTATAGGTGTGATCTATAGACTCCCAGGATAAACAGAGGAGTTGGATCAACTGCTGGTCAAGGAAGTAACAAAGATGACTGTGAAAGGTGAGGTTATAATTATGGGGGACTTTAATCTTCCTGATGTGGACTGGAAAAACCAAGCAGCAGGTTCAGCCAGGAGTAGAGATATCCTAAATTCTTTACAAGGATAAGCTCTTAGTCAATTAGTAGAAGAGCCGACTAGGAAGGAAGCCACACTAGTTTTATTATTTACTAATGGAGACTTGGTATCAGATGTAACTGTAGGGGAGTGTTTGGGCTCCAGTGATCATCAGTCTGTGTGGTTTAATATAAAGACAGATGCTGAGTTGCACCACACAAAAACTAAGGTTCTAGACTTTAGAAAGGTTGATTTTTCTAAAAACTTAAGATCTTTAGATGGAGTCCAGAAGAAATGGGATTATCTGAAATGTGTTTTACTAAACGAAACAGAGCATTGCATTAGACATGTCAGCAAGGGTAAAAGAAAAAGAAAACCACTGTGGTACTCAGCAGAAGTGGCAAATATAGTAAAGGAGAAAAAAGAAGCATTTAAGAAATATAAGCAGACGCAGAAGGAAGAAGATAGGCATCGTACAAGACTAGGATGAAGGAGGTCAAATGCATTATTAGATGTGCTAAAGCACAGACAGAGGAAAAAATTGCCCAGTCAATAAAAAAGGGGGATAAAACATTTTTTAGATATATAAGTGAAAGGAGGAAAATGAAACAAGGAATAGTCAGACTGAAAACAAAAAATGGAAACTATGCAAATAAGAATAAAGGGCTAGCTGACTGCATCAATGAATATTTCTATTCAGTCTTTACAGAGGAAGATGAAGGGAAGGGACCTCTGTTAGAAAAACTAAATGGCAAGACATGGGAAACATGCATGTTTACAGAGGAAGAAGTTCTACTACAACTTTCTAAGGTAAAAACAGATAAATCAATTGGACCAGATGGGATACACCCAAAGTTATTAAAAGAACTTAAGTGTGTTCTGGCAAAACCTTCAACAGAATTATTCAATCAATCACTAGGGACAGGAATAGTTCCAAAAGACTGGAAGTTAGCAAATGTAGTACCGCTTCATAAAAAGGTAGCGGGGAAGAGTCTGGTAACTACAGACCAGTAAGTCTTACATCAGCAGTGGGAAAATTAATGGAGACTATGTTAAAGGAAAGAATTGTTGAATATCTGAATTTAAATGGCTTACAAGATACCAAACAGAATGGGTTTACAACAGGGAGATCTTGTCAAACTAACCTCATAGATTTTTTTGACTGGGTAATAAACCAAGGGGGGAGCAGTAGGTATAGCTTATCTAGATTTCAGTAAAGCATTTGACACTGTCCTTCCTAGAAGACTCATTAATAAATTGCAGTGTTTGGGTCTGGATGTAAAAATAGTTAAATGGTTGAGTGACAGGAGACAGACGTTCGTAGTCAGTGGAGAATATTCGGACGAAAGGAGTGTTACTAGTGGAGTACCTCAGGGATCTGTACTGGGGCCCATTCTTTTTAATATTTTTATTAGTGATATTGTAAAAGGTCTTCAAGGAAAGGTATGCCTTTTTGCAGATGTTATAACGATCTGCAATAGGGTAGACATTCCAGAGGGAATAAGCCAAATGACAAATGATTTAGGTAAATTAGAAGAATGGACAAGAGTGTGGCAGATGCAGTTTAATGTTGATAAACGTAAAATAATGCACTTGGGACATAAAAATCCAAAGGAAAAATATACTATTAAGGGTACCGTGCTGTTAGAGACAACATATGAAAGGGATTTGGGAGTAATTATTTCTAATGACTTAAAGGTAGGCAGGCAGGCAATGTAATAAAGAAGTTGGGAATGCAAGCAGGGTACTGGGTTGTATAGCTAGGGGCATTAGTAGCAGAAAAAGGGAAGTGGTAATGCCACTCTATAGATCCCTAGTTAGACCTCACCTAGAGTATTGTCTACAGTACTGGAAACCCCATCTCCAGAAGGCTATAGATACTCCAGAGAAAATTCAAAGAAGGGCTACTAAAATGGTGACTGGTTTACAGGAAAAGAAATATCAGGATAGACTAAAGGATCTGAACATGTATAGCTTGGAGGAGAGAAGAGAGAGAGGGGATATGATTTAAACATTCAAATACATGAAGGGATTCAACAAAATGCAGAATGTAAGTATATTTCAAAGGAGTAAAAATGTTAGGACAAGAGGCCATAGTCTAAAACTAGAGGGAAACAGGTCTAGATGTAATGTAAGAATGTTTTACTTCACTGAGAGGGTAGTAGGTAAGTGGAATAGCCTACCACCACAAGTGGCAGACGTTAATACAGTGACAGAATTTAAGCATACATGGGATAGTCATAAGGCTGTCCTTAACGTAAGAAAAGACCAAGGACCAAAAAAAATTTGACGTTTTTACTGTAGGAATATGGACAGACTAGATTGGCCGAATGGTTCTTATGTGCAGTCAAATTCTATGTTTCTGTGTAACTGACCATATTCAATTAGTCATTACCTGGGTAACCTGTGGAAGTCCACCAGAGTCAGCCATCTGAAAGAAAGAAATAAGCATAAGCATAGAGGACAGACACTGAAAATGGAGACTGGACTCACTGAGAAAGACACACATAAAATGGGAAAGAAGAGTTTAGCAGGGGATTGGGATAGGGAAGTAAAATGGGGGTTGTGAGGACAGGACAGTAAAAAAATCTATTAGGACAGTAACAAGGAGACTGAGTCAAAGCAGGAACATTATGGAAGCAAATCAACAGGATAATCTGGATAAAGTAGTAACGGGAGGATAAGAACAAGACAGTGAATAGGGATACATATAAAGCAGTGACACTGAGCTCAGAACAAGATAGTGGGATTTGGCCAGGGTAACAATAGAAATATCAGGACAAGACAGTGACTGAAGTAAAATACAAGGTAGTGACAGATCAGGACAAGACAGAAACAGTGTTTAGGACTGTGAGATAGCAGCAGGATCCCACCACAGCAGTGATAATCCAGATATGAACAGGGAATTGACAATGGGATCATAAAAGGGCAGTGACAGAATGTTCAACCAGTAGAGTGAAATCTTATAAAGGAATTGACAAAGGGTTTAGTAAGGAACCAATGAGAAAATGGACAGGACATGAACGTGACAAGGAGAATCAGATAGATCACTGTCATTGGGATTGAGACAGAGAACTGACAGTGGGATCAGAACAGAGGAGTGACTACAGGATCATGACAGACGAGTAACAGAGGAATCACAGGAAAACAGTGAGTATGGGATCAGGAAAGAGAAGAGACAGTGGGATCAAATCAGAGGAGTCACAATGCAATCAGGATAGAGCAGTGATAGTGGGATAATGACAGATGTGAGAGAGTAGGAGATGAAGGGGAATGGAGTAAGAGAAATCAGAATGAGTGCAGGGGATCATAGTGAATGTGAGATATGGAGTGAAGAGGATATGAATGACGAAAGAGGCTCAGAGTGAATGGGAAACTTAACAGTAGGTATAGGAATGAATAAGAATCAGAGAATGGGAGGCTCCAAGTGGAAAAGGGAGTTAATGAGGCTAGAGTGCACAGGGGGATGATTAAGAGGAATTTTAATGAGTAGGAGGAAAATTGATTAAAGTGACTATAAATGGTTAGGATACCTTCAAGAATGTTGTGTTCGTTGGATCCAGCTTGGAGTTACATTCAACCTAAAGGATAAAATGCTCAGAGTAAATTTAAGTGTCTTTTGGAGGAAAGCATATAGATGCACAGATGAACCTATGGTTTGGTGGCTCTCCAGCCGTGCCAAATGGCACCCCAGTATAAGGAGGGGAGGTCCCTCGGACTCCTGTAAGAAGTGTGTAAGGTTAGAATCACCTTCTGCCCCCTTATAGCCTCCAAGTTCCATGAAATACGGCTGCCATGTGCCCCTTCTTTACCCTCGGATTGCCAGCCATGTGTGGGCAATGTGTACCTGCACAGCCAAGCCCATGCCCCACACACAGATGCACTTCCCCCAACTAATTTTTTCTTAATTTATTTTCAGATCTTCTTGGTGGACATCAGGACCTCTCCTGATCCCATCCGAGCTATTGATCTCCCAGCTGATCACTCCAGGCAACACCGGAGAACAACATGCTCTCCTCCTCCACTCCTACCCGAGCTTCCGCAGCTTCCCCAGGGATACGATCACCGATCCTGCACACTCCTATCTGGTCGGGTACGAGTGAAGCAGGAGAGCATTTTTCTCTACTGCGTTGCCAATATTGATCTCATAGCTGGGGGGACATCTAATCAAAAAATAATAAATAACCCTGTGTGCCTCACAGGAAGATCCAGCGTATTGCTTTGGACATTTTTTTATTCAAACCTCCTCTGTGTGCGTCAGGAGGGGTCCTAATGTTCTGCCATTGAGGTCTGAAGAAAAAATAATGAAGAAAAAAATGTACTCTGTGTTTACCACAGGGGGCCAGGGCCGGCGCCACCTATAGGCAAGGCAGGCGCCGGCCTAGGGCGCACATCTACTTGGGGCCCTTACATGGGTAATTTGCCACCCCAAGCAGAGGTGTAGTGGAGGCCCCCTCAGAAAGTGTGCTGCGATGGCAATAGCATGACAGTGGCCCCAGCGATGTGGGGAATCCTGTGTCAAAAGGGGCCCCCTGATGCACACGGATAAACTGTGTATTGTAGCTAGCAGAGTTGCCATCAGCACACAATACCTTCTGTTTCAATGCACAGTCCACCTCCTGAGCTCAATGGTTCAGCTTGACGAGATGATGTCATGACATCATTCTGCTCATTGAGGTCAGGATTAAGAACTGGGACAGAACAGTAGCTGGTAAAGGATACAGGAGGAACAGTGAGATGGGACTATCAGAACAAACGAAGATTGGATGGGTCCAGAGGGAGCCCAGAACTGAAGTGTGCAGAGCGCTCTTGGTTTGTTTGTTATTTTTTTAATTATGGTGTGATAAAAATTCCAAACTCACAGGAAGTGGTACAGTTAGAAGTAAGACATGTGCAGGGGCAAGTCATAAGTGTGTGCCGGTTGGCTGTTGCCTCATTTCACCTACTCGAGCTTGTTATTACAAAGCAGCAGGAGGTATAAGTGCTCAGGGCTCGACCATAAAATGCGCATTGTACAACGCATTGTGAGAAGGGACGAATTGTACAACGTGAGCCAGGCAGCCGGGCACAATGCCAACGCGAGAGGAGAGGTATTGGAGGAAGCTGGCAGCAAATACAAGCCTACCATCCGCTTCCTCCTATGTCTCTCTCCCCTCCTCCCGCTTCCTCCAATGCCTCTCTAGTCCCCAGGCTTTTATTATGCTGTGGGCTTCACAGCCACCCGCAGGAAAGGCAGTTTTTATGAATGAAGATGAGGGAAGCGCTGCAGTCACAGTGCAGCCTGCTCCCTCAGTTGTATTTTAACCCTTTGAGTGCCAGAGTGGTATGCAACGCATTGCTTTGCAATGCGTTGCGTACCACTCTGGCACTCAAAGGGTTAACTTAGATCTCATCCATTTATAATGTTCTACCTCCTGTGTCCCATTGCTATTAGTACTTTTGCTCCACTCTCCCTTTGAAGGAGAGTGGAGCAAAAGTACTAATAGCAAAGGGACACAGGAGGTAGGGCATTAAAAATGAATGAGATCTAATTTAAACTAATGTGTAATAATAGTATATTTTAATAAAAAAAAAGTTTAAAACACACACACACATATATACAGGCAAGGTATGTAGTCCATACCTTGTCTATTAACCCTTTGGGTACCAGAGGGGTAGGAAACATGATAAGCAATGCTTTCCTACCTCTCTGGTACTCAAAGGGTTAATTGTGGAATAAAAGACAGATTTGTCCACTACATGGAAGTCCATGAGGTGGATGTAGATGGGGTTGGTATGTCAGATATATGCAATATATGTGACATACTAAGGGTGTGTGTGGAAGGGGGCATTGTGTAGTGCTTGGTGTACTAGTTTTATTGATTTAACCCTTTGAATGCCACAGGGGTGAGCAGTGCACATCCCTATGGCATTCAAAGCTGTCCATGATGCTGAAAGCCATCTCTGTGTTCCCCTAGTGGCTGGGTAGGGAAGCACAGAGAAAGCTGTTCAGAACTGTCGACGTGGATTTTGGATTTTCTGACTGAACTTGATACTTTGCAGTGCTGTGATTGGCTGTGGTGCTAGGTAACATTTTTATCATGTGTCTTTAGGTAAGATTTTCTGTGCGACGCAGGTTTAAGGTTAACGTGTATTTTGTTGTTTATCGCTCGTTAGCCTTTCTGGGTAAGGAAGATTTGAATCTCACATTACCTGGTCTTGCTTAACGCGCAAAGGTAGTTTTTTTCTTCACGTTGGTTTTAACGCCAACATTTGAATTGAGCCGTCAGTCTGAGAATCTGTTAACTTGAGTGTCAGAAGAGTGTGCACCTGAACTGGCTTTCAAATAAAAGGGTTAATATTTTCTCATAGTAAAATGGTTGATCATGATCACACATTTTACAGGAATCACTAACTCCTTAAGTGCTAAATGGGTGCTTTACTATGAGAAAACATTAACCATATAAGTGCCAAAGATGTGTGCAATGCATTGCTCTACATTCAGTTGCACATTGTCTTGGCAGTTTCTCACACTAAGACAGAGTGAAGCAGGACTGATTTACTGCCTCTGCTGTTCCAAGTCCCAAACTTACTTTTTGTTCTTACGCAGTCTCTAAAGTAATGGTTCTCAACCAGGGTACCATGTGAGCCCCAGCTTAGAGTGCCACTATTTTTCCATTAAGATGTTGAAAAAAATATATACATCTTCCATCGTCCTCAGCTCTATTTTGCTCAAGTGAGGACTACGGGCATTGTAGTCCAACAGACGTTGCTGGAGTATCACAGGTTGCCCACAACGAGCGGGATGGAGGGCTGGTGCAAAACTGGAAATGGGCCACTCGATTAAACTTGCCAACCAGGCCAAATGTTGCCAATCCTCCCCTATGCAGCCCCCAACGAGGTGGTGCACATGGGGAGGAGCCAAGGGGCGGCAAAACAAGGTTTTGCCTAGGGTAGCAAAAATCTTTGCACCAGCCCTGCAAGGGGTCCAATGCAAACCTCCCCCTGTAGCACACAAAGGGTTATTTTTTTCTCATTATTTTTAATTCAGACCTCATGGTGTGGGGAAGTAGGAGGGGTCTTGATGCCTCCCGCAACAAAGTCTGAAGGTCTTTATAAATATTAACGAAACACGGAAATTAACCTGTGCTTTACAATATGTTGGACCCCCTGGCACAGAAAGGATGATTACTATTATTTTTTTTTCATTATTATTTTTTTTTTATTCAGACCTCATTGGGGGGCATCAGGATGGGTCCATCCCCAGTAAGGTCTGAATCAGTAGTTCTCAAGCATTTTTTGCTCAAGGCACCCCTGATACGTATTCTGGCATTTTTGGGGCACCCCTATCATTTTCTGTCTATTGTCAAGGGTGTAATGAAGGTTACAAATACATAAATATAGAGTTATTGATAGACCTCACAACTAAAATAAGCATATTGCGCATAGTAATATCCCTAAAGATACATTTGTAAGTCTACATTCACATTTTTGTCAAAGTCTTATAAATAAAATGGGGCACCCTAAGTGGATGTCCGTGGCACACCAAAGTGCCACGGCACCCTGGTTGAGAAACACTGGTCTGAATAAATAATAATGATAAAAAAGTAACCATGTGTGTGCCATTATGTTTCTGTGCATTGGATCCAGATCCAGTTGACTGGAATCCTCCCCCGTGTTTGCAAAATGGGATCAAATGCATTACTGTGCAATGCGTTGAACATAACTCTGGCACACAAAAGATTATTATTATTTTTCATTTCATTTTTTATTCATAGCTCATTGGGTCCTGATGTCCCCCCAGACATGGTCTGAATAAAATAAATGAATAAAAAATAACCCTGTTTGTGTATCATAGATGGGTCCAACACATTGCTTTGCAATATGGCACCCCTCCTGTGGCATATACAGGGTTTCTTTTTCCATAATTTTTTCATTGATTAACGAGGTCTGACTAAGATACAATGGAAAGAAATTAACTCTGTGCTTGCCTGGGGAGGGGATGTTAAACACTTTAGACACCCCTGTGGCATACACAGTAACTGCCTCCAATCCCCCCCATGTACCCCCTGCCTGCCAGCCACATCCCCCCTCAATGACACTACAAGGCTGATGGAATAGCAGCAATGTATAAGGATAACTGTACACTAGGATGTTTGCGTGTGTATTTACTACCCCTTTAAGAGTTTTGTTTTTAAGAAGCAGGGTGAAAGGAGTTAATTCTCGTTACGAATTTTAACAATAACATTAGGTAATTTTTACCGTTTTAAGAAACATTAGTGAAAGTTGAGTTTTAGCTTAATGTCTAAACATAATACTCACAAAAGTGATTCGCTTTCTGGAAGCACTAAAACGGGTTACTATTGTGATGTCTGAGGTTTTGAAGATACACAGCATTACCTTTGTAAGATAATCACATCTATTTTTTTTTCTTTTGTAAATATTACTTTTAATCCATACTGCAAATTGACTGCTTAAAAAACATAAAATAAAATACCATTACTATATATATTTACAGGTGGGATAAAGCTGTGCAGGCTATGAGTCTCAACCTAAAAGATCTTTTTTGTTCTAGTGCCCTGTCCTCCTGAAAGAGGGATTTTTACCCCATGGCTCCTGTCTTTCACATAGGATGTAAGAAAAATAACATTTAATACCTTGTGTGATTGCTATACCTCCAACACATTGCAAATAAAACATCCTGATGTGCACATTTTGTTTCAAATCTCACATTTCTCCTGTTGTCCCTCATACATTTTGAGATTTCATGAGAATCCCATATCAGCTTCCTGGTGCTGCAGTTTCAATGCTCAGCATTGTAGTAACCCTTAATAATTATAGGAGGGTCATTAAAGGGTCATTTTTATTTTCGAAATTCTTGTTATTTTTGTTTTACTTTGCCAAGTTACCAGGTTACCTCATTTGTCACTGACAGAATGTGTTACCACTTTATGTCCATGCTCTATTTTTCCTTAACTTAGTGTGTGTGCATGGGTGGGTTCATTCATGTGTATGAACGTATGTGTGTGTGTTAGGACATAAGCACAGGATAGTGACACAGATCAATCAGATAAGGTAATTATTGCATATTTACCAATAAACCCTTTTCTCTTAGTCCACGTGGAACACAGGGACCATGGAGTAAAGTATCCTCCTGTAGGAGGGCAGGGCACTTGCCTTAAAAGGCTGTTTAAGGCAAGTACCCTGCCCTCCTGCAGGAGGAAATATTAACCTATGGTTCCGACATTCCCCAAAGAATGTAAGATAGAGATAGGTACAAGCAGGAGCTTGATAAAACCCCAAGTCTCACACATAAAGCCCTGGGTCTTGTAGCCAGCTTGGAGAATATAATGGTGATAATGTCCCTACTAGTAATGATGTAATTGGGCTGCACAGTTCACTGATAATGCCTTGGATTGACCCAAGCCCCAATTTTCTGGGGACCTAGCAACTCCCCATTTATATAAGAAAAGGGAGGTAAGGGAAGTTGGTTAGGCAAGCTATAAACCAGCATTATAGGAGCTCTATACAGTAATATACAAGCTATATGAAACAGTATAAGTATTACATGAAACCAGCAGGGTGCTATTACCCAAGACTAGCAGAGTGTTACAGGAGGTCATCAGTGCAATAATCCATTAATCCTTTCAGTGCCAGAGGGGTGCTCAATGCATTGCAAAGCAATACGTTGGGCACGCCTCTGGCACGAAAAGGGGTTAAATGAGACCAGCAGGGATATATACACACACTATTACTTGAACCCAGAAAAGTATTACACGATAATATTAGAGTAAGGCACAATTACATTACTGTAATTGTCTATTGGTCAGATGAATTATCCTGCTAGACTCATATAATTCCACATAACAAAACATACAGGTTCATCACAGTGACAGGGCCTGTCTGTAATCAGCCCAGACCTTGCCATAACCTTGACCCAGCTAAATGTCATGTGACATTCAATTACCAAAACATAATGATGTATTGATGTACAGTAAGACAAAGCCTAAACTAACCACACTGTCTTCAGCAGGGGCATTATCTCCAACTACCAACATCACAGGTGATCTGAAAAAATGGGAAAGAACATTTAGTAAGGTATGTGAAATTGAACAGTGAAAACAATAAAGTTTTTACCTTTTGGATGCTAGAGATGTCTCCAACAGAGACATGGATTAACCCCTTAGGAACCTCTGGTCCAGGAGTTGTGTGCTTTGGAGGACCAAGGCCATTTTTTTTGTGTATTTGGAGAGCCTGTATGCGTGAGCGATCACATGTACCAGCTCGCCGTGATTGAGTCAGTTTTAGACTCCCCCCATGATCACAGTGCACCTGCAGCTGCGGTTCGATCCAAACAATTCATGACATTACAGTACCTTCATCTGTCCTTAGCGCGTGGACCATCATGAAGGCCCTGGCATGTCACTGGTCATTAAGGGTTAAGGCTCCATAGGACCCTAGGCAAGTTACCAGTTTGGTGCCCAATACATTTTAACCCAGAGCTTCTGACACAGAGTGCTGCTATCAGGTACTGGCATTGTGGGTCAAATGAAAATAGGAACAACCGCATGATAGAGGTGTCTTTCAAGAAAAAGGGAGTCTGACACAAGATGTTAGTGGCAGCAACAGTAAAGCCTCTGTCTGTGACCCATCACTTGCAGCAAGGCCCCCTCATATTGTCATGGACCCTAGCTAGTAGCCTAGGTTTCTATAATGGATGATCCGGTTCTGCTCCAACACAATTTGAAGCCATGTGTTGGAGACATTTTTAGCATCCAAGGTGTCAAAAGAAGCCAGATATGAATCAGAAGAGCGAAAGTGAGGAAGATTATTTGTCCAGATCGGATATGGGAGTATCTGGGGAGAATAAAAGGTAGGTGTAAGATCTGGGCAACATACATAAAAGCTGGTGTGAAAGAGGCCATAAAAGAACTAGTGGAATAAAGGAAGGAAGTGAGGCACACTGCAACAACGGGAATCACAACTGAGAATATTCTCAATGCAGTGGAGACAGTTAAAGTCCAAATATCGCTGCCCAAGGGAAGTCTGTGATTTCAGCCTCCAACTTGGGCTCCAGTTTGTTGACCTCCAAATTGACTGGAAGTAGACAGTTGGGGCTGTGCAGTAAAGATTAAATTGTAGCTGATAAATGTTATCACTGATTTTACCGAAACAAGTTCAATCATATGTTTAAGGAGAAATTTGTAGATGAAAAGGGCAACATCACTAATTGATGATAACCCTTTGAGTGCCAGAGGGGTACAAAGCAATGCGTACCCCTCTGGCGCTCAAAGGGTTAACAGCACTGAGGAAGACAGACAGAGTAAGAAAGGGTTCTCACCTCAAAGTCTTGGCATTTGGAACAGTTCCAGGGCGATTCATTTCTAAATCTCTCCGACTGAAAGAGACAATAGAAGGTAAAGAGGGTGAAGCAGTGAGTATGGAGTCCAGTGTATAATGCTTTGCCATGGCACCAAACTATTGGTTATTTGTTTTGTTTGATAATTTGTTGTTGTTCTTTTTAAGTATTTGAAAACTGGTTAGCCCCTTTGGTGCATTGCAGTATGTTGGAGATGTATCTGGCATTCAAGGTAATAAACCCTTGAAATTATTGACTCATAATTTGTTTAACCCTTTAAGGATGAGCAATCTGGGAAGTGAACTTCCCTTAAGGACCGCTTTGAAGTTGGTTGGCGTGCTGGCACACAACTGAAGACAAGTACCAGTGCTGAATAGGGGTCTGAGAGAGAACGATCTGGTCTGGGAGCAGTCAATTTCTGACCCCACTAGTGCCAGCAGGAGTGCTGTAGGCACAAAATACGTGACATGCCAGGACCATCACCAGTCCTTTAGCCAAGTTTACCGGTGATGGTCCTGACATGTCACTGGTTGTTAAGGGGTTAATAGAAGCACTTGATTAGGAATGTGTCCTTCATGCAGCAGTTAGTTACATTTTTTATATACATATCTAACAGAACAGGGACGTATTGCTACTTTCAGTGGGTTCTCATGTCTCATGTCATAGGTGGAGTTTTTCACTCTATGAATACACTCATCCATACTGATAAAATCAGTTATTTATTGTGTGGAGGTGAAAACTAAGTACAGACTTAGAATGATGTGCAGCAATACAGACAACCGAGGACATTTTATGCAAAAATATATAAATAGTTATACCTGACTACTATATGAAGGAAACCTTCTGTTAAGAGCTACATTTTTCAATAGGTATAGATACCCTTTAAATAAAGCCTTCAAAATAAAGACTAGACCAGGGTTGGGGAAATCTAGACCCCCCCACACAGCTGTTGAGAATTACAATTTCCATCATCCCCTGCCATCCATTACCTCAGGTTGCCCTACCCTTGTCTAGGAAACCATGATACAGGTAATGGAATTGCCTAATGCTGTTGCATGTTTCGGTAATAATGGTATGGTGGTGAAATTTGCTTTGGGTGCTGGTGTAATGAGGTATTTATAAGAATGGTAAGTGTTGCAGTGGGTGGAGACAGTTGTAAGATTGGACAGTGGTCACAGTGGGAGATAACATGTGTCCAGTTATCAGACTGATCAATGGCCAAAGTGACAGGAAACTATAGCAATGAAGCAGTTATCAGAGTGGTTGGTAATCACAGTAGGTATATTTAACGTGATATGACGTACTTATGAAAACATATATGTTGCTGGGTTTTTACAGTAACATAGTACTCCCACTGCTGAGAGAAGCCTCATTCTGAAGTTGATGAAGCGCAAAGCTGCAATTTTTTGAGAGTTGAAGTTTATTATTTTTGTAGTTATTTTATTTTACAGTGTCTCAGTTGCTATTATAGTATATGGAGTGCCATGGTTGCAGACCAAAGCCAATAATCGATTAAAATAGGATAATAATCCCTATCTATGAGAAGAGCCACAAAACATAAAACTGGTTTCATTGTAATAACTTATGAATGGAGCATCTGCTAACAGTGGGAGAAACACTGTCATACTCATTATTAAAAACAATACAGAACACATATAAAATAAGTATTTATGATCCATTTCAGTAGACAGTGACCACAGTGAGTTGATTAACCAAGTAGATTGGTCAGATATCAGTGTAATCGGTCAGTTATGAGACAGAGGAAGGCACCTGTTGTACATATTCCAGAATAGCTGCAGATTGCTCTGGTTTACACAGCTGCTGATCTGTTGGCGGTAATTTTGCACAAGTTCTGTGTTGTTCATCAGCTCCTCCTGTAGTGTTAGATGTAGATATAGTAAGTGGTTTTGTTACAATTAATGGACAATAGTATAACAAGTGTTCACACATTCCAGACACGAAAAGACCAATGGATAACATGCTTGACTTGTGTTCCAAGGTCACCTGTTCTACAGACCGTTAGAAGCAGATCACTGATTCACATTAAAAATGTAGGACAGCATATTACCACAGTTCAGTGCCTCATATAATTATCTTATTTATTAAAAGCCTGCTCTGTAAAAGAGGAAATATTTGTACTCCTTGAATGGAAGATGTCTCCAAAACATTACCAAGGGATGTGTTTGAAACATCTCTAGCATTAAAGGGGTTCATGGGACAACACATCAGTGCAGAAAGGGACTGAATAAGCTTTAAGGCTACAGAGGTATCTACCATCTACCATCATCATCTTTATGCAGCTACAAAACATAGGATGTTACTGCACTCCTAGAATAAACTGAGATCATTGTATTAAGAACTGGATTAATTCTGGACAAACAATCTGCCTCACAGGGAAAAATATAAATTCTCAAAATCCCCACTGAACTTTTTAACCCCTTGAATGCTACAAAAGTCTCCAAGATTTTGCTCCACGGTGAGTTGAAGCTCTCTTTAGCATCAACGGGTTAAACTCCCAATTTAAATCAGAAGGAATTTTTATTTACTCCACTATGGCCCAGTTGTTTCGCCCTAGAATTAGCCCAGTTGTTTCACCCTAGAATTAGCCCGGTTATTCTTAGTAGATAAGCCTCACTGTTTTGCTTTTTCTAGGCCATTTTGCATTTACATTGTTAGTACTGGTACATTGAGAATAATCCAGAGAGGCTGTACAAGTAGCAACAGTTTGTTTCGGAAAGCAAGCATTGACATATACAGACGACAAGACGGCACTTAGTTTTTTCCCAGAAGAGGAAGACAGCTTACTGTTAGATATTTAGTAGTGATCATACCTGGCTGAAAAGATGTGAGAGAACAGTATCTGTCAGAGAGCTGGTGAGCCCTGAGAGCTGGACAGAGAAAAGACAGATGAGAGATTTATACAGCAGTCTGCTAATGCCAGCCTTCTGCAAACACCACATGACCCTTTACTTTACATAGGATTGCCACCTCTTCCCTTTAATACTGGCAACTTAAGAAAAATACATACTTCAGGGATTTCAGACCTACAGCAAAGAGCAGACATCCAGCATCCCCCAGCCATGTTGGACTACAACTCCCATAATGGGATGATGTATGGGACCAAAGGTTCCCACCCCTTCTCTAGGGCTGCAACATTTTTTATGAAGCTCAGCAGTGTGCATATCTTTCATAAGTAGCCGTATGAAAGGGATGAGCTGGGAACTCTAAATGTACACCCACTGAACCTTACAGTTCTCTCCCATACCTCTGTTGACACAATGTTGGCATCTACAAATACAATTCTGGTCAAAAACAGATGGTGGAATTGATTTTACTGGCCCTATGTCTGCCTAACGTCAGTGGGTGTTTCTGGGCCTTCCTTTCATCTGCATATAGTTTAATACCATATCTTAAACAAGAAGCATAAGAAATGGTGATACTTTGCTCAGTATCCTTTTGAAATGTTGCCCACTCTTGGGCAACTAAGAAAATGGTGCATTAAACATGTCTCTACAATGAAAAGGGCGATATCAGAATCTTGCCCACATCAGAAGGGTAAGCCTTTTGCTTCACAGATAACATGATTTAGAAGGCTTTCTCTGGTCCTGCTCACTCCTAACTGGAAGTTTGGGTAGGATGGAAGCAGGGGAGCCATGTTTGTCCCCTGCATCACCTTTATTGCTCTCCCAGACAAATTAGCTGAGAGATCAATAACTGGGAGGGACATCAGGAGGGGTTCTGATATCCCCACGAGGTCTGCATGTTTTTTCTGCATGCCGGTTTTACCTGCTTATGCAGTGTCTGCATTTCAATCGTACAGTGTATCGGCTTGGCACAGCAGTTACAGCTGTCCAAGCTCATACATTGTACGGTCCTGGCACTCTACAGGTTAATCACCCTCCCCTGGTCTCCAAATGCCTGCATCCATACTCCTACAATATAAGTTGAAGTCCCGTTATTTACTCTACCCAGAACACACATTGATCATCACACTTCTGTCAGACATTCCCCCTCCCATACAACTCTAAAACACTCAGACTTGTCCTTGTATATATAGCCCTCTAAAATATTGCAATGGATAATTTGTTTAAAGTGAGAAGTGGAGCCATTCTGGGTCACAACAGCATTATTTGGAGAAAATAAAAATGACCAATGTTTCAAATTGGGCTTTTAACCCCTTTGATGTTAGAGAGTTTTCCAAAGCATTGCTGCACAATGTACTGAAGACCTCTGTAACATGCAAGTGGGTCATGTTATAAATATGGTGCAATTGTTCTGTCCCAGAATTGTTCCACCTTCTCCTTAAAATTTCCCTATTTTCTCTTACTTCTTTCAGACTTCAGGATACTTAGTTCCATGTGTCACAGACCTCACAGTTTACTCTTCTATTTTCAAAGCAAGTCACCCATCTCATAATTTACATTGTCACCCTCCGGTACTGCTCCCAAACAAATAATACCCCTTCCCATTAGCTTCTTATCTTACCTTGGAAGCTGCCCAATCAATCCAGCCCTTTCCATTGGGATCAATGTTAATCAGGACCAAGCCTTCGACCATCTCCGGGAAAATCAGCTGTTGAGCAGATTAATTGGAGAAGTTAAGACAGACAGGGACCAACTAGAATTTAACCTGTACTCTGCCTGAGAAGTCTTTTCTCTTAGATGCTAGAAAGGTCTCCAACACATTGTATCCAAATTGTTAAAAATATCAAGTTAAAGGGGTCCTGTGGATGCCATAACTTTCATAACACTCATGTGTTTTAGCCCTGTTTTCTATATATTAAGAAAATTACAGCAATTTGCACTTTAGTATATTAACGCCACTTACTCTTGTGCCACGGATCTGTTGTTTTTTTATATGTGTGTGTATATATTTATTTAGAAAGCATTTTACCAGGCAGAATATGTGTGTGTGTATGTGTGTGTCTTTCAGTACATTCCAAAGAGGTTGGCTATTATATTATAAGGAGATTTAGACATGTAGTACAATCTTGGCCAAATTTGTTCTGGAGAAATGACATTGGTTGCAGCTGATGGTACAGTCTACTGAACAACATAATAGTTAAGAGATGAGAAACAGAGCTTTCGAAACAAGAAACCTACCCTACAAGTACGAGGTAAATCCACACCAATGGAGAGACACATATAGATAAACACAGAACAATGGAAAGACACACACTCATACCAATGTAAGGACACATTCACGCTAGCACAGTGGCTCCCAAATTTTTAAGCTGTGACACACATGTTTAACCCCTTGGTGACATGGGTTTTTTTACACTAGAGAACAAGAACAATTTTTGGCTTTTTAGAATGTCTTTGTTCAACCATTTTTTCACTCTAATTCCTTTAGTACAGCTACAGAAATATATACCGTTTACTTAAGAGTAAGTAAGAATTTCTTTTGATGTCATATTTATAGGTATAACCAAGCCATTTAAGCCAGCTTCTTTGCTTCTGGATGACACAGTGGACCCTGAGTCGAGGACTGAACACAGAGGGAGCCGAAACAGTTCTGCCACTTATAGAGTGACAGTATCTGAAAACCAGGCCTGATCATCCAGAATGGTATGATCAGAATGACGTGAACCTGCTCCATCCTGATTTTCCGTATCACTCTGGGAATTAGGGGAAATGAAGGAAAGACGTACGTAAGGGGAAATGCAACAGGATGACCATCATGTCCTCTGCAAAAGCTAAAAGGTACCGGGATCTGGCACAGAATTGCGGTACCTTGCGGTACAATTGAGAGGCCATTAGGTCAGAGGACCCCATAGATGAACTATAGAGTCAAATAACATATGGTTGACTTCCCAAATCTTAGGTTTTCAGATGGTGACAACTGCAAAACTGTGTCATGATGTTGTCTATCCCTGAGAAATAAAAAGGCAGAGAGATCTGGCACATGAGCTTTTCCCCTAGTGATTTTCCGAATCTCATACCACGTGCCCACACTTATCCACCCACCCTGGCAGTTGATGTAGTCCACTGCCGTTGCATTGTTGGACTGGATCCACACCAGGATCCATGCACGGACTGAGATCAATGCCACAGGGCTAGGCAAATCCCCTGAAGCTCTAGAACACTGAGGAGAAGAATACTCCCCTCCATGATCCAAAGGCCCTGCAAAATGGCTGAAAACCTATTGGGGGAAACAGAATGGTTGTGAGACCAAGACTATAAAATTGTTTGAACAGCGAAAGGTATAGAACACATAGAAGAAATTAAAGTCTTAACCCATGCAGGCTCCTGCTCACTAGAAGTGGACCCCGGGAGCAGTGTGGGGGCCACAGAGCAAGAGGAACATTAAGTACCAGAGAACCCCCAGTGAAGACCAACTTGGCATGAGAGCAATGGCTTAAAGGGGTTAAGAAGACCCCAAAAGCCTTGGTAGCTTTGGCCCAGGAAACCACTTAAAATAGATTGCAGGTCACTAAAAGTAAGACAGAAGTACTTATATAAAGCTAACAGTACTTCTCAGACTAAAAGGGTTGAAATAGTATGTAAGGAGGGAGAGACCAGCTTCAGGTGTTGAACATTGAAGTCAAAAAGGACCAGAGTAGAACCTGCTATTCGTGTTCCCTAAAGCCCTGTAAAAATGGGCTTATGTGTAATGCAATCACTTACATAACCATTTCCAAAACTATGCGAGAAGCATAATAAGGACAAAGGACCTGCGCACTCTGAATGCAGGACAGCTTGTCCTCTTCAGGCTCCTATGTACCTTTCAGTGTTTTGCTCAGAGAAGCTACATTAAGTAGAACTGAGAGTTAAGAGGTTGATAATGCAAGCCATCTTCTAGCAAACCCAAGTCACATTTAGTTTGCACTACAGTTCAAACCATCAGTGGAGGACAGAAATCCCCACTTAACGGGGGATTGCACAGCTTTATCCTATAGGAAAAAAACAAAAACGTAGGGTAACTAAGAGAGAATATGCACAGTCCATGAGGTCACTTTTAAAACTGAGCATGTCTGGTGGGGGCCAAGTGAAGTATGGAGGGAGTCTTTGCCTCCAAGAGAATTTTTAGGCAAGTGCACTGCCCTCCTGGCAGAGGATACTTTACCCCAAGTTCCATGTGTTCTACGTAGGACGTAAGAGAAAAATAATTTTGCTTAGACAGGCTGAAAGACAAGCCATCCTCTTGCAGACACTGTCCCTAAGGTGCATGTGGTTTACTCCAGAATTGCATCTCTTTTCTTTTGTGCATAACGCCCACTGGTATAAAGACAAACATACACATGCCAGTGTAGTGACACATACACATACACACACACTAGTGTAAACACACACACACCAATGTAAAGGCACAGAAGCACTTTCACACCTATGTGAAGACATACACAGCCATATAAAGACACATAAATACACACACCAGGGTAAGAATACACAAGTGCCAGTGTAAATGCACACACATGGAAATTTAAAAACACGCAAATGTAAAGACACATGCATACACACCAATCTAAACACACGCAAGACATATAAAGGCACACACACATGCAACTGAGACACACGCACACTGATGTAAAAACATACACACATGAAAGACACATACCTACCATTCAACATTATGGAAACAACTGAAGTTTGGTTCTGATTTACTTACAGCAAATTTTGCAAGGACGTAGGCTCCTGCTCCAACCCCAATCCCAATGACACTCTGAAACCTGCAAAACACAAGCCTGTTATATACACACACAGTACTGCATGATACATCCTGTGAGTTTTTGAGACTGCAAAGATTGACTGTGAGCCTGTGCTTTGCATCATGGTTCTCTCATTGACTATTTTTTTTCTTTTGTAATGAAAGTACCAGTTGAAAAATATCCTTAAAGGCACAATGCTTAAAATTCATATGAAATTGAAATGTTATTTTAATTCCATATCCTAGACTGAGAACATTCCTGTGGACATAACTATGTTAGTGAAGAATGACTCCCATATGCATGGTATCCAACTGATGGCCTTTATCTGGAGAGAAATATGTGTGCAAAGCATAGTTTTAATTGTTATGGACTGCAGCAGTTGCTTTGGACTAGTAATACAGTTGTAAGAGTCAATAAAAGCCTTGATTACACTGAAGCTGATAAGTATTTTAAACGTATCTTATACAACAGATTCTCAATGAAGTCTATGTAAAAATGTGTAGCTAAAACCCTTGATAAAATGATTAACTATAATGAAAGCTAAGGCATAATTGGCTAGTTACATACATTATAATCCAGTGGTTCTCTATCTTTTTTTGCTCATGGCACCCCTAACACTGAATATGGCATTTTCAGGGCAACCTAGCATTTCATGGATCTTACTCAAAGACCTAATAAATGATATAATACATAATAGGATTTTAGTGTTTTTACTGGTTAAATACTTTTCTCTTTAGTCCATATGGAATACAGGTACCAGGAGGTTGAGTTCCTCCACAAGACACATCTCAAAAAACAGAATCTTATGGGTGGAGACTCCCTCCTCCAGCTCCACACTCCCCGCCTATTAAAGGGATAGTAATACTTTGTTTAACTTTATTTTATTTTGTAGGCATTAAAAAAACTTGAATAATGATATAAGTCTTATCTCCCAAACCTTTATGGTTTAAGAGATATTCACAAGCAAAGTGTCCCCCTCCCGCCCCTTTTACTGATGTAACACTTTTCAGCCAGGGCAGAAGGGAGCTGCCCAGGTAGACTGCAGAGAGGGACAATCTTCAATTAAGATAACAGAAAAACCTGAAAAGATTGTCAAGGGGGGCAGGGATTTCATTGTTTTCAAAGGAATAAGAGTGTCCCCTTCTGTTATCTGTCCAGTCTATGGACTGCATTCCACATCAGAGAAGAGATTGTTTACAGTAGGTAAAAGGGGCGGGAGGGGGAAACTTTGCTTGTGAATATCTCATAAACCATAAAGGTTTGAGTGATAAGACTTATATCATTCTTCATGTTTTTTTAATGCCTACAAAATAAAATAAAGTTAAAACGAAGTCATGTGACCAAAGCTGCAAGAAAATCTCCTACATGAAAGACCCCACTGGCCAGGAAGGAAAGACCACAAATAAAAAAGGTCCCTTTCTCTTGATGGGAGACCTGTGCTCCATACTAACAAAAGAGAAAAGGATTTAACAGATAAGAACACTAAAATCCTATTTTCTCTTATGTCAATATGGAACACAGGCACCATGGAGATATATCAACGCTAAGCTCCCAGAGGTGGCACAAAAGTAGAAAGGATCTTACAAAAGTTCCCCAGGACTATCCAGTATCCAGTAACTTACACAGCACACAAGAACAAGAACCAACAGGGCTCAGCTGAGGCCAGAACATCAACACATTACTGCTTAGCGAAAATATGTAAGGATGACCAAATCGATGTCTTGTCCAACTGTTCTGGAGATCCTTCTCCCTGTCAGACTTAGGGCCAGGACAAAAGAAAAGCACAACAATCTCCTGATTGATGTGAAACTCAGAAAGCACCTTCGGAAGAAAATCCTGAGAGGTTTGCAGCACCGCCTTATCCTTATGAAAAAACATAAGGCGGCTTATAAGACAGAGCTTACAATTCAGTGACCATCTGCACTGAGAAGACTGCCAACAGAAATACCATCTTGAGCAGCAACTGATGCAGGGAGATGGAAGCAAGAGGCTCAAAAGGAGGCCTATATAAAACACCCAGAACCAAATTAAGATCCCACTGCAGAGTGGGAGCCTTGACGATTGGAAAGGCATAAGCCACCCCCTGAAGAAAAACCTTGACATCTGGAATGGTGGCAATACGTTTCTGGAAAAACACAGAAGTACCGAAATCTGAACCTTGAGGGAGTTTAAACTGAGCCCTTTGTTCACCGCATCTTGGAGGAAAGACAACACCAAGGGTAGGTCAAAATCATGTGAGGACACAGCCTTGTCTGTGCACGACTTCTAAAAAATAAACCATACCCTATGTTATGTCTTACACGAGACAGGTTTCCTGGCCTGTATCATGGTGGAATGACCACCACAGAGAAACCTTTACACCTCAGGATGTTTGCTTCAAGATCCAGAGGGTCCCTGATCCAGGAGCAGAAGGTCAGAATCTTCCTGTTGTCCCTGGTGGCTACGAGATCTGTCATTGGAAAACCCCACTGTTGCACGATCAGGTAGAACACTTGACTGATTTCCTACTCTCCTGCATCTACATCTTGGCGAATAAGAAAGTCCCCCAGAATGTTTTCTACCCCTGGAATGTGAACGGCCGAGATGGCCAGAACATGGGCCTCTACTCAACCGAGAATGTACCTCACCTAGAAACAGGCTGTCACAGTGCAAATACCCCCTGCCAATTGATGTAAGCCACAGCCATAGCGTTATCTGACTTCACCCTCACTGGCTTCCCCATCAGAAGTGAAATCCAATAGACGAGGGCCAGCTGGATCACCCTGAGTTCCAGGACTTTGATGGACAAGAGGGACTCTTCCCTGGTCCACTTGCCCTGGACACCCAGAAGAAACCAGAAACACACCCCAGCCACTGAGGCTGGACTCCGTCATGAAAAGGGTCCACTCTGGAATCACAAAGGGACTCCCTTTTTCCAAGTCTAGCCTCTGAAACCACCTCTGGAGGTCCATCCTAGTATTTGGAGAGAGAGGGAGATCCAATTATCCAGATGCTCCAGGAGCCTGGACCAGCTCTGGATAACATCCCTCTGCAGTTCTCTCATGTAAAACTGGGAGTAAGGAACAGCATCCAGGGTTGACACCAGTCTACCCACAACCCTTATGAACTCCCTGATCATGGTCGAGGGTCACTCCAGGGACTGGGATACTTGCATCACAAGAATCGTGTCCTCCGGTAGGAACACCTTCCTTTGAAGGGTGTTGAACCTAATCCCCCAGGAACAGCAGAACCTGGAAGGGTATCGGAGAGGACTTGAGCATGTTCAGAATCCACCAATGGTGGACCAGAAGCCAGATGCAGTGCTGAACATGATGTGACAAGAGCTTCCCTGAGGAAGTTTTGATCAAGAGATTGTCCAGTTAAGGTGTCAGGGAAGATGCCTTGGCCATGGATGAAGGCTGCTAAGGCAGCCGTGACCCTGGTGAAGACGCAAGGTGCCTGAGCTAGAACAAATGGTAGAGCCATGAACTGGTAATGAACTGAGCCTGAACCAAAAGCAGGTAGTGTTGGCAGTCTGAGTGAATTGGGATGTGCAGATATGCATCCTGAAGGTCCAGAGAAACCAGATAAATCCCCTAGCACATTGTCACAATGACAGAACGCAAAGATCTTGAAGTACATAGTCAACACATTTGTTGATACATTTGAGGTCCAGAATAGGGTGACAGCCACCGTCCTTCTTCTAGGGCCACAAACAGGTTGGAATAAAAACCTGAACCACGCACTGGGGGAGGTATTGGAACCAGAACCTGTTTTTCCAGCAGTGATGCCACTGCTTTCTGGAACAGTTGTGCCTTATCCGGCTTTTTCAGCACCCTTGACAAAAAGAAGCAATATGGGAAAAAGGACTTGAAATTTATATGGCACCCTTCCAAGATTACCCATAAAACCCACTAGTTTGTGACTGAGGACTACCAGGCATCTCCAAAAAGGCGGAGGCGACCCCCTACAGGAAGAGATGGACCAGGATTTTGTGAGTCATGCGGAAGAGTGCTTGTTAGACTTGCAGCATCTCACTTGGGCTGCCAGAGCTGTTTGGGCTTTGCAGCAGGGTGCATTTGAAAGGCTAGCGAGCTTTGCTGCCTCTGTGCCCCTGTCTGGTGGTAGGGGGGGATGAATAAGATGCACCTTCCTCACAATGGATTGATGACTGGTGGGAATCTGGGGCAACAAAGTGCTCTTCCCACCAGTTGTGCTGCTGTTGATCTGTTTCAGTTCAGGTCCACACAGGGACTTGCCTGAGAAGGTAAGGAAAGCAGGGTGTCATGGAGCTGCTGGTCAGGAAGGGGTGCTGACCATAGCAGCTAAAGTAAATAAATAAAATGAACCCAGAGAGCAAAGAAATCAGCACACACACAATTAAAGGGAACACCAATGTATTATACATATGAACACATTAAATAGCACTGCTCAACAAAACAATCAATGAAACAGAAAAGAACAGGGCTTCTAGGCAAACTAGGGACACGGTCTCTGGGAAAACTATGGACAGGGCCTCTGGGCACAGGTATAAAGTCAGCTGTGGAACTCCAGGGATGCAGCAGGCTCTGAAAGTCAAGAGGAGCAGCTGGTCTCTGGAATACAAGGGGTGCAACCGGGCTCTGGAACACAAGGGGTGCAGCCAGGCTCTGGAACACAAGGGGTGCAGCCGGGCTCTGGAACACAAGGGGTGAAGCAGGGCTATGGAACTCAAGGGGTATAGCTGGCTCTGGAACACAAGTGGTGCATCAGCCTGCACTGGAACACAAGGTGTGATTAAGCCTGCACTGGAAACAGGAACACAGGAGGGCAGCTGCCAATTCAGGAACACTGGAGAGCAACTGCCAATTCAGGAACACAGGAGGGCAACTGCAAATTCAGGAACTTAAGGATGTACAGGCTCAAGGAACTGATCTGAACTGACCAGTTAAACTGTATAATCTGGCCCAGAGCAAGGGGAGAGACTGAACCAAATAGGGAGGAGATGACTGCAAGGTAGGGTCAGCTGGGTACAGAATCAGGCCTCTATAATTAGATTGCAGCAGGCTACGACAGCTATAAGGGAAGGTAGTGGCCCTGTGATGTACTGCACCAGACTGTAGAGAGAACAGGATCGTGACACAAGGACTTCTTAAAAGATTGGTCTGCAGACAAATCTTAAGACACAGCGTGCAAAGCACAGCAGCAAAAAAAGCTGAGGCCTTAGAGAGAAGATTTCTTACACCTATGGAAAACATCCGCAGAGGTATTCCCCTCATCAGAGGTGTCAGAGATCTGGTCTGAGGCGTAGGAAAAATCCATATCTTTATATTCCCCATCATCCTCCCCCCCTTTAGACCATTCTTCTTCAGGGGAAGCCCCAAGAAACACTGGTAGGAATTTGGTCCATGTATTTAAAGGTAGTGGGGGCTCCCATGATTTAAGCACCCCCTGTAAAGAGAAGGGGACTTGGGCCACTGAAGGCAGTATTGTCTTGACCCAAGCTGGCTCTTGATCAGTGCTGGAGGACACAGGTGGAGTAGTGGGGTCAGCAGCACAAGAGGAGCCAAGAGATCTAGAATACTGGATAAGGAACAATATGTGAGGGGGTAAGGAATGTCCCTTACCTTGGATTTACCTCCATTCCCCTTAGAGTCTGAAATACTTTCCCAATAAAAGTGTCCCAACACTAGTAGAAATTACTAGAAATATGCCCAGAATAATATAGCACCTTTAAAAGCCCAGAAAATACAACTCCATTTGTGGAATCACCATGAGCCCCCTGGACACTCAGGAAGTGACTGGAAAATAGGGGACATGAGTAGAAGGAGACAGAGCCCTCTCTGACCATTGTAGCTTAATCAGTTGTAGAGATATGTCTCATGAAAGGGTTACCCATAGAAGTGAATGGAGCAAAGATGATGGTGAGCGGCTCCTGTTCTTTAAAGGGGCCACTACAGTAAATTTGGTCAAAAAATAAAAAGATGACCCAGAGATATAAAAACCCTAGGAAACATCTGAGGGGGGCATAAAACTAAGGAACAAGTGGTGTGGAAAAGAATACAAACCCCACAAAGCCCTAGAAAAGCAAAAATAGCCAATTCTTACCTCCAGAGCCCCTAGAGATAACAAACAGTAAAATAAATATACCAAAAGTGAGTGTAAGAGCCTAGCAAGACTCATAACACCCCTGTATGGAGAGGCAACATAACTGGGACAAAAGTGGGCCAGGCACTCAAAGGGTTACTTACTAGTCTTCTGTCTTCAGGTCACCATTGTAGAGAGAAGCAAACAGAGTCCCCAGAGACTCTGTTGGGAGGGAAAACTTGGTAGCAAGATTCCCTCCACAGGGCTAGAAAGGTCCACAAAGCACATGTACACTGGTCAATCCACTCCAGGGAAGCCCAGTAATGGTAACCCATGGGAGATTATACAGCCCCATATCTAAGGAACCAACAATAAAAATCTATAAAACTAAGAGACTGTGTCTTGCCCTGCCAGCTTCAAGCAGAACACATTAATTCTAGGAGTTAGTAGACAGGGAGGGTGGAGCTGGAGGAGGGAGTCTCCACCCATAAGACTGTCTTTTGAAATGTGTCCTGCCCTCCAGAAGGAGGGACTCAACCCCGTGGTAGCTGTGTTCCATATTGGACATAAGAGAAAAATATATAGATATTCTTGTGTCTAGCAATTTGAACAAATATACATTGTAAACTCAACATTTTGCTAAAGTGTTCATAGGAAAACAGGGGCACCCTAAACTGATGACAAGGGCACGCTCACTGGTGGTTTACCGCCAATTTTATTTTATGATACATGCATATATTTGCATATTCAACAAAGGTAATACATCAACAATCTGTCAGACCTGTAGTTATTATTTCATAATGGATTAACTAAATGAACATCTGGTAATAAGCTGGTGTTTTTATGTTGCAACATTCTAAACATGAATTATCTCCTTTTTCCCTTATAAATATTCATTTACACAGTAGATATATCAGGGTTTCTCAACAATGGCCAAAAAGTATCACTACCAGCTTAGAATTATGGACTCTTGGATAAATTCTTATCCAAACCACACATCCTTTTGTTCAAGCTGATTGTGTTCTTTATTGGCTGTTCCTTTATCCATTGGAGTACCTGTACAGGGGCAGGTTAACCCATGTGGCCATATACCAGCTGGATGTCTTACAACCAGTTCATCACTAAGTGTGAGTAATATATATGTACTGAGGACTGATTTATACAGGGGTGTACACAGAAATTTTTCGGGGGGGGGGGGGGGCAATAATATGACCCACAGGCACCAGCCCTTATGTTTATGTGTAGGGGAGCAAGTGCCCTAATTCCCCCCGGACACTCATAGATATATGTTAAAAAGCATCAGTCTCTTTCTGTTTGCTGGTTAATGTTCTCCTTTTTGTGAACAGCTGATTGAAAAATATCTGTGTGGAGGGCTGTAATATCTCCCACAAGCTATTAATACCAAAGAGAGAATATTTAAGTGGCCAGATGTGAGTAGATTATCATTCTGTTAATTATGTTATATTTCAGTTACATATTAAACCTATGAGCGCCTCCTTTTCTTTTTTCACTTAATAGACTGGAGACAGTCTTTTCTGTATTTTTTATATTTTATCACTATTGCTGCATTTGAAGACCCTGTCCAAAAGCTTTCTGGAAACAGGGACATGAAAGTGTAACAAAATACCTGAAGATGAAAAAAAAAGAAGTCTAGGCATTTTGAGTTTACGTATTCTGTGCTTACAGAAGATATAAAGTCAAAATAAAGGATACTATCTCTTTACATTGTCTCATGAGTGTATATTTTACTACAATAAGAATGATGATGTCTGTTGTGACCCAGGGAATGGATAAAAAACCACCATCACACCCACTATAAACAGAGCTGGATCATGGGCAAGGCCCCCTAGGCACTTGCCTAGAGCCTGGTGAAATTCCAGGGCCCTGCCACTCTGAACCAGGGGGACAACTGATGTGACTATAGGAGCTTAGACACACACACACACACACACACACACACACACACACACTGTAGCAGCTCCAGTAGTTATACCACTAAATTGAATATGCATATGGAGCAGCTGGTGGGGATGTGGATCAGGCTGGCCCAGCCCTCATATTTTATTAAAATGCACCTTGATTCACGATGGTCCTACTTTAAGGGGTTATCTTAACATGGTGATGACTCCGAGCTGGTGGTGTGTGGCCCATGATAACACTATCCGAAGAAACACTGGCCGCTATCTATAGGAGGCATTTTTGGGGTGTTTCATTGGATACATGAGCCACACACAGATAGTGGGCAGAGGAGGAACGGCATCGTCAGAGTTGTGTTGCTTTGTCCCACTGGCACTGTGACGCTGCCTGACCAGTGAGGAGAGGGAGCAGGAGAGGAATATAAGGATGCAAGTTGGTAAGGGAAGACTGATTGTTATAGCAAGAATGGTTGCATTGGGATGATGTATTGGCCAGCAAATGGTTGATGCAAGATAAAATAAAATAGGATAATTGCTACGCAACCATCCAGGTGGTGCCAGAAAGCATGGAGCCCAGTGGCATAAGCAGCAGTAGCACCTGAGGGCTAATGGAAAAGAGAAACAGAGGAGATTAGAGTCTGTCCCAGCTTAATCGCCATGTAGACATCTGTAGACATCTCAATAACAATAGGCGTGTGATATTTTACTCACAAACACATAAAACAGTAGTAGTATCTCAGGGGCCCCAGGGAGTTTCTGGACTCACCTGTGGCCAGTGCTTTAGTACTCGCAAGACTTAAGGCATGCAGGTGTAGAAAGGAACAGGCATCATTTGCAGCTGCTCTCTATGCCCCACGTGATGAAGAGTGGTTGGCTGGCTGCTTAAAACTGGAACATTCCAGCAACACACTCTGCATTTGAAGAAGTGCATGCTGATTATCCTCTCTGTATCTCTCTCTCGTTTTTTGCTGCATAAATCTTTGGTGGATCTTTTTCCTAGTCAGAAGGTTACTGTAGCAGCTCATAGAACCCATGCAGAATATATATTTGAAGGCTACAGCCCACCTAAGATGGGTCAGATACCTGCCTCTGTCAGAATGTTGAAGGTAGGAAACCCCTAAACCATTCTAAACAACTGTGTCATGACCAGAGTGGGTGTTATGCCTGGGAATCTTGTTAGATGGTGCGTATGAGCTGCTGATTTCCTGTGGCACCTCCTTTAGCTCACCACACCCCTACTGTCATGCCTCTGCTCTTTGGATCTACCAAGGAAAGAATCAGCATTCTCCCCCACTTCTCCTACAGTTATGTGCCCACTGATGTTGCCCAGCCTGACACACTGAATTCCCCATGCATCCAACCAGCTTCTACAAGATGGATTTCATCCAGGGCAGCCTGTTTGACTACATCAAGAACATTAAAGGAATGACGATCATAGAAAGGCCGGTGCACAGGAATCTCAAGGTACCAGTCTCTAGTGGATGGAGAGGACAGGGATCACAATATTTATACCTCCCCAACAGGTGCTGGGAGGGAGGATTCAATGTCAGTATATGTTCAACAGGGACAAAGGAGTTCAGATGTTTATACCTCCACAATAGGGACAAAGGGGCTCAGATGTTTATACCTCCCCAGTAAGGGCATGGGAGCACACATCTATACCTGCTTAATTGGGGTAAAGGGGGCTCAGATGTTTATACATGCCCAATACTTGTCACAATATTTATACTTGACCAACAGAGGCAAGCTACTGTCACATTATTAACCCTAGAACTGCCAGAGAGAGACACTTTAAAAAAATAATGCCTTATTTTGATATTCATTTCAAATTTGATGGAAGCTGACACCTTAATTGTGACTGTGTTTGGGGATTTGAGGTCAATTACACAGAACTGGAGGGAAATGCACAAAAGCTGGATAAAGAGTTGTATCAGGAATAACATCTCCAGTGTGATAAACTCTCCAGTTCCTATGTTAATCTATGGCTCATATGCAGGATATATGAAGTTGGAGATTTCTTAGTGCATAGGCTCCATTGGATAAAATAAGAATTGGAGAATGTATCACACTGGAGACATTCTCTCTGCTTTATCACCTCTTTAACCCATCCTAATGCATCTCTCTACAGTTCCGTGTAGTTGGCTTCACGCTATACACAAACATATGTTTATTAGTTGTTCATTATAAATCTCTTTTTCATTCTTTATGTAAATTATCCTCTCCACTGTTTATTGGGAGAACAAGGTAAAATATTATCTTTTAAGAGTGGCAGCTGGTGGTTAGGTAGGTATAATTTATAGAGGTATACATTGCTGTACACCATAGGGATTTAGCTCACCCTGGCCACGTATATTAACTAGGAAAACTGGCACAGAAGGGATTAATGCAGGAAAACACCCAACCTTACAATCAATGGACAATCATGGGGCTATTTTCCAGCAAACCATAGACCCTATGACTTAAATTATACATGTTTGTGTCACTGTGTGTTCATTTATGCTTTGCTTGTGTGTCAGTGAGGATCATGCACTATGACTCACCCAAAGTGCTGCATCACACTGGGTAACATGGCAGCCAGGTTCTCCATGGTGGGATACTGATATCTACAAGAAGGTAGAAGGTTATTAGCACCGGTTAATTGGTGGTATAATGAGCATAGAGAAGGGGGATTTACTATTTACTCACCCCTGTGGGAACTGGGAAGCGCCCACCTGCTGACCTGGGGCATCCACATGGCACACCACAAAGTGTTTGGTAATCTCTTGCATATCCTCATAGTTAAAGAAGGTGTTGAAGCAAAGCTTATCTGGAAAAGAAGAGAACAGTGGTACAGGCTATAATTGCTAAGCACTGAGATATAGTTTTGAGGTTACCCCCCTTGGATCTTACAGTGGGTAAGGTATATTGGCTATAATTGCTAAGCACTGAGATATAGTTTCGAGGTTACCCCCCTTGGATCTTACAGTGGGTAAGGTATATTGGCTATAATTGCTAAGCACTGAGATATAGTTTTGAGGTTAGCCCCTTGGATCTTACAGTGGGTAAGGTATATAGGGTATAATTACTAAGCACAGATACATAGTTAATGGGGTTAGCCCCCTTGGATGTTAGAGACATCTCAAATGCACTACAAATATATGTCTCTACCACCCAAGGGGTTTAGAGACATAAGGCACTTCCGCGGGAAAAACACATGCACAGGTTGGATAGCTATAAATACAACAAAAAATTGTACCACTACATTATTTGTTCACTTAGAACAACAATTATTTTGGCCTGAAGGCCACATCTCTGTTCAAAATGTTTTTGTAGGGCTGCAGGTGTACTGCAGCTCGAAAATGAACAATATGGGTATGTCCCATTAGTAATCCCACTTTCAGACTGAGGTGTGAGTGAAAATGATACCTTGACAGCTGGGGTACAGAGAGTGTATCAATTCTGTCTGTCTTTGTTCTGATAGAATGATACATTGCATCAAACCTGTGGTTTGTGATGCAATGTATCATTCTTCTTCTACCCAGAAAGCCAGAAAAATGGTATGAATCCAGCTCACGCGCCATATTTTGCGCATCTCTGACTTTATTCTTTTACATTTCTTGATTGCTTATATGACATCTGAATATATCACATGTACACAGATATTGGTACATATAAGGCCATGTTTACACCACTATTTAGTTTACATAAGGAATCAAAATAGATATTCAGATCCATGGTTGTGTTCATAGGAATGGCATTCAGGTGCCTAGTTTACAAACATCTTCCTTCATCTGAGAATCTAGGATACAAAGTCTCCATTTTCCATCTGTATGGACACAAAGAAAGAAAAAGCAGCCGATCACAATGTAACCCCTTAGAGTTTTGTCATGCCTACATTTATTAACAATAAGAAATACTCTTCAGTGACAAACATATCCTGTTTTCTGACAACGGACAATTAAAGAAATACTGATTATTGTTTTTGCTGCTTTTATTATTTTAGTAGTATACATTATTTGCCCTATTATGATTATTATTATTTTCTTTAAATGAACACCTCTTAATAATTAAACCTCACACAGCTCATCTGGGCAGGAAAATCCTAATGTCCACTATCAATTAATTCTGTGTAGAGTGGGTCTTCAACAGTCAACTTTAAACCCTTGAGGGCCAGAAGGGTGTGAAATGCATTACACCCCTCTGGTCCTCAAGAGGTTTAAAATAACTTAATATCATATCTATGGTGGCAGACCAGATTAATTTTTACCAGAGTACTGGACGCAAAACTCTGGGGGAGGATGTTATTCTGGCTGTTTATGAGATCCTTGAGGCTACTGTGTATCTTACTGAAGCAGATTTTTGATTCTACTAGGCTTACTGGGAAGCCTTAGAATGCTATGTCGCTGCAAGTCATACCCTTTGGCTAAGTCTATGGTCAGCAGATTAGTGTTCCAGGAAGTTCTTGGTTTCACTTTGATTAATCGGGAGGCAGTTGTTTGACCAGAATCAGAGAAGGTTATTAGCCATGCTACTGGTGGTATGGGTGTTCCTGCAACTCAGGCTACCCCCATGCGTTCCTTTTTTACACGGGAGATGTGTTTTTTGCTCACAGGGTGTCTATACCTACAGCACCCCAGGCACTCCCTACCCTAAAACTCATAAAGGTTTGGGTAGGCAAAGCACCTAACCGAAGACCCTCAGCTTTCAAGTCTTCCTCTGTATGATTCGCAGGGGTCTGGTCTGTCTCAGGCAATTGGATTTCATCTGTGTCACAATATGTGGGGACCAGGGGGTGTTGAGGGTGATCATAGAAGTGTGTCTTACAGATTTCAAATCCCTTCTTCCATGTTGCTCCTTTGTATCCAGAGTTACTCGTAACCTTGTGAGGGACCATCTATTATTAAACACACTTTGTTTCCTGGTGAACATGCAGATCTTGGTATCTGCACCTCCTCTGGAGTGGCTCATGGGATCCTATTCCATATTTTATATTTCCCAAGATTTCCCACAATGTCCCTGTTCAAGAGGAAGCCTTTGTGCTCTGTCATCACTGCTATGTGTCTAGGGGAGATCTAAGCCACCCTACATATAAAGGACGCTTATCTCTGTGAATTTCTATCCTTGCAAATCATCAGTGCTTTCCCCATTTTAACTCCTAGACCAAATTTTGCAGCTCACTGCACTTCCTCTTGAGCTGGAGTCTTGCACAGGTCTTGGCAGCCTTGGTTGCTCATGTTCGTTCTCTAGGGATTTCTCTTACTCTGTGTCTGGATGACATTTTGTTATAATCTCCCCTGTACCTTCAAATTCAGACTTATCGTCCATTTTGGAACAACAAGGTTGGGTACTCAGGTTCCAGACATCTTCTTTAGTTCTGTCCCAGGACCGTCTCTTTCTTGGCATAAGATTCAATGCTTTTCTGAGATGGGTTTTTCTTCTGGAGGATAAGATTCTATCTTTGTCCCGGCAGGTGCCTCAGGCTTTTCTTTTCCTGTCTGCAATGATACAAGAGTACATGAAGTTGTTAGGGTTTCTTGTGTCTGCCTTGGAGGCAGTTCCCTTTGCACAATTCCATACTCAGGAACTGAAGCTGGAGAGTTTCTTAGGAATTTGACCAGGCAGCAGTGTCATCTTTCCCGTGCCACATCTCTCTCCAACCAGACGAAGAAGGATCTTTGTTGGTGGCCTTAGATGTCCCATCCGTTGACTGGAATGGCCCATCATCAATCAGAATTGAAAAATAGTCAAACTGGATCCCAACCTATCTGATCTGAGAATGCTGTCTTCTGCCCATCAACTGGCGTCACGTGATTCTTCTGACTCTTCTCCTTTTGAGTCCCTTCAGGATTCACCAGCGTGGATTCAGTCTGACAACGTATCACGGTGCCCATGATTGTTGCATTTTCTTGTCTATCACCAGTAGGGGGCTTCCATTGGCTGTCTGCCTTTAGCCCGCCTCCTATTGCCTATTTAAACCTGGGTTGGGCACCCCTTGGTTGCCCTTTCGTGGTGTCTCTGACCACAGTCGCTTTCACCATGTCCAGTAATCATTTGGGCCTTTTTGCTGTGTTCCTGAGTTCCTGATTGCATCTGGTTCCAGTGCCTCCTTTCTGCAGAGTTGTTCCAGTTCTGGTTCCGGCCTAGTCTCCTGAGGTTGCTGTTTCCTGCTGACCGTCTTCACTGCTGTTTCCTGACCCGGCTGTTCGTCCTGCTGGTGCCTGTCATCTCCTGGCCTGTCTCCTGTGTTCCTGGCGACCTTCTGCTCGGTCGCGTAGGCGACATTCCTTGTCAGTCCCAGCGTGCGGACGCTGGTTTGCTCCTAAGCCTTGTGGCTATACGATTCCCTTGTTGGTCCCAGCGTGCGGACGCTGGTTTACTCCAAAGCCTTGCGGCTATACGATTCACTTGTTGGTCCCAGCGTACGTGCGCTTGTTTGCTCCAAAAGCCTTGCGGCTATACGATACATATTGTTAGTCCCAGCGTGCGGACGTTGGGTTACTCCAAAGCCTTGCGGCTATACAATTCCCTTGTGGGTCCCAGCGTGCGGACGCTAGTTTGCTCTAAGCCTTGCGGCTTTACGATACAGATTGCTAGTCCCAGCGTGCGGACGTTGGGTTACTCCAAAGCTTTACGGCTATACGATTCCCTTGTTGGTCCCAGCGTGCGGACGCTGGTTTGCTTCAAAGCCTTGCGGCTATACGATACATGTTGTTGGTCCCAGAGTACGGACGCTGGTTTGCTCCAAAGCCTTGCGGCTATACGATTCACTTGTAGGTCCTAGCGTGTGGACGCTGGTTTGCTCCAAAGCCTTGCGGCTATACGATTATATTGTTAGTCCCAGCGTGTGGACGTTGGGTTATTTCTAGCCTTGCGGCTACACGATTCCCTTGTTTGTCCCAGCGTGCGGACGCTGGTTTGCTTCAAAGCCTTGCGGCTATACGATACATGTTGTTGGTCCCAGCGTGCGGACGCTGGTTTGCTCCAAAGCCTTGTGGCTATACGATTCACTTGTAGGTCCCAGCGTGTGGACGCTGGTTTGCTCCAAAGCCTTGCGGCTAGACGATTCACTTGTTGGTCTCAGCGTGCGGACGCTGGTTTGCTCTAAAGCCTTGCGGCTATACGATTATATTGTTAGTCCCAGCGTGTGGACGTTGGGTTATTTCTAGCCTTGCGGCTACACGATTCCCTTGTTTGTCCCAGCGTGCGGACGCTGGTTTGCTCCAAAGTCTTAAGGCTACTCTCTGTCGGCAGATCCTTAAGTGTTGCTGACATTGAGCGCTGTCCAGTCCTAACAGCGGCCTTCTGGCCTTTCCTGTTGTGACAGGGTACCGTTTGCCTAGGTCTCTCCCTGATCTGGCTACTCACTGAGTTACTACTGTCATTGTCACCTGACAGCATTTGGGACCTTGTCCGACTCTACGTATCCTTGGGCTGCCTTGCCCGGTATTGGTAAGGCCGGTAGAACCTTGTACCTCAGTCCATCTGGCGGTTGCCTTACCCGGTATTGGCAAGGCCGGTAGAGCCAACACCGTTGTGTTTACTTGGGCTGCTGGGCTGCCTTGCCCGTTATTAGTAAGGCCGGTAGAACCTTGCAACTCAGTCCATCTGGAGGTTGCCTTACCCGGTATTGGCAAGGCCGGTAGAGCCTACACCGTTGTGTTCCTTTGGCCTGCCTTGCCCGGTATTTCGGTAAGGCCGGTAGGACCTTGTACATCATTCCATCTGAAGGTTGCCTTACCCGGTATTGGCAAGGCCGGTAGAGCCTTTTACTCCTGATTACCCAGGCTGTCTTGCCCGGTATTTGGCAAGACCGGTAGAGTCTGAATTATTCGTATTTACCATTCATTCTATGTATATATGTATGTGTTTACAATCCTAAGGGATAATCTTAATTATTTCAATAAAGTTGTGTTTTTACCTAAACCTTGTGTCTGAGAGTCGTAACAAACCGTGACGCAACGTGATAGTGGTTGTCTATATCATCTGCCAAGGAGGGACTAGAAAAGTAGCTGCATGGATAGAAGGTCAGATGGTTCTTGTGCCTCACTCTGCCATTCTCAATTCAGGGGTAGACAACAGCATGGCAAGTTCCTCAGCCATCTGAGGCGCGATTCCAGAAATCTTGACCAAATGATGTTCAACTCCACAGTCAGTCTGCGGGGCCTTCCAGCTGTGGTTAGACCTCACTGTTGAATTGCAGGGTTTCACAGTTTTTTTTTTCAGATCTGGGGCCATTCTCATTCTTTTTTTGGAAGAGACGGTCATTCTGTGGAACTTTCCTCTGTAACATATATGAAACGGCAGACAGGGAAAAGAGTGGGGGCACCCCTTGTGTAGAAATTAACTAATAAATGCCTCCACCAGTGCATCACAGTGAGTGAATACTCACAAGATAAATGGCAGGAAACAGCTAAAATCACCCTCTGTGGATATTGGGCTGCCCCAGGATCAGCACTGTTTAGTAGATACAGCTTGATAGATGTCAGGGCTGCTCATCTGTGACTCGCTCCCCCAGTGGTATCACATGCACAGAAATTCAAAAGCACAGAGAGTGCACAATAGTGTAGTATCGTCAACAAGGTATAAGCATACAAAAAGGAAAAAATGAACAATTTCTTTAGCCAGAGCAAGCTGACATATGAGCATACGGAGAATTTCACCTGTCTCCGTTCAGGTCACAGGGATAACTGGTCTGGAATAAACAGAAATGAAGGAGGATCCCATTTAGTAGATTCAAAATGCATTCTACAAAATGTATAAAATTAAAAACAAAATAAAAAAGCTACATTTAGCTATCTAATATATGGCATAATATATCTGACGCATTTCGCAGTGACACAGCCACTTTCTCAAAGGTAAAGGCCAAACTAGCTATACAGAGGTATCCACCAAACGTTACAAGTTTAAATACTCATAAGCTATAAGCCATTGGATGAAATGGACGGGCCCTCGTGGTTGCAAGTTCCAAACCATCCAATGGTAGTTTGAGCGCATGAGAAAGCAGTGGTGTCACTGTCACAGTGTGTACCTTAGTTCCAGCGCCACCGGACCGGGTGACTCTGGGAACCTGGAGCCTGGAAAGACACTCCAGCATTGTTGCTCCTGTCTCGCTGGGCTTGCGGTTTGGTCGCGTCTGGTGCCCCTGTCGGCTGTCCGTGTCCTCGTCCTGAACGACGCAGCTGCTCCATTGATTGTAGGACTGGAGGCAAGTTGTAACGCATTTGCGGTTCGCTGCGTCACGTTTCTGGCGCGAGGCTATGCACTGACGCAGGCATCAGTTTTATGCATAGGGATGCCTTAGTTTCCACCCACCTACTTACAGGCTGGCTTTAAAAAGGAGCTGGACACCAACTCAGTTACCCTTACGTTGGTGTCCAGTGCAGTTCTTAGTTATTATTCTCCTGCTTTCCAGTGTATGACCCCGGCTTGTCTGACCATCCAATCTGGTGCAGACCTGTGGCTCTGTCTGACTACCCGCTCCGTGTATGACCCCGGCTTGTCTGACTATCCAATCTGGTGCTGACCTGTGGCTCTGTCTGACTATCCTATCCATCTTGCCTCCTGACTAGTGGACATCCAATCTGGTGCAGACCTGTGGCTCTGTCTGACTACCCACTCCGTGTATGACCATCCAATTATCACGGTGCCCGTGCTCTTTCAGCGACATTCTGTCAGTCTACACTCCTGCACTACTCCTATTGGCTATACTGTGATTGTCCCGCCCAGTATTGCCTTTAAATACTGGGTTCTGCCCTTTCGTGGTGTTCCAGTACAAGTGCTTGTTCCTGATTGCAGTTTGCTCTCAGTGTATCGACCCGGCCTGCCTGACTACTCTGCATCTCGTCTCCTGCTTGTGTACCGACCCAGACTATCTGACCATTCTGCTTCTCATCTCCTGTGTACCGACCCGGCTTGACCGACGTTCCTGCCCAGTGTACCGACCCGGCTTGGCTGACGTTCCTGCTCCGTGTACTGACTTGTATTGGTTGACGTTCCTGCTCCATGTACCGGCTTGGATTGGCTGACATTCCTGCTCCGAGTGAACCCACCCAGTTGGGCTGCTGCCTCCCTGCACACCCTTACCGGTCTCCGGTTGAGGGTGGTGATCCTCTCTCGCTGTCTGTGACAGCTGTGCAGTTTTGGTCTCGGTTGCCTCTGTGTCGCCCCGGCAACATTCCTATTGGCTTGTCTTACTATCCGCTCCCGGTTGGTTGCCTCCCAGGGCGAGTTGCTCAGTTCCGTTACTGTCACGGCAGTGCTCAGTTGCTCAGTCTCCATTACTGCCACGACAGTCTCCAGTTGCCTATTCTCCGTTACTGCTACGGCAGTGTCCATGTCACTCAGTCTCCGTTACTGCTACGGCAGTGTTCACGTGGCCTAGTCTCCGTTACTGCTCCAGCAGTGCTCAAGTTGCTCAGCCTCCGTTACTGCTAAGGCAGTTCACCATTACCTGTTATACTTATTCTTGGGCGTTACTCGTATTTAAGAGCTCTACCCTAGGTGAGCTTCTTAACAGGCCTTACCACACATGGGACTGTTTATACTCGCTGACTGCTATTAACCCATGCAGTACCGATACACTGGGACTCTTTCAAGATCCGCCTGACCTGTGTCAGTATAATGTGTTATGGACTCTATACTTATACTGGACCTGTGTGGGCTTACCTATATATAACCTGTCTTGTGGCTGTACTGTATTAAGTGTATATTACAGGACCTGTGAGGGTTATTGTAATCTTAATTGTTTAATAAAACTGTGTTTTATCCAAACCCACTGTGTCTGTGTGTCAAACAAACCGTTACACCAATCTGGTGCTGACCTGTGGCTCTGTCTGACTATCCTATCCATCTTGCCTCCTGACTAGTGGACATCCAATCTGGTGCAGACCTGTGGCTCCCCCAGTGGTATCACATGCACCGAAATTCAAAAGCACAGAGAGTGCACAATAGTGTATCGTCAACAAGGTATAAGTATACAAAAGGAAAAAATGGGTATCCATATTGCCTCCTGACGAGTGGACATCCAATCTGGTACAGACCTGTGGCTCTGGCTGACTACCCGCTCCATGTATGACCCTGGCTTGTCTGACCATCCAATCTGGTGCTGACCTGTGGCTCTGTCTGACTTTCCTATCTGTCTTGCCTCTTGACTAGTGGAGATCCAATCTGGTGCAGACCTGTGGCTCTGTCTGACTACCCGCTCCGTGTATGACCCTGGCTTGTCTGACCGTCCAATCTGGTGCTGACCTGTGGCTCTGTCTGACTATCCTATCTGTCTTGCCTCCTGACTAGTGGACATCCAATCTGGTGCAGACCTGTGGCTCTGTCTGACTACCCGCTCCGTGTATGACCCTGGCTTGTCTGACCGTCCAATCTGGTGCTGACCTGTGGCTCTCTCTGACTATCCTATCTGTCTTGCCTCCTGACTAGTGGACATCCAATCTGGTGCAGATATGTGGCTCTGGCTGACTACCCGCTCCGTGTATGACCCTGGCTTGTCTGACCGTCCAATCTGGTGCTGACCTGTGGCTCTCTCTGACTATCCTATCTGTCTTGCCTCCTGACTAGTGGACATCCAATCTGGTGCAGATATGTGGCTCTGGCTGACTACCCGCTCCGTATATGACCCTGGCTTGTCTGACCATCCAATCTGGTGCTGACCTATGGCTCTGTCTGACTTTCCTATCTGTCTTGCCTCTTGACTAGTGGAGATCCAATCTGGTGCAGACCTGTGGCTCTGTCTGACTACCCGCTCCGTGTATGACCCTGGCTTGTCTGACCATCCAATCTGGTGCTGACCTGTGGCTCTGTCTGACTATCCTATCTGTCTTGCCTCCTGACTAGTGGACATCCAATCTGGTGCAGACCTGTGGCTCTGTCTGACTACCCGCTCCGTGTATGACCCTGGCTTGTCTGACCATCCAATCTGGTGCTGACCTGTGGCTCTGTCTGACTATCCTATCCGTCTTGCCTCCTGACTAGTGGACATCCAATCTGGTGCAGACCTGTGGCTCTGTCTGACTACCCGCTCCGTGTATGACCCTGGCTTGTCTGACCATCCAATCTGGTGCTGACCTGTGACTCTGTCTGACTATCCTATCCATCTTGCCTCCTGACGAATGGACATCCAATCTGGTGCTGACCTGTGGCTCTGTCTGACTACCCACTTATACTGACTGCAGGCATGAGTCAGTAGTCTCCCTAGTTGCTTTCCTTGGGGAGAGTGGTTCCACCTTACTGACTGAAGGCGTGAGTCAGTAGTATCTCCCTTGTTGCATTCCAGTTAGGAGATCTCAAGAGTTCTGCATCCAGTGGCTTCCTCGCTCTACTGAGACTACCATTGGCCTAGACCTAGTCTCTTGCAGTGTGGTCTACATTGGAGCTAGCCTCTCCAGTTACCCACTACACGTTACTATCTTTTTAATTATGTTGTTCTAACATTAAAGGGATAGTATTACTTCAAAATTACTATCCCTCATATTGTAGCCCTTAATAAACTGAGTTAAATGACACCAGCGGCATCTCTCAAACCTTTATGGTTTAAGAGACAGCCGCTTTCAAAGTTTCCTCTCCCCTGCTGTCAGCAGGAGAATCCGGTCTCTGAATCAAGCGGAGGCTCTTCAGCAGAGCCGAAATCTCGTTATGGAAGGAAAAATGATTAATTGAAACAGTCTTCTACTTATGCTTGGTAACCAAGCACATGTAGAAGACTATTTCAATGAATCATTTTTCCTTCCATAACGAGATATCGGCTCTGTTTAAGAGCCTCCGCCTGACTTGGGACCGGATTCCCCTGCTGGCTACAATATGAGGGATAGTAATTTTGAAGTAATACTATCCCTTTAATAAAGGTGATTTTAGTAGCTTTTCGTTTTGTTTTTCATTTTATGTATTTTATTTAATACATTTTGAATTTACACCGTGGGAGAGGCCTTAATTTCTGTTTATCACGGACCAGTTATCCTTGTGACCTGAACGGAGACGGGTGAAACTCTCCATATACTCGTATGTCAGCTTGCGCTGACTAAGGAAATTGTGAGTACCCATTTTTACCTGTTTGGATATTTATACCTTGTTGACAATACTTCACTATTGGGAGCTCTCTGTGCTCTGGTATTTATGCTTCTTAGCAGGTTCCTTCAATCCCCCGTTCAAAGCTGACTGGCGTAAGCACACATCACAGCCAATGGCTGTGAGTCATTTTGAACAGAGACTGACTATATATAAAAGCAGTCTCTATTCAAAATTCCCTCACATTGGAATGGGCATCAACATGTCAGGTACTTGGAGGGGGACTTTGCTTTTCCTTCCGCCTCTGCTGCACAAACAGTGGAGGAGAACAAAAAAGGGGCCATATTTATAATGATTCTGTTTTCTTCTCCATGATTTTTCAATTTTACAAAACAGAATAATTCACAGTGGAAAAATGGGAAAATATTTTTGAAACATTTGGCATCTTCTATTATTTCCACTCGCACATATGTGCAGTGCTTAACCCTTTGAATGCCAGTGAGGTACGCAACACATTACTTCTTTATGTGGCAAATCATAAATTTTTTTCTCTATGTTACAGGACGATGAATGAAAGACCCAAGAAAGAAAGAAGACAGAGAGAAAGAAGAGAGAAGATAGAAGATGAACAATAGCTGACCAGGGTGCTGAAGACTTTGCTGGACATCAGGATTACTGGTGTTACTTTTCAGGGGCTGTTTTTTTTTAACTTAGTCAGATTAACCCTGTGAGTGCCAGTGAGGTAAGCATACTCAACATTGGACACATTGGGTTTGGGGCCCCACAGCAATATACTCCGTTTTGTAGCAAGTTTCTATGGGGGTCAAATGGGTGCTAACTTTAGCCTGAGGTAATTATTTTTCTGTAGATATTTATTCATAGCATAGGCAATTGAATGGCGTAAAGTGGTTGAAAAAATGCTGACTTTTTTTTGCCTAGAGACATTTAAATCGTGGCCACAGGATGGTATTATTCCTAACACTATGGAGAGTCTGTGACTAACTGCATTGTAAGAAACAATCTGCCATATGGACTTTAGTTGGTTGTGTTGCTAACAGTTTCATATAAAAATATGTTTGAGCTGAAATAATCTTGGAATGAAAAATCTCCCAGAAGTGAAATCACCTTTGTTTTACTCAGCAGGAAAAGCCATGTAACACATATCATTAAAAAAGTTTACTTCTGCTTTAACCCTTTGCAATGCGTTGCATACCCCTCTGGCACTCAAAGGGTTAATGACCATGCATATCACACCTCTCTGCTCCTTACATAGTTAAGGTCATATGGGTTCACAGTTCATACAGTGATTTTAGGGGCATATGAACAATAGAAAAGTAAAGTCATTCTGGCCCAAACCTACTGCAGCATGAGGAACAAATATAAATTACCAAATTGCCATTAATTTAAAGTGGTCTTTTAACCCTTTGAGTGCCAAAGGGGTATGCACCGCATTGCTCTGCAATGTGTTTGGTCCCCCACAGACATTCAAAGGATTAACTCTGTTACTGCTAAATAGGTACCCAACACACTGCTTCATTAACAGGCCAATTTAAATAAATGGGAATGTTTTCCTCCACTGGAGAAGTTGTTTGCACCAGAATTGGTCCACTTTTATGCCTTAGGGTCTTTTGTGCAAAAATAAACTGGAACGCTGGGGCAGACCAAGTGCACCACACAGGGACAGATAATCATTCTTAATACGTGCATATCTAAATTTACAAAATTCACATTCTTTTAAATTGGATTTGTAACCCCTTGAATGCCGGGATGGTTTCCAACATACTGTTTCTCAAATGTACTGGAGACCTCCCTAACATTCAAGCACACCTCCCTTTAGGTGGGACAGTCCCTCACTGAGACCCACATCACTCTGTTCCGCCCTGGTGCCCTTCTTTTTAGGATATCAGACTGTGGTGCATACCTTCCAACATTTTAAAATGAGGGACACTTTTGTTTTAGGTGGTGATGCTGGGGGCATGGCTGGTAGGCGGGTCTATTGCCAAGAATTTTTAGGTTCTTTCATGACCTACTGACACCTCTTTGTATAACTTAAGAAACCGTGCAGAGCAAGATCAAAGTATTGTATTTATACAGATTCATTTATAAACATATATACTGTAGTTTAAACAAACATTAATGTAAATTTTATTGTGTAGAGCAATTTGATACACTTATATACACTATCCAGTCTGATCTTATAAAAGAGGGACATTAGGGTGGGAAAGAGGGACAGGGGGATTTGGGTCTTAAATAGGAACTGTCCCTTCTAATGAGGTACACTTGAGAGGCATGGAGGCATGTATATAAGTGTATCACATTGCTCCACAGCAATAAAACTCACATTATAGCAAAACGTTCAGCTTCATAATATTGTCCCCCAATACATTACTAATATAGCGATAGGCAAAGGAATAGTTACATTATGCTGAATACATCCACGTTATTGAAGTAATCCACCTTCTTTGGCAGGCATCCAGCGGACAACAGTGCAGACATGTTAGAGGAAAGTTATCTCTGAGTCTGTGCTGTCTGTCCCTTGCACTGCCCGGAGTAGTGGTGACGTTCGTTGGTTACCTTAAAGGGATAGTAATACTTCATTTTAACTTTAATTTATTTTGTAGGCATTAAAAAAACATGAAGAATGATATAAGTCTTATCTCTCAAACCTTTATGGTTTAAGAGATATTCACAAGCAAAGTTTCCCCCTCCCGCCCCTTTTTCTAGTGTAAGCCATTTCTTCTCAGATGTGAATCTGGTTGTAAGACCAGACAGATAACAGAAGGGGACAATCTTCTTTGTATGAAAACAATGAAAGCCCTTCCCCCCTTGACAAGTTTTTCAGCTTTTTCCCTTATCTTAATTGAAGATTGTCCCTCTCTGCAGTCTACCTGGGCACCTCCCTTCTGATCTAGCTGAACAGGGCGGGGGATATTTTGCTTGTGAATATCTCTTAAACCATAAAGGTTTGAGAGATAAGACTTATATCGTTCTTCATGTTTTTTTTAATGCCTACAAAATAAAATAAAGATAAAACGAAGTATTACTATCCCTTTAAGGTAACAGAAGTTTCTGCCTGTGCAGGCACACACAGACCTTCTCTTGTAAGCTCTGTGCCCTGGATGCCTACAGAATAAGGTGAATTACTTCAATAACACTGACTTAATTCAACATAATATAACTATTCCTTTGCCCTATCTCTATATTAGTAATTGATTTGGGGGCAATATTATGAAGCTGAAAGTTCTGCTTTAATGTTTAAGGTTCAGTATATGTTTTATAAATTAAATATGTACAAATACAATTATTTGATCTTGCTCTAAGTCCTATATTTATTTACACAAAGAAGTGTCAATAGGGCAGGAAATAACCTAAAAATTCTCGGTAAAGCCCCGCCCACCATGCGCGCCCCCAGCAACACCTTCTAAAACAAAAGTTTCTCTCTTTGGCAATTAGAAATGTTGCTAGGAATGTTCAGAGGATTACAAGCTCAATTCAAATTAGTGGGAATGTATCTTTGTGCCCTGTGAAGCAGACGGGTTGTCCCAAAATGTCCCATTGTATTTTGATACAAAAGCTTCTTAGTGTTATTCACTATTACTATTTACATATCTTTCTGTATTTCACTTTTTTCTGTGTGATTTTGATTCTATCCTTATTTTAACATTAAGAAACAAGAGAAGAAATCAAATGAAACCCTTTGGATGCTAGAGATATCTCCAGCTCATTGCAAAGCAGAGAGTGGGAGGTGTCTCTAGAATTCAAGGGGTTAAAGGTCTTTTCTAATGAGGGCACTATTAAAGAAAAAGTCAACCTCTTTGTTTTAGGTTACATTTTTCTGCATTTTAAAGTCAAATTACATATATGTTTCGTTATTTATTTTATTTTTTACACTTTTATTTCTCAGGCATTGAGCTCCCTGGATTTCCATTTCCAGAGATCTTTGTGTGAAAAGTAGAGGTATTATACAATGTTGCAGTCTCCCTACAGCACTGAGTGTTCTCTGTGCTACAGAGAAAGGACACCAAAGGTTTTTCAGTTGTGGGCCACATGATGAGAAAGCGTGAGGAACGCATTCTTTTTATTAAATTGATTACGATGGTGAATTATATAGCCTTTCAGCTATTCAAAAATATGAATTTATTTATCCATCATGTCAATGACAATATGGATATTAACAGACATCTGTTCTTGAACTGTATAGTACTGATGGCAGAGTATTAGGTCTTAGTAGTCATTCATGTATGCTGGTAAATTAGGTAAAAAAAAAAATCTTTTTTTTTTTTTTTTTTTAACCTTAGTAGGGCTGCATTTGAAGGGCCAGGTTCCCCAATAGGCAGATTAGACAACAACCTAGAGCTCCAATTTTTGTGGGGTGCCTCAGCTGTGCTGACCACACCCACATTCTGAATTGTGGGTGTGACCTGAGCAATTACAATATCCCTGCACCAGTTTTATAAACCTTTACTGGTTATTATTTAACGCCTTGGATGCTAGACAGGCCTTGCTTTGCAAGAAATTGGAGATCTCTCTGGCATCCAAGGGATTAACACATTTATTATACTTGCTCGTTATAGGCTAAGGATGTTTTCTGTTCCAGGAGGGGACTGGGAGGTGGGCCATTTGAGGAATCGAGATAGGGCCATGGATGGAGCTAAAGGCGCCTAGAATGCCCTGCCTAGGGACACCTGGGATCTAAATCAGGCTTGTGCATTTGGCCTATGGGCTGCACACTGAATGTGTCCATGCTACAGAGCATGGTTCTCAACCCATGCTCTCAGGGTTGCCTACCTGGGAATTTTATGTTGTCCTCTGATGCCACTGGGAGATATAATTGCCACAAATCTCATATTAAAAAAAAAGTGGCAGTGAGGTCTTACAAATACATCACAAAAGTGGGAGGAACTGGGTGGGAAGGAGCAGAAGTGGGCAGAGTTTCAGAAGACACTCCCCACATCTGGAGAATCAACCAATCAACCAGTGTCCCTGGAAACCCAGTAATGCACTGTAAAAACCCAGGTATGAGAGTTCCCAGTTATGCTAACAGGCCAGGACCTATGTATTTCCCTGCTAGAACACAGGTGTGTTTCAGTAAAATTGATTAACTCTCCACAAATCCTGGCCTGTTTGTGGGCCCTGATGACTTAGTTGAAAACCACTGCTATACAGGCAGGCTTTTCCACAAAGTTTCACAATATTTGTTTACACTGTAACTTTAGTACACTGCTGCACTCTCTCTGCTTTCACAATTCTCCTGACAGAAACACAATCCGAGAACTCCCTACCAGGAACATAAATGTGAATAAAAAAACAAATAAAAAACAAATTGAAGATTAAAACATTGTGGTAAAATTAATAGACAATTTGATTTTATATATTTTGCAATTGAAGATAATGTAAAGTCAAAAAGGAAGTTGACTGCCACTTTAATTAATCACACAAAGACAATTTTATGACCATATTACATTTTGACGTACAAAAGATATTGACTGTCTTGAGTTCGGCAATATGTTATCTCCAAAATAGTCATTTTTTTTTGTTTTTTTAACTATATCCAACTTAAACCCAAAGGCCCCCCTTTTGGTGAACTTTGTAGCATCTATAAAGTGAACCCTTTGAATGCCAGAGAGGTAGCCAACGCATTGCTACATAGCATGGTAAATGGAGCTTGATGTAATGTTAGACCATAGAAATATAACTACGAAGGGAAGCTTCAACACGCTCCCTGGGGCAGCTGGGAGGGAAGTGGAAAGTCCTGCTCCTTGTGCGGCACAATGCGGAAGTGGCACATTTTGGGTCTCCGTAGCTTAAATATTAGGTAGGTAAAATTAAAAAAAAAAAAACAGGACTTATGTAGTTGGGCTAATTTAAGCCCATGGGCAACATTTTTCTGATATGAATGTTCCCCTTTAAAAATCTGCTAGTAAGCGTCATGGCGGAGGATATGACATCCAGGTTGAATGAAGATAGCTATAGTAAAGTAAAGTGGGGTTATAACTCTCCAATGCTTTTGTACAAAAATAGATCAGGTTTTACTTTTTTTTCAGTAAATATACACTTTGTAATCCAAACTTGTTGTATAGCAGTCACCCCAAATTCCTTCAGTCACCCCACTTACGGTTCAGCCCCACATCATGGTACGTGAGGATTGCAGGACGATTGCCCTTGGGGGTTCCTCGAATAACCACATGTAACATTCCATATGGAGTCTCAATATCATGTTCCTAGCAAGAGAAGAGGAAGACAACAGAGTGAGAATGGGTAGTAAATAAGCAATGAGACACAATATAGGGTTGTTCAAACAAACTGGTCAGAGATGCTCAACTAGGAACAAGCCTGCCCTAGTATTGAGCAGGCTCTATGGATGCAGTCTCCATTAGCTGATTAGTGTCTTACGCAGAGAGTAAATATCCTAAAGCACATCATACTGGTCCTGCCAGAATAGCAGTCCAACCATGAAGTGCCAACAATTCCCCTCTGCTACACCTCACTGACGAGGCCCAACAATGCTGAACCGTACTTCTGGTGTTGGCTACTTCTTTTGTTCAGATAGGAATTGCCTGTCACTTTGTGGCTGGACTGCTATTTTGGCAGGATTAGGATATTTCCTCTCTGTGAAAGGCACTAGTGAGCTAAAAGACTGCATACCTGGGTAGGACTCCATTCCTATAGAGCCTGCTAAATTCTGTTGCAGACTCTTTCCTAGTTGACCAGTTTGTTTGCATAATATAATATTAGCAAGAATGTATAAGGAGCAAGAATCCATTACAGCCAAGATTGTAAACCTGAAGAACTCTAATTGTTGCTGGACTACATCTCCCATAATCCTCAGAAAGCCATTAGCTGGATGAGGATGACGACAATTGCAGTGCAACAATAGTTAACCCTTTCAGTGCCAGGGGGTATGCAACACATTGCTTTGCAATGCGTTGTGTACCCCTTTGGCACTCGAAGGGTTAAAGGAGGCCGGTTGCCCACCTATGTCTTAGAGCATCATCTAAATTGTTCACCAAAGTGGCCAATGACTTGCTCTCTGCCAAGTCAAAAGGACACTACTCCATACTTATCCTCTTGGACCTATCAGCCACCTTTGACACAGTAGATCACCCACTCCTCCTCCAAGACCTCCACTCCCTACGTCTCTGTGACACTGCACTCTCCTGGTTTTCATCTTATCTCTGCAACCGCTCCTTCAGTGTTTTCTACTCCGGCTCCACTTCTCCACCCCTCCCTCTGTCTGTTGGAGTGCCTCAAGGATCAGTCCTGGGACCATTGCTCTTCTCAATCTACAATGCATCCCCTGGAAAACTAATGAACTGCTTTGGGTTTCACCATCATCTCTATGCTGATGATAACTCAGATTATTTTTCCTCCCCTGACCTCTCCCCTTCCCTCCTGTCCCGAGTATCTGACTGTCTATCTGCTGTGTCTTCCTGGATGTCCTCCCGTCAACTCAAACTTAACCTTGGCAAAACTGAACTAATTATCTTCCCGCCCTCCACAACCAGCTTCAACTCAGAAATTACCATCACCATTAACAATGCTACCATCACACCAACACCTACAGCTTGTTGCCTGGGGGTCACATTTGACTCTGCCCTATCCTTCATTCCTTACATCCAGTCAATCTCCAAATCATGCCGCCTCCACCTCCGCAACATCTCTGGAATCCAACCCTTTCTCAGATAAGACACTACTAAAATACTAATCCAAACACTCATCATTTCCCGTCTTGACTACTGTAACTCATTACTAATTGGCCTTTCTCTCACCCGACTAACCCCACTACAGTCCATAATGAACTCTGCTGCAAGACTAATCTACCTCACTCATCGCTTCTCTGACACCAAACCCCTCTATCAATCCCTACACTGGCTCCCATTAGCATACAGAATTAAATTCAAAGTTCTGGTGCTAACTTATAGAGCCCTCACTAACACTGCACCCCTTATATTTCATCTCTCATTTCCAAATACACTGCCTCTCGCCATCTTCGCTCTGCACACAACTTTTTGCTCTCCACAGCTCTTATCACATCCTCCCACCTACAGGACTTCTCCCGTGCTGCACCTCAACTCTGGAATTCCCTCCTCCACCCAATCAGACTCTCCCCCAGCCTTCTAATCTTCAGACACTCCCTGAAGACTCACCTCTTCAGGGAAGCCTATCAACTGCCTCCATAAACATTATCACCAAGATTCACCCCTTGCCTGGACCACTGCTCTCAACAGCACTTCTCACTCCCACCCACTGACTGGCAGTTCATATGACAGGAGGAACTTACACCCAATAGCACTTACTTCTTCTGTGTCAAACCTACCTTCCTCTAGATTGTAAGCTCTCAGGAGCAAGGCTCGCTGATCCTTCTGTTCTCCACATTTGATTGTACTATTTAATACCTATTCCTAATTGTAAAGCGCTGCGGAATTAGTTGGCGCTACATAAATAAAGAATAATAATAATAGTAATAATGGTACCTCAAGAGATTAGAAATAAACTCATGATCAGGGGCTTTGACAGGTCCTGGCAGAGTGGGCTAAAGGCCTGGTCTTCTGCCTAAAGCTATGCATTGTGTTGCCACTTTGAAGCATGTAATGATATTAACCTCCTTACTACTAGCAGTGGTGCAGCTGTACTGCACAGTGCACTAATAATGCATTAGGTTGGCCCAAGCCATATGTCTTTTCAAAAGATAGCAGCTCCCCTGCTCAGCATAGTTTTTGTAGCTCTCAAGCATAATGCAGAGTTCTGTGATGCCTTAGGCCCTGTTCACATGGGCAATGTTAGATCAATGTTTCATTTTCTGCTAAAACAGAACAGATGGTCTGTAACTGAGCTACTCATGCAGATGACTATTGTCTCACCAGAAACAGCCAAACACAGAATGCTGCATCTTTACTGTTTTAAACACAGAATGCAAAAAAGGATGCAGCATAACAGGTATGTGTGGTAGTCTACGAGGCAAGCATAGATCATATAGATTAGTAAATCTTTGCAATAGTCACTGCAAAATGCAATCAGTGGAGGCCTATATGGCAGGAACAAGGCTAAGCTATCTATATCTATCTATCTATCTATCTATCTATCTGTCTCTTTCGCTATCTATCTGTCATAGACATAAACACACATTGGACTATGCAGTTGCCTTTACATATTGCATTCTATTTTAACTAGTTGAACAGCCCGTTACACGGGCCACAGTGCCTCTGGCAGCCGGTCGCAGGGCAGTCACACGCAGTGGAGACTGCCCGCGCCTCGGCTGATACAGAGCCTCTGGCAGCCGGTCGCGGGGCAGTCACACGCAGTGGAGACTGCCCGCGCCTCGGCTGATACAGAGCTCTGTATCAGCCGCGGCGCGGGCAGTCTCTACTGCACATGACTGCCGCACGCGCAGCAGTGTCTACTGCGCATGTCGGGCGTTACACACAACTTGGCGAATTATTATATAGGATATGCCTGTAGCTTACACCTTCTCACAAGAGACAATGCTCCTCCACAATCTGAATAAGAAATAGAGGGAAAAAAATCCCACTCATGGTTCAGAAGAGCTCTTGTCATTATCAGGCAAGAAACAGACTAGCAACAGTCTTCAGAAGAAATCAAATGAAAAAAAAACAAAAACAAATAAATAGATGTATCTGGCTGCTGTATGAAGGACTCCTAAACAAGCTGGTTATTCAGCTAAACAAATTAACCCTTTAAGGACTTGTTGGGTGTGCAACACATTGTTTTTCAAATTGTTGCCCACCTTTTTGTTCTTTAAAGGGTTAAATACCACTTATTCCAGCAAGTATAGTTTCCATTTCAGACCTACACTCCAACGCCAGCATACATAACAACATGGCATCCTAAACCAGGGGTGGACAACCTGAGGCTATCCAGCTATTGAGGACTACAATTCCCATCATCCACAGCCAATCAACAGATTATGCATCACTGTTCCAAACAGAGCAGCTTGAATTTCACTCACTACCTTCTGTAGATGTAGAAGTTACTAGAACAGCAGTTTAGAGCAAAGGGTTGATCCTGCCTAAACTGGGCACACAGTGCCAATCTGACATGAGCATCTAGGCTGACCAGGTAAATGTCTCATAATATCAGATGTGCTTAATCCCTAATTAATAATCATATATTACTCCACTCTCCCAGGATCCCTCACTTAAAACTCTTTCCCATTTATACTGTAATACAGTGCTGTTTTACAAATTCCAAAATATCACTCTGGTCTTACTGCTCTCTCTCATTTCTATTCCCCGTCCAGTCAATTCAGCAAACCAATGTTCAGTGTAACACAGTTAATGATTTGTTCATCTTCGCCCCAGGGAGCTCGCTGCAGCAATTATGTGCCTGCCATCTATTTACAATGCATGTGTCTTTCTTCTTGATACTCCTCTTTATCCCTTTAATATGACCTTCTATCATCCACTCAAGACCTTCCTCTGATACCTTTACCCTCTGGAGATGTTTGGATGCCCAACCTACACTATAGGAAGCAGATTCTGTCCACATATCCTGGTCGCTGGTTTGGTCATGCTTGTACTTTGCCCTTCTCAAGGTTATAGCCACACTGAGGGAGGAAGCTCAGAAACAACCATCCTGACCACACAACTGAAGGGAGTCACTAGTTTTAATCTCATGTTACGGTTGACCAATGAAAAACCATTACTTATCTGAGATTTGCAGAGTACAGTCCTCTTGTCATTCAAGGTACGTAGAACAAAGCACTTGGATGAATGCACAAATTCACCAGTGAAGCTCTACTGCCGTAAGTCTCCAGTGCCAACTTCAGAGTATGCACTACAGAGTATGATTGCTGTTGTGTATAACGTCACACATACTCTACCGTCATTAAGACCTTTAAGGGGTAGTATAGAACTTACGAATAAAACATTTCTCAACAGTAGGAGTACCACTGTTTTTCTCAGCGGGAAGAAAACATTCACTATATATTTTTTCGGTATTAAGCATTACTCTCATCTTAATGCCCAAAAATCCTTCCCAATAGCATATGCTAGAAAATGGAGTGAGGTTACACCATTTCATCTGCAACTTGTTTAACTCTTTGAGTGTCAGAGGGGTAGCCACTCCCTAGCACTCAAAGGGTTAATACATGTCATTAAACAAAGCTTACAGGAAAAGAACTCCCAGAAATGCCCGTAGACTGCCCCACTGCCCTCTTCGTGGCTAAATAGGGGAGGATTTTTCATGTGAATAGTACATTGGAAGTAGACAGGTGAAGGACTAGATAATCAGTTCCACCTCTTGTTTTTGCACAGAATCATATCTGTGTATTCCCCACACTGGACTTTGCTTTTCTTCTCTGGGGACTGTTGGTGATTACTTAACCATCTGAGTGCCAGAGGGGTATGCAACGCACAATGCGTTGCAACCTCTCTGGCACTCAAAGGGTTAACCCTTTTGAAGGAAGAGATGCACAGAATACCACTACATCCTTTTATTGTTTGAAGCCTGAGTAGAATCACCCAATTCTACCAGTCCAATATCAGTACAACACAATGTGCTGTTGACCATTTTTCACTAAAGTCAGCAAAGTCAGTTGGTTAGTAAAGGTTTGGACAACTGGTGTCCTTCACACTGTTGTTAGACTAAAACCCATTCTTCTCAGATAGGTACTGCTGTCAACCCCATACCTTTCATGTCCAGTGTTACAGACACTTATAAAACTGTTCAGAACCTGAATACTTTGCCAGGTAATTTTAACAGAGTTGTGCAGAGCATTAATTAATGCGCCCTCTGACAGATACATTGCATAGCCCATCTGATAAACACCTACACATCTTTGGTGAATCCTTCTCAAAAAGCACTTCTTATCCCTTCTCTAGCAGAATCCTCCAGATAAATCTTTTCTCCTCATCTTCTGCAGAGCACATTTCTTTATCGCCTGTACCTGGAAAGTGCAGAGCACACACCTTAACCACCCCTCTACTAGAAACCTGCAGAGCACTCCGTAATTGCCCTCTACTGGAAACCTTCTGAGCATTCTTACCCATCTTCTACTATAAGACCTTAACTCCCTTGCAACACAGACCTGCAGAGCTCTCAACTCAATACAGAGCACTTTTTAACCTCCTTATTTCAACACAGGCCTGAAGAACACTCATTTGACGTTTACCAGAAACATGAAGAGCACTCCTTAGGGGCTCACCCCTCCCCCACTCTCTGCCCTTCAGGCTTCTTCCCGCTTACTCACTTCTTTACCCCTCTCTCTTCCCTTCAGTCTTTTTTTCCCACTCTCACTGCTTTTTACTCCTATCCTCTAATATTTTTGATCTCCCTCAAACCCCACCCTTTTTCTTGATCAGCCCTCTCCCTCCCCAGTCCCACTCCTTCTCTCCCCCAGTGTTCCCCCTCTCAATCTCTCCCAGTCTCCTCCCTCTCCTCTGGTCATTTTGACCCCTCTCTGCCCAAGCCTCCCTTTCTTTTCCATCAGCACCTCCTTCTCTCTCTCCTCCCAATAACCCCCTCCCATCTCTCTTCCCAGTATTTTATGCCTTGGTGTCCCACCCCCTCAATATCCCCTCTCTCACAGAGTGCCAGGATATGACATCATATCCCAGCATTTTGCATTAGCAAACTGAGCAAGGATCAGGAAGAAACAGTGTTACAGATGTATGTGCCAGTGCATGCACAGACTGAAGAAGGTTGGTAAGTGGAACCTTCTGATCTCCCCAGCCATCCCAGAAAGGGGCCCACATGATGGTGCTGAGGCTGCTGGATCCCTGGAAATACTGAGTTGAGTACAGGCTTCACCACAGCACCCCCTGTATTTACCCCAGAGCCCTGAGAGTCTTTGACCTCTTTCCTTTGATAGGAAAGGGTACTGCAGATAATCCCTTAACTCCTCCTTGCCAGAATATCAGGGAAATGTATGATTCTGCCAGTGCAGTTCATTTTCTGTTATGCCAAGTTAACCTCAAAGCATACACCAGCACTTTTGGGTATGTTAAGAGCCTATATGATCACTTTAGTGCATGCTGCCACATACTCTGCTATCATTAAAGGCATAGTAATACTTAAAAATTACTATCCTGCATCTTGTAGCCAGTAAAACACTGAGTTAAATGAGCCCAGAGGCATCTCTCAAACATTTATGGTTTGAGAGATACCCGCTTTCAAAGTTTTGCTTTTTGCCTTTTTCCCTGACATCAGCGTTCTAGTTGACAGTAGGGGAATCCGGTCCCTGAGTAAGTGGAGGCTCTTCAGCAGAGCCGAGATCACGTTATGGAAGAAGAAATCCTCCACTGAAATGGTCTTTTACGTGTGCTTGGTTTGCAAGCACATGTAGAAGACCATATCAGTGAAGGATTTCTTCTTCCATAACGTGATCTCGGCTCTGCTGAAGAGCCTCCGCCTTTCCCAGGACCGGATTCCCCTGCTGTCAGCTAGAATGCTGACATCAGGGGAGAGGGAGCTTTGAAAGAGGATATCTCTCAAAATATAAAGGTTTGAGAGATGCCACCGGGCTCATTTAACTCAGTTTTTTTTACTGGCTACAAGATGCAAGATAGTAATTTTTAAGTATTACTATACCTTTAATTCATGGAGGCTATAATATTGTATGTATTAAATAAATAAACCAAAGCATCTATATATTTTTGCTATAACTTTATTAGTTTAAGAGTAATTGCTATCTAAAGTTTACCCCTCCTGCCCCTTTTAGCTACATCACCGCTCTATCTGATTTTGGATACTGGTCTGTGGACCGGATGGATTGTCTAGAAAGATGAAATAGCAGTGGATACAAAGGAAATCTTCATGACGACAGTCTACAAAGTGGCCATGGTTTGAGGCAGTAGACCGTCATCATGAAGATTTCCTTTGTATCCAATTCTATTTCATCTCTCCAGAAGTTATGGCAAAAATACATAGATGCTTTGGTTTATTTATTTAATACATACAATATTACAGACTCCATATAAGAAGTATTACTATCTCTTTAAGCAGCTAGTGTGAGCAAGCCTCAAATATCTCCCTTATAGCATACACAGGAAAATGGAGTAAAGTTACACAAATTTTTTCTTTATCTTGTTAGTACATAGTGATTCATGAGGCTCTGTGGAACTGCATGCCCTGAAATACACATACTCCTTCCCACTGCCCTGGCATAAAAAAGGAATGTATGGACTAAATAGCTTAGTAAATTCCTGGACCTAGTTTAGCAAGGACTCATTTTATTTCATCTTCCTCTTATGTTTCTAAATACAGGCATCCACTCAGTTTTGCTTAAGGGGTCTGCAGAGCACAGCTTTATCCTTAACATGGAGATAATTGCAGAGTATCACATTTTGGTAACTCTTTGAATTCAAGAAGGATACGCGATGCATTTGTGCACCCCTCTTGCACTCAAAGGGTTAAGATACAAAAAAACACACAAAGCTCATTGTTTTTCTTTACATATGAACTCTTGAAGAACATCATTAGTCCCCACAGAGCTACATGTATCAACTCCCCCTGTCTGGAGCAGTGACATTGTAAGCTGTCTGTGACCTTGGATTTCAGTGTGAGGCAAAATATCTGAGGGTTCCTACCTAATCTGAACCAAGGCACAAGGCAGCCATAGAAAGGCAGATAGAGGAGTATGAATGGATTAACATTCCTGTGCATAAATCAGTGGAACATTATTTAAAAGCTTTTGGTTCCACACTATTCATATAATCACTGCCATTAACTCTCTAACTTGATGTATGAATAACGTTTCAGTGCCAAAACATGCTAGTTATTATTGGCACACCCACCGGCATCCTGGTACCGTGGGCACTTAACATTCATATTGCGCCCTGCTCACAGACTTATCCACAGGACCCTGTATCTTAAAGCACATAAAATATACTGGGGTAGGCAACCTACAGCTTTAAAGCTGTTGCTGGAATACAACTCCCATCATCCACAACTAGCCATTAGTCAGCTAAGGCTGATAGAAGTGCTAGTCCAACAACAGCTGGAGGGCTACACATTATCCAGTCCTGACATTTACAGAAATACACATCAGACAAATCTTGTATATATATGCCATGCATACAAAGCACATTACCCCTGACACCAATACAGAACCATGACCTTGTAGTGGGTCACTCACCCCATCCCAGCACTCTGGCATCGCTAGTAAGGAGATCTAAACAGGACAGTCCTTTAAATCACAGAGGTCCAGATTCTATGGCAGTCACGCAGGCAAATGCACACAGCAACACCCAGATAAAGAAAATGGATGGAGAGATAGAAAGACAGAGGTGCATGCAGCTCTGATGTACAGTGTCACAAGCTTTATAAACCAATCCCACCCCTAGCTCCTGTACCCCCCTCCTTCCTTTTACTGCAGAGACTGCAGCTGTGCAATTGGGTGAGCTATGTATAAACCTCCCCCCTCCCATCTCATCAAATGTGCACACAACCTGGATTCTTCCTACTACAATCAATACTGCCCAGTCACTAGATGTATGGCTTCTCCCCATTATTACAGAACCCATTTCTCTGTATGACCAGAACTGTCCTCTCAAGGACAAGAACAAAAGCATGTTTTATCAATCAAAATGTTATTCCATTGAGTGCCAGAGGGTTATGTAACGCATTGCAAAGCAATGCACTGCATACCCCTTTGGCACTCAAAGGGTTAAACTCACCCACCCCACTACCACCTCTATATGTCGTGCCATTGAAACTCAGGCCACTCATTGCAATGGAAAACTATGGGTAAATTAATCAGAATTGTGAACAAATGTGACAGCAGATTATACTGTCTTTATCACCCTATTTATATAAACATTGACTTGCCCCATTTTCCCATTGATGACACTGATTTTTACCTTTAAATCTTTACATTTTCCTCTCATGTGTCTATGACAGGGGCACCTCAAACTGTCCTCTAGCCCCTGCCTCAGAAAGTGCGTGTTTTCAGGATATGCTCAATAAAACACAAATGGAAGCTGTTAACTCAGGTAGATCCTACAACATGATTGTATGACTGATTGATTCACCTGCGTTCATGTGAGGAGATCCTGAAAACCTGCACCTTTGCGGGGACAGGTCGTATCCCTCAAGCCAGGCTCTTTATCTACTGCTGCCCCAGTAGGTTTGTTACACAAGCGGCAGTGTACGCTAGCAATGAATACCTATTAGGGTGTTTACTGAATTAGCATTAGACGTTCAAGCTTAGGGCAGAGCTTACATTGGTGCAGTTAATTAAGGCACCAGTATCCACCCAACTTTAGAGGCCACTGAAAACAGAAAATGCTAAGCTTTTCGGTATTTTGCAGTGAACTGGGAGCAAAAACATATTTTGCACCAGTGCCCTCATTTCCTGTTCTGACTCTAAAGTGTAGGATGATGAGGCTCAAGCACCCCTAGTCCTAGAGCACTCAGTTTCAGTCTGTGCAGCATGATAGCAGCACGCAATGAGGCAAGCTGCTATCATTTAACCCATGACATGGCAGGACAGTCATCAGTCCTTATGGGAAATTTACCCATGACGGTCCTGGCATGTCACGGGTTGGTAAGGGGTTAAACACAACCTCTTTTGTGGCTACACCCATATTTAGAACTATTCTTCACAAACATGGACATTTTACAGAGGTAGATGAAAATGCTATAGATAGAGATGGGTATGTACAGCACTCATACAGAAACCATATGTGAACATTACTAGACATGCAGCCTGCCATTTCCCCTTGTTTAATTAAGATCCAAATATTGGGAACGAGCAAAGACTATCTCTACTTGTACATTAACATTCAATTGGTTAAAATCCCCATTTAAATCAATTTGAATTTTTTAGACTGCATTTATTCTTCTCAATGGTGCATTTGGTTTACACCAGAATTCTACAGCTCCAGTGACTTAACAGTTAGAACTGGAGGAGGGGTGGTGTCCTCTGCTGGAGTAGATTCTGATGTGTAATGCTGAGGAACTAAATTATTTTTCAGTGACAGAAAAATGCTGATACAGTAGCTGTGTAGCGTAGTAGTAACATGGTAGTTTTTAGTAAAATGCCCTTGTAGCTCCATAAATTCTGAGGGTATAGAATTTTTAATTGCCAACTGGTCACTAAGTGGGTGCTGCAAGTAAGCCAGTCATCAAAGGAGGAGTTAGGGGGACAGGGTTTCTCCAAATGGTGCATTTTAAACACATATTCCTCATTAACCATCACACCATTTGAATGCCAGAAGAATAAACACATTGCCGTGCAACATTTTGTGTACTACGCTTGTACCGAAAGGGTTAGCTGCTTAAAGTGGAACTTTCACCTTAATTAAAGTTTGAATACTTGAAAACTGCATTAAAACTGCCTATCTGTAATGTTAGCCAAAAGATCAGCAAATGTACAGTTCACACTTGTTACCATATGCTAATGTATGCTAATTGTGTTACCGTGCGTTACCAGTGGCATTTGCTAGTTATGCCTTTTAGTGATATGGCATATGCTAATGAAGCTTTTTAAGTGAAATGTCATACTAATGAATGTTTCAGTGACGTTTCACATGCTTATGAAGCTTTGTGCAGTACCAGAAAATGTTCACTTTCCCCAGAAATAAAAGTGTGAATATCTCTTAAAGAGGAACTACCACCCAATTTAAACTTTGTGGCAAATAATTACCCATCTGGCGACTAGCTGCTCAGTAGTGCTAGTCGCCAGGATAATTACCTGATTAATGAGAATGATACCCTGCTCCGGGGCTGACAGGCAGTAAAGAGTGCAGACATCTTTCCATAGTGAAGTCTGCACGCCTGCACCGTCAGTCCCTTTGGAGCCGAACAGCTCCCAGCAACACCTCCTAGGGCCGACTGGGACTGACAGCACAGGTGCACAGACATCACTATGGAAAGATGGCTGCGTTCTTTACTGCCTGTCCGCCCCGGAGCATGGTATAATTCTCATTAACCAGGTAATTATCCTGGCGACTAGCACTACTGAGCAGCTAGTCGCCAGATGGGTAATTATTTGCCACAAAGTTTAAAATGGGTGGTAGTTCTGCTTTAAACTACCCATCTGCTGGAATTTTTGTTAACATAACATAACATATTGGCAGTTTTTAATGCAGTTTTCAAATATGCAAACCTAAATTAAAGGGATAGTAATACTTTGTTTTATCTTTATTTTATTTTGTAGGCATTAAAAAAATGTGAAGAACGATATAAGTCTTATCTCTCAAACCTTTATGGTTTAAGAGATATTCACAAGCAAAGTTTCCCCCTCCCGCCCCTTCTTCCTAGTGTAAGCCATCTCTTCTCAGATGTGAATCTGGTTGTAAGACCAGACAGATAACAGCAGGGGACAATCTTCTTTGTATGAAAACAATGAATGCCCTTCCCCCCTTGACAAGTTTTTCAGCTTTTTCCCTTATCTTAATTGAAGATTGTCCCTCTCTGCAGTCTACCTGGGCACCTCCCTTCTGATCTGGCTGAACGGGGGGGGGGATACTTTGCTTGTGAATATCTCTTAAACCATAAAGGTTTGAGAGATAAGACTTATATTGTTCTTCATGTTTTTTTAATGTCTACAAAATAAAATAAAGATAAAATGAAGTATTACTATCCCTTTAAGGTGAAAGTTCCACTTTAAATCAACTTAGCCTTGGATGTTTCCTTGCAATGTTCCCTCTAATGCAGTGATGATTACATTTGTTTGGCCCAAGTGCCACATTTTATATGGGAGTGCCAATACTGAAAATTTAGCATGGATAAGAGGTTTATTGGTGAATACATCTGTGAAAACACAACTCTATACAACTGAATGTACCCTAAGTTGTAGCATGTTAAATGAACCTAGAAATGCATCAGGGTTACATATACTTAAATCCCTTGCACTTCATGCATCATCTGTAAAACTTTTCTATTTGTTTTCTGATTACTAAAATCTAGTCTTGCATATGTTCCCAGGAAGCACACATTCCTGCCTTTTCTAGGGCTCCCATTCATTGTTCAGGATTATCTGTGAATGGCCTGAGACACGATGACCAACCTTTCTGAATACCAGATTAGTAGGCACTAATCACTCTCAATTAACTGACTTTAGTTTTTCCTCGCTCAATACAAACAGCGCAATCAACAATAAGTAAATGATCAGTACAAATTAAATATGTATTACATTGCAAGTTTAGGATTATATTTAAGGATATAAAATAAAAACAGATAAACTCTAAATATGGTAACTGTTAAGTACGTGGTATTTAAAGTTATATCAATCTTTAGTTTTTTTGATGTTCATTTTCCTTTAAGGGTTCCTTGAAGATGGTTTGGGGCACCTTCGGATTAGAGAAAACAGATACTTATACCGTAGTTAAGGGTCTGCATCAGGAATGGGCAAAATGAAGCCCTCCAGCAGCTGCCAGACTACATCTCCCATCATTCCCCAAAGAATAATGGGATATGTACTCTGCAACAGCTGAATGGCCTAATGTTGGCCACCATTGATCTAACTTATGGGGAAAACTAACAGACCATTAAAGGGGATGTTTAACCCCTTTACAATTTTGCCTAAATCATTGTATCTACTGACAAAAAAATGAAAAGTGTATATACGTTTTTTAAAAAAAAACCTTGTTTGGAGAAATTAAAAGCAGCTCTGTACCTACTTCCGGCCAGACAGTGTTTAACGGTTCTGTACCGCAGTGCGACGCTTCTATCCAGCCTCCTCTGCTGATGGAGCCTGTCTGTCAACTGGAGTACTCTCATTGGCCAGAAATCAAACTCTGCCAATGAGAGCTCTCCAGGTTACAGACAGACAGCCTCAGTCATAGGAGGAGGCTGGATAGAAGCGTCAGACTGCGGTACAGATCCGTTAAACACAGTCTGGCTGGAAGTAGGTACAGAGCTGCTTTTATGCTTTTAATTTCTCCAAACGAGATTTTTTTTAAAAAAAACGTATACACTTTTCATTATTTGCAGTACACAACAAAACGATTTAAAGGGATAGTAATACTTCGTTTTAACTTTATTTTATTTTGTAGGCATTAAAAAAACATGAAGAATGATATAAGTCTTATCTCTCAAACCTTTATGGTTTATGAGATATTCACAAGCAAAGTTTCCCCCTCCCACCCCTTTTACCTAGTGTAAGCAATCTCTTCTCAGATGTGGAATCTGGTTGTAAGAACAGACAGAGAACAGCAGGGGACATTCTTCTTCCTATGAAAACAATGAAAGTCCTGCCCCCCTTGACAAGCTTTTCAGGTTTTTCCCTTTCCTTAATTGAAGATTGTCCCTCTCTGCAATCTACCTGGGCACCTCCCTTCTGCTCTGGCTGAACAGTGTGACATCAGTAATAGGGGCAGGAGGGGGACACTTTGTCATTGAATTACTCTTGAACTACATCTCTGACAGAATTGAAATAACACTCTCCAAAGTCCAAATACTATGATGATTAATTAGAGCTGTTTTTATTTTGAAACATTACTATCCCTTTAAGTAAAGTTGTAAAGGTGTTAAACGTCCCCTTTAACACCTAAAAAGTGCATTTTTATGTACTTACCAATAGGAAAGGGGGTATCTGAACTAAAGAACCCAAAGATCCTCCCTGCCCAGAGCTCAACTTGTTTTTCTTTGGGAGGGAAGTCCTATGTTCCACATGGACTAAGAGAAAAGGACTTATTGGTAAGGACACAAAAATCCACTTTACTCTTTCATCCAACGTGGAATATAGGAATCATGAGGATATACTAAAGCTATCCCACCAAGATACCAGGAAGGGGGAGAAAAACTCCTAAAAACACAGACCAGTTCCAGCAGAGAACTGGAACAAATATGTATCTCAGGTATCAACAGACACCTACAGACCAAGGAACAGGAAATACCAGGTTACTGCTACTTGGGCAAAAAGGCCTGTACGACTTTCCATCCAAAACTGGTTTCTTCCATCAACTGGACATCACCCACCATATAACTTTCTGGGACTATCACTGTTGAGCACTCCTGTCACCTTGAATTCAGTGTCACGGTTCGTACAAATGAGATCTGGACAGGTACAGTTAGGTAACACAATTTTATTGAAAAAAACAATGAAATAGTAATACACAGTATATACAGTATGAGCACACTCAACAGAGCAAGCGACACTGCGAGGATAGGAGACTGCTTCAGTGTGGTACTGTACGTAGACCCTTTTATGAGAAGATAGGGAATGGTAGGCGACCGCAGGTCTGCACCTGCACTTGGTCTAACGAAACACAGAGCAAAGATATCTGAGCCTCAGGTCCGCACTTGAGGGAACAAAAGGCGCTCGGAAGGCAACCAGGAATGAGTCTGCCAGAGCCACAGGTGCACACCAGAACAGATATCAGACTAACGGAAGGCCACACAGAGAATAGTCAGATAGAGCCACAGACAAAATGCGGTCGAACCTCAAAGAGGATGGATGCGGCCAGCCTGTATGAGGCAAGCACTGTGGCGCTCGAGCGAGCCGCAGCTAACTATGACATTCAGTACACATGTAGCCTTTTTTCAGGCTCATTCACTCCTCTTTTGTACGTCCCAATTTATGTGTGCTGTTTCAGGGTCAGTTTAATACTTAGTCAACTATTTCTGTAGATTACCTTATTTTTATGTGATATTTATTCATTTCCATTTTTTTTTAAGTTTCACTCATTTTGTGTGTTATAATAAATACATTTTTATACCAGGTTTATTTTATCCATCATTACCCAGACACATATACCCTTCTGGTGCACAGTTTTCTCTCTTTTGCTTTCAGCTGAAGCCAGACCATTGACAGTGTGGGTTGACGCCACAAATTAGCATGGGGCTGACTTTTCTGTCAGGGCCAGGGAAGTATAGGATAGGGGAAATGAGGTCAGGGGAGGAAGTGGTTAGGGGGCTTCATAAGTGGTGGGCTGAGGCCTCTTTGCTCACCAGTGTTGAAGAGACAGGTTAGTGTAGGCTGCATATCCCCCTTCCACCCCAGCCAGGCAACTTCTTTTGCCCTTTCTTCCTTTTACTTTTTCGTTATTTGCCTACATTACCTCTCCGGTGACTGGCTGTGCCCTCTCTTTCTCTCATGAATCCTTACTGTTCTCCCCCTCCAGGCTGATATTGTTTTGCTCCGCTACAGCGGAGCTGTTAGATGAGGTCCTGCTGAGACAACGTTTGTTGTTTGACAATGAGGCACTGCTGCAGTTGCTGCAGGGACAGTCCCAATCAGGTGATCAAGCCCAAACTCGTTCTCCAGAGCGATGATCTGATGCAGGGTGTCCAGTGGGACGGCCCTGCCCAATGAGCACCTCAGCCCCAGCCCAGTGGCTGCATGTTGGCAGAGATGCTCTGTTTTTGTGACAACGTAGAAGCCTCTCGTAGGGCCAGGATGCATGAAGACTTCCCTGTGGATGTAGCAGCTGATGATCTGGAGGAACTGGTGGGCTCTACTCCTTCAGGTTCCCCTACAGGGCCTGCTCAGGCCAGGGGGATGTTACAACTCTCTCACCTTGATCACCAGTAGTGAGGTGGAGCTGGGGTACACACTGCCAGTTATGTCCAGAGGTCTGGTTCCAAGGGTGCAGTGCCTAACCAGGCTATCCTTGCTGTGAAGATGAGCGCTACTTTGGCTGAGAGGGTGCACAGGGCCAGGAGGCAGAAGGGAGTCAGCACTACCGCTGCAGGGTCTTTGTGGATGGCCGGGGAGGTGGTTTTCACAGAGCAGCCTATGTTGCTCAGTCATGGTGATCAGCCTGCTAAGTGTAGTGTTAGCCATAGTTCCGCTACTCTACATGGGCTGGCAGTGTGTTGCTCGAGCATAACTGTGTTGTTTCCAAGAATGTACATTATTCTAGTGCAGGTAGCTTAGATTTTCCCCTTTTCTTGTTGCAGCTGTTCCAGGTCCTGTTACCTGAAGGACAGCCTGAGGAGTGGATCGCCACCCAAGAGTCCTGCAAGGATTGTTGGAGCTGTTTTCAACATAAAGCATACCTGGCAAAGCAGTTCAATATTCATTGCTTGGCCAAGAGAGGAGATTCAGAGTGAATACTCCTGTTCACTGGAGTGGAGCACTCATGCGAATGTGGCTTTGGTGTTGGGGATACTGGTTCCATGCTGCAGATTATTTTAGATTGGTTAGAGGGCAGCCAACCATATGCGTCTGTTTCAAAGCTAGCTGCTGGAGTTGGGACACAAGTGCATCATGAGGCATATTTTTGATGTGTCAGTAGTTTGGGTCTTCAATTGAGCTACGAGGTTAAAGAAGAATAAATATGTGGAAATTTGGTCCTTGGGGTCCATGGACCAGCCAAAGTTAGATAGGGAGCATTGTTGGAAAAATCTGCAGATAGGTAGCCAAAAGTTGCTAAGACCTTTGGAAACTGGCTACAAGTGTTTTGTGTACTGGCTTGCGTGCTAGGTGGGTCATCACCTGAGCAGTGTTTGGAATAATTTATGTATCTGTGTCTGATCAGGAATCCCCTATAAGACACATGGAAGTTTTGCGTGGTAGCAATATCGTTCTGGCAGAAGCTGGCCTTCACCTCGGGCCTTTGCTGGGACTCTAAGGTGATGGATGTGTGGTTGTGACTGTGGGAGGTCTTTTTCTCCTTACCCTCTCTATGAATCTTAGCTTAATTATATCCCCATGGTACCTCTGTTCCATATTGGATGTAAGAGAAAAAAGGATTTTAGTCTTACCTGTTAAAATGCTTTTCTCTTAGTCCATACAGAGCACAGGTCTCCCACCTGGAGAAAAAACCTTTCCTGTGCTTCTTAACCAGGCAAAGGAGTCCTCTTAAGGTCTTAGTCCAGGGATATTTTCTTTTCTTCTTGCACACTTATTTTTGTTTATTGTGGCTTTTTTGTCACATGAATTCTGGAAGATTGGAGGTGTAGGGGTTGAGTTGGTGGACCCTATCTTTTGTGATGTGCCCTGCTCTCCACAGGAGGGACTCCTCCCCATGGTGCCTGTGTTCCATGTGGACTAAAGAGAAAAGGATTTATCAGGTAAGAACACTGAAATCCTACTATATACATCACAAATGCACATGAAAATAATAAGTTAATAACCTTCCATGTCTTCCTCTGCCTCTGGAGGTACCGTGGTGCAAGAGGGAGAAGAGGCTCAACTCCTTGAACTTAGAGTGCCTCTCCCGGAGCGCTTCGATGGGAACAGGACTTGGTTCAGGACTTTTATCACGTCCTGTGAATTACTATTTGCCATAAACCCTCGCACGTATGCTACCAAGTACGTCAAGGTTACCACCTCACCGACAATACGACTGCCCAATAGACCTCCTTCCCGGTGCCACGATACCCTTTGGGCACGTGTACTCTTTGTCAGGACCTGAGACACAACATTTGAAAACATATATTGAAGAAAGCCTCCAGCAAGGATTCATTCGTCCCTCTACTTCACCTGCTGGAGCTGGAATCTTTTTTTGTACCCAAGAAAGATGGTGGTCTATGTCCTTGCATAGACTATAGGGAATTAAACAAGATAACCATAAAAAACAGATACCCGCTCCCTCTCATTCCAGAGCTCCTTGAACGACTATCTATGGCAACTATCTTCACTAAGATTGATTTACGGGGAGTATACAATCACGTCCATGTACGGGAGGGGGATGAATGGAAGACGGCTTTTCGGACTCAGTATGGGCACTATGAGTATACCGTAATGCCTATCGGTCTATGTAATGCCCCAGCAACCTTCCAACATTTTATCAGTGACGTCTTTTGTGATTTAATCGATCAATATGTCATAGCTTACATAGACGATATTCTTATCTTTTCTGATACCGTTATGGAACACAGATTTCACGTACAGACTGTTCTTGCACGCCTACGTGCCCATAGCCTGTATGTGAAACTTGAGAAGTGTATCTTCGAGACGCAAGAGATAGACTTCCTTGGTTTCCTCATCTCCCCTGGATGCATCAAAATAAACCCCAGGAAAGTTTCAACTATCTTGGAGTGGCCCATTCCCCACGACAAAAAGGCTGTACAAAGATTCATCGGCTTTGCTAATTTCTATCGAAGATTTATTTGTGATATCTCTAAGTTGATAGCCCCATTAACAGCACTAACTAAAGCCGAGACTCGATTCTCCTGGACCACAGAAGCCCAAACCGCATTTCACACCCTTAAGCAAGCCTTCACGCAGGCACCTGTGCTTCGTCAGCCAGACATACCAAACCATTTTTTCTGGAAGTCGACTCCTCTAACATTGCTACGGGAGCCGTGCTCTCGCAACATTGGGGTACCAAAGATATCCACCACACCATAGCATTTTTCTCTAAACGTCTTTCTCCATCCGAACAGAATTATGATATAGGGGACAAAGAGCTACTGGCTATCAAACAGGCACTGGAGGAGTGGCGTCACTTATTGGAGGGTTCCATAAACCCAATCACCATCTACACAGATCACAGGAATCTTCAATACCTCAGATCAGCCCTCAGACTCCGTCCCAGACAGGCCAGATGGGCCTTTTTCTTCTCCCGTTTTCCTATGCACATCACATACAGACCCGGTGCAAAGAACGGGAAGGCGGATGCTTTATCCCGAATGTTCGAACCTCCTAATGAGGAAACTAAGACCCCAGACACTATCCTTCAACCACATCATTTTCTATGCCTCCATAGCGACCTTTTGACTAAAATCAAACAATTGACCTCACCTTCCCCTATACTCATGTAGAAATATGCACTTACCTACTCTGATGGATTCCTTGAACATCAAAACACACATCAGGAGACCCTTCATACCTTTCATGACCTTCCTTCAGCCAGCCATGGAGGAATCAATCAGACTATACAAGGAATTCAAAGACATTTTTGGTGGCCCTCAATGAAGCAAGACATCGAATCCTACATCTCTTCCTGTGATGTTTGCCACAGGTCAAAAAGTAGACATACAAGACTACCTGGTCTACTCCATCCCTTGCCAGTTCCTACCGGTCCATGGAAAGAGATTACCTTGGACTTTATAGTAGAGTTACCAGATTCCAACTCATATAACACCATACTAGTGGTGGTAGACCGATTTACTAAAATGGCACATTTCATACCATGCAAGGGACTGCCTACAGCAGGACAGACAGCAACACTCATCCTCCAAGAGGTCTTTCGTCTGCATGGTATGCCCTCTACTATCACCTCGGACAGAGGACCTCAATTTACCTCGAAATTTTGGAAGGCCTTTTGTTCTGGAGTACAAATAAAATGCAACCTATCTTCAGGATACCACCCAAGGACCAATGGCCAAACCGAGAAGACAAATCAGACATTAGAACAAAATCTCCGATGCTTTTCTACTCATTTACAAGACAATTGGTTGCAGCATCTACCCCAAGTACAATTTGCATACAACAACCATTTTCATCGTTCCATCAAAACATCTCCCTTCTATGCTACATATGGGAATCACCCGTCCCTTCTGCCCGACATGCCTGTTAGTACTGCTGTTCCAAATATCAATCAACAAATTCAAGAATTACAACAAATACAGAAATAGCTTCATACCATGTTAATCCAAGACCAAGCAGCCTACAAAGCGCAAGCGGATAAAAGCCGGTGTAACAGTCCAACGTATCAAGTCGGAGACAAAGTATCACGGTGCCCGTGCTATGCTGGTGACATTCTGTCAGTTTCCACCACTGCTTACGCCTATTGGTTGAAGTGACTTTGTCCCGCCCAGTATTTGTCTTAAATACTGGGTCTTGTCACTTCTCCGGTGCCCTTTCGTGGTGTTTCCGTTACCAGCGCTTGTTCCTGTTTTTGTGTGATCTCTGTGTACCGACCCGGATTGCCTGACTACTCTGCATCTCGTTCCTGCCTGTGTACCGACCCGGACTGCCTGACTACTCTGCAACTCGTTCCTGCTCTGTGTACCAACTTGGATTGGCTGACATTCCTGCTCCATATACCGACCCGGCCCAGCTGACGTTCCTGCTCTGTGTACCGACTTGGATTGGCTGATGTTCCTGCTCTGTGTACCAACCCGGCCCAGCTGACGTTCCTGCTCTGTGTACCGACTCGGATTGGCTGACTTTCCTGCCTGTGTACCGACCCGGCCCGGTTGGGCTCCTTTGGCTGTGCATCTCTCCTGCTGACGCCCCATCCGGTCTCCGGTTGGGGTTGTTACCCAGGATCCTCTCTGTCTCTGGACAGTACCTCATACCACTATACGCTTGAAGTCTAGTCTCCGTTATTGTCAATGTCGCCCAGGCGACATTGCTGGTGTGTTCCTTCCATCCGTGCACCAGGATATGCTGGACCTCTTCCTGCCATTCATGCTGAGGTTGGGTTTACTCTGGGCGCCTCAGGCAGTTCACCTGAATGTGCAGTCGACATTGGTCTGAGCGTTGTTAACCCTTCGGGTTGGGTGCCAGTCACCAGCTATCTATCCGTGCAGTCTCCGGTTGGGTGCCTCTCCTGGCTCGTTGCCAGTCCTCCACTACTGCTAAGGCAGTCCACAACTTGCTCTGATCTCCGTTGTCTATTTGGGCGTTACTCGATATTGTGCACTCTCTTCAGACTAAGAGTCTTAAAGGGCCTCACACTATTAGGGCCTGTCAGTCCTCCTGGCCTAATAGTAACTCATTCAGTGCTGCCTAGCTTGAGAATCACACAAAAGTTACCTGACCTGTGTCAGTATATTGTGTTGTTGTATTTTGCATATACTGGATCCGTGTGGGTATATCTCACTGTAACCTGTCTTGTGTCAGTACTATATTGTGTCATATATTACTGGACCCATGAGGGTTATTGTTTACTGCAACTGTTCAATAAAACTGTGTTTTATCCAAACCTACTGTGTCTGAGTGTCAAACAAACCATTACACAAAGTATGGTTATCCACTGCCATTGTACGTTTATCCTGCACTTCCCGTAAGCTGGGACTATGCTTCATAGGTATCACGGTGCCCGTGCTTTCCTGTCACTCTCTGTGCTGGAGCTCGTCCATTGGAGGAGGCTGACTGGCCCGCCCAGGGTGTTCCTTTATATTGAGCTTTATGGCACCTGTCAGGTGCCCTTTCGTGGTGTTCCTGTGCCTGCGCTATTTTTGCTGTGATCCTGTATTCCTGTTTACCGACCCAGCTCGTCTGACTACTCTACGTTCCTGCTCCGTGATTGACCCGGTTCTGGCTGACGTTCCTGCTCCGTGATTAACCCGGTTCTGGCTGACTTCCTGCTCCGTGATTGACCCGGTTCTGGCTGACGTTCCTGCTCCGTGATTGACCCGGTTTTGGCTGATGTTCCTGCTCTGTGATTGACCTGGTTCCGGCTGACGTTCCTGCTCCATGATCAACCGACTCTGGCTGACGTTCCTGCTCTGTGATCCTTCCAGTTCTGCGTTGGTGCTTTGGCTCCAATAGTCAGCTTGGGCAGTGCTTCCTCCGTTACAGCACCTAAGGGGTGCTAGGCTCAGGTCTCATTGGCACTTGCAGTGTACGCTTCTACCGCACCAGGGGTGCTCCTTATTCTGGCTCCATTGGCTCAGGCAGTATCTCTCCTTGTTGCTCACCCCTGTAGGGGCATTGGCTCTTGTTGCAGTTGGTTACCCAATACCCTTGGACATCTCCAGACCGAGATCTGGCCGTGATTCAGTTTGGTCGCTCTGCTTGAGCTAGCTGCTACATCACTACTTCTGGGACTGTTGTATACCGGGCGTTGGCTAATCACCATCACAGAGACTGACTCCAGCTTGGGTGTTAACCCTTTATTGTGTTATGCTATATTTTTCTTGCTCTTGCTATATCAAGCCTGTATATCACTCAGTACTGTATTACCGATTCTGGCCCTCAGGGGCGCTGTCCCTTATTTTCATTTTAATAAAACTGTGTTTTATCTCTAACCCTGTCTGAGTGTCAGAAAACCGTAACAATAGGGCCTTACAGCATTTCTCATGTCATCAATCCAGTCACCTACCGTTAGACTCACTTCGCATACATCCGACATTCCACGTCTCTCATCTCAAACCCTGGACACTTAGTCCTTTTCCAGACTGGCATCCTTCCTGCCCTCCTCCGTTGGATATTGATGGGTCTGAGGAGTATGAGGTACAGGAAATCCTAGACTCCCATCTACGTTGAGGGCTCCTGGAATACTTGGTGCACTGGGAGGGCTACGGACCTGGGGACCGTTCCTGGGAGCCTGCCGACAACCTCCATGCCCCAGCCTGCCTACGGTCTTTCCATAGGGTGCATACTGATCGTCCCGGCCCCATGTCTGCCCAGAGGGCATCCGTCGGGGGGGGAATCTATTGCATCTCGGTCCCCGTACCGGATTGCGCTCTGGGTTGCGCTTGTGTTCCCTTCCGGGTTGTTGCCTCACGCATGCACAGTACTGGTCACGTCCTTTTCCGGGTTCCTGATGTCAGGATGTATGTGGGCCTATATAAGCCTGCTTCCCTTGCAGTTCGGCGTTCTCTTATCGGGCTCCTATTTTGCTTCTGTTTAATCCCTCTCCTGTAATTTTTTCGCCGGGTTTATCCCTTGCTTGCCCTCGGTCTTGCCCTCCATGTTTCTTTTCTTCTGGCTTGGGTATTTTGTTGTCTCTCGTTTTGGGTTCCCTCCTGCTTACCATAATATACAAGCTTTCTGCTAACTCTGAGCTTTTCCATCTGCTCAGAGACAGTTTTCAGAAAGCTGACAGTGGGGATTACTGCCGGACCACAGCATTTCATCTCCACCTGGGTGTTCTGTGTGTTAATCCTGCACCTCCGCATCTAGAAGTCAAGTGTTTAAAAAAAACGTGAGCAGAGGACCATGCTGCTGCCTTGCACAGCAAGAGGCAGAGGTCTGGTCCTTGTAGGCCCAAAAGTCACCCATCTGTCTGGTGGAATGGGCTGGAGAGGCTGGAGATAAAACCCTCATTTAAAAAAAACCATAAGTTAATCAACAAATTGGTATAATACATACTTAACTCAGGGTTCACATTTAAAGTGGAACTTTCACCTTAATTAAAGTTTGCATATTTGAAAACAGCATTAAAAACTGCTTATATGTCATGTTAGCCAAAAGACCAGCAGAGTTCAGGAGATATTCATACTTGTTACAGTATGCTAATTGTGGTACCCGTGCAGTACCACTGACATTTCATATACTAATGAAGTATTTTCAGTGATGTGTCATATGCTAATGAATGTTTCAGTCAAGTTTTATATGCTAATGAAGCTATATGCTGTACTAGGAAACCATCACTTTGTTAAGGACCAGGAACCAGACAGACACAAAAATGGAAGACGCAAAACACCTTTATTAAAATAACAAAAGCAAACAAAGCAAAATCATGATCCAGAAGCGTAAACCAAAAGACAAGCCAGGGTCAGGAACCAATACAGGTACTCAGCCAAGCCGGGGTCAGGAATACAGAGATCAACGATGTCAGGAAGAATCCAGAAGTCAGGAGCCAGAAGGGACGTCAGAGGAAGCCAGGTCATGCTGAGATAATCAGCAACTCAGGATAACGCACTTGCAGCCAGAATCAGACACAAGGGCAATCAGGAAGTGAGCCAAGCTGCTTTAAATACCCTGGGAGGGTTGGCTAAAAGTCAGGTGAGCAATCACAAAGAGGTCATCTGATTCAGCCTGATCCAGTAAAGTGAAGACAGCAGCAATGGATAGCAGAGCACTCGATTAGGTCAGACAGCAGAATCAAGCAGCAGAGTAGAGCAGCTCAGCCAGACCTTGACAGTATCCCCCCCTCAACGACCTTCCCCCATGGGGCAGGACCAGGTTTATGGGGAAAACGTTCATGGAAAGCACGGAGGAGGGCAGGGGCATGCACATCTGCGGCTGGAACCCTTGAGCGCTCCTCTGGACCATACCCCTTTATCATGGCACCCGTGATTATGCAACATTTTGACAGCCTTATTCCTGGTGCCTTTTCATTGGCTGCGCTGTACAGCTCCTCCCAGTGACAGCCTTTATATACTCTGGGCTGTCACTTAGGGGTTGCCCTTTCGTGGTGTACCTGATGCCTAGCGCTTGTTCCGTTTGTTTGATACCAGTGTATGACCCGGACTGCCTGACTACACCAATTGCTACTGTTCCTGCTTCTGTGTACCGATTCGGATTGGCTGACGTTCCTGCTTCCTGTTCTGACCGAGCCTGGCTGACGTTCCTGCTCCGTGTACCGACCCAGCGAGACCGACGACCCTGCTCCGTGTACTGACCTGGCAAGACCAACGACCCTGCTCCGTGTACTGACCCGGCTTGGCTGACGTTCCTGTTCTGTGAACTGAATCGGTTTGGCTGTAGTCCTGCTCCTTCCGTGCCCGGCTGGGCGAAGATTCTGTCAGTGCCTGTTGCTGTCATCTGTGCACTTCACTCACGTTATCGTGCACCACAGAGCTACGGTACTCCGTTACCGTTTGTGGTCCAGTCTGTGGGTTCATTCTCAGTGTGCCATTAATCCTCATCACCGGTATACTTGTTCGCTTGGTCTTCCGCTCTTGGTTCAGTTGGGCGCTTCCGGTTGCCTTCCACCTTAAGACCATAGCGTACATTAACCGCTTTGGGGGTGGCACAGGCACACGGTGGTGGATAGTCTCAGTTGGGCATACCTTCCTGGCACGAGCACTGACTCATGCAGTTGTAGTCTCCGGTGGGTGTCCACCGTTGCAACCTCCCATTCAGGTGAACTTGCCTGTTCTTTGCTGCCATCCTGTCACTGTCGCTATCCCTGTCTATAGGCGACATTGGGCCTCCGCTGATCTGGGCAACTGAGTCAGTGGCTTCACTGGTATCTCTGGACTCTATTGCACTGTATCAATCATATTTACCTGACCTGTGCCAGTATTGTATTCTGTAGTACATACTGGACCCGTGTGGTTTAAACTTGATAATGTAACCTGTCCTGTGTCAGTTATTTATGTGATATATGCTGGACCCGTGAGGGTTATGTTATTTCTTGTGTGCTTTAAATAAAATTGTGTTTTTACCAATATCTACCATTTCTGAGTGTACTGAACCGTAACACCCTTCCAATGGACCAAATATTGAAGCCTCCCTCGGAACCTACGAGAGTCAACTATGGAGCAGACCTCGAACTCCTCATAGCTGTCAACGGGCACCGAATGGGGTCTAGGAGTGAACGTATGATTACATACCGGTGGTTTCAGCAGCGAGATATGGAACACACTGTGTATTGGAAGGGAGGTTTAGGGCACAGGCCACAGGGTTCAAACGTCAGAGGATACAGAAAGACCCCACAAAATGGGGAGCCAGTTTCTGAGAGGGCACGCGGAGGTGGAGATTTCTGTAGGACAACCAGACCCTCTCCCCGACCTGGTAGGAGGGTGCAGGTGGTATTTATGATTGGCCTGGAGCTCCTGGGATTGTTGTGAGTGTCGCAACAACTCTTGGACCTGCACCCATGTGGGACAGATTCACTGGAGATGATTCTTCAATGCCAGAATCCCCTGGGGAGAGAAATAATCTGAAATCATGGAGGGTTGATACCCATAATTCACCATGAAGGGGAAGAGCCGGGTAGAAGACAGCACTGTTATGAGCAAACTCCGCCCAAGGTGGCAGGTCCGACCAGTTATTCTGATGGTTTGAGATGTAGCAGGAATTGCTCCAAGGCCTGATTAGCCCTTTCCGTGGCCCCATTCGATTGAGGGTGATAGGCCGAGGAGAAGGAGAGTTGGATACTTAGTTGCGCACAGATGGCCCTCCAGAATCTCGAGACAAACTCGCTACCCCGGTTGAAAACTATGACTTTTGGGAACCCTGTGTAGCCGATAGACCTTTGGTATGCAGTGAATCATCTTAGATAATCGGTCAACGACCATGAGGATGACTGTGTTACCGTTAGACAAAGGGAGGTCGACTATGAAGTCCATAGCAAGGTGTAACCATGGCTTCTCCCCATTGGGTATGGGTTGGAGAAGGCCCACTGGAAGGTGACAGGGTGACTTGGTCTGCGCACAGACTGGACAGACAGCAACAAAGGCAGCAATATCTTTTTTAAGTTCTGGACACCAGAAAAGACAGGAAACCAACCAGAGAAGCTGGTTCTTACCGGGATGCCCTGCTGACTTCATATTATGGTATATTTGAAGTACCTTGGTACGGAGGTTAATAGGTACGAAACAGCGCACAGAAGGAGTCTCAGCAGGTGCATCTACTTGGGTGGCCCGTATACTCTCCCCGAGGGGAGATGTTATGCTTGTACGTATGGTGGCCGGGTACTCAGTCCGGAGGAATAATAGGACTAGGATGGCTCTCCTCCTTAGCACTCGAGAACTGTCTGGATGGGACATCAGCCCAGACATTTTTGGTGCCTGGCAGGTACGAGACCACATAATTAAAACGGGACAAAAATAAAGGCCATCGGGCATGTCTTGGAATCAAGCGCTTAGCTTTGGATAGGTATGTGAGGGTTTATGATCCGTGAGGATTGGGACTGGCACTGAAGTTCCCTCGAGCAAATTCGTCCATTCTTTGAAAGTGAGTATTATTGCCAACAACTCACGGTCACCAATTTCATAGTTGACTCCGCAGGACTTAGCTTCTTCGAGAAATATCCACACGGGTGCAACTGGCTCTCAGGAGTAGGATGTTGAGACAGCGGGGAGCCTACTCCTGTCTCGCATCAAACTCAAGTATGAATGGAAGCTCGGGTTTCAGCTGTGCCAAAATGGGTGCTGCGGCAAAGGCGACTTTTAATGCTTCAAATGCTTTGATGGCTTCTGGAGACCAGTGCATGGAGCTACTGTCTTTTTTGGTCATGTCGTTAAGGGGTTTTACAATCGAGGAAAAATTGCGGATACATTTTCTGTAGTAATTAGCAAACCCGAGGAAACATTGAAGGGAGTGGAGACCTATGGGTCGAGGCCACTCGAGAAAAGCCGAGAGTTTCTCAGGGTCCATAGTGAAACCGACCTCTGAAATGACATACCCCAAAAAGGTGAACTGTTTGCGGTGGAACTCACACTTTTCTAATTTGCAAAATAAATTATTTTCTCTTAATTTTTGCAGAACTCGAGCTACATCTGTGTGGTGGCTTTCCATGGAGGCGGAATGGATCAGAACGTGATCTAACTATACCACCACGCATTGTTAGAGCATGTCCCAGAGGACGCCATTTAAGAATTCCTGGAAAATCACAGGAGCATTGCAGAGACTGAAGGGCATTACAAGGTATATGTAATGCCCGCTCCTAGTCCATTTGTAGTCCTCCTTCTTCCAAACCCAGGGTAATTGTATACAATAGGTTTCTGCATCTCCCAAAGGGATTAGCTCATGCCAAGGCCCTGTCAGAGAGTAAGGAAATCACAAGGCCCACCGTACTCCTATCAGATGGGACGCCTGTGGTACCATCTCCAGATAGATACTGATCTGGTTCAGGAAACCTCTGCACTGGTTAGGGTCGCCCCCATAGTGCTGGGGAAGCTGGGCGGACCCAGTTATGTCTCTTGAAACATTGGAATCACCAAAGCAAACAAAGCAAAATCTTGATCCAGAAGCGTAAACCAAAAGACAAGCCAGGGTCAGGAACCAAGACAGGTACTCAGCCAAGCCGGGGTCAGGAACGCAGAGATCAACAATATCAGGACGAATCCAGAAGTCAGGAGCCAGAAGGGAAGTCAGAGGAAGCCAAGTCATGCACAGATAATCAGCAACTCAGGAGAATGTGCTTGCAGCCAGAATAAGACATAAGGGCAATCAGGAAGTGAGCCAAGCTGCTTGAAATACCCTGGAAAGTCAGCTGATTCAGCATGATCCAGGAAAGGGAAGGCAGCAGCAATGGATAGCAGAGCACTAGATTAGCTCAGACAGCAGAATCAAGCAGCAGAGTAGAGCAGCTCAGCCAAACCTTGATACACTTTCACTTTTGCCAGAAATAAAAGTGTGAATATCTTCTAAACAATACAGCTGCTTGACTTTTGGTTAACATGACATAGAGGCAGTTTTGAATAAAGTTTTCAAACATGTAAACAAAATTCAAAGTGATAGTTCTACTTTAAGTATGGAGAAGCATATATTTTGCTTGATTTGTTTTTGATCTTATTTCAGCAATAATGTTCCTTTCCCAATGTGCTGTTGTAACAATCTGGTCCAGAAAGTCCTATTATACTGTTATCTGCAGCTCTATCTGTTTACCTGGACCCACCCACTCCATTAATTCCAACTCTGCTCTTCTCTGTCTTCAAGTTTGTTCAAGTTCGTCTTCTATATCACAGAGTATTGCACACACTTCAGTGCACCAGTATAGTGTCTTACTGACTACTGTACCAGTGCTGAGATTCCTGTTTCCTGTGTATTACCTTGGCTTTGTACTCTGACCACACTTGTATTCTGCCTATCCTGACCTCTGCTTCACTCCTGACCTGATTCTGTTTACTGATTTGAATCCTGTGACCTTGTTTACTTGTGAGCTACTAGTCCTGTATTCACCTATGTGAGCTTCTTGCACCACTCTTTAGCTTTACACTCAAGTAGCTCTCAATAACAGCAGCAGCCTTGAGAGCTAGTTTTGTCTACTAACTTGTGGCCGCCCATCATCCAGTTTTCATCTGCACTTGAGTTGTACTTTTTATTCCCTGCTTCCTAGTACCCAGTGACTGTTACTAGTTGTTGTTTCTGCATCTCTTGTGCCTTGTAACCCCCGCCCTGCAGATCCACCTCCTGTCCTGTTAGCCAGCTATTTAGGGGTGAGATGCCTATCCATACACCCAAAGGAGGTCCAGGATGTTATATATGTGGGAGATCACATGCTTCTGAGCGGGATCCTCCAACACAGGATCTCAAAGCCAGTTTGGGTCAGCAGATCAGGCTTATCAAGGATCTTTTTAATAAACTGCTAGAGCTCATTATAATCGAATACATAAGCAATTGAGTTCATTATCTGTGAATAAAATCACAGATTTTAATCATGTTTACATCGGACTACTACTTTACAAAGTATCTACTGAGACCGGGGGGGTTCAAGTTGTCCAAAGATAGATACGTTCGAAGAGAAGAGGGAGATTAACTTATTTTATATTTAGTACAATCGCTCTTCCAAATTTATATAAATAGAATTAAAAGGGATCTCACAAAAAATATTTTGGGAAAATTCACACAGGTTAAAACATTAACCTGAAATGTAAAAATAGACTTGTTCTCTATGACTTTGCATTCAGTCACTGGGGAAACATCTGACCAATGTGTTAAATGTTTACACTGGGGGGCTGGATTGAAACTCCCAGGCCACCCTGATATCCACCTGTTAGGAAAATGGACTGGGAGACACTGGGATGTTTGTAACTCCAGATAAAATGTATAAAAATTGTCTGTAATTCTTTCAGACCTTAGAAGGGAGAGCTACAGGCAAATTTTGTACAAAATACAGACGTTTGGGTAGATAGTTCATTTCATGACAACTGGTAAGTATTCCATCTTTGCAAATCTTAATTTGTCTGAAAATAGGTTCATAGTTAAGTTTGTAAAGAGATGCATAGTATGTGTGTCAGGACCGATTCCTCATCTTCCCTGGTTTGTCTGCAGTCCCTCATAATTGACTTTTTCCCCACCTCTCTTCCTTTAAACGTCTCCTTCCTGAACACCTCAGTGCATGTTCCTAGTGCCTCTTACCTTGTTCCCTATGTCCCTGAGCTTTTGCATCCACTGACTGATCTTCTGGTATAGATTATTGCATTTCTGGCTTCAGTTGCTTCCTATTCTGACTTTAGTGTGGTATTTGACTCCAAAGCTTTGCTGCCTGCTCTGATGTCTGGCTATTCCTGATGATTCATCTGTTTGCTAGTTTTGCACCTTGGATCCTGCCTTGTGAGTCTCAGTGTTGCTGCTATCCATCCTGAGCCTTTGTTTGTGATTCTGAGACATTATATCACTTTGCTAGGGAAACCTTCTCCTCAGAACCACTGGAGAAGCAGTTAAGCTTTCTATAAACCTGTACTGGTTTTGTTTTGCTATCCTGCCCTACCATCTTGCGTCCTTTCCTGGTACTGCATCAAGTTATTTTTTCTCCTCTGCTTCATGGCTCATTTTCATCAAATGTTTGCAATAGTTACTATCCTGATCCAAAACAGGCTCAACAGGTATTGCATAGTTGAACTTGCTGTTGACCCTTTAATTCTGGACAGTAGCTGTAGCAAGGTAGTTATTTCAGCCATCAACACTCTCAAGCAACACATGCCAGTTACCAGGTGGAACAAGGAATTCCCCTTCAGCTTACTGGGCCAGCACTGTTTCCAGTTACAGTGTTTTGGTGTTGATACCCAATATTTGAAGGAATTTGTCCTCCATTTAACGTGGAAATTAACGTACAGAATGGAGAGCTGATGAGAAGCTAGATTGATGGGCCGTGCTTCTATTTTTTCAGTATTAAATTTTATACCCCTAAAATGGGGAAAGTGATGTAATACACAGAATAAATTAGGGAAGGATTGTGACAGTCAGCAATATATCATCAACACAAATTTCTTTTATATTCTTTTACCATGAAAATACATACCAATGATATTGGGATAATCTTGAACAGTTGCTGCTAAGGGTCCAAGCTAAGGTTAGATAGATGGGGTAATAATGAGTGCCATTGTCTTGTAACACTAATTTATTTATGACTGCCACCCTGCAACTTTATTGAGCTATAGAGTCCCATGACAAAACTGAAAATGGACATTAAAAACCAAAGTTGGTTATAATGCAGTCACATTCAAATGGTCAAGAACTTTTTCTGCATCTAAACCTAATACAATGCTTCTTTGTTTATGTGACTATAAAAAGAGGATTTTAGTCTTACCTGTTAAATCCTTTTGTCTTCGTCCATATAGGTTACTGGTAACTTTGGGTAGGCAGGAACAGTTCTAGAAGTGAATGCTGGATGGAGCCTACCTCTTCTCCTTAGCTGCAGCTAGCCAATCCCCTCCAGTAAGATTTGAGTTACTAACTATTGACTAGGTAGTAAGAAGGGAAAGAAGACTCCTGTGAGCATGAACCCATAAGGACTCCCACGTTCTGCCACAGGAAAGCCAAGTATGGTCCCTTGATAGGGTGGGAGACCAGTAACCTATATAGACTAAGAGAAAAGGATTTAACAGGTAAGACTAAAATCCTCTTTTCTCTGTCGTCCAATATAGGTTACTTTTAACTTTGGGATGTGCAACCACTGAGTTTCCCAGAGGTGGGAAGTAAGGCAAGGACCAGGCCAGCAAAGTCACCTGAGCATATATGAAAGATCAGATCATAGACAGCACAACAATAACAACAAAGTGTCGAGCCACCACGACAGACTCAGTTCCACATGCAGAGGGAGAGACACTGACATCTTCTGGACATCCGGCTGTCGTCTGCATACCTGGATCACAAACCTCTGGAGTTCCCTGGTGTGAGACATGGCAAACGGGACCGCTTATATGGGGGAGATTAACTTCCCCACCAGAGAGGTCAAATTCTTGGCCGGAACTGGATTGTGAACCAGAACAGCAGACACTCTATGGGCGATCTGGTGAGCTACTTCATCCGTGAGAAACACCATGCCCTGCTGGGTGTCAAAGAGAAGTCACAGGAATACCAGCCTCTGAGATGGTACAAGATCCAACTTCTCCATGTTGAGGATCCACCCATGATGGGTGAGTGCGTGAATGCAGTCCTTGACCTGCTGACGAAGAAGGTCCGGAGAGGATGCCTTCAGAAGCAAGTCGTCCATATACGGAGTGACTCTAGTGTCTGTTCTCCATCGGGACGGCATCAAAGCTCCCAGGACTTGATTGAAGACTTGGGGAGCTGTAGTCAGACCAAAGGGAAGAGCACAGAACTGAAAATGCCCTTGGTCGCAAGCAAACCTGAGGTACTGCCGGCTCTGTGGATGAATGGTGATATGCAGGTATGCGTCCTGAAGATCCAGAGAAGCGAGGAATTCCCCAGGAGACATGGCCATGATACTGACTGTAGAGACTCCTGGTGATAGTGAGTCTTTACCACAAAATAATTAATATCCTTTAGGTCTAAAACTGGATGACAGCCGCTGTCCTTCTTGGAAACCACAAATAGGTTTGAGTAAAAACCCAAACCCATGTCCTGTACCAGGACCAGTTCCAGAAACTCCTTGTCCAAAAGGGTCTGTATGGCGCTGTTGAACAGACGTCATTTTTCCACACCCTGGGGAGTGTGAGAAGGAAAGAACCTGAAAGGAGAAAGAGAAAGGGATCCTATACTCCTCTGACACCACCTGCAAAACCCACAGATCCACCATGGTGTCTCTAAAGTCGCTATGTTGAGCGGTTGCAGAGATATGTCCCAAACTGTAAAGTCCCATAGAGGTGAATGGAGAATGGCGTCTATGCGGTAAAGAGCGGAACTCAAATTTTGCAAAGTTTTACCATGAAGTAAAATACATAAAAAAAAAACACTAGAACATGTCACTATACCCAATAAACACTGAACCCAGTAGGGAAAGTGCCAACAACCCCTCAAAAGATGCTAAACCAGCAAACAAAGGGTTAAGTTACCACATAAACTTGCTCCTAAACACCCAACAGGCATACAGATAAACCCAGTGAGTGCAGGAGTATGTATTAGGAACTCCAAAGAAAACCCCTGTGCAGAGGGGAAACGTGGGACATATAGACCTCACCTTTTCAGCAGGTCTTCTGTCTTCAGATTATCATGCAGGGGAGGGCTGGCCTGGGGGGCAATTGGCACCTGGGCCAGTCATATGTCTGGGCTGGTGGGTCACTCCCACTTGTCGCTGCAAATGTAGCTACACTAGTGATACCACAGAGCTTACAATTGAAATGGAGCTACAATCCAAGTGGAGCTACAGTAGCAGCATAACTCATTTATCTTGTAAGTTCTATGGTATCACTAGTGCAGCTTTACTTACATTGTAAGCTCTGTAGTTGCACCAGTGTAACCTCATTTCAACTGTAAGCTTTGTGGTATTGCTTGCCTTACTTCACAACACTAACTCTTTGACTAACTTTTGCAATGCGTGGCATACCCCTCTGGCATGCAAAGGGTTAATGGCATTTTTAAAATTAACAAACAGGAGGGGTCTGGGACAGTGGGCTGGAACAATTGTAAAATCGGCCCACTTGATTGTAGTTGCCCTCCAGACCACAAGTTGCCAGCCCTCCCCTGTTACCATGGATAAAGAAGAAGCCTCAGTGGGCAACTGCTGAGGAAAGAACTTGTAATCCAAGATTTTCACCCCAGAGCTCAAAGTCCACCAAAGCACCTGGAAACTGAGCTATCCACTAGGGGATTGTCAGTAATAGTAATCCGCCTAATGGTAGTATTCCATATTTAACAGAAAACAAAAAATAAGCTAAACTATAGCAGAACTGTTCTCTTGCCTGTATCTTCATCAAGGAACAAATCTTACTGGAGGGGATTGGCTAGCTGCTGCTAAGGAGAGGAGGTAGGCTCCACCCAGCATTCACTTCTAGATGTGGTCCTTCCTACTTAAAGGGGTGGTCACCTACCCAAAGTTCCCAGTAACCTATATTGGATGACAGAGAGATATATATGAGTTGAATAACCCATTTGCATAATTTCAACCTGCCTATAATAGAAATGTGGCTGTGAGACAAACAGACAGGGGCATACACACAGGACCTGTACACTCTGAAAGCAGGAAAGCTTGTCCTCTTCATTTTAGGCTCCTATGTACTATACAAATATCTTATTAGACTAACTAAACAGAAACTGAGAGGACTGATAATGCAAGCCTTAAACCCTCAATGACCCATGATGGTCCAGGACTGTCATGGGTTGTTTTCCATTAAAGACCCCTGGACCGGAAGCGGATGCTGAAAAAAAAAAATGGTCCGTCGTCCTTAAATGACGGCTGCATGCACGATCAGCCATCCTTAAGGGGTTAACGACCCATGAAGTGCCAGGACTGTCATGGGTAAACTTCCCATAAGGACCATGACAGTCCTGGCACATCATGGGTTAAATTATAGCAGTATGTTTCAGTGTGAGCTGCTATCATGCTGCACAGGCTGAAATTGAATGCTCCAGGACTGGATCGCTCAGTTTCAGTCCCTGTCTGTTCTGCCGGTACATTTGATCGCTACTACAGCGGTTACATGAACTGGCTTTTTTATTCACAAAGGCAAAGTGTTTTACACATTGCTTTTGTGACTGTTCTCTGACTCTCTCTTCCTTACTGTGAAAGTAAGGGAGAGAGAGAAGACAGACAAAGGAAGAAATAGAGGCCAGAGTTAGAAGTATTAACCCCTTCAGCGCTGGAGCATTGGACAGGCTAAATGCAGGTCCATTTCTGACCTGCTAACAGCAGCTTGGTTTTTTTTTTTTTTTTTTTTAAATAAATCTAAAACAGCAAATATTGTATTTACACACTCTATTTAATAAACACATCTACTGAAATTTAAATAAACATAAATGGTAATGTTATTGTTGTGGAGAAAAGTAATAGATTTATACACACTACACAATCTTATTCAACAAAAAAGTGGAAACTGGGGATGAGGGAGGGACATGGGGATTTTTGCCCCAGAGGGACAGTGCCCCCTTAAAACGGCCCCTCTTGTAGGTATGAATGACCGGTCATACCTTTCATGCAGTCTCCCTAAAAATATAATCCATTATGCTCAATTGTGCATGAAAAAACAGTATATAATTTCTGTGGTTGGAATAAAATACTTAGAGGATAAACAATTAAACAAAGACACAGTCAAAAAGGTCAGAATTGCTCCGGTCCTTAAGTACAATCCACCGCATATTTTCCCGGTCCTTAATGAGTTAAATCTGTGCTCTGGTTCTAACCAACAATGGAGACTAGAGGGAGCCAGCCTAATGGGGGATTACACAGCCTCAAGCCTACAGGACAAAACACATATAAAGTCTAATTAAGAGAGTCTTTGCCCATGAACACTCCATGAGGTCACATTTAAAACCAGAACAGACTGGTGGGGTAATGTGTATCAGGAAGACATTTCTGACCCTGAGAGCCATTTAAGGCAAATGCCCTTCCCTACTGCAGGAGGGAATTTTACCCCATGATTCCACATAGGACGTAAAAGAAAATACATTTGTAATATGAAATCTCTTGGTCCTTTTGCGGCTACAAGTCTTGGACATAACACTGTATGGGCTCTGTCTAACCTCCAATCCTGCTGTGTATCTGGGGAGAAGAAGGTAGACAATGTAAGGTGTTATTTCACTGAGATTCTGTGGGAAACCCTTATTAGGTATACACCTAATTTGAAGATTCTGCCTATGCTGTAAAGCAACATTTTCATCTCGTAAATTAGCATTTTGCTTTCAAAGGTCATCTACTTTTACATGCAATTAATTTCTTCTTTGCCCAGTGTCTTCTATGTCAGACCATAGTGAGATCAGTGCTTAGGTTGTAGAGTCCTGTATGGAACCCATAAATGTATCATATAATGCACCCAATTGTAATTTTAGTTCTGTAGAAATGATTCTGTCATGAGCTTTGGCCTCAACTTTGTTCTTATTTCCAGATCATCTGTGGTATGGCACAAATTAACCTGAACCATGAGAGTTAAGCTGAGACATGGATGCATTATGTATCTTGATATATCTACTTTTGTTTTTTTCCTTATATCCTATAACTACGAAAGCTTGAAGAGAAGGAGATAGAGGTTATCTTTATTGGCAGGATAGTGTTCGTATCAAAGTAGGTATTGGTAGACTGGAGCAAGTCTGGTGCAAAGCTCTCACTCTAGTCAGCCATCCTGCTCAGCTTCTTGCATTCACCCTCCAAAGTTCATTTTTTGAACCTCTGATTACCGAGGCTTGGGGAGGGTGGACACATTTCAGAATTTTGCTATCATAACTTTCTAATTACATATAAAAACTACTTACTTTTTTTCTTTTCAGAACAAATTCAGATTTTCATGGTATGTCACTTGAAGCATATTTTGCATTGTGACAAGCTATGGTGTCATAAATACAAAAAAGTAAGAATATACATAATTTGTTAATATCATGCATTATATATCAAACATTTATGATGGTTGTGAAAGTTTCATTTATTTTTAAAACCCCTACATCCCCCAAGTACACTGATAACAAATATGTATAATTTTACCTACATGCATGGCCTGCACAGATCTCTAATTACCAGTGGCACAAAAGGGTATTTTCATGGTAAATCCACCCTACAACAGCTCAATGACAATATAAAGCAAATATTTACTGAAAATAGACTAACTTATGAAAAAGAAAATGGCTGAAGTTTTTTCCTATAAGGAATGATGAATCAAGGAATTTTATCTTTTTTTTTTTTTCTTTTTTTAAACAAACATGGGTTTTCAGAAAAGCTTCAAAAATTTACATCAACGTCACGGTTTTCTGTACTGCATCTCAAGCAAGCTTAGTATAGCAAACAAAAAATAAAATATGAATGCCCAGGTGTGATTTTCTAAAAATGAAAGGGTCACTGACAAAAGGCACCAGATTACAGAGAATAGGCACAGGGTCACTGACATGGCTGAAAATCAGCTCTATGAATGAGACATATCATAAGTACACTGACACCCAGTATGTTCATAATGAATGTCCTTCCCTGAGGCTTCAAATTGATACCAGCACATAATAGAATTGTGACTGACATTTTTCATGCAGAAAACTGAAATTACCCCATAACATCAAAAGAACCTCCTAAATACATACACTTCCTGAACGTAGATATCCCTTTGCATCAAATGAGAGGGTCAGTTGCATTTCTACTCCTAGTATGGTGTGCACAAATGTTTCCAAAAAAATGGTGCTAAAGGGAAAATAAGCATAATTTTACATTTCCAACCCTACAAAGGCACTGAAATATTTGAAAACTATGGAATTTCCATCTGTATTCATTAGCTTTTGCTCCTCTGAGCAAAAATGTTCATACATTTCCAGAAGATGGCACTAAAGAAAAAAAACGTGCATTTTTACACTTGGAGTAGCAAAACACTATAATCTCAATTTTGCAAAGCAACACATGGAGAGAAAGGTGTCTTTTCAGACAATTAAAGCTCAGATTGTTGAGATGAAATTCCAAAAGGATGAAATGGAGCAGGGTGAGTTTTGGAATACTCCTTCCACCATATCTTCTTATATGGTTTTCAACGCTGTCATGCAGTTTACTTAAGCGTTCATTGAGAAAGCTGGAGCAACTAGGCTGACACGTAATGTAACTTTTCAAGAGCAACAATTAATCTTAGACATTTGACCTGGATGAAATATGTTACCACATTGCTTGAGCCTAGGAAGGAAGAGGTAGAATAAGAACATTTTTGCAATGGGCAATGTTCATATTCTAATGGAGTAAGTGAATTTTCCCGAAAAGACCCTGTGAATTTCCCCAAAAACATCATGTAGATCCTTGTCTATATGAAGACAATATTGACTACTGGGTACAAGAGTCTATACTGGATTTTCAGTATGTACCCAATAAGGCAACATCCAGAGCACTAGTTAGTGCAGGTATATATTTGGCAAGAGAGGAATAAAGAATCCTGGATTGTGTACTATGGCACTTTCATAGACCAGTGGGTTAAACTGTGTTCTTTGGAATGCCAGGGTACCCTAAAAAGTATAAGGAGTTTGACAGAACAAATGTAATGGAGGACAGAGGAAGACAATAGTGACAGATACCATACATGCTGTTTTGTGACTAACAGTGATATTTTATTTTCTGTTAGATTTAATGAAAACATCCTAAGAAGAAACAACTACAATTACATGAAACTGTTATCTGTAGATTTTATGTTAACAATTTCATTTTAAGCATTCAAATATATTTGATACAATACTAGGCTAAACACTTGGATGTTAGAAAGGTTTTCAGTATATTGCAAAGGAATGTGTTGGAGGGCTCTTTAATATCCAAAAGTTTAAAGGATTTTATTAGGTTTCCTCAAGAGTTGGTAGGGATCCACCACAGAAAAAAAAAGGATGGGAACTACTGCTCTAGTTAGGTCCCATACCTAGTGCCCCAAAGTCTTGGAAGGGTGTTTCGCTGAGAAGGTAGAGCATAGAAGCTATCTGTAAATGAGTAAGCGCTGTGATTAGGTTAGTGTGTGCGCTACATTTTGAAATAGAGCCGCAGTATAGACCAGATAGATAATTTCTCTCTGTGTCTGATTAAAGAAAAACTAGTAACTTCTAATAATATTCCTCCATTTATCTAACTAAGGCCAGAATGTCTTATTGGCCTCTGTGAATTTTTGCCCTTGTGCTTTTTCTGAAGAACATCTTCATTCTGTCCTGGATGTCATGGACATATAATCGGACATGACAGTTTCTTGAACCACCTCAGGACCTCAAATTCTGCTCACTACACATGGTAATATTAACCAATTAAAGACTGAAGGTATGTGTATCACATTGCGTTAAGGGTCAAATAGGCTCTTGTACATGCCTACTTCAGTTGGGAAATGCACATTCTATAGTTATTACAGTTTAAACTGTTCTTTATTTTTTATATTACCAGTGCCCTCTGGTGTTCAGAAAGTTCACCTCCCATTTTCCAGGGGGAGATGCACTATGTTATTCTATGGAGCCTATGTATTAAAATCTCAAAAGTTAGAGATATTTCAGTGCATTGGCTCCAAAGAAGAAAATAGGATTTGGAGAGTTGTAAAACTGGAGAAGTGATCTTTTCTTTATCACACTTTAGTGAATAACCCCATTGGTGTTCAGAAAGTTAATATATTGCATTCTATGGGAAAGGTGAGTCAGCAACTGCAGCTCTATAGAATGTGATAGTTACTGCTTCATCACAGTGGAAGTTTGAAAGGTTATTCATTTTGAATAAATCAAATGCCAGTGTTGGATGCAGGAAAAGCCCCAAATATACTGCTTTTCATAAAAAAAAGTTTATTAACCACTTAAGCACTGTGTCATGATATGAGTGGGGGTGACTTTACTACTTTAGTCCCCTACTAATTGGTTTTCCCCTCCAGAGACTGCCAGGCTCATACATCTCACTAACTGCTCTGCTTCTGCTGTCCCACTCTGCCAAGCCTGACATTGGTCCCCATAATCTTCAGGATCAAATATGAAACAGTAACACTGACTTATAAACAGGGATATTTGAAAAGTCCATTTTTGCAGGAATTTGTGAAGAAAACAGAAAAGTTGTCACTTTTCATCACAAATTTAATGTAATAGAAAATACATAACATTTTCACCTTTTCTCTGCTACCAATACGTTTCTCTCAAGAACATTTCCATTTTCCTGTGATTTCTATGACCTCAAGAATTCCTGCCCCAATAACTATGAATTTCCAGCTGAGCTGTGAGTTGTAGCTTAGTAGAAACAGTGAAGAAAGCAGAGAGAGGACTGAGAGAACAATTGTTTTAGCTCTTTGAGTGCCAGAGAGATACACTACGCATTGCTTTGCAAAGGGTTAGACAAATGTTACTTGCAGTCTGTGCTGCTGCAGTTGCCTGCTGCACTGATCAGTGTGTGTGTGTGTGTGTGTGTGTGCGTGTGTGTGTACTGAAGCACACTATCTAGAAACAGGCAAGAAGAGTTTGAGGCCTGCTGGTGCAGCTGACTGACATTAGCACACAACACATTGTCATCACTGCTGGTGATGTGATAACCATTATATCTCTTTCCCACTGTTGTTTGATCTCAGCTAGGAAAACTCTCTTCAGCATCTCTTGTGCATCACCACTAATGCCACCCAAAGTACCAGCAGTACCATCAAATTCATCCTCCTATTTAGTCCTGTAGATTTTGTTTTATGGGAGTGAGTGGCAATTTGCTTGAAAGCTTAAAGATCTAAAACAGTCGTTCTCATCCAGGGTCCAATGGCACTTTGATGTGCCTCGGAGATCCCTTGTTTTCTATAAAGACTTTGACAAAATGTGACTGTTGAGTTTTAAAAGTACAGTATATCTATGGAAATGGTTATGCAAATATATGTTTGTCTCTGTAATTCTGATTATGAGACACAAGTATTACTATATATTACTCATTTGTACCCTTCATTACGCCCTTGACAAACGGCACATAAAATGTCAGGGGTGCCTCGAAGAATTTAAATTATATATTAAGGGTGCCCTGAACAAAAAGGGCTGAGAACCACTGATCTAAAGCCAAAGAGGAAAAAAGGGGGGGCGGAGAGGCAGAGAAGACGTGGTTCAGACAGGACTTAGTTTGCTGTGGCTCCTGTGGGGATTCAGATACTCAAGTAGGGATCCTGTAAGTACAATTTTAACTTGTATGCTAATGATGTAATAAATGCTACTTTTAGAAGAAGTGTCTTCTACACTTGGTTTTGTGGATTATATAAGCTTTCAAGACAACTAAGGTCTCTTCTTCAGGATGTTTAGAATGAAGCTTTATTCTAAATATGCCTGAAAAAGAGACCTAAGATGTCTTGAAAGCTTGCACCCTACAGCCACTTAGCCAATAAAGGTATCTGGTGGGCTTCACTGAAAAGGTGAGTAATCAGGGGTCTTTTTAACTTTAGGATGCTGGAGACAGTCTAACAAAGCAAGATGGGCAGTCTAGTAGAGTAGGGAATTTAAGTTCTGGCTGGCAGATGTAAAAGTGCAGGGACTCTCAGATGACAGCAACATGGATGACACATGAATATGTTAGTTAAGCCTGGGGATAGGAATAATTTTGGATTGGAGAGGACTGTCAAGAGCATGAAGAGAAGGTTTATTGGCTGGAACTGCAAGTGAGGGAATACAACAGGGGTGGACATCCTACTACCCTTCAACTGTTGATAGACTACAACTCACATTATCCACAGGAGGTCGGGCTGGAGATACACATGTTTCCTACCACTGGAATACACTATTCAAGTGCTGAATTCTCACATCAGTAATTATTACTATTAGCGCTGCCCTTAGAACTAGCTACAATTAGTTAAAATTAAATGTGCAATTATTAAATTGATATTGCAATCAGAAATCTATTACATTTTAAGTTTGAGCACAGTTTAATTAGGCAGTGTTTGAACATGCTGTTAACTAAACTAGAATCTCTCCCCAGGGCTTCTAGAAATAGACCAGGTTTATAGTTGTATATACAGTAGCAACAACGCATGGTACTTGTCAAACAAAGCTGCATGGCAGGATCTGGGATTTAAAGAATTATACATATATAAATAGCTCTTAAAGTAGAAGTAACATCTAATAATAAGCCCTACTTACATTACTGTGGCTAGAAAATCCTAATGGCCTCGATGAATTTTATCTTTTGCAAGAGATAACATCTTCAGTCAGTTCTGGATGTCCTCCAAAAACTGCTAAGGACTTGGCCCATTATGTCCTTAGCTGTAGTCTGGGGGTTGGGTGCCACATTTCTATACTTACTGGGTCCTCTAATGGGTGCTCTCTTCAAGACCATCAGAGGATCAGGCCAGGCCTACTACATAATTGCATGCATACTTGATGGAGTCAGCTGCCAGTAGAAGTCCACTGGACCACCAGAGAAAATAAACTCAGTGAAACGAGGCAAGTTAGAGCTCGTATCTCAGCCTCCAACAAATTTGAGGGTACTCTAGTTGGAAAGGGACGATTCATTCTTTTTCAACAAGGAGTAAATATCAGGAGATCATGCAATCACCTGACACTATAAAAATAATTAGGAGTTGAACAGGGGCTCATTTAATAGCCTTGATCTACTGTCCACTAGTAATCACAGAACCACATACACTGCTCCCCAGCCTTGATCCACTGCCCAATCTATTGTATTCCCAGTCATAGCAGAATGGTAATCACCGAACCGCTTACTCTCTTTCCTTAGGCTTGGTAATCACAGAATCACATACTGTACGCAGTTTCCCCAGCTTTGATCCACTGGGTGTCACAGAACCACATTACACCACTTATCCAGCCTTTGCCATCTGTCCACTGGTAATCACAGATCAACATACACTGCTCTACAGCCTTGATCCACTGTCCACTGGTAATCATAGAACCACATCTATTGCATTCCCAGTCTTAGTACAATAGTAATCAGAGAACCATGTACACTGCTTTCCTAGGCTTGGTAAATACAGAATCACAAATGTACACTGCTTCCCAAGCCTTGATCCACTGGTAATCACAGAACCACATCCACTGTTTCCTTGGTCTTAATCCACTGTCCGCTGGTAATCACAGAATCACATATACTGTTTCTCTTGCCTTGATCCATTGACCACTGGTAATCACAGAACCACATACATTGCATTCCCAGTCTTAGAGCACTGGTGATCACAGAACCACATACACTGATTCCCAAGGCTTGGTAATCACAAAATTGCGAGCTGTAAACTGCTTCCCCAGCCTTGATACACTGGGAATCACAGAACTACATACACTGTTTCCCTAGCCTTTGTCCTCTGTCCACTGGTAATCAAAGAACCACATACTCAGCATCCCTGGTCTTGATCCACTGTCCAGTTGTGATCATAGAACCACATATACTGCTTCCCTCTTCTTGTTCCACTGTCCACTGGTAATCAGAAATGAGCCTTGATCCACTGTCCACTGGTAATCAAAGAACCACTCACCACTTCCCAAACCTTGATCTACTCTTAACTGGTAATAACAGAACCACATACACAGCCTTTTCAACCTGTTTTCAAGAGGGCACCACCATCAAGATGTACTTGTATATCCTCCCTGCTAAGGAACACATACACATTATTATCTTAAAACAGAAGCCAGCAGGGTCCCCTGCATCCTAAACCGGCTTCTTTCATTACCAATGTCCCTTCTGACTCTGGCAGAGTCAGCGTGACATGATGGCATCATGTTCACCCCACCAATGTTGGAAAGGTAAAAAGATAATGAAAGAAGCCATTGCAGCATGTGGAGGACACTGTTAGCTTCTATTTTAAGATATGCAGGAAAGATGTGTAAATCCTCCCCGTTCCCCCAGGTTCCTATTCTCATACAATGGCAGGGGATATCCTTAATGGAAACATGGGTAGCCATCATCTAGTACACATATACGTATAGTCTATGTTCAGAGAAGGGGCTCTCTCTTTTATAGCCCCTGTTTGACCTCCCCACAACGCCTATCATGACAGAGGTACCCTAGTTGGAAAAAAGAGTCTCCTCGACATGATCAGGTGATCACATAATCTCCTGATACAAACATATAGTGGAACTTTCATGAATATTAAAGTGCTCCCATAGCATTAAGCTTATCAATATTATCCTTAGTAAGTCCGTCATTATTTAGAAATCCAGACTCACCGGCAGGAATTTTGATATAGAAGAATCTGTGCGCATATGCTGTCTGTCCCTTTCTGTACCTTAAAGGGGAACTATCACCCCTATCAAAAGTTTGACTCATAATTATCTTCATATAGCGATATACTGTAATAGTGGTTTTAATTTTTTATAAAATGCATGCTATGGCTAAATTTAAAGTTTTAAAAATGAACAGGGGCCTTCCAGACAGACTGCTGTTACAGCTCTGCACTGCAGTCTGTAAATCTTCCTCTGCTCCCTTCCCCACGTAGCATCTCGTTACAACCTCTTCAGATGATGGAGGATTTCTCCATGTAAGCTGAAGCACTCTCACTGGCTAGAGAGCACTCCAATCGCATGGAGAAATCCTCCATCATTGGAGGAGGTTGGTGCCAAACTTGTATAGGGGCAATAGTTCCCCTTTAAGGTACAGTGAGGGATGGACAGCGCATGTGCATAGATTCCTCTATATCAAGATGCCTGCCGGTAAGTCTGGATTTCTAAATAATGATGGACTTACTAAGGATAATACAAGTATTGATATGCTAAACGTTATGTGAAAATTTATTTGGGGGGCACTTTAATATTCATGAAATTTCCGCTGTAAGTTTGCATCAGGATATTATGTGATCACCTGATCATGTTGAGGAGACTCTCAGCTTTATAAGAAATTAAAACCACTATTACAGCTTATCACTATATGAAGATAATTATGAGCCAAACTTGTATAGAAGTGATAGTTCCCCTTTAAAGGGATAGTAATACTTCGTTTTATCTTTATTTTATTTTGTAGGCATTAAAAAAACATGAAGAATGATATAAGTCTTATCTCTCAAACCTTTATGGTTTAAGAGATATTCACAAGCAAAGTATGCCCCCCCCCTTCAGCCAGAGCAGAAGGGAGGTTCCCAGGTAGACTGCAGAGAGGGACAATCTTCAATTAAGATAAGGGAAAAAGCTGAAAAACTTGTCAAGGGGGGCAGGGCTTTCATTCTTTTCATACAAAGAAGATTGTCCCCTGCTGTTATCTGTCTGGTCTTACAACCAGATTCACATCTGAGAAGAGATGGCTTACACTAGGTAAAAGGGGCGGGAGGGGGAAACTTTGCTTGTGAATATCTCTTAAACCATAAAGGTTTGAGAGATAAGACTTATATCATTCTTCATGTTTTTTTAATGCCTACAAAATAAAATAAAGTTAAAATGAAGTATTACTATCCCTTTAAGGTACAATGCAACTCCCCCTTACCAATCATAGAGGAGACTGGGACAGACAGCGCAGGAGCACAGATGCCTCTTCCGCATGATGTTTGCACAGTCTTCTGCGGTGAGTCGTCCCAAGAACATGGATTTCTAAATAATGCCAGACTTTCTAAGGACAATAAAAAATACTTATCTGCTTAACGCTATGTGAAAAATGATTTGGGGGGCACTTTAATATTCATGAAAGTTCCGCTTTATATATGTGTGTGTGTTAAAGGGGAACCATCACCACTAACAAGTTCAGTTTAGTTCAGTTTATCTTAAAAGGATAGTAATACTTCATTTTTACTATCCCTCATATTATAGCCCTTAAAAATTGGAATTAAACGAGACCAGCGGCAGCTCTCAATCCTTTATGGTTTGAGAGAGATCTGCATTCAAAGTTCCCTCTCCCTCTCTCTCCCCTGACATCAGCGTTATAGCTGACAGCAGGGGAATCTGGTCCCAGGACTGGAGGCGGCTCTGCAGCAGTTGCGAGATTGCAAACCAAGCACATGTAGAAGACCATTTCAGTGAAGGATTTCTGTTTCTATAACGCGATCTCAGCACTGCTGCAGAGCCGCCACTTGCTCACGGACCGGATTCCCCTGCTGTCAGCTATAACGCTGATGTCAGGGAAAAAGGCAAAAAGCAAAACTTTGAAAGCGGATATCTCTCAAACCATAAAGGTTTGAGAGATGCTGCTGGTCTCGTTTAATTCCAATTTTTAAGGGCTATAACATGAGGGATAGTAAAAATTAAGTATTACTATCCCTTTAAATACAGATTAGTTATAGGAGGGTTGGAGGCTCTAAAGTTTTGTGCTACTGGCACACCTATAGTATATCAGCTCTTACCAATGGGGTGTTCTCTCTCTTGGATGCTAAGATGTTAATGAATATAGTAGGAAATTCCATAGTTTTCAAAAATGTCAGTACCTTTGAATTGGTAAAAATTTAATAAAATTATTTTTTCTATTAACTCCAGCTTCTGGAAATATTTTTGCACACCAGGCTGGAGACAGAAAGTCAAGTGACCCCTTAATTGGTGTAGTGGGTTGTCTTCTTTCCAAAATAGCATGCCTTGTCTTTTTTCATAGCTGTAGTTCATACAGCCATTTTATTATTGAATCAAATTAGAAGAATGTAAGGAAAACAATATATGTTGGTAGGGAAGAAAAAAGTATACAATAGGTGAGAGCTGAATAAAATGCTTAATGATTAGAAGATGAATCAAGAATAAATAATCTGCTCAAAATAAATCCTATCTCATAAAAAGTGCAAAACTAGTGAATTAAAGTATAAAATGGGTGAGCACTATGTGAAATATATAAATTCATCTAATACACTATAGTTCTCCATCTGATTAAGATGAATAAGAATTTAAACAAGTACACGAAATATTAATATATAAAGGACTTTTATTTTGTACTCTGTTATATTGATTACTTTTATGAATTTGTAAACACAGATGACGCTATTGGTTTGCATTTTTTTTCTTTCACATATTCATCCTGTACTCATCTTGAGAATGAAATAAGATGAACGTTGTTCTTCTAATCACATCTACTAGTCAATTGTGAGTACAGATTAATTTTTTTCACTATTTTGTGGAGAATTATATTGCATTATATGAATTTATATATTTCACATAGCGCTCACCCATTTTATACTTCTATTTTGGCAGGGGTAGTTTGTGAACCCCTATGGTATGTCAGCTCTTAGCAGAAATTTGGGCCCTATTAAAACAACCTTAAGAATAAATGATGTGTACAATTATATGATCCTAAAGATCAACACTGAGTAGAGTAGGGGTGTATAACCTATTAATACACAACTGACTACAGATCCCTTTGTTCCCCCCTAGCCAATGCAGCCTGCCCACCAATGATGTTCTGTAATGTACAAACATGTACAGTAGCACTATATTCCAAGATGGTATACCAGGTTGAAGACTGATAGTTTACATGGTCTCAGATATTGGATCTTATATGTATTTTTTCATTTTTTTGCTATATGCTTAATCACAATCTGGCAAGGTAAACCATAAAGTAGGGGCTAGCCAACCCTGATCCTCATGAGCTATCAGCAATACATGTTTCCAAGATATCTCTTGGATGCACAGTTATAATTTCCTGACAGTTGGGATTCTCAGAAATATGTACAGCTGGCAGATCACACTTCACGCAGGATTTTCCTTTTGCTTAGTGAAGATTGTCCCTCGCCGGACCACACTTACAGGCAGAGTTACACGGCCATAAAGGGCAGGAGGGGAATCATTTCAGCTTGAACATCTTTTGAACTACAGAACTGTTAGGAGACGGCCTGATACGTTGCCTGTGTATTTGGAGATTTATATCAACGGAGGAGAGGAGATGACAACAGAGAGATCTGTGGGGTCAATATTGTGGCAAGTGATATGCTTTTATGATATTGTTATTTGGTAAGTAATATTTTACTTTGCGCAAAATTAATTTTTAAATAAACTCTACTTTTAGATATTCTCTTTTGTGCTCCTTGTATTGCATATATATGTTACTTCACTGGCCTGTGGAACAAGGCAGCATGGAGAAGATTTGATTGTAGTTGGAAACGATAGATCTGACAGACTGACTTTTAATTCATTCCATGTACATCTCATCAGTTTCATTCATTTATACTACTTGAAAGGCTCTTTAACTTCCATATTTTCCATCCTTCATTTCATACTCATTTGGGACAGAGACTTCCAGACTCGATCATTCTTGTTTGGAGGACAGAGCGAAGTACTGATTTACTGATGTTACTGTTAACAAGTGGGTATTAGTATTTAATTTATAAAGCACTTAGGTGGTTTTCATTTTTTCATCTGAGATTGGTCTGCGGCATCTTCACCTCTTTCTCTCTGCAAGACTTTGAGCGCTATTTTCGGTGTGGGTTATTGTCACACTTCACGAAGACCTACTCGCACTTCATACAGACATAAAGGCACCCTGTATATATAATATGCTAATCACTCCCAAATTACTAGGTTTACCATTACTAGGTTAACATGAATAGGGGCAAAACCAGTCAGGTTGAATAGATTAATGGAAGATAAAAATCCCACTTCTTGGCTTCTGCTTGTTCCAGAATTACCCTGATATAAGAAACCATTTATACTGGATATCCTTCACGTTTCTATTATATTGGCCCAATGAATTAGGCCAAATATGTCTAATACCATTCTGTTCAGATTCCCCAGCTGCTTCAGCACTGAAATTTAATTAGTAATAATTACATTCTACAGAGATATTAAATACTAAATTAACTACAGCAATGACTAATGGAACTTAACTTTTATATTTTCTTGATGACACACTACTCACCTAAAGAGATAAACATTCTAGGAAATACACACATGCTCACACACACATACTGTATACAAACACATATGCACATACGTAACACAAGGGAAAACTGAAACTGATATTAAAGCAGATGTTATAGTTATCATTCAAGTAATCAAAAGTATGGAAATGGCAGTTACAGTTTGGAGAGGAGAAATTTAACTCCAGTCATTTGGTGTACATTTAATACATATCAATGAGAGCAAATAACAGGGGGGTCATGGAGTTAGAGTTTTCCTTTCCTAGTTATAAATGTTGTTTTGTAATACGGCCTTTAACATCATTTTTGGCCTTATAATTTCCACAGATTTTTTAAGAAGAAAACTTGTGTTTTACATTTTAAATCTAATATTTGTATCACATGTGCCTTTGTTTCTATCCAATATTTTGTTCAATTGAGCTTGCTTTGGGTGCATAATCTTTTTATGTCTAATCTTTAGTTTGTTCGAGAATGTGTTGAGCACAAGATCAACTTTTTTCCATTAAATTTGTGTTGTTTTCCTCCATACCTTCAAACTAAAACACACCCTTAATGGTCCTACCCATGCACATTTCTCCTTTTTATGTATCTCACCCATATATCAACACATACATCCCTCAACATCATAGCAACACACACATCCCTCACAGTCATAGTGACACACACATCTCCTTGTCATATATCACACCCTAAGGTTACACTTACATGAGTTATCTAGCTGTGCTGCATTTTAGCTCATAACAAGCCACCCATTCCAACTTACCTGCAATGTGCTGCATTCCACTGTGAGTGTCTCAAGGCCAGTCCATGTGGGGATTAGCATCACCATATAAGTGGCCAATGTCCACATGGATCGGCCAGTCACTTCATCCTCCAGAAACTCTTGTGTGAACGATTTATGGAGTGGCCTATTATCAGATCAGATCATCTTGCTCCAACCCTGATATGCCCATCACATGAACGCATCCAAGCTGAAGAATACTGTGTTTCAGGGCCTTCTGTGATGTGGCAATCATTTATGTGAAAAGTACCATAGGAACCCAGCTGTTCTACATGGGTGCATTTCGCCCTCAGCCCTCACTGTCATACCGAAAGATCTCATCATCATATACTGTACTGTCATACCCATACATATTTCCCAATCACATATCTCTCTGTCAAAAACACTCACCACCAATAAACCCATGCAAATCTCCCCACTGAGTGTCTCACATTCATCCACCCACACATGCACATTTTCCTATTAAATACCTAACTCACTCGCATGCCAACACAGAGATCTTCCCATCAAATACTTCATACTCGTGCCCACATATTTCCCAACTGCATTTCTCATTGTCATTGCCACACATCTCTCCCTCACATATCTCATGGTCAAACATGCAAATACATCTAATCTAATTCACATATCCCATCATATACATTCACATCACCTATTTAACACCACATTTATTTATAGAAAGTGAGTGAGAGTAGCGTGGCTATGGAGGAGGGATTAAACAGGGGCTCACTGCTGTCCCACTCTCCTTCTGCTGCACTCTTGTGTCCCTCCTTCACCCTGTCCCGCCTTTCTTCTGGCATTCTGGCATTGCTTTATATCTATCCTGACAGATCCTGAATTTTTTCAGATCTTTTGGATCAATCCGTGAAAAGAATTGTGTACTATTTTCATTCATCCCTAGTAAATAAATTTTACAATATAGATAGCTACAGATAGCTGAAGCAAAATACATACAGTCATGTGAAAAAGAAAGTACACCCTCTTTGAATTCTATGGTTTTACATATCAGGACATAATAACAATCATCTGTTCCTTAGGTCTAAAAATTAGGTAAATACAATCTCAGATGAACAACACTCATGATATATTATACAGTGTTATGATTTATTTAACAAAAATAAAGCCAAAATGGAGAAGCCATGTGTGAAAAAATAAGTACACCCTTACTGCTGCCATAGGAATTAAGATGCTAAGCAGCAGACAGGTGCTTCTAATCAAATGCCACTGATTAACTGATCATCAGCAAGTGTAACCACCTCTTTAAAAGCCATAGTTTTAGCAGTTTGCTGGTATGGAGCATTCAGGAGTGTGTTAACAAAATGCCAAGGAGGAAAGACATCAGCAATGATCTTAGAGAAGCAATTGTTGCTGCCCATCAATCTAGGAAAGGTTCTAAGGCCATTTCCAAACAATTTAAAGTACATCATTGGACAAGTGAGAAAGATTATTCAAAAGTGGAAAACATTCAAGACAGTTGCCAGTCTTCCCAGGAGTGGACATCCCAGCAAATTCACCCCAAGGACAGACCGTGCAATGCTCAGAGAAATTGCAAAACACCCAAGAGTTACATCTCAGACTCTACAGGCCTCAGTTAGCACACTAAATGTTAAAGTTCATGACAGTACAATTAGAAAAAGACTGAACAAGTATGGTTTGTTTGAAAGGGTTGCCAGAAGAAAGCCTCTTCTCTCTAAAAAGAACATGGCAGCACGCTTAGGTTTGCAAAGTTGCATCTGAACAAACCACAAGACTTCGGGAACAATGTCCTTTAGACAGACAAGACCAATGTGGAGATGTTTGGCCATAATGCACAGACTCCACGTTTGGCGAAAACCAAACACAGCATATCAGCACATACACCTCATACCAACTGTTAAGCACGGTGGTCGAGGGGTGATGATTTGGGCTTATTTTGCAGCCACAGAACCTGGGAACCTTGCAGTCATTGAGTCGACCATGAACTCCTCTGTATACCAAAGTATTTTAGGGGACTCGTTGCTAGAGAAAGACCTGGGTGTCCTTGTAAACAACAAACTTGGAAACAGTGACCAGCGTCAAATAGCAGTAAAAAGGGATATTGAAGCAAGAGTGGATAACATAATTTTGCCATTGTACAAATCATTGGTAAGACCTCACTTCGAATATGCAGTACAGTTTTGGGCACCAGTTCTAAAAAAGGATGTACTAGAACTAGAGAGGGTACAGCGAAGAGCAACAAAATTAATTAAGGGAATGGAGGACTTGACGTATGAGGAACGACTAAACAAACTTGGTTTATTTACTCTAGAGAAAAGACAACTGAAAGGAGATCTTATAACAATGTATAAGTATATGAGAGATCAATACAAGGATCTCTGTGGTGAGCTATTCATTCCAAGACCTGATCAGGTGACCAGGGGACACCCCTTGAGATTAGAGGAAAGGAGGTTTAGTCTTCAGCAGAGGAAGGGTTTTTTTTTACAGTAAGGTCTGTTAAATTGTGGAATTTCTTGTCCAAAGAGGTGGTTATGGCAGATACAATGGATATACTTAAGAGAAGATTAGATACACTTCTTTCAAAAGGGAACATACAGAGTTATACTGTATACTAGTTGAACAGCCTGTGTACATGGGCCACAGTGCCAGGCAGCAATGGCCTCTGTGCAGTCATGCACAATATAGACTGCCCGCACTGTGGCTGATAACGGAGGGGGGTGCTCCGAATTCAGACAGTAGTCCTCTCTGCGCCCTGCTCCGCTATCAGCAGCAGCACGGGCAGTCTGTACTGAGCATGCCTGCAGCAAATGCAGCTGTCTGTACTGTGCATGACGACTTCAGACAAACATACATTAGGAAATTATTATATAGCAGGATTAGTAGGCAAATCAGGAAGGTCTGATATAGACTAACTTATCTGGTAGCAGGAAAGCTATACAGTTCTCATGTCACTAGGGTATGAGGCAAAGGTTGAACTTGATGGACTTGTGTCTTTATTCAACCTAATTTACTACGTTACTATGTTACTATTCTAGAGTCAAATGTGAGGCCATCTGTCTAACAGCTAAAGCTTGGCTGAAATTGGGTCATGCAACAGGACAATGATCCCAAGCACACCAGCAAATCTGCAACAGAATGGCTGAAAAAGAAAAGAATCAAGGTGTTGCAATGGCACAGTCAAAGTCCAGACCTCAACCTGATTGAAATGCTGTGGCGGGACCTTAAGAGAACTGTGCATAAACAAATGCCTGCAAACTTCAATGAACTAAAGAAATGTTGTAAAGAAGAGTGGGCCAAAATTCCTCCACAACAAAGTAAGAGACTGAATAAGTCATACAGAAAACGATTACTTCACGTTATTTCTGCTAAAGGTGGTTCTACAAGCTATTAACCCCTTCAGTGCCAGAGGCTCAGGCCATTTCCTGTACCCTGCAGGCCAGACACTTTTTCAGCATTTTTGCTATCCTTCTGTTTATGCTTGATTTCCTCTGATGATTTTTAGTTAAATATGAAAAACTATATATTGTTTTTTTCAGAACGAATTGAGCTTTCTCATGGTACCTTACATGAAGAGAATTTTACATTGTGCCAAAAGCTATGATGTCATAATGACAAAAAAAGTGAAAATGTACTCATTTTGCTAAAATCACATAATATGTATCAAAAACATTTACCTTGATTGAAAAAGTTTCAATTATTTGAAAAAGCCCCGAGTCCCCCGAGTAAAAAATACCAAATTTGTATAGTTTTACCTACGTCCATGGCTAGCGTAGAGCCCTAATCACCAGCAGTGCAAAATTACATTTTCAACTTTATAAAATAATATTCCTATTCTAGGGTTTTTGTGATAAAGCTACCCTAAAACAGTGGAATAACTATATAAAATTATATATTTCTGGAAAGTAGAGAACCTGCTGCATCTAATGAGGGCTAACTTGCCTTGTTACCCCAAGCCTGGTTTGCACAAATGCCTCCAGAAGATGGCGCTAATGAAAAAAAAAGCCATTTTCTTACATTTCTGCCCCTTCAAATGTACTAAAATGTGTGAAAACCACGGCATTTCCAACTGTATTCATTAGCTAGTGCTCTTAGGAGAAAAATGACACCTCATTGGTATGAGTTCACCTACCTCAGGGGGCGTTACAGGTACAAAACTATACCTAGTGCAACCTCTAATTTTTGTAACATTTTCTCAAACATTACTTGTCTGTACATAAATGGTTATAACAATTACAGAAGTGAAGAAAGGGTACACAAACCATATCATTTTGAAAAGAAGACACACTGCAGCATCTAATGATGGGTGACTTGCCTTGTTACCCCAAGCCTGGAGTGCACAAATGCCTCCAGAAGGTGGCGCTAATGAAAAAAAAAGGCATTTTCTTACATTTCTGCCCCTTCAAATGTACTGACATTTGTGCAAACCATGACATTTCCAACTGTATTCATTAGCTAGTGCTCTTAGGAGAAAAATGACACCCCACTGGTATGAGTTTAACTTCCTCAGGGGGCGTTAGAAGTGCAAAACGACACCTACTACAACCTCACATTTTTCTAACATTTTCTCAAACATTACTTATCTGTACACAAATGGTTATAACAACTACAGAAGTGAAGAAAGGGTACACAAACCATACCATTTTGAAAAGAAGACACCCTGCCGCATCTAATGATGGGTGACTTGCCTTGTTACCCCAAGCCTGGGGTGCACAAATGCCTCCAGAAGGTGGTGCTAATTACAAAAAAAGCATTTTCTTACATTTCTCTCCCTTCAAATGTACTGCAATTTTGAAAACCATGGCATTTCCAACTGTATTCATTAGCTAGTGCTCTTAGGAGAAAAATGACACCCCATTGGTATGAGTCTAACTACCTCAGGGGGCGCTAGAAGAGCAAAACGACACCTACTACAACCTCAGATTTTTCTAACATTTTCTCAAACATTACTTGTCTGTACACAAATGGTTATAACAACTACAGAAGTGAAGAAAGGGTACACAAACCATACCATTTTGGAAAGAAGACAACCTGCCGCATCAAATGAGGGGTGAATTGCCTTCTTACCCCAAGCCTGTTGTGCACAAATGCCTCCAGAAGGTGGCGCTAATGAAAAAAAAAGGCATTTTCTTACATTTCTGCCCCTTCAGATGTACTGAAATTTGTGAAAACCATGGCATTTCCAACTGTATTCATTAGCTAGTGCTCTTAGGAGAAAAATGACACCCAATTGGTATGAATTTAACTACCTCAGGGGGTGCTAGAAGTGCAAAACGACACCTACTACAACCTCAAATTTTTCTAACATTTTCTCAAACATTACTTGTCTGTACACAAATGGTTATAATAACTACAGAAGTGACGAAAGGGTACACAAACCATTCCATTTTAGAAAGAAGACAACCTGCCGCATCAAATGAGGGGTGAATTGCCTCCTTACCCCAAGCCTGTTGTGCCCAAATGCTTCCAGAAGGTGGCACTATACGAAAGAAATGGTATTTTCTTACATTTCTGCCCCTTCAGATGTACTGAAATTTGTGAAAACCATGGCATTTCCAACTGTATTCATTAGCTAGTGCTCTTAGGAGAAAAATGACACCCAATTGGTATGAATTTAACTACCTCAGTGGGTGCTAGAAGTGCAAAACGACACCTACTACAACCTCAAATTTTTCTAACATTTTCTCAAACATTACTTGTCTGTACACAAATGGTTATAATACTACAGAAGTGACGAAAGGGTACACAAACCATTCCATTTTAGAAAGAAGACAACCTGCCGCATCAAATGAGGGGTGAATTGCCTCCTTACCCCAAGCCTGTTGTGCCCAAATGCTTCCAGAAGGTGGCACTATACGAAAGAAATGGTATTTTCTTACATTTCTGCCCCTTCATCTGTACGGAAATCTGTGAAAACCATGGAATTTCCAACTGTATTCATTAGCTAGTGCTCTTAGGAGAAAAATGACACCCCATTGGAATGAGTCGACCTACCTTAGGGGTGTCAGAAGCACATAACTACACCTACCTGTTTGCTTCTTCGAAAATGGCTGTTTGTACTAAAATGTTCATAACTGTTAGAGACATGAAGGAAAGGTATAAAAGGTATACAATTTTGGAAAGTAGACATTCTCCCGCATCAAGTGAGGGGTCACTTGCCTTTCTACCCCCCGGGCTGAAGTGCACAAATATTTCCAAAAGGTGGTGCTATGGGAATAAATACATTTTTTTTTACATTTCCACCACTTCAAAGATACTAAAATCTTTGAAAACCATAACATTTCCTGCTGTATTCAGTACCTGCTACCAACATGAGAAAAATGGTAGCCCATTTGTGTGGGTTAACATACAATATGTGGGTGCTAGGAACACGTACATAAACCTGACAATTTTGTTTTTTAAATTATCTGCTTGCACTAAAATGGTTATAACCATAATAGATATGCAGGAAAGGTAGAGAAACAATGCCATTTTGGAAAGGAAACAACCTGCCGCATCTAATGAGGGGTCACTTGCCTTCTTACCCAAAGGCTGGTATGCACAAATGTTCCAGGAGGTGGCGCTAATGAAAAAAAAGGCATTTTCTTACATTTCTGCCCCTTCAAATGTATGGAGCTCTGTAAAAACCATGCAATTTTCAACTGCATTCATTAGCTTGTGCTCTTAGGAGTCAAACGACACCTCATTGGTATGAGTTGACCTACCTTAGGGGTGCTAGAAGTAGAAAATGACACCTACTGCAACCTCTGATGTTTCTAACATTTTCTCAAATGTGACTTGCCTGTACAAAAATGGCTATAACACCTTCAGAATTGAAGAAAAGGTAGATAAACCATACCATTTTGGAAAGAAAACAACCTGCTGCATCTAATGAGGGGTCACTTGCCTTCTTACCCCAATACTGGTGTGCATAAATGTTTCCAGAAGGAGGCGATATAGGAAAAAAACTGCATTTTTTTACATTTCTGCCCCTTCAAATGTATGGAGCTCTGTGGAATTTTCAACTGCATTTGTTTGATAGTGCTCTTAGGAGTCAAACGACACCCCATTGGCATACCTGGGAACTCTCCGGATTTGCCCCGGAGACTCCGGTTCTGACAGAGCTTTACCGGGTCTCCGGGGCAGAGGCTGATTCCTCCGGATGTGGAGAGTTTCTATTGAAACTCTGCCACATCTGCTTTTTCTCCCGCTGTTCCTCCGTCCCCAGCCTTCTGTGTGACACATTTAGCCCTCTGAGTACCAGAGTGGTACGGAATGCATTCCGTACCACTCTGGCACTCAAAGGGTTAAATCCCCCCCAACACTCAAGTTAAGCCCCGCCCCTTTTTGACGCAATTAGCGTCATTTTTGTTACCCCCTGTTGAACAGAGAACTACCCTCCGGGTAGCCCTCAACTGAAAGTTCCCAGGTATGCCCATTGGTATGAGTTGAACTACCATAGGGGGTGCTAGAAGTAGGAAACTACACCTACTACAAACGCTGATGTTTCTAACATTTTCTGAAACCTAACTTGCCTGTACCATTTTGGAAAGAAGACAGCCTGCCACATCTAATGAGGGGTCACTTGCCTTTTTAACCCTAAGTTAGTTGGCACAACTATTTCCAGAATGTGGTGCTACAGGAAAAAAAAGCACACATTTGTTTTACACATCAGTCACTTCAAAGATACTAAAATGGTTCAATGGCATGGGATTTCCTAGGAGGACTTCTTGCCAGCCTAAGAAAAATGGTATCCCACTGCTGTGGGTTGACATACCAATTTAAGCTACAGGAGCGTAGCTACCAGTGAAACAGGAATGGGAAAGCAAACAGTGTATGTGTGATTTTATGGCTAACAGATGAAAGAAGCTAGGGCGTCAGCCGGTGTACGTGCGGACCTGTGACTACAAGTGTAACAAAGTGTGTGGGAGGGTGAGGGATTAGGCAGTGTGTGTGGGTATGAGCAGAAAAGCATGGATGGTGGTGATGGTGGGGCAGTGTCTGATAGTGTGTATGGGAGATCTGTGACTACCAGTGTGCACTGTATGTCCCCCTCATATAAAGCACTGAGTTGGACCCCCCTCCTGTGGCACGTGCATTTTTTGGGGCTTTTTCCCCCAATATTTTTGTGCAGACCTCGTTGGGGGCATCAGAACCCATACAATGAGGTCTAAATAAAAAATAAAGGGGGGAAAAAATCCTTTATGTGCCACAGGGGTGTCCAATGGATTGCAAAGCAATGCATTTGGGCCCCTGTGGCACACAAAGGGTTAATTTTTTTTTATTGTTACTTTGTATTCAGATGGCCACCACACAAGCTCTGATCACAAAGTAATGATAAAAAGTCCTGTGTGTGCCACAGGAAGGGGGTCTGCATTGAAACCCCCACCGTGGCACACACAGGGTTAATTTTTGTTTTAATTTTTTTTTATTATATACCTCATTGAGGGGCATCAGGACCCCCTGATCCCTCCCCAATGAGGTCTTAGTAAAAAAAATATATATATGTCCACAAACGGAGTGACCCTGTGAGTGCCACAGGGGTCTCCAGCGCATTGCAAAGCAATGCATTGGATCCTTGTGGCACTCAGAGGGTTAATTTTTTTTTTTATCATTACTTTGTAATCAGAGCTTGTTGGGGGGGGGCATCAGGACCAATCCTGATGGCCCCCCAACAATCTCTGGTAACAAAGTAATGATAAAAGCCCTGTGTGTGCCGCAGAAGGGGGGGCTGCATTGGCCCCCCCGTGGCACACACAGGGTTAAGTTTTTTTTTATTTACATTTTTTTTATTATAGATCTCATTGGGGGGTATCAGGACCCCTCTGATTCCTCCCAATGAGGTCTTACAAAAAAAAAAAAAGAAATAAAAATAAATTTCCCTGTGAGTGCCACAGGGGTCTCCAGCGCATTGCAAAGCAATGCATTGGACCCTTGTGGCACTCAAGAGGGTTACATTTTTTTTTTTATTATTATTACTTTGTAATCAGAGCTTGTTGGGGGGCCATCAGGACCAATCCTGATGGCCCCCCAACAATCTCTGGTAACAAAGGAATGATAAAAGCCCTGTGTGTGCCACAGGAGGGGGGGGGGTGCACTGGACCCCCCTGTGGCACACACAGGGTTAAAAAAATGTTGTGTTTTTTTTTTACTCATAGACCTCATTGAGGGGCATCAGGACTCCCCCCTGATTCCCCCAATGAGGTCTTGTAAAAAAAAAAATCCCCCCAAACGAAGTGACCCTGTGATTGTCACAGAGTTCTCCAGCACATTGCAAAGCAATGTGCTGGGGACCCCTGCGGCACTCATAGGGTTACTTACACTTTATTTATTTATTAGTTTCAGACCTCGTGGGGGACATCAGGACCCCTCCTGGTGTCCCCCCAGTTATTGATCTCCCAGCCGATAGGCTGGGAGATCAATTTGGCGACTGCAGGAGAGCAAAAGCTCTCCTGCCTTTCACTCCTACCACCGGTGGGAGTGAATCGGGTAAGGGAAACGTCCCTAACTTCATCAGTGATCATGTCACCGATGACGTTAGGAGGTTTCCCCAAGTCCTGCCCACTCCTACCTGGAAGTTCGGGTAGGAGAGGGGAGGACGGAGAAGCTCTGCTTCTCCGTTGGCGATATTTATCTCCCATCGCGATCTGCTGGGAGATCAATACCTGGGAGGACATGAGGAGTAATCCTCATGTCCTCCCAAGAGTGCCAGGCTGCATTTCAGCTGAAATGCGGCCACTGCCAGCCGGTTATACCGGCTTAAGCAGTGACCACATTTTAGCTGTCAAATGTACGAGCGTGGCACAGCAGGTACAGCTGCGTCCACTCGTACACTGTACCCACCTGGCACTCTAGGGCTTAAATCATAAGGTGTACTTAGTTTTTCACACATGGCTTCTCCATTTTGGCTTCATTTTTGATAAACAAATCATGACACGTAATATGTCATGTGCTGTTGTTCATCTGAGGTTGTATTTACCTAATTTTTAGACCTGCTAAGGAACAAATGATTATTATGTCCTGATATGTAAAACCACAGAATTCAAAGAGGGTGTACTTTCTTTTTGACACAACTGTAAGTTCAAGTAGAAATCAGAACAATAAGCAGAAGTTGTAGGTAGAACTTACTGGGCCCTGGGGTGAAATCTGTGGCTGCACCTGCCCTTCCCCCAAGGTCTGAGGCAAGTTTATTTATTGAAAAAGTGTTTTACCAGGAAGATAACACTGAGATTTCTCTCAATTTCAGTATGTCATGAAAAGCATTTAAAATACACAGCTGCACATACAGTAAGTACAGAGGTCCTAAAGGGAAGTCCTGTTAGAGACCACATAGACAAGTTCGTTGAGCTGTCAAACGTGACTGATCACGTGTGCCAGCACACAGAGCAGGGGTCTGAGAGAGACCACTCCAGTCTTGGAGTGGTCAATTTCAGACCCCGTTTTAACTGACAGCACTCCCAGAGTAGTACTGCAAGCAAAAAGTATGTGACATGCCAGGACCGCCACCAGTCCTTAAGGTAAAGAACCAGTGACGGTCCTGGCATGTCACATGGTCCTTATGGAGTTAAAGTCCTGGTGCAAGTTAGAACCAATCAAAACATAGTTCCAATATGTTACAGGAGGATCACAGAAGGTATTCCCATGTCAGGGAAAGAGAGAGGAAAAACACTTACACTGCAGCTCCAGGAAGCTGATCAATCATAGTTCATGCTGAATAAGGGAACAAGCCTGAACAAGCTCCTACAGGAAGTAGCTTCTCTCACAAGGCATACAATACAATCCGCGATATGTGTTGGGATAGAGGCTATGTCCTGTAGGCCGCTGGTTCCCTTCTAGTTGCGCTAGCTACGTGGAATCCTTGCGCCCTGTGAATGCCACCAGAGATACACCAGCTACTTTGGAATGGCATCTTCCGCATTGGTGGAGTACCAGCAGTGATGTATCCTTAGAGTGACATTCATATTGTGAGATGAGTAGGGCACAATAGATGAAGTGCAAACACCAGGAGGAAGATATGCTGTATACCATGAGGAACTTGTAAGTGTTAGTCTGTATTATGTGTGTGAGATTTTTAATAAACTCTACTTTTAGTTTTTTCTATTTGGGCTTCCTTTTGCCTTTTAGATTTGTATATTGTTTTTATGGAAGAAAGCCATATCGGAAGCTGCCTGGGAAATGTCTAATTGTGACTGAGAGGATCATCCTGTTCCATTTATTATTTCCATCTTCATTCCATTTTCACCTATATCCATATCTCTGCTTGATTGTTTCTCTGTGGGCATTCATAAGACTCAGATAAGTACGGACTCTGTCCTTTTCTTATTTATTTTGCATCTTCATTTTTCATTCTTATTTCTCATATGGAACTGTTGTTTGTGGACATTTATTAGATCCAGATTAGGGAGCACTTTGTTCTAGTTGTATGTTGTTTGCTTTATTTCCAAGCTACCCACAGATGCATTCATACAGTTTTTTTTTGCATAGATTGTTTATATTATATTACATTTATTCATGGTTAGAACCTGAGGTTCTGTGGCCATTTTGGGTGGTTCATTTTTTTGAGTGTGGCTTATCCTTTGTATACATAGAAAGCTGAGGCTTTGCCAGTGAACCTAACCATATCACAAGCCGCTTCAGTGAGATACGCATTGGCCACAAGGATCTTGGATATAATTATCACTAGATCTTCCTAGATCATTTATAGTGACTATAAATGATACCTTTTTAAAATTAGCAGGGTTTGACGCCTGACGAAGTGAAGGAGTACCTCACGATACACGTTGGGTCTATTTAAATGTATTTACACATGTTTTATTATAATATATAAATAAATCAATATTCTCTACCGATATCAAGTGTCTGGAGGTGAATAAAGGACAACTGAAGTTTAATCAGAGCAGGAAGCAAAAGGGGAATTTCACTCCAGAGTACAGCCAGACTGAACCTAATATCAGTCTATGCGCTCATTCCTAGAGGCAGAAGCCTCTCACTCCCGTAAATATAATATTTTGGAGGGGGAACAAATATCCTTGGAAATATTGAACTTAGAGGAGGACTGCGCTCTGTTGTTCTTTGTTTTTGCAGTAAGGAAATTAACCACTGCCTGACATGTGAGTGCTTTTCATTAGCATATTTATGCAAGGTGTGTATAAATAAAGAGCAGCTGTAAAAGGAAAAATATACACCATGAAACATAAGCCACCAAAATGCTAGAGGAGAAAGACAAAAAAGATGCAGTGTGATAACAAAATGATTTTGCTGTGACACTTAGACCTAATTCACACTAGCAACTGTAGTATGCACCCTTATGAACAGCTTGCCCCCCCATGATGCTGTTAACATTTCAATTTTCTCCTTGTGTAACGCACCTTAGCGCAGCAAGCTGTATCTTGTATGCACTCATGCGTTGGACATAAACAGGTCTCAGCATACCTGATCTGCATGGCAGCCTATGGGCCACGGATCAAATCATTCAAATTGCCAACATTAGCGGTTGTGGTACTGTTTGCAACCATCAATGACTGTCCATTCCATGTGAACACTGGTAAATAATACCGGCTGACCATAAATTATTCACCTCATTATAATTTATTAAGGAGTGAATAGTTTATGAACACCCTGTATATGGCTGACACCCACATTGTTATACCTCTCTATCACACCCCCATGTAAGAGAATCGCTGGGAGAATACAGAAGGTAAGTAAGAATGGGTGGTTTGGCATGCATAAAATCAGTGCACAGCCAAGTGGCCTCTTACATTTGGGCATAAAAAGTAGCATTCCTTTACATACATAACTGGAACCACTAGCAAAGAAAAAAGGCTCATAGGCCAGGATTTGCGAAACGAGACCTTAGAAAATCAATCATAGTAGTACACCACCTTTAGCTCTTCAGCTGTTGCAGACTACTTCTATCATCCCCAAACAGCAATGGACATGATCAGGGCTGGAGAAGGCAGATTTTTAGAACTTCTGATGGGTGGCTTGACTTTGCTGGCAAGACCCACATTCTGAGCTGTGGGCATGATGGAGGCAATTCCAGTGCCATGCACACACTACTTCTTTTGAAGGCCAGTTTATATACCTCTTATTGGACATTATTTAATCCATCCATTTAGTCCAGTCCTGGAGTTCATGGAGGTGGTAGTCTCCAGCAGCTGGAGAGTCAATGGTTATATATCTATATCATAGTCAATTGGGGGTCATAAAATAAATTTGGAAACACCAGGGCATAAAATGATTAGATAGTTTCCTTACCTTCCAGTCTGTGTCTGCAGTAGACAGAAAAGTGTCTGCAGATTCCTGAAACAGCAACACAATAATTATGTAAGTCTTACACATTGCCATTCACTCACAGCAATTTCTGTTATTCACAAAGCAGAGCAGAAAATATCTAATGTAGCCCGTTCCATAAACTGATAAATATCACACCATCCTTTACTGTACTACATCTGCAGAGTATTACATGTCCTCTCTACTGCAACAGATCTGCAGGGTACCACATCTCCTCCTCCTGTAATAGATCTGCAGAACATCACATCTCCCCTCTCCTGTAATAAATCCGCACAGCATATGCCCCCACTAATGTAATAGATCTGCAGAGCATCGCATTTCCAATGTCCTGTAATAGTCTGCACAGCATTATGTCTCCCCCTTCCTGTAACTGATCTGCAGGGCATGACATCTCCCCTTCATTTATTGTTGCTTGGAGTATTTATTTCTTTCAGATTACCACATATTATTCCTATAAAAATTTAGGATCAAGGCAGCCCAAACAATAAAGAGGTAAAATCTGAATTTTTGCTACAATTTCATTTAATCATTCTTATTGATGAGGAGGTTGGCAGATTACTGAAAGAGGTGCAGTCAGGAAAACCAGACAAAGGTATCTTTGATACAGACAATTTGCAACATTTATCACTGACAAGACCACAGACTGGATAGGCAAACTTCTTGGCTCCTAGCTATCTTGAAATTGACTGATAATGTCAACTTAGCTCTCAAGCTATTTTCAGTCTAACTGCATCCAGGTTATCTCCAAAACAGGATAAAAGCAGTCAGATTAAACCGGTTCAATATAATTTTATATAATACATAGTATATTGCATAATGTCTGTATCTTTGTATTGTTCTTGAACAGTGTCTCCCTCCTGCCCCTATCCATCACATAATTCACAGTTCACTGAGATCCGAAAGCAGGTCACTTGACTGGACAGATCGCAATGAGGAACAATATTGTATGTGTCAGTATAAGGAAAACCCTGCTCCCCTTGAAGAAGGGAGGGGGCAGGGTTTTCCTTATACTGACACACTGTTGTCCCCTTTTGCAATCCGTCCAGAACGGCTTCCGGAACTCAGTGAACTATGAATGACGAGATGGAAAGGGGAGGGAGGGGGGAATTTTTTTATTTGATTTTCAAGAACAATACAAAACCAGACATTACGAAAGATACTAAGCATTACATAGAAATACATTGAACATGTGTATTTATATTATGACATTACTACATCTTTAACCGCTTAACGTCCACCAGTCCTGGGGTACGATCACGCTTAAGGACAGCATAGACGTCATTCGGAGAGCTGGCACACATAACTGATCACTTGTATGGCCTTGCAGAAAGAGAGTCTGAAATTGACCGCTCCAGTCTTGGAGCACTCATTTTCAGGATCCCATAATGAGCACTTTGATCATAAAAACCATCACGCGCCGGGACCGTCACCAGTCCTTAACGACCCTTGACGGTCCTGACACGACATTGTTAAATTTGCATTAAGAACCCATGACGTGCCAGGACCGTCATGGAATTCAGGGCTCCCCGTGCAGCTGCACTCCATTTGGGGAGCCCTGAAACTGAATTGCAAAAAAAAAGGTGGTCCTTAAAGGGACAGTAATGCTTAATATGAAAAAAATATATGGTGTAGGGTTTATCTCCCTGAGTAAAACAAGGGTACTCCCTCTGCTGAATGGTGTTTTATTCAAATGTTATTACAGCTCAAAGCTTAATTTTTTTAGGTGCAGTATCACAGTGGCCTGAAATTGGCGCTGTTGCTACACCATCCTATGGAGATTTATGGTCCTGGGTTAAAAAGCTCTATTCCAGTGCATGAAAATGTATGTATTTGTATTTGCTATGACAAAAAAAATGTAAAAACATTTAAAATTCTAAAGAACTTTCTAAATTAAGATTTCTTCCAAAATTACCTACAGAGCGTAAAAACTATCCACATACCTGTGACAAGAACCCCCAGTATAGATAGTAACCCCACATATGCTAGAGAAATAAAATCAGCCTGAATTTATTAAAAAGTACACCACTGGGGCACCAAAATACAATACTTCAGTAGTAAAAATATACAAAATACAAAACACTAGTCATAGATTATAAAGAAACATATATTTCCCCAAAACCCTATTGCTTTAAATATAACACTCTACACATAACCACTTCCTAAAGATTTGAAAATGAAACAACCTCAATCTCAAATCACATAATATATGTATATCTGGATAAAAAGTTATTGTTACTACATGAAATTATTGGCATACAATCTTATAAGTTAATAATTATTGCATGTCCATATTAGTCATTTCACTACTTCCATTACCTCCCTGCTGCTGGTCATGGTGGTATCACCAAGACCACTGAAAGCCTACACAGATACTTCTGATGGCCGACCTTGAGACAATATGTCATCCTGTATGTATCTTCCTGTGACACCATGCTCCTGGTTGCAGGCAGCGACATTCTTACTTCCTTGTTTGAATGCCGCATTTTTATTGGTCATTGTAATTGACTCCACCCAGGGCCAACACTATATATATCCTGTCATGTCTATAGACTAGCGCCCTTTCGTGGTGTACCTGTACTGGTGCTAGTTACTGATGCTGCTTGTTCGTGTATGACCTGGCCTGTCTGACAACGTTCCTGTGTTCCTGATTTGCTTCAATTCCATTACCGACTGGACTGGCTGAGTACCCACTACGTTGCTGACTAATCCTGGCTGAGAACCCGCTACGTTGCTGACTGATCTGGCTGAGAACTCGCTCCATTGCTTACTGATCCTGGCTGAGTACCCATTCTGTTGCTGACTGATCTGGCTGAGATATTATATGCTGCTGACTTCTCTGGCTGTGCACTAGTTACGCTGTTGCCTCGACTAGTTGAGTATCAGCATTCGTTGCTGACCGTGCTGGCTAAGACACAGCAGTTGTGGCTGGCTGTGCTGTGCTAACCCGTTATGTTGCCGACTGTTGGGCTGAGCACTTGCTGCTTCAGCCACTCATTCTGGTATCTACCGCCCCTGGTGGTGTGCACGCACCGAGTACCGGATCTCAGACTATATATAGTTCGGCCATGTTACTCACTATTCTGACGTGTCCATTTACCACTCCACAGCTGGGCTCACTCCCTGTGGGGAGTTACAGGCTGTTCTCTGGGCGCTTACCATCTGTGAACCTTGCGGTACCGAGGTGTACCGAGGTATCCCCAGGTCTGGTTCCCCTTTCTCCAGCCTTCACATCTGCTGTAGCCCTTGGGCTAAAGAGCCAGCTGTAGGGTGGTGTACTGCTTTGGTACTCTGTACCTGGACACCAGTGGCCTTTCGTGTTATGCTGCCTCCATTTCACCCCTAGCGCTCTAGGGTCTCTGCTACCAGTGTGTACCACATAATCTTAGTCATAGTGGACTGGTTTACTAAGATGTCCCATTTTATATCTGTTGTAGGACTACCCTCTGCAGCCCAAACCTCCAACCTATACCTCCGTGAGGTATTTCTCTTACATGGAGTACCCTCCTTTATCACTTTGGACCATGGATCACAATTCACCTCTAAATTCTGGCAAGCGTTAAGTTCTGATTTGCACATCAAGTACCAGACCCCAGACCAATGGGCAAACCGAGGGGACAAATCAGACATTGGAACAGTACTTACGCTGCTTCTCCACTTATCTGCAAGACAACTGCTCCCACAAGCTGAGTTTGCCTTCAACAACCACTTCCACTGTGCTATTCAAACCACCCCGTTATTCACGATATATGGCCATCTTACTACTGGCCTTCCTGACATACCACCTACCTCCTCTGTTCTGGATTCTAACCAATGTATACAGGAAATGCAGCAATTGCATTAAGAACTGTCTGCGCTTCTGAGTCGTGCACAGGCCCACTACAAACAACAAGCAGACAAACACCGCTCGGCCAATCCCCCATTTCAAGTGGGAGATAAAGTATGGTTGTTCACCTAGCCTGTCCCACCAAGAAATTGGGACCTCGTTTCTTGGGACCCTTCCCAAGCACAAGGGTCATCAACCCATTAGCCGTTCTCCTGGCCCTGCCCGAGTCGTTCAAGATCCACCCTACTTTTCATGTTTCCCAACTGAAGCTTTGGATACCCAGTCCTTTTCCTGGATGGCACAATAAAAAACGAGGTACACCAGATCTTGGATTCACTCTTCCGCAGGGAACGACTGGAGTACTTGGTACAATGGAAGGGTTATGGCCCAGAAGATCGATACTGGGAACCCTGCTCTCATATCAATGCTCCTTCTTGCCTGAAAGCCTTTCATGAGGCCTATCTCGATCACCTGGATCTTGTGGCCTCAAAGAGGGTGTCTGTATGGGGGGTGGGATCTGTTGTGGTCTGACCTCTCTCCCGTGCAGCCGCTGGCCAGCGTATGCGCGGACCCGGTTCTCAGCTGCTTTTTTCACAGTGCTCTGACGTCAGGCATCACAACGTCAAACACTTCTGAAACAGATATAAGGCTCTGCTTCCCTATCCTCAGCGCTCTCTTGTCTGGCTAAGCATGCAATTTAAGCATATCTTGTCTCGCTATTGTCCCATACCGGTTTTTGACTTTTGGCTTGTCTATCTCGTTTACACTTGTTATCAGCCTGCCCCAGACCTTTGGCTTGTTTTCTCCACTTATGCATCCGTGCCACCTGCCTCTGACCCCGGTCAGTTTTTTCTGTTGTGCTCCTCTTCCACCTGCCATGACCTTCAGGCTGCCCCTTACCACACTTTTGGATACTCCTTATCGGATTTTCCACTTTTTGGTTCCTTTTCGAGTACTGGCCTGCCTGGTTGTTTAGGCATCTTCTCTCTCTCTCTCTCTCTCTCTCTCTCTCTCTCTCTCTATATATATATATATATATATATATATATATATATATATATATATATATATACAAATGGTACTTAGCTGCAAGCGAAGCTAAAGAGACAGCACTCAAAAATGGATAATCCGAATATAACTTTATTCCGTCATGGCTCTAATTCACCGAACGTTTTCGGTCCAAACAAGGACCTTCATCAGGGTTACAGGAAAGAAGTGAAACAGAAAACATAAATACCTGAACAAGTAAAAGTGACTGCCTATCACCTTCCAACGCCAATTAAGGCCACGTGTCACGTCTGTACCGTAAACCGGACACTGACGTCACAACTTTAAAAAGGTCATAGTATCAACCAAAGTGAAAAACAAAAAAGAAAAAAGAAAATAGAAAATAAAAAAAGAATCTCACCAAAACAAATTATAAAAATAAAAATAAAAATGGTCAGATATGTGAAAATGAATATATTAAATAGACAAAAAGAAGATTGAAGCCACACGGCAGCATCGGTACCAGAGCGCTTAAACAGTAGCGCTAATGATACAATGTTGCCGAGCGTATCAACAAAAAAGCATACACTAATACATAGAGCATAGAGCACGAGCATGTCAAAAGATGTGGGAACATTGTAACAACATAATTAAAAAAGATCTTAAATACTATGCCATGTCCTAAGTTATGTGGAGCGATCGCGGGACACCCGCGCATCGCAACGCATACCATAGCATACCTATGGAGATAACTATGTCCATGTTCTCCATAATAAATGCTGCACTTACAAAATACTAGTGCCAACTGACCACATTTCTAAATACTTGAGGGTGCTCATGATATATTGCCCAATAGCGGGCACAAAACCAATAGTTACTTATAGCAAGGTTTAAAGGCACACGAACAGAATTCACCCGCCTTTAAAAGAAAGGTTGCATTATATTAAGCCCACATCACCTTAAAGCTCATATTGTATGCTCCAATCAGTGCATCCAAATGTCAGAAAACATTCACAAAACTAACTAAAGAAAACAAAAAGATGCATCAAAGGGGTATACAATAAAACTGCTGTATCATTACAGCAGTATTTGCGAGACATGCTATAACGGACCTGAAAACTCAACAAATAAATCGATAATGAATATCAAAAGATACCAAAATATCAAAAAATCAAGAAAAACAAAAATTACACTCAACGAAATCCACATGTCAATAATTGTGAGAATCCTGGATACAGCAAACAGCACAGTTACATCATCACATAAATGAAATGAAAGAAATAAATGAAAGAAATAAATGTTACTAGAGTTATTCCATCCATTAGTTCATAGAGCGATCAATAGTCATCTTTAGTCACCCAAGTGACTGTACACAGTCAATGATGAATTAAATGTTCTTTCAAGCTTTTTACCGGTCATGGTAGAACCAGAGATTTTGGCTGGGTGAAAAACCCTATTTCACATTACAAAAGGGCTCCACCATCCATTCCTGCCAATTCAATACTCTCTTAGAATAAATTGAATGCTCTTGCAAACTTGCAGCTAAGTACCATTTGTATATACTTAATATGGGACGTGCACCTTGTTTGTTATTTACTAATATCCAGTTATTTAATTTTTGAGTGCCACTGCCAGCTCTTGATATCTGTATATATATATATATATATATATATATATATATATATATATATATATATATATATATATATATATATATATATATCAGCTGCCTGCTATATTTATGCTATATCTCTCAGCATGAAGCCAGTATTCAGGCGGCTAACACTCAGACTTTTCTAAGCTCTTATCAGTAAATGTGTATGGTTCTAAAAGATTATGATTCTTCTGATGTCTCAAGGAGGGATACATCTCACTTATCCTGTATGATTACTATTTGGCCTCTAATCTTAATATGGTAATCGATCTATCACTGTTACGGTTTGTTAGACACTCAGACCAGTAGGTAAAATAAATCAATCTTTTATTGAAAGAAATAAAATGAAAAGGATCGCCCTCTACAGTTGACTGCAACAATTGCAAGCTATTACACAGTACATATAACTTTAATACAATATTCGAAAGGCACCCAACATAGGTACTGAGAATAGGGAATAGGACCCTAAAGGGTGTATGAAAACAGTTAGTCAGTCTCAGCTGTGGGGTTTGGCACACCCGTTTGGTGTCTAGATAAACTGAGCAAGTGTGCACAGCACAGAGTTCATATGAAGATGATAGAAGATGTTCAGTGACCAATATAAGTTATAACAGCACAGTAACCCAGGATAGCCCCCACGGGCGTTCGTGAATAGACCGGAGAGCCTGCAAGTGCGAGAGTATGTAGCCCCCACGGGCGTGATCGAGACTAGCCCAAGATGCGAAGCTGGCGTGTTAGCCCCCACGGGCGTATCACTGAGGACCACTGTAAGCACAACACGAGCCAACAGCCCCCGCGGGCGTTTACCTACAGATTGAGCAAGAGCTTGGAGTCTACCTTGCCACCAATAGCCGCACCGGACACCTCCGTCGATAACCGTGAAACCAAGGACGCCCAAACGGCCTACCGGGATTACTACTCTGCAAATATAACTGGGAGTCGCCGTCCAAGTAGCGGCCAACTCAGCAGCAGTAGAATTACAAGGCAACGGTTCTATATAGAGCAAGGAGGTCCGGTCAGTGAGGAGCAGCAGTGCAAGGGTTAATAGGTACGTTTGAATCTCCCAGGCTCGGTATGGTAGCTTAGCTCTGCAACGTGTAAAGGCTCGGTACGAGAGGCACAGCTTCTGCAAGTCGGCAAGGAACTCTGCACAGATGGATGGGTTACCCAGGAGGGTAATGGTCACACTAGCTTGGCACAGCAATGCAGGATTCAGAATGTCGCGGCGGCGACAACCAGCCAGGCAGCCGGGAAGGACTTGAAGCGGGACGTCAGCCAGCTGAGCCGAGCACGTAGAGGATTCTCAGACAAGCCAGGTCGTAGCACGTAGAGGATTCTCAGACAAGCCGGGTCGTAGCACGTAGAGGATTCTCAGACAAGCCGGGTCGTAGCACGTAGAAGATTCTCAGACAGGCCGGGTCGTAGCACAAAGAGGATTCTCAGACAAGCCGGGTCATACACGATCAGGAAAACTGGAGAGTAGTCAGATCAGGCCAAAGTCGGTACACAGGAATCCGGATACAGGAACGCAGCAACAGCAAGTCTGGCTCAGAAACACCACGAAAGGGCATCTGACAGATGTAAGCGTCAGGTATAAAAAGGTCACCAAGGGGCGGGCCAAACCAACAGAGCAAATCACAATCTGCCACAGATGAGAGTGACAGACAGATCACAGGCACTGTGATAATCACACATCCAGAACCCAGGAGACTGCATCCTGCTCTGCTGCTCACATTTTCCAGCCGTTGCTCCACCCTAATTCCTATGGTCCCAACTCTCCAACTGCCCAAGTCCATTGTAATTCTTGGGCATCTTCTCACTCTTTGGCATTCATGTTACACTCACTTCCTCCTGACCCATGCTCCCTCCCCACTAACTTCTCTAATATGGAACCTCTACTTTCCTCCAGGACTGTGTTCTGGCATGTTCTCTAAATGGCAATTGTCGGGTGTTCACATTATAGGCAAATTAAGCAAGAATAGCATTATTATCACTTTCAAAGAATTATGCAGCAAACACAACTTTATGGAGAAAGACAACTGGAATTATAGGCAGATTGACCACTTCCACTCCTCTTTCTACTCTAAGGGACTCCCACCTCAGAGACCTTTTAGAGTTTGAGATTATGTTCTCCAGAGGCCCCCAGAAAACAAGGGGATCATTTATCTTTATGCTCTCCTACAGAATAGCTCTACCTTGACCCAGCTCCTCTTTATGTTACTTTGGGAATCTGAGCTCTCGCTCACTCTTTCTTTGAATGAGTGGAAGTCAGCATTCACGACCACTCATATTATCTCCTCAGACATCTCTTTCAGAGAATATAACTACATAATCATTGCCTGCTGGTATTGAACACTGGTTGGTCTTGTAGCAATATTCCCATCTCAATCTATTTTATGTGGGAGATAAAGCTCCAGTCTGGGTGACTTCTTCATATCTGGTGGTCATGCCATTTAATTTCTCTTTTCTTGGACAGAGTTCAGGCCGCTATTAAAGAAGCTTTGAAAACTGACCTACCGCTCACACTGGCTAACAGCTTGGTTAACCAAATCCCTCAGCTTTTGCATTCACCTACTTACAAACCAATACAAACATCTTGGTTTATCTTACTGACGGTCACCAATGCTTGAATTCCTTTTAACTGTGAATCCCAGACCCCTCCTTCTCTCTCAGCTTTAATTGTCAAAACATATAGACATGGAACGTCTACATACATATATCAACTTAATGAATCCCAGAAATTACAGACTCAATGGTTCCCCTGGATTTCCTATCTTACCAAGCTCCCCACCCTAACAAATTAAATCACATTGCATTGAAGTGGTTATTTACACTTTGTCTAGGCCATGCACAGATCAGTCAATGGGCTATACCTCCCTCTTTTCCCCTCCGTCCAATCCCCCCATCTTACCTTTCCCTCCTTCCATTTTTATTCTCTCTCTGTTTTCCTTCTTTATCTTTCTCCTTTAGATCTGTTCTGTTTTCTATGCAGCCATCTCTCCCAGATGCTGTCTCTGTTCTAGCACTGGCTGCGGTACACAATAACTGCTTTTACTACATGATATGCTGTTGTTTGAGCCTGTGCTTCTTTTGCAATGTCTGTAACCTTTATGGTCCAGCAAAGATATTCAAACACAAAAACAAACAAACCAAAAACAAACAAACAAGAAAACAGAGAAATCCAGGTAACAATCCACATGATCAAGTGATTGCCAGATAGCAGGGACATATAAACAAACTATAGTGAAGTAAAGGCTGTAAAGATAAGCCAACCTCCACAGGTTTATGGTCCTCAAAAATGAACCTGTGCATTGGACAATCCATTAATGAGGTAGTCAGGTATAGAAGACCACCTAATTGGGGATTATACAGTCACATTAGCTAAGAAATAAAAAATAAAAAGGAGACTAACTCAGAAAGCTGTGCCTATTCTACTTCCTGGTCACAAGATCACCTAAAACTGAGCTTAGCAGGCAGGGGTAAAGTGGAAAGAACCAGGGAATCTCTGCCTCAGAGACCTTTTTTGAAGTGCCCTGCCCTATTAGTGGTGGAGACTGTATCCCACTGTTTTTGTGTTTCCACAATGTACAAAAAAAGAAAAAAGAGCACTTAGGAGTAAACTGAGGCAACAAACTATTCATGCCACCAGTGGTGTGACTGATAACCTTATCCAATTCCAGGTCAGCCAGCAGTTTGCCCACAAAAGGAAAATATACCAAAGTTCTCTTGGAAGGCTGGTCAACTGATCAAATCTGACACCAAAAGGTGTGACGTGCAGGCACAGAGAAAGCCAAGTCCTTTCCAGTCAGCTTAGTGACATCAAAGGCTTTCACTGGGTGGGAACATGTAAGCTACATGGACTAAGAGAAAAATGATTTAACAGGTAAGACTAAAATCCTCTTTTCTCTGCTGTCCAATATAGCTTAGAGGTACCATGGGGAGGGACCAACACTGAGTTCCAGGGTGGGAAAAAATGAAGGAAAGGACCAAGTGCTGGTCCCCATGATATCAGAGCTCCCATGGGCTATCCAGACATGGAACAGCACTAACTAACAAAGTGTCAATGGACACTGAATAACTGTAACACAGCACACTGAACAAGAGCCAACAGGGCTCAAAAAGATAAAGAACTAAAAAGCACAGGAAAGTAAAGTCCTAGACAGACAAAACTGCCAAAACTGGCTTCAGCTGAAGCCAGAACATCAACACAGTAGTGTCTGGCAAATGTGTGCACAGTAGACCAAGTGGCTGCCTTGCACCACTGAACAGCAGAGGCCTGATTCTTGAAGGCCCAGAAGGCCCCAACAGACCTAGTGGAATGCGCTGTGATGCGAAAGGGAACAGGTTTCTTCCTGAGGTCATAAGCCTTGTGAATGGTAGACTTAATCCAAGATGCAATAGTCACCTTAGATGCCACCTTACCAGCCCTGGACCCTCAGGGGTGACAAAAAGTGCATCAGTCTAGTAGACAGACTTAGTGTGGTGCACATAGAACGTAAGGCAGTGCACCACATCCAACAAGTGGAGATCCCTCTCCTTGTGAGATTTAGGGTCAGGACAATCTCCTGATTGATGTGGAACTCAGAGACCACCTTTGGAAGAAATTCCTGGGAGGTACGGAGAACAGCCTTGTCCTTGTGAAAAACAGGAAAAGCGGCTTGCAGGATAAAGCCTGCTACTCAGCCACTCTACGTACAGAGACCGCTACCAAGAGAAAAGCCATCTTCCATGTCAAAAGACATAAGGGAATGGTAGCCAAGGACTCAAAAGGAAGTCACAGAAAACTCCCAAGACAAGGTTAAGGTCCCACTGAGGAGCAGGAGCCTTGTAAGCAGGGAAAGCATGAGCGACATCCTGAAAGAAGACCTTGACATCCGGTAAGGTGGCAATATGCCTCTGAAAAAAGACAAAGAGGGCCAAGGTCTGCACCTTCAAGGAATTAAGGCTAAGGCCCTTGTTCACACCGTCCTGCAAAAAGGATAGGACAGCTGGAAGATCAAAGTCCTGTGAGGACAGATCCCTGTCCACACACCAAGCATGGAAGATAGACCAAACCCTTTGATAGGCCGTAGAAGAAACTGGTTTTCTAGCCTTAATCATAGTGGATACCACCTCTTGAGAATAGACTTTCTTTGTCAAGATGGAGGCGTCAGCAGCCATGCCATCAAAGCCAGATGGTCCACGTCCTCTTTCCACAGTTAGCCCTGGCGAAGGAGATGCGGTTTGTGTGGCAGTGGAAATGGTGCCTGGACAGATAGAGCTAGTAGTTCTGGAAACCAAGACTGTCTGGTCCAATATGGAGCAATAAGGATAGTGGCAGTTCCATACATTTGAGACTTCCACAGCACCCTGGGTAGGAGAGGAAGAGGAGATAAGATGTATGCCAGATGAAATCCCCATGGAATTGACAGAGCATCCACCGGAAATTCTAGGGAATCCCTTCAGCGTGAGCAAAACATCTGAACCTTCTGGTTGTCCCTGGTAGCTATTAGGACTATCATGGGAAGACCCCATATCTGTAACAGGAGATCAAACACTTCTGGATGAAGCTTCCACAAACCCGGGTCTACCGTGTGTCAACTGAGGAAGGCTGCTAGGACATTTTCTATGCCTGGGAGGTGTACTGTGGAGATAGCAGGTACATAATCTTCTGCCCAGGTTAAAATACCCTTGACCTCTAACCAAGCAGTGGGACTTCTGGTGCCGCATTGCTTGTTGATGTAAGCCACAGCCATGGTGTTGTCGGATTGGACTAGAACTGGACACTCCATCAGATGGGAGGTCCAATAAGTCAGAGCATGGGAAATAGTCTTGAGCTCTAGGATGTTGATGAGAAGAAGAGTCTCCTCCTCTGACCAGCGACCCTGAACACTTAGGTGTCCCAAGACTGTTGAGATAGGCATCCTGAAGATCCAAGGATGCCAAAAATTCACCCCAGACATATCACTGTGATGACTGAGTGTAAGGACTCCATCTTGTAATGGGTCTTGACCACAAACTTGTTAAGGGCCTTGAGGTCCAGGATGGGGCGGCAGCCAACATCCTTCTTGGGAATGACAAAGAGGTTGGAATAAAAGCCAAAACCTCTCTCCTGTTGGGGGACAGGTGCCAGAACTCCCTTGTCCAAGAGAGACTGACCCTCCCCATTGAAATGCCTGACCTTTTCCTGTCCCTGAGGGGAGCGAGAAGGGAAGAACCTGAAGGGGGGCAGAGATTTGAAGGGAATCCTGTAATCATCTGAAACCACCTGTAATACCCACTGATCCACAACAGAGCCTGTCCAAACACTCAAAAAGCGATGCAGGCGACTCCTCGCTGGTCAGTGAGTCATGCTGAAGAAGGCTTGGTCGATTTGGGTTTGGTGGAGGTGTGTTTCAACCTCCACTGCTGCTTGAGTTTGGGGGTGGAACGTGGGGCCTGAGGTGCCACCGGGTTCACCCTAAACATTTCACCTTGTTTGGGACAAAAAAGAAGATGTCAGTATGTTTAGGAGCTTGAGGCAGTAATGTACTCTTACCCCCAGTGGCCTCCCTGATAAGTGTCTTCAATTCAGGACCAAAAAGAGGAGAACCCTGAAAAGAAAGAGAAATCAATGATTTCTTAGAGATCAAGTCAGCAGACCAAATCTTCAGCCACCGCATGCGCCTAGCAGTCACAGAAAAGGCAGATGCTTTGGCTTCAAGCTGAAGAGCATCCAAAAGAGCATCAGTAACATTATGCTGTGCTTCAGAAATGTTGGCCAAAAGTGAACACAGGTCAGCTTTAGGGGCACCTTTGTGTACAGCAGTAGTCAGTTGTTCAATCCAAACTATTGCAGCCCTACTGACCCATGCAGAAGCCAAGGTAAGCCTCATGGATGCACCTATGGCTGTAAAGTTAGCCTTCAGAACAGCATAAAGTTTCCTATCAGTCACATCTTTTAGAGAACAAGCCTCCTCCACAGCCAAGACTGTGGACTTAGAAAACCTACAAATGGGGGAATCAACCTGAGGAGGAGTAGCCCATTGAGTCAAGACAGCTTCAGAAAAGGGATAAAGTTTTGAGAACCTTTTTGACAGAGAAAGATGCTTATCAGGAGTCTTCCACTCATCCAGAATAATCTGATCCAGAGTGAGATTAGGCGGAAAAACAGCGCTTGACTTCTTAGGCGTTTGAAAGAAATCAGAAGTAGCCTGTTGCTCTACATGAGTAGAGGAAATATTTAAACTGGTAAATACTGCCTTAATGAGACCCTCAGCAAAGGGTTCAGGGTCAGCCTCAAAGGAGTCACCATAAAAGTGTGAAGAAGAAGCCCCTTCAGAACGCACACCATCCTCCGAGTCCCCACCTGATTCCTCAAAGGAAGAATCAAATAAATCAGGAATGAAAGGAGCCTTAGCTGCTACAAACCTGAAGGAGGTAGGGTGTCTCCATGATTGAAGAACCCCCTGAATAGAGACAGAAAACTGTGCCATAGAGGACTTTAAATCCTTGACCCAATGTGGCTCTTGATCATGGCTGGAAGACCCTGACGGAGATGCAAGGGCCGCAGCACATGAGGGGAATAAATGCCCAGAATACCTCATAGAAAGCTCTGAATTGCATGAGAAACAGTACATGAGGGTGTCTGAGATGTCCCTGATTTGTCCAATTTGATGATCCACCTGTGATGGGTGAGAGCATGAATGCATTGCTGAACCTGCTGATGAAGAAGTTCCGCAGGAGGGGCTTTTAGAAGCAGGTCGTCCATGTATGGAGTAACTCTGATGCCGGCTCGGTGGAGGACGGACACTAAGGCTCCTAGGACACGGTTGAAGACTTGAGGAGCTGTCGTTAGACCACATGGAAGAGATGAAAACTGAAAATGTCCCTGGTCACAAACAAACCGGAGATACTGCCAGCTCGCTGGATGAATGTCAATGTGTAAGTATGCGTCCTGAAGATCCAGAGATGCAAGGAATTCCCCCGAGGACATGGCAGCAATCACCGTTCGTAGAGACTCTTGGCGATAATGGGTCCAGATCACAAAGGAACTGAGATCCTTTAAATCCAAAATGGGACGACAACCACCGTCATTCTTGGAGACCACAAAGAGGTTTGAGTAAAAACCCATACCTCTGTCCTGAACTGGAACCGGCTCTAGAACATCCTTGTCCAGAAGAGCCTGAATAGCGAAGTCGAACAGACTGCGTTTTTCTGTGCCCTGAGGCGTATGAGATAGAAAGAAGCGAAAGGGAGGAAGAGAGACGAAAGGCATCCTGTACCCTTCCGTAACCACCTGTAAAACCCATGGGTCCACCACTGAATCCTCCCAAATGCTGTGATAGTGACGCAGACAACCACCCACAGCAGAGTGTGGACCACCAGCAGTTCCTCCTCAGAGGAATCTGACATGTCAGTTACACCCTGAGGTTTTGGCAGGGAAGACTTGACGGAGGAGGGGAAAGACCCCCTGTAACTGGGATGGAAAGAGTTGCAATGTGGACCTAAGGTCCCTAGTAGCAGCCTTGAACTCTTGCACCCAAACTGGCTCTAATGCATGGCTGGAGGTCCCTGGAAGACTCTCAGGGACATCAGAACATGCGCAAAAGGGGATACAGAGACCCCAGCATCCTTAGTCTTAGGTCTGGCCCCAAGCTCCAATGGTATAGACATTCTCACAGTGTCAAATAACCTTACTGTATAAGAAATCACCCAATTACAGTGTGTAGGATTAAAGTTTCAACCCAGAAATCACTAAAATAGACTTATCTGGCAGGCAAAGGGTTAATCAGAAGGAGAAAAGGAGAGAAGGAGAGTCCATGCCCTGCGTAGGATACACGTTATGGAAATAGTACAAAATGGCGGCCGCGGCGGGAGCCAATCAGAAACGAGCGCGTGAAGTAAGCGTTCATGCGAAATGTAGTTTTCCCAGAAAAGTACCCCAAACAGTGCCCAAAGCCCCCTGAGCCCCCCAACACACTAGAAAAATGAACCGGATGTTAGAGCAAGGGCAGACAAGCAAAATAAGCCATCTCTGAAGTCGCTAGGTTAAACGGTTGCAGAGATATGTCCTAAACTGTACAGTCCCATAAGAGTGAATGCTGCAATGGCGCCTATGCAGTAAAGTGAGCCTTAAAGGCGTGGAACTCAAATATTAGAAAAATTGAAAGTGTAAAACTAAAAGACATGAAACATCACTAGAACTGTCTTCAGATTACCATGTTTTAAGAAGAAGCCTCGGTGGGCAATTCCTAAGGAAAGAACTTGTTGCCAATATTTTCCCCCCAGAGCTTAAGGTCCACAAAAAGCACCTGGTCACTGAGCTAGCCACATCTAAGGGCATTGTCAGTTATGGTAATCTGCCTAACAGGAAAATAAAAAAACTTCTAAAGCTATAGCAGAACTGTTCTCTTGCCTGTGTTATGTTCACCAAGGAACAAATGTTTCTGGAGTGGTTGGCTAGCTGCAGCCAGGGAGGGAAGGTATGCTCCACTCCCTGCATGCAATTCTAGAATTGTTCCTGCCTACAGTTAAAGGGGTGGATCGCCTACCCAAAGTTACCAGTAACCTGTATTGGACGACAGAGAAAGTCCCATAGAGGTGAATGGAGCATGGAGTCTATGCGGTAAGTCGCAGGAACTCAAATTTGTAAATTTTTACAGTGAAGTAAAAAAAGTTGTAAAAAAGCATCGCAAAACATTTGAAGGGAAAAGTGCTAGAAACCCCCTAAAAGATGCCAAATCAGCAAAGGGTTAAGTTACCACAGAAACTCTGTTCCAAACTCCCAACAGACATACAGACAAACCCAGTCAGTGCAGGAGTATGTGTTAGGAACGCCAAAGGAGACCCCTTTGCGGAGGGGAAGTGTGAGACAAGTGGACCTCAGCATGCAAAGGGTTGCTCATCTTTTTAGCAGGTCTTCTGTCTTCAGATTACCATTGATAAAGAAGAAGCATCAGTGGGCAACTCCTAGGGAAAAAAACTTGCGAAACAAGATTCCCCCCCAGGGCTGAAAGGTCCACCATAGCACCTGGAAACTAAGCTATCCATTAGGGAATGTCAGTAATGGTAATCCGCCTAATGGTGGTATTCCATATCTAACAGAAAACAAAAAATAAGCTAAAACTATAGCAGAACTGTTCTCTTGCCTTATATCATCATCAAAGAACAGATCTTACTGGAGGTGAGTGGCTAGATGCAGCTAAGGAGAGGAGGCAGGCTCCATCCAGCATTCTCCTCAAGAATTGTTCCTGACGACAGAGAAAATAGGTTATACAAGCAATATATTTGCCAATTATGGAAGAACCACCTAATTTTCCATTCCTCCAGAAGTAATTGGTCTACGAAACGGCAAGGAGGAAAAACAGCAACCTCCTTATTGGATGTCTTCAAATTATCAGGGGCAGGGGAACTACAATCTGAGGTCTTTAATAACTTATGAGTCTCTAGGACAGGCCAAATAAGATCTTCAGCAGAAGAGCAACAGTCTTCCTCATAAGAGTGAAGGACTCATCCAGGTAGTCTGAATCAATTTCCCATTCCTCAGAGGAGGAATCGCCAATGGTGGGGATAACACCCTCCATAACATGACTTAAAGGGGAACTACCACCCCGCAATAACTTAAGCTTGATTGATTGTTCATCTGGCGACTAGCTGCTTAGTAGCGCTAGTCGCCAGAAATATTACCCGGTTCTGCAGATATCTGCGTTTTACCGATGGTGACAGGAGCAGGAAGCACGGACGTCTCGTCACAGTGACGTCCATGCGCCTGCGCTGTCAGTCCCTTTTGAGCCGGCCGGTAATATTTCTGGCGACTAGCGCTACTAAGCAGCTAGTCGCCAGATGAACAATCAATCAAGCTTAAGTTATTGCGGGGTGGTAGTTCCCCTTTAAGCGCCTTTTAGGGGGTGCAGGGTGTCACATGGACCATTAATCTAAAGCCCCAAGAACAGATGAGAGGATTGAACTAATGAAGGGAATAAGGGCCTTAACCCATGCAGGGTCCTGTTCAACAGAGCAAGACTGAAATAAATGTTTGATGTCTGAAACTCCCCAGGGCACAAACTGGCAGACTGATCGTACCAGCTGGTCTATTTTTTGTCTAGAAGAAAGTGAAGCAAAGGAGGGAAGTTTGCTGTCATCTAATCTTTCAGAGGAAGTGAGTCTTACTCCCACTTTTGCCCAAATCGTAAATGACTTCCATATTGATGATGAGGATTATAAGTCAGAGAAGAGTGAAGAGGAGGCAAACAATGTATCTGCTCCTTCTACACCATCTTCTAATGCCACTGTTTCTCCTACAGCTGCTACTACCACCAACAATACCACCGTTCGCACTGCCAATCAAAAAAGCCACGTCATTGTCATGCTGTGGCTGGCCTACAGAGTCATAGTCAAATGTGGGATCATTTTGAGAGTGTGGGAGATGGGCATACTGCAAGGTGCAAGTTGCGTCAGACACATCAGCTCATATTTTGGCAGTGCTTCGGAAGATGCTGACATAGTGGATTGGATGGCAGACAAACTGGTACAGATGGGATTATCAGTGAATGATGGAGTAACAAATGTGAAATAAGTCAAAGATTGGTTTGTGCTTCATGGCACATATACTACATCTTGTGGAAAGGGCAGCTATTCCTGTTGAAGGGTATTGCAGGCTGTTGAACCTCACTGATCTGTCGTAAGACTGCAGGTTACTTCAGCCGTAGCATGAAGTGAAGCCAGCAGCTAAGGGAGGAACAGGAGAAGGCAGGTCTACCCCAGCACTGGGTACACCATGATGATGTCATCTAGTAGAATTCCACCTTGGAGATGACAGAGAGGATCCTAGAGAGGCAGCAGAACAATGGGGTGTCCTGCACACTGGTTAGAGAAGAATGGGCATTAATTGGGTAAGTAGTTATGGTCCTTAAAGGGATAGTAATACTTCGTTTTATCTTTATTTTATTTTGTAGGCATAAAAAAAACATGAAGAATGATATAAGTCTTATCTCTCAAACCTTTATGGTTTAAGATATATTCACAAGCAAAGTTTCCCCCTCCCACCCCTTTTTCCTAGTGTAAGTCATCTCTTCTCAGATGTGAATCTGGCTGTGAGACCAGACAGATAACAGCAGGGGACAATCTTCTTTGTATGAAAACAATGAAAGCCCTTCCCCCCTTGACAAGTTTTTCAGCTTTTTCCCTTATCTTAATTGAAGATTGTCCCTCTCTGCATTCTACCTGGGCACCTCCCTTCTGATCTGGTTGAACAGGGGGGGATACTTTGCTTGTGAATATCTCTTAAACCATAAAGGTTTGAGAGATAAGACTTATATCATTCTTCATGTTTTTTTAATGCCTACAAAATAAAATAAAGATAAAATGAAGTATTACTATTACTTTAAGAAATTCAGGGTTGTCTCTTAAAAATTAAGCCAAGCCACTGTCGGTCTGGGTCAGGTCATCCCATATCTGCCCACCTGAGCCCAAAAATGAAGGGCTTTGTAGTAAACAGTGATGCTTTACCTAGCAATGGGTTACCATCCAAATGTTGCTATACTTATCAGGAGGTTGACAGAGGAGCTGAGGAGGAGTAGGTTGACAGAGGAGCTCCATTATGGACACACCAGACTACATGCTGGCCACAATCTGTAACATACGGATAAAGAGAAAGCTCACAGAAATAACGACCTGTGAACTTGAAAGGATAAACTTGTTTAGCAGGTGCGTGAGATGTACTGCAAGAGGTGCATGCATCAGGAAGGAGAGGGGCAGAAGTAGAACAGTTATGTTACTCCCCAGCCCTCATATCTGTGCACTGTAGCAGTGGCAGTAATAGCAGATCAACAGAAGCAGCTGTTTTTGGGCTGAGGCCCTGATTCTTTGGTGGGTACTATAGAAGCTACTCAAAGTGAGGGTAGCACCTCAAAGAACTTCCACTGCCTTCTACTGCTGATCCCCTAAGCTATTGGGACCATAAATCTGTGATCTGATTTATCATGAGCACCCACCAGTGTCCAAAGTGAGAGGTTTTTTTCAGTGATGGGCAACATCCTCATCCTTCAGCACTCACAGCTCTCCCCATGCCTAGTGGAGCAGATGGACTTCTTAAAGGTCAATATGACAAAGCTTGGATACCCAGCTATGTATTTTCAGGTCAACAGTGGTGATTCTCCCACCCACTAAATCATCATCAGTATAGCAGGATGACAGACTTTTCCTCTAGTCCACATGCAATGCTGTGTTGTAGCTGTCTATCCAGATTGTTGCTGCTGCTGGTGGTACTGCACTGCAATCTCTCGTCTCCCCTATCACTTCCTGTAACAACTTTATGGTGCTTCATAGACAAAGATGCTGATGCCTTAGTCTCAGAGATTATCAGACATCACTGAATTTTTTTGGGGGGTGGGGGGCATTTTCTGTTGTTAGACAGCCACCTGTACTTCCTAAGTAGACTTGTCTAGCCCATATACCATGCTGTTGATGTATGTATTTGTCCAGATTGGTTTATGCTGCTGGTGGCACTGCAATGCAAACTCACGTCTCCTCAGTCACCTCCTAACTACAATATTGTGCTTTAGAGTAAAAAATGCTGCTGCTTCCTTCCTTACTCTCAGAGATCAGTGTATGTTTTTTTGGGGGTTTCTGTTATTAAAAAGCCACCTGTACTTCCTTAGAAAATAGACTTGCCTAGCCCATATACCATGCTGATACCGTGTGTGTCTCACCATACTGGTTTACTGCTACTGCTGTTGGTGGTACTGAAATGCAAACTCTTAACTCTATCACCTCCAAACCCCTATATCATACTTCAAACAGTCAAAGATGCTGCTGTTTCCTAACTATCAGTGTTTGTTTTATGGGGTTTGCTCATGGCCATGCTCCTTTTGCACACTCACTGAACATGGACAAATAAATAAAATAAAATTGCAGGCCTTTATTATTTATATTTATTTTTATTGTTTATTCAAGTACTCTGATGAAAACCCCTATGAAATGGATGTCCAAGTTTTTGTAATGTATTTGAATGAATCTTGTTCACATGTCAGTCCAGAGAAAGCAGCAGGGGCTGGGGTTGAACAATTTTGTCTGGCACTGAATACTTTTTAGGAAATTCTGACTAACCAAATGTAAAGGCAAACAAAGAATTTTCTCTGTATGTAAAAAATATTTTGCATGAATGATTCAAAAGAAAAATAGGATTTTAGTCTTTCCTGTTAAATCTTTTTAGTCTTACCTGTTAAATCATTTTCTCTTAGTCCATATTGAACACAGGTACCACTGGGGTTGAGCTTCTTCCACTGAAAAGTAGAACACAATCAAAAAAGACAGGGCCTTGTGGGTGAAGACTCCCTGCTCCTTCTGCAAGCCAACCCCGCCCTGCCACCAGTTATGATGTGATACAACCACACCAAAGAGGGATACTGAGGGAAGAAGAAGAATGCTCCTGTGATAAAAAGGCCCTAGGACTATCCAGAACTGAAACGGTCCAAACCAAACTAAATGTGAATGGACACTAAAAAAGTTGCACAGCACACAAGAACAAGAGCCAACCAAGCTCAAACAGCTGAACAACAGTGTCACGGTTCCCAGAAAAGTTCAGGAGTCAGTACGGTATAGTTAAATGCAATTTATTGATAGTAGTAGGTAGGTAAATATATACAGTAGTAACAAGCAGAGGGTTACAAGCCAGAGAGCACAGTTATCTGAAATAGGCTTGAACACAATGCTAGAGACTAGGCCTCAGCCACTGGTAGTCTCTACCGGAACCAGGAAAAGAACAGGAGCAGGAACTGGGTCAGGAACAGGAACAAGGGATCTTGATCCGAAGTGGAAGATTTACCGACGCACACCTGCCATCAGTAAGGAGAGGACTCTGACTCACCCTGCAGTCAGAGAGGAAGTAGATAGCTGACTCAAGCCTGCAGTCAGTATCAGAGCTGGTCTACCAGAGCCCCAGGTCCGCACTAGGTTGGATGTCTGCTAGGTAAAGGAGCAAACGTAAAAGTAGTCAGACAGAGCCACAAGTCAGCACCAGAGGGGGTAGTCAGACAAGCCAGGTCATACACAGTTCAGGTAATCAGCCAGAGCCAGAGGTCTGCACCAGGTTGGATGTTCACTAATAGGAATATGCAAAAGAATAGTCAGACAAAGCCACAGGTCAGCACCAGGTTGGATGGAAGACTAGCCAGGTCATGCACAGAGCCCAAGGTAAGAGAACTGCTAAGCACAACAACGCAAGGGCAACTGAGTCAGGACTCAGTCTGCCTTTTAAACCCCTCCACAGGAAGTAGGAAGAAGGAGCAGCTCAGAGGGAGGAAGTAGGCAGGAGGAAGTAGGTAGAAGGAGACTACAGGAAGCAAACACATAAAACGGAGGCTTGCTGCATGCTTGAAGCCTCGCGCCTGTACATGACGCTGAAACTAAGGTAAGCTGTAACAAACAGTAAGGCACAGGAAAAAATCCTTAGAACGGCAGAACCGCCTGAATTATCTTCCTGCCAAAGCTAACTTCATCCGAAGCCAGAACATCCATCAGATAGTGCTGTCACGGTTTGTTTTGACTCTCAGACACAGAGTAAGATAAAAAAAATCAAACTTTATTGAAAAGTTTAATTGGAACACTCACGGGTCCTGAACATACATATATATATATATCACATGTACACAATGGGTTCAAACAGTAGCTTTTACAAGATACAGCATGGTAGGCTCTACCGGCCTTGCCAAAGTACCGGGCAAGGCAGCCTATGGTATAAACTAACAATATGACTAAGGCTCTACCGGCCCAGCCAATGTACCGGGCAGGGCAGCCAGGAAGATGATACAAAAGCGGGAATAAGGCTCTATCGGCCTTGCCCGGGCAAGGCAGCCTGAAAAATGACACTATAAAATGGAAACAGGCTCTACCGGCCTTGCCAATATACCGGGCAAGGCAGCCTGGAGGGTGACACGACAATCTGAATGTGGCTCTAACGGCCTTGCCAATATACCGGGCAAGGCAGCCAGGAGGACAGAAGGACAGCTCCACTAATGCTGTATAGATGGGATCAGCAGCATATGATGGAACAGTGGAGCAGACCAGTATCACAACCAGGGAAACCAAACCGGTGCATTAATGGAGGCGGCAGCAACCGGTGAATGTGGAGTAAACCAGTACCGCGTACTGGACAACAGTATAGCCCAACCGGTTCTATAATGGAGACATCAGCAATCGGTGAATGTGGAGTAAACCAGTACCGTGTACTGGACAACTGTATCGCCCAACCGGATCTATAATGGAGGCTTCAGCAACCGGTAAATGTGGAGTAAACCAGTACCACGTACTGGTTAACAGAAACGCCCAACCGGTTCTATAGTGGAGGAATCAGCAACCGGTGAATGTGTAGCAAACCAGTACCGCGTACTGGACAACTGTATCGCCCAACCGGTTCTATAATGGAGGAATCAGCAACCGGTGTACTGGAGCAAACCAGTACCGTGTACTGGACAACCGTATCACCCAACCGGTTCTATAATGGAGGGATCAGCAACCGATGAATGTGGAGTAAACCAGTACCACGTACTGGACAACAGTAACGCCCAACCGGTTCTATAATGGAGGAATCAGCAACCGCTTAATATGGAATAAACCAGTACCGCGTACTGGACAACCGTATTGCCCAACCGGTTCTATAATGGAGGCATCAGCAACCGGTGAATGTGGAGTAAACCAGTACCGCATACTGGACAACAGTAACGCCCAACCGGTTCTATAATAGAGGAATCAGCAACCGGTGAATGTGGAGTAAACCAGTACTGCGTACTGGACAATCGTATCGCCCTTCCGGTTCTATAATGGAGGGATCAGCAACCGGTGAATGTGGAGTAAACAGTGATCAGAATGTCGCCCAGATGACCAAGCAGCCAGACGGATGACAAACAGGATCCAGCAGCAGGAACAACAGACAGGCCAGGACAACCACTGGAACAGCAGGGCGGCCAACCAAGTCAGGAACGGAGCAGGAACAACGGCAGCACTGGATCAGGAACGGAAACAGGAACAACAGCCCAACCGGATCTGGAATGGAGGCAGGAACCACGCAGGAGAGACACTGACTACTGGAGAAACGCTGACACTGGTAACAGAGCAAAACAGGCCCAACGATACAGGTATAAGGCAGTTAACTACTGACACAGAGACACCACGAAAGGGCAACCAAAGGGTGCCTCAGCCCAGTCTATATAGGCAATACTGGGAGGGCAATAGACAGGCGGCCAATGGAGAGTACACACACCTGACTGACAGCAGAAGTCAGCAATCACGGGCACCGTGATAAGTGCTTAGCAAAGGTATGAAAGGAGGACCAAGTCGCAGTAGGCTTAGGAGGCCCCAACAGACGTAGTGGAATGTGCTGTAACACTGAAGGGAACAGGTTTCTACCTGATGCCCTACAAATGGTAGACTTGATCCAAGAGGCAATAATGACCTTGGAAGCAGCCTGACCTACCCTGGGACCCTCAGGAATGACAAACAAGGAATATGTCTTATGAAAGACTCTGTACATAAAACTTAAGGCACCAAACCACATCCAACGTGTAAAGATCCATTTCCTTGTCAGACTTGGGGCCAGGTCAAAAAAAGGCACAACAATCTCCTGAGACCACCTTAGGGAGAAATTCATGAGAGGTGCGAAGAACTGTCTTGTCCTTGTGAAAAACCAGGAAAGGCGTCTTGCAAGGCAAACCCTGCATCTCAGAAACCCTATGGACTGAGGCCAGAGCCAGAAGAAAAGCTATTTTCCACATCAATAGACGCAAATGAATGGTGGCAAGGAGCTCAAAGGGAGGTCACTGCAAAACATTGAGAACCAATTTAAGGTCTCATGGAGGTGTGGGAGCCTTGTAGGCAGGAAAAGCATGAGCGACCCCCTGAATGAACACCTTGAAATCTGGAAGAGTGGCAATACGCCTCTGGAAAAACACAGAGAGGCAGATATCTGAACCCTCAAGGAACTCAAGCTAAGCCCCTTGTTGACACCACCCTGAAGAAAGAAGAGAACGACTGGAAGGTCAAAATCCTGTGAAGACAGGTCCCTGTCCACACACCAGGAATGAAAAATGGACTAAACCCTATGGTAGTCCTTAGAGGACACAGGCTTCCTAGCCAGAATCTTAGTGGAAATGACTTCAGTGGAAAAAACCTTTCTCCTCAAGATGTGGGCTTCAACAGCCATGCTGTCAAAGCCAGCCTTTCCAAATCCTCTTTCCAAAGGTAGCCCTGGAGAAGGAGGACTGGGTGGCAGTGGAAATGTATCTCAAATGGAAAGACTCACCAGTTCCTCAAACCAAGCCCTCTTGTTCCAGTAGGGAGTTCCACCAGAATCAGGTTGCACCATCCATCATGATCTTCTGGAGTACAACAGTGTTGACTGTCCGGGTGGATCCTCTGTCTGAAGACATCCGTTGAGGATGATCCCTCATCAGGGGCATCAGGGACCTGAAGGGTCTCCAGAACAGCCCTGATAATCCCCTCAGCCGAGGGTCAGCCTCATAAGACTCCCCTTAGACGTACGAAGAATCCATGTCTTCATTTTGCCCTTCCTCACATTCCTCCTCAGAACAGCCCTCCTCAGAGGAGGCCCCTGTGAGCACAGGCATACTCTGAGCTCTGGGGGCCACATACTTGAAAAAGGAAGGGGGCTTCCAGGATTGAAGAAACCCTTGGATGGAGAGAGAAAAATTGGGCCATAGTGGACAACAAAGTTTTGACTCAAGCTGGCTCTTGTTCAGTGCTGGAAAGGCCAGGAGGAGTAGTGGGGGCCACAGCACAGTAGGGGCAGACAGATCCAGAATACTCTCTAGGAAGCCCATCTGACATGAGGAACAGCCCCATATCTAAGTAAAAATAATAAACTAAAAATAAAAGAATTGTTCTAAGCCATCCTCACAGTCTGAAAAACACATCATAACTGGAACAGGGCAGGGTTGGCCTACAGAAGGAGCTGGGAGTTTCCACCCACAAGACCTTATCTTTCATGATTGTGTTCTGCTTTCCAATGGAAGACGCTCAACCCCTGTGGTGCCTGTATTCCATATTAATTAATTAATTTTTTCGTGATGTGAAAGTCTACTGTCTCATAATATTACAAATCAAAATGTGTAAGCCTTATATCACAATGCACTGGAGACCTTTCTAGCATCTGGGGGGGGGGTAAAAAGTGATTACTTAAGGTTCAACTGATATTTAATTGGAAAATAAAGGGTTCCACCACAGCAAAAAGTTTGAGAAGCAATATTCAAAGCTATGGGAAGCAATGAACATAACAGACAGGGTACTATGGAAAAAGATGATGAATGTTAAGCCCCAAAACTGTGTATTACTGTGTATATACAGTATTCTTGGCAATCAGGGTGCTACAGTAATGATATGTTCCTATGGGTGACAAAGTTGTCATGTTGAAGACACCTTTATTTACTTACATTCCTCTCATGGTCCTTTTGCTGGAGGGGGCCTAATGAGGGTTGACAGATAACCACCCAATGGTGATGTAAGTGATATATAATTGTCTGTCATCCTTGAGGGTCAGCCAGTTATTGAAGTTGTAATGAGCACAACAACCTCCAATACTGTTTGTGTGAATTAAGCAGGCTGCTGTGACGATGAAGCAAGGTGAACCATTCTTTAGCATAGTGCAGAGAATACCCATGTGAATACCCTGATGGATGTGCTGCAAGGCTTCACTATATACATACATACATATATATATATATATATATATATATATATAGAGAGAGAGAGAGAGAGAGAGAGAGAGAGAGAGACAGAGAGAGACAGAGAGAGAGAGATGTATGTGTGTGTGTATGTGTGTATCTGTGTGAAAAAGGGGGCAGCACCAGTTGGTCTTTAATCCTGGTATAAAGATGAATTTATTAGGTCAACGTTTCAGTCCTCTGTGGGACGTTTGTCAAGACGGTCCAGAAACGTTGACCTAATAAATTAATCTTTTTTTGCCTGACTTAAAGACCCATGGGTTCTGCTCCTCCTTTTATTCCTTGATCTATGCCAATTTGGTATTGTGCACCTGGGAATTCAACTATTTTAGAATGAGTGCTTTCACCACAACCAACAGATTAGATAGACAGATAGATAGATAGAGATAGATAGATAGATAGATAGATAGATAGATAGATAGATAGATAGATAGATAGATCTAAGCAAATCTGGTTCTCTGTCTGGGGGCGTGGCTGAAAAATGATGATTGTCAATTTGGTTGGGAGATCAACAGAGATGATGCAAGGAACCCAGAGCACCCAGGTATGAGTGGGTGGGATAGGGAAACCATCTCACGTCAGTGAGGGAGGTTTTCCCTCACTGAAGTAAAATGATTTGCCAATCCTACCCACTTCTACCCAGCTCTGAGCAGAATGGAAGCAGGGGTGCTCTCTTGCTCCCCTGAGTCCCCTCTGCTGATATCCTAGCTGAATCTGCTGAGAGAACAGTAGCTAGGAGTATCAGAAGGTGTCCTGATGCCCCACAACAAGGTCTGACTTTTAATACATTCAAAGAAAAAAACAATAAGGTTCGCCACTCGGGCAAAGCCATGCGACATACGTGTAGTGTATACAGTACATACACGCACATATACATTATCATAATTGATGAGGCTGTAATAAGACATGCTTCCATCAAATTCAGCCTATGCCATATCATCTCTACTGATCCAGAGGAAGACCATAAACCCTATTTATGCCATTCCCAATTAAGCCCTGAGTGGGTAAACAAAATCCTTTTTGACTCCAAAAGGCAGTCAGATATTTCCTTGGATCAACATCCTATCTGCACTGAAACTAACTGTCACAATTCTCAATATTTTTCAGAGCTAAAAAGGTATTCACTACTTTTTTAAAACATTTTCTGTATCTGCAAACACAACTTCCTGAGGCAAAGAATGACACTACCTTACTGCCCTTACTGTAAAAAAAAACAAAAATAAAACACTGCCTTTATTTTAGTCAAATAGTCTCTCTTTATAACACAGATCCTTCAATCACTATATCAGTTCTATTGCACGTCGGGTTTTTTTAGCTCAATAAGGTCTTTTTTTAATTTCCCAAAACTGTACTCCATATTCTAGATAAGACCCCACCAAGGATTTATAAATAGGAAGACTAGTATTCCTCCACATGCTTAATGCTCTTGAATTGGCTAAATGACACAGCACACTGTTGAACAGTTGATTGTCTATCAATACCTCTAAATATTTCTTTAACAAGGATCCCCTAAGTAAATTCCCGTTTAGTGTATATGTAACATGCTTGTTTCTGCAACTCAAATGCTTATCCTTACATTTATCTATATAAAACATCACCTGCCACATTTCTACCCATTCACTCAGTTTTTCCTAATCTTTCTGCAGAGAAAGAGCATGTTGCGCTATATTTCCTTACACAATTTATTGTCATCAGAAATAAATGAGATGCTTCTTTCAGTACCCACTTTAAGAGCAAAAGCCTTTTCCATTTGCAGAATAAATACTGTACATAAATATTTACTGACTGGTACCAAATTCAACATCCAAACGTGCAAAAAATTATATTAGCAAACTCTATATTATCAAACAGAGACTTAAATGCACCAGCTCATCTGTCATTTATTTTACTAAATGCTCCTGCAATAAACTTTACGTAGGCAATATGGTCAATCTATTTGTGAAGCACTGGATACTGGCAAAAGTAAAAAGCCAGTGGCCAGATATCTTCTGCAAGGTGACCTGAAGACCATGATTACTGATCAAAAACCAACACCTAGGAGAGTTGTAATCTGACCAGGTTATTACTACAAAGTGAGGAATGATAGATTCATCGTCTTGGTACCCTTGCTCCTAGTGGTCTTAATGAACTCATAGACTACTACTAAATGACTATCTACAACTGATAAAGCCATGCCTCCAGGTATAATGGGCATAGATCTCTGTGGGAGTTTTGACTGCTGTCTCAGCATCTATACCATAATCAGACTGTTGCCATTTACAAGGATATGGCATGTGGTTTCTTACTGTTTACACTGTGTCTCAGGATAGGATATACAGGAGGCAAATATAGTCAAGTTTATACCTTTATTGGCTAATTAAGCAGATTTAGGATGCAAGCTTTCAAGACCTCTTAGGTCTCTTCCTCAGTCAATGGTAGAGGAGTGTGGTGTAAATTGCAGTCTTCCTCTGAGGAGTCAAAGGTATTTACGATCCCAGTGGGACTGTTGTAAAGGTTAATCCACAATGTGATAATGTGAAAGGAATTCTCTGTTTCTGTTCAGACCATTATTTAAAGTATTAAGCTGCAGTATTAATTTAACCTCCCATATTTTTCTGTTCCCCTGAGGGTAAAACAGTCCCATCAGTATCCATTTGTATCCATTTGTATCCATTTTGGCAAAAATGTTCTCCCACTGGTGTCTCTGTCTTTTTGTTGTTAACCCTGGATATGTGAAAATTAAACCTTTAATGTAATGGAGACTTTTGGAGACTCCCTGTAAGTCCTACTTCATGTATTAATGCAGTTTGTCAACTCTGTATCTGTTTTCCATAGATACAGTTACGGGAGACTATGACAGGATAATGAACCATAGTCCTGGCCCAGGTGAGACATCCTGAATACTTGAACTTTTGGTAGCTATTGAAGACCAAGGATGGCTACTCCTGCTCTAGGTACAAGTTATGTATATGTTTCTGTTTCACTATGCACTAACTCTTTACCCTATCTTTTCCCCAATATTTAGAGTCATTGTAAATTTGTAAATACATGTTGATGTTTACATATGTAAAAGTGGTCTGACGTCACAATTTAGTAGTCCACAGCCCCAACTGCAATTGGGTGAAGTCATTCAACCATGTGTTGTCTGAGGGCTTAAAAGGATGGCACCATAGTCCTCACATTGTCCTGATAAAGGGTAAAACTATACTCAAAATGTTGACCTACTAAATTTTACCTTTTTGGCACCATTGAAGAAGTCCCATGAGTGTTGTTTCATCCTTGGTTGTTACACATTACATTACATTTCAGAAAGAGCACCTGGGCAAGATGTGCTTAGAACTGTATGAACTTTGAATGCCCACCCACTGTGTCTACATACAGTATATAAGGGGTGCATACTAATTATATTATTATATGTATATGTTATATATTAACATGGGTTATATATTAATGCATCAAAAAATAAAACTTAACAAAGAAAGCCATTTAATAAAATCAGTATGGGGTCTAATATTGACTCATACTGGCAAAGTTAAAAAAAATATATATATTTATATGGAGCCCAGAGCCCCATATTAATCTGAAAAATGCTCAAGGAAGGGGTCAAAGAACTCTTCTGCTGCCCTCCCTACAGAAGATGATGTGGCATAAAAAATTTTAATATGAGGTCCAGAGAACCCATATTAGTTAAATATAAACTAGCCACATTCCTTGGGTTTCTACTTCACATTGGAGTCAATATGGATAGTTTTTCAGTGCTCCAAAACGTTTACAAAGGGGTGTTTGTTGGAAAAGAGGATTTTAGTCTTACCTGTTAAATCCTTTTCTCTTAGTTCGTATAGGTTGCTGGTAAATTTGGGTAGGCGATCCATCCTTTAATTAGGTAGGAACAATTCTAGAAGTGAATGCTGGGTGGAGCCTGCCTCCTCTCCTTAACTGCAGCTAGCCAATCCCCTCCTGTAAGATTTGAGTCACTAACTAGTGACTAGGTAGTAAGAAGGGAAAGAAGACTCCTGTGAGCATGAACCCGAAAGGGCTCCCATGTTCTGCCACAAGAAAGCCAAGAATGGTCCCTTGACAGGGTGGGAGACCAGTAACCTATGTGGACTAAGAGAAAAGAATTTAACAGGTAAGACTAAAATCCTATTTTCTCTGTCGTCCAATATAGGTTACTGGTAACTTTGGGATGTCCAACCATTAAGTTTCCCAGAGGTGGGAAGGCAAGGACCAGGCGCAGACCCCCAAAGTCACCAGAGCATATATGAACCATAAGATCATAGACAGCCCAACAACAAGCAAAGTGTCAATGGACACAAAAACTGGGGAACACCCCAGGAACTGATACACAGCACACTGAGCTGGAACCAACTGGGCTAAAAAGTTAAGGAGTACTGAAGAGATGAAGGAGATCCTAGACAGGCAAAGCTGCCTAGCATCAGCCGATGCCAGCACATCAATACGGTAGTGTTTAGAGAAGGTGTGCACAGACAATGAAGTCGCCACCTTGCACAACTGATCAGCTGAGGCCTGATTCTTGTAAGCCCAAGATGCCCCAATGGATCTCGTGGAATAAGCGGTGACCCGAAAGGGAACAGGCTTCTTCCTCAGTTCGTAAGCCCTACAGATGGTAGACTTAATCAAAGAAGCAATGGTAACCTTGGATGCGGGTCTCCCCACCCTGGGACCCTCAGGAATGATGAACAAGGCATCAGACTGGTGAATCAATGCGATGCACATAGAACTTAAGACGATCCCTTTCCTTGTCAGATGTAGGATCAGGAGAGATAATCTCCTGATTAATGTGGAATTCAGAGACCATCTTTGGTAGAAACACCGCCTGCATGCAACTCCGCGACACTGAAAAACAGACACAATCGCCAGGAGAAGAGGCATTTTCCAAGTCAACAGTCGTAGATGAATAGTAGCCAAAGACTTAAATGGAGGGTGCTGAAGGACTCCTAAACCAAGTTAAGATCCCACTGAGGAGCAGGATTCTTAAACAGGACGAGTACGAGCAACGCCCTAGAAGAAAACATTAACCTCAGGAAGAATAGCGAGGCATCTCTGAAAGAAGACAGAGAGAGCAGAAGTCTGAACCTTAAGGGAACTCAAACCAAGGCCCTTATCCAGTCCGTCCTGCAGAAAGGACAGGACCATTGGGAGATCAAATTCCTGGGAAAGGTCCTTATCAGCACACCAAGAGAGAAAAGTAGACCAGACTCGATGGTAGGCCTTAGAGGAAACAGGCTTGTGAGCACTAAGCATAGTAGCCACCACACCAGATGAGAAAACCTTCTTCTTCAGTATGGAGGATTCAATTTTCACGCCGACAAACCCAGACGATGGACATTCTCCTTCCGCAGGTATCCCTGTAGAAGAAGATCTGGACGGCGGGGAAGCCAAAAGGGCTCCGCTACAGAGATCCAGAAGCTCAGGAAACCAAGCCTGCCGAGGCCAGTACGGAGTGATCAGGATGACTGGACAGCACTCCAATCACAGTTTCTGCAGCACCATGTGTAACATGGGAATGGGAGGAAAAATGTATGCCAGAGGAAAGTGCCAAGGTATTGACATGGCATCCACTGCTAGGGCTAGAGTATCCCTCCAGCTAGAGCAGAACATTGGGACATTCCGGTTGTGTCTTGTCGCCATCAGGTCGATGCACGGGAGTCCCCACCTCTGTACAATGAGGTTGAACACCTCTTGATGCAGTTCCCATTCTTCGCTGTCCACTGTGTGCCGACCAAGGAAATCGGCTAGAAAGTTGTCTACAGCGGGAAAATGAACTGCAGATATTGCAGGAACATGTTCTTCCACCCAAGACAAAATAGCTTTGACCTCTAACCAAGCTGCAAGACTTCTTGTTCCGCCTTGCTTGTTGATGTAAACCACTGCCGTGGTGTTATCAGACTGGACTCTGACCAGGCAACCACCAGCTGGCACGTCCAGTGGCGAAGGTCATGAAATATCACCCGAAGCTGCAACAGATTGATCGGAAGGAGAGATTCCTCCAGAGACCACCGTCCCTGAGCATTCCTGTGGCCCAGAACCGCTCCCAAGCAGGACAGGCTGGCATCTTTCGTCACTGTCGTCCAGAAGGACACCAGGCAGGACTTGCCCTTCAGCAGACTGGAGAGGTTGAGCCACCATGACAAACTCAGTTCCACATGAAGAGTGAGAGACATTGACATCTTCAGGAGGTCCAGCTGTCTTCTGCACACCTGGATGACAAACCTTTGTAGTTCCCTGGTGTGAGCCATGGCAAACGGGACCACTTCTATGGTGGAGATGAACTTCTTGGCCGGAACTGGATTGTGAGCCAGAACAGCAGACACTTTGTAGGCGATCTGGTGAGCTACTTCGTATGTGAGAAACACCATGCCCTATGGGTGTCAAAGAAAAGTCCAAGAATGCCAGCCCCTGAGATGGTACAAGATCTGACTTGTCCATGTTGAGGATCCACTCATGACGGGTAAGTGCTCGAATGCAGTCCTTGACATGCTGATGAAGAAGGTCCAGAGAGGGTACCTTCAGAAGCAAGTTGTCCATATATGGAGTGACTCTGATGCCGTCCCGATGTAGGACAGACACTAAAGCTCCCGGGACTCGATTGAAAACTTGGGGAGCTGTAGTCAGACCAAAGGGAAGAGCAGAGAACTGAAAATGCCTTGGTTGCAGGCAAACCTGAGGTATTGCTGGCTCTGTGGATGAATGGCGGTATGCGTCCTGAATTCCAGAGAAGCGAGGAGACACGGACGTGATCACTGACAGTAGAGACTCCTGGTGATAGTGAGTTTTGACCACAAAGGAATTGACGTCTTTTAGGTCAAAAATTGGACGACAGCCACCGTCCTTCTTGGAAACCACAAATAGGTTTGAGTAAAATCCCAAACCCATGTCCTGTACGGGGACCGGTTCCAGAACCTCCGTGTCCAAAAGGGTCTGTATGGCGCTGTTGAACAGATGGCGTTTTTCTATACCCTGAGGAGTGTGAGAAGGAAAGAATCTAAAAGGAGGAAGAGAGGTGAAAGGGATCCTGTACCCTTCTGACACCACCTGCAAAACCCACGGATCCACTACAGTGTCTGTCCAGACACTGAGGAAGTGGATCCAATGACCACCCACTGGAGCGTGGGGACCAGGGTTCGGCGAGTCATGCCAAAGAAAGCTTGGAAGCCTTGGGCTTAGTGGAGGACTTGGGCCTCCATTGCTGTTTGGGCTTGGAGGAGGGAAGCGGAGCCTGGGGAAACACCTGGTTCGCCAAGCACATCTCAGCCTGGAAGGGATGAAAAAAAAACCTGATTACGCTTAGTAGGGGTTTTATTCCTAGGGACCATGGGCAGAAGGGTACTCTTGCCCCCAGTGGCCTCACTAATGAGGTCCTTAAGCTCTGGCCCAAAAAGAGATGTGCTTTGAAAAGGCAACAAGAGCAAGGCTTTCTTAGAAACAGTGTCTGCAGACCAAAGAGCCCGTCTAGCAACCACATACATAGTGGAGATAGTATCAAACATGGCAGCAGAAACATAGTGCTGAGCTTCAGAGATGTTAGCAAGGAGTCTTAACATCTCAGCAATAGGAGCTCCTTGAGGGACAGCCACAGTGAGCTGTTCAGTCCAGCCCGCAATGGCCCTGTTCACCCAAGCAGCAGCAAACGCAGGGTGTAGGGAGGTACCAGCAGTAGCAAAGATGGTCTTGAGGGAAATTTCAAGCTTCTTGTCAGTCCAATCTTTAAGGGCAGAATCACCAGCGACAGGCAAAGCAGTGGACTTAGAGAGTCTAGAAACAGGGGCGGTCACCTTAGGTGGATGAACCCACTGAGCTAACGCCGCTTCAGAGAAAAGATATAGCTTAGCGAACTTCCTGGAGACAGAAGGCTTTTTGTCAGGACACTTCCACTCACACTAGACAGTCAAGAGTTGGAGATCTGGATCAGCCTCAAAGGGGTCTCCAAAAAATTGTGAAGAAACCACTGCGGAACATTCCCCTTCATCAGAAACCACCAACAGTTCCACCTCAGAGGAATCTGATACGTCAGGCACTCCCTGCGGTTTTGGCAGGGAAGATCTGATAGGAGTAGGGGGCTGCCACGACTAAAAGACCCCCTGTAATTGGGATGGGAGGAGTTGTAAGGTAGACCTAAGGTCTCTGGTAGTAGCCTTAAACTCTTGTATCCATATTGGCTCTAGTGCATGGCTGGAGGTCCCTAGGGGCAACAGCGCATGCCGGGCATAAATGACCTGAGTATTCTCTAGGTAACCCTGACTGACATGAGAAGCAGTGTGCAATGGGGGACACAGACCCCCCAGTATGCTTAGTCTTAGGTCTAAACCCAAGCTGCAACGAAGTAGACATTCTAACAGTGTCAAAACATTCAAAGTATAAGGATTTCACCCAAATACAGTGTGTATGATTACATTTTCACCCCCGAAACCACTAAAATGCACTTATCTGGCAGGTGAAGGGTTAATCTGCTGAGGAGAGAAGGAGAGTCCAAGCCCTGCATATGATACTCATGAAGAGAAGGCACAAAATGTCTGCTGTTACGGAAGCCAATCATAAATGAGCATGCGAAGCAAGTGCTCATGGGAAATGTAGTTTTCCCTGTAAAAGTACCCCAACAGTGCCCAAAGCCCCCTGAGCCCCCCAACACACACAAAACATCGATTGGCTAATAGAGCAAGGACAGACAAACAAATTGAGCCATCTCTGAAGTCGCTACGCTGAGCGGTTGCAGAGATATGTCCAAAACTTTAAAGTCCCATAGAGGTGAATGGCGCATGGAGTCTATGCGACTCAAAATTTGCAAAGTTTTATCATTAAGTATAATACATCATAAGAACAATAGTACGTGTCACCAGACCCAATAAACACTGAGCCCAGTAGGTTAAAGTGCCAACAGCCCCCTAAAAGATGCTAACTAGCAACCAAAGGGTTACTATGTAGTTACTATGTAACTATGTAAGTTACCACAGAAACTTGCTCCATAACACCCAACAGACATACAGATAAACCCAGTGAGGGTAGGAGTATGTATTAGGGACTCCAAAGGAGACCCCTGTGCAGAGGGGAAGCGTGGGACATGTGGACCTCAGCACTCAAAGGGTTGATCACCTTTTCAGCAGGTCTTCTGTCTTCAGATTACCATATATCAAGAAGAAGCCTCATTGGGCAACTCCTGAGGAAAGAACTTGTAATCCAAGATTTTCTCCCCAGGGCTCAAGGTCCACCAAAGCAACTGGAAACTGAGCAATCCACTAGGGAATAGTCTAGGGTTGCACCGATACCGATACTGGTATCGGTGCCGATACCAGCATTTACGCGAGTACTTGTACTCGCGCAAATGTGGCCGATGCCAGCACAGATACCCTGTGTCAGGGTCGGTACTGCAGAGAGGGAGCCTGGGGAGCTGCTCCCCGGTCGCCTCTCTCCCTCCTACAGTGTCGGAGCGTTGCTGCGGGTTACCATGGCAACACTCCGACGCTGACCTCTGCAGGGGCTCGCGAGAGAACAGCAAGCACCCGACAGAGGAGGGTAAGGCAGGAAAAGGGGGATCAACAGAGGAAGATGGGGCATGAAGGGTGGGTGGTGAAAGAGGCAGAGAGGGGGTCAAGAGGGAGAAAAAGAGGCAAAAGGGACTAAGGGAGAAAAAGGAAGAGGCAAAAGGAGGAAGGATCAGGAGAAAAAAGGAGGGGGGCCAAGAAGAGGCAAAAGGAGAGGCAAAAGAGTGGCATCAAGAGTCAAGGAGGTGGACAAAGGGGGATCAAAAGGGAGAGAAAAAGCCAAGGCAAAAGGAGGGCTCTCAAGAGGGGGAGAATGAAGTAAAAGGTGGGAATCAAGAGGGGGAGAAAGAGGCAAAAGGGGAGAATCAAGAGGTGGTGTGTGTATGTATATATATTCCAAGTACTCACCGATACTTCCAAGTACCTAAAGTATATATATATATATATATATATATATATATATATATATATATATATGCTTTAGGTACTTGGAAAACTAGCAAATGACCGCAAAAAAAGTATCGGTAATTGGTATCGGTGAGTACTTGAAAAAAGTATTGGTACTCGTACTCTGTCTTAAAATATTAGTATCAGTGCATCTCTAGAATAGTCAGTAATGGTAGTCCGCCTAATGGTGGTATTCCATATCTAATAGAAAACAAAATATTAGCTAAACTATAGCAGAACTCTCTTGCCTGTATCTTCACCAAAGAACTAATCTTACTGGGGGGATTGGCTAACTGCTGCTAAGGAGAGGAGGTAGGCCCCACCCAGCATTCACTTCTAGAATTGTTTCTGCCTAATTAAAGGGATCACCTGCCCAAAGTTACCAGTAACCTATATTGGACGACGGAGAGAAAAAAAAAATGCTCGTTCACAATGTGACTGCAAAATTGAGAAGCAGGAAATATCATTCAAAACTAAAAACAGCCATTTGGCAAATATTTCTGACTGTAAAGAAATTGTGGTCAAGATGTCTATAGTAGTTGTACAGGGACAGATGGACTAGATGAGTCAATGATCTCTTAATAGTAGTTATAAGGACTCAGGACACCAAAAATTACTTCTCTCTTAGTAGGTAATGTTTTTACCCTTTATACCACAGAAAATACAACAGATCATGCTCTTAAAGCGGAACTATCATGTAGATGTAAGTGCCCCCCAATTAATTGTTAGTATAGCTGTAATCTTTGAAACAGAGTTATAATGTTTAAGTGCCAGCATTATTTGGAATCATAAGTTTGTATGAGATTCACCTCAAGATGACAGCACAGACATCTTGGTGAAGAGGGATCTGGGCACCTGCCCTGTTCATCCCTGCCTGTACCGTGCAATAAAATGCAACCCCCCCATTGGCAAATAACCTATCAGAGAGGAGACAGGGACAGACAGCACAGATGCACAGATCCCTCTTCACCAAGATGTCTGTGCTGTCATCTTGAGGTGAATCTCATACAAACTTATGATTCCAAATAATGCTGGCACTTAATAAACATTATAACACTATTGCAATGATTATCTCTTTACTAACAATTAACTGGGGGGGACGCTTACCTATGTGATAGTTTAACTTTAATGATAAAGTTAATATATGAGTAGAGTGAGAAAAAGAAGTTAATAGCAAGGTGTGGTACTAGAAACAATGGGGGAGATTCACTAAAGAGTGTTAAAGAAGTGATAAAATGGAGATTACATCTCCAATTACTATGTTATTCTGTGGAGCAAATGCACTAAGAATTCTCCAACTTAGTGCATAGGCTATATAGAATAACATAGGAACTGGAGAAGTGATATTATTGGGGAAGTTATATCAGTGTTCTCACCTCTTCATAATGCTTTGGTGCATAACACCCAAGATCTTTGTAATGTGCACTGGTTAGAATAGATAAACCAAGAACTGGAAGTGTATTTTCCCTTTAAATATTAAAGTCTCAGTGATGGATTAGCCAAGTCATTCCACAATTAACCCTTTGTTGGCCATTACTTCCAGACCTACTGGTGAGATGCTTGAACATTATGCATTAATCATTGCTCAGTCTTTCACCTGGTACCTCCAGGGAAAATGCACTAATCTCACTATCCCTGTTTTCTACCATCACATACCTGGTTGCCATGGCCTTGCCTGACACTGGCAGAGATATGCATATGTTTCAAGGTAAATGTTTAGTAAATCTGGAGCAAAATAACTAAACCTTGGGTGAAATTCACTATGCGGTGATAAAGAAGAGATTACATTTATCAGTTTACCACTTCTCCAATTTGTATGTTATTCTATGGAGCCTATGCACTAAGATTTTGTCAGCTTTGGAGATCTTATTGAATAGGCTCTACAGAACAACATAGTTTCTCCCAGTTTCATCAATGGTATTTCTCTTTAAAGGATAGGTAACCTTTTATTTTGACTTTACATGTTCTGCAAGTACAGAATAGGTAAAGTGACATTTCCTGTACATTTTATTTTGTTTTTCATCTTGACCTATTTTTTTAAATTATATGTCTCTGACAGTGATATCTTTAAATTTCTGAATCTGGGGAGATTTCTATTTCTGACAGAGGAATTTGGGATATTTATACAATGTTGCAAGTCTCCCTGCTGTAGTGATTGATCTGTATGTTGTAGATGAAGACTATTATATGTTGTTTCACTACCTTTTTTACATTGCAACTTTTTACAATTATTGTACTCTGTTTGATTTAACAAGCTCACACAGAATGCTTTCCGAAAACAAAAATCAGATTACTCCCTATTCCGGACATAAAAGTGTAAAAAAAAATAGGGGATGATGAAAACAATAATAAAAAGTGCAGGCAATTTGGCTTTAAATATTATGCACTTATAGAATATGTAAAGTCAGAATAAAGGGTTATTATTCCTTTCCTAAAAAGTGTTCAGTAGACTGACTTCAAATCTACTTACTTTCTGGCTTGGAGAAAATCTGCCCCAGGCGAAGTATAAAGTACATGCAAGTCTGGGCACATCATAATTTAAGTGCACTCACCATTTCTGTGTCCTGGCCTCTAAGCAGAGGTTTCTCTTCGGGAAATCGCAGCTCACTCATCCCAGATAAGCCTACTTCTGGCAGCAGCAAGCCTATAAGAAAGAGTATCAGAGACATGGAATGAAGTCAGTAGAATATACTCACTCACAACCACACACACACTCATTCATAAATATGTAATTATATTCATTATTTTTAAAACCCTTTAAGGACCAGTGAGTTTGAAACACATTGAGAAACACTGCATTGTATAAATATCTGGTCTTTTAAGGGTCAAACAGTATGGCCATTCCTATAACACATTATAAATGAACTTTTCTATATTATCCCTACCTCCAGAAAGGTGTCAACCTCCTGTCTCTCTGTCCAACAGTTTTTGGACTAAAACAGCTAATCATCATGAGAGTTGTAGTCCAATAGCTGATAACTACATGTCACTCTCCCATGTTGAAGCACATACAGGTCAGTGAGAGCGGTGAGTGTGTACAGGATATAGATAAGCTTATTATGATGAAGTTATGCCCATGGTGTAAAGGATCCAAATCAGAAAGGAGAGGCTGATTTTATTTCCAAGAGACTGGAAAGTTGCTACATTCCTAGTCCACCTGAGGATGATGGGAGTTGAAACAGAGAGCTACAGGCTGCCCACCCCTACTTTAGTATGTGTACACTGTACTAACAGTCTGGGGCCTCTGCTGTATTTATTGATACATTGTTCTGTGCAGAGTGCAAATTCTCAGTCATTTGTGCTGGGACTTGAAGTTCTAAGTACCAGGAAGTAAAGCACCAACTAGTAAACCAGGACTAAAACATCTTGGAGAATTAACCACAGTTCTTCCGTGAATTTAGGCAACCTCAGTTGCTTCTCTCTCTTTGTGTAATCCCAAACAGACTTGATGATGTTGAGATCAAGGCTCTGTGGTGGCCATACCATCACTTTCAGGACACCTTGTTCTTCTTTACACTAAAGATAGTACTTAATTACTTTGGCAGTATGTTTGGGGTCATTGTCATGCTGCAGAATAAATTTGGGACCAATCAGATACCTCCCTGATGGTACTGTATGACGGATAAGTATCTGCCTATACTTCTCAGCACTGAGGAGACCATTCATTCTGACCAAATTCCCAGATCCATTTGCAGTAAGGCAATCCCAAACCTGCAAGGAACCTTCACCATGTTTCACTGTTGCCTGCAGACACTCATTCTTGTAACACTCTCTAGCCCTTCAGCGAACAAACTGCCTTCTGTTACATCCAAATATTTCACATTTTGACTAATCAATCCAGAGCACCTGCTGCCATTTTTCTGCACCCCAGTTCCTGTGATTTCTTGCATAGTTGAGTCACTTGGCCTTGTTTCTATGTCAGAGGCATGGCTTTCTGGCCACAAATCTCCCATGAAGACCACTTCTGACCAGACTTCTCTGGACAGTAGATGGGTGCACCAGGATCCCATTGTTTTTGGCCAATTCTGAGCTGATGGCACTGCTGGACATCTTCCAATTGGGAAGTAAGCATGATGTGTCTTTCATCTGCTGCACTAAGTTTCCTTGGCCAACCAGTGTGTCTACAGTCCTCAACATTGACTGTTTGTGCTTCTTCAAAAGAGCTTGGACAGCACATCTGGCAACCCCTGCCTGCCTTGAAATGTATGCCTGGGAGTGACCTTGCTGATGCAGTATAACTAACTTGTGTCATGTTGCTGTGCTCAGTCTTGCCATGGTGTATGACTTTTGACATTAAACTGTCGTCAGCAATCTCACCTTGTTAGCTGAGTTTGGCTGTTCCTCACCCTTCTTTAATCCTCCTACACAGCTGTCTGTTTCAGTTAATGATTTTGTTTCAACCCACATATTAAATTGATGATCATTAGCAGGTGCTTGTTATAATTGTTTAATCATACACCTGACTATATGCCTACAAAATCCCTGACTTTGTGCAAGTGTACCTAGAAGAATTAAAGCTGTTTTGAGGGCAAAGGGTAGTCACACCAAATATTGATTTCATTTGGATTTCTCTTCTGTTCACTCACTACACATTTTGTTAATTTATAAAAATAAATAATTATTAAGTTTATTTTTGAAAGCATTCTTACTTTACAGCATTTTTTCTACACCTGCCTAAGGCTTTTGCACAGCACTGCATGTAAAGCATGTCATATCATATCACCAAAGCTATAACATGGCAGGTTCTTCATGTATGTTATACCATGTCATATCATGGAAGATACTAGTGCAATTAAATCTGTTCATTTTTAACATTATACATTTTGGCCACCAATCTTTTGGATCAATCCAAACAAGTTGCTAAGTGTAATATAAATAAACAGAGAACAGAAAGTGACAGGTACTGGAAAGTCTGAGAAAGTAAGACAGACAATCAGTCAGGCAATCACTCAGTCACTAAAACAGACAAGGCAGGGAGACAGAATAACGCATGACTAAGCAGACAGGAAGGCAGGCAGAGATTTAGGCAGGCAAAGAGACCAGGAAACAGGCACAAAGAAAGTTATTAATACAGAAGGAAAGTAGATAGACAAGTACGTAAACATATTAGCAGGCGGGCTGCCAGAAAATAGAAACATCGACAGAGACGAAATCAAAGAATCAACAACAAAAGAATAAAATAGTCAACTCCCACCTGGTATAGATTATTCAACACTGTAATAGCTTTCAGCAGTATACATTTTGGCCACAATACACTTTAGAGCTAGGGTTGCCACCCGGCCGGTAATTAGCTCACGGGAGCCGGTGCCGGTATAACTACTATACTGGCAATTGAAAAGCCGGTATTTGTGTGTGTCCTGGTGTACACATCATGCTGTGAGTAGGCAACCATCCGTCTGAGTGGGAGCGGGGCTGCAGATCCCAGGGATACTGTGTCCTGGATCTACCCCTTGCTGCTGAGATCAATGGAGACATTCAAAGCGGTGGATCAAGTGCACTGTCCTGTAAGTAATCAATTACCGAGCGCTTGGAGGAGCGAGCCTTTATTTATTGCCCATGTGTCTGGGGAAGGCTGGCTGACTGCTGGAACCATTTATCTGCATTTGACCAGTCTAACCCCCACCTGGCTCTGCTGAAGATGGAGGAAGTACGAGATGGATTACTGTTAGCTTCAGCACAACTGCTTGAGTTTCCATAACCCACTGCAGTGCACAAGGCAGCCAGAGGCAGGGGACAGCCGAACAGAGGGATAGAAGGGTGGCACCACAATGCCGCATTCACCACTAAGGTAAAGTTGTTGTTGTGTGTCCTGGTGTCTGTGAGCTGTAGATTTGATACTATCAGGGTGGACGGGGAGTAGGAGATGTCAGGTGTGGAATTTGGCGCTGATGACTGTAACATTCATCTTCCCTGACAGCACAATTACTCCACCTGTATTTTACTCCTCTACATTATTCATGCCTTTACCTGCGTCCCACCTGCCTGTCATCCCTATCTCCATATGTATCCCACTCTTCCTGTCACTGTTCCTTCTCACCTGTATCCTACTCTTCCTGTCATCATTTATCCCTCCACCTGTATACAACTTTAGCTGTCATTGTTCATCCCTCCATCTGTATACTGCTCTAGCTTTTCTTGTGCATTCATCCATACATATCCCACTCTACCTGTCCTTGTTCATCTTTTCATCTGTATCCTACTCTTGTTGTCATTGTTCACACCCATCTGTATCCTACTCTATCTGTCATTGTTCATTCTCCCACCTGTATCCTACTCTACCTGTCATTGTTCATTCTCCCACCTGTATCCTACTATTGTTGTCATTGTTCACACCCACCTGTATCCTACTATTGTTGTCATTGTTCACACCCACCTGTATCCTACTCTACCTGTCATTGTTCATTCTCCCACCTGTATCCTACTTTACCTGTCATTGTTCATTCTCCCACCTGTATCCTACTCTACCTGTCATTGTTCATTCTCCCACCTGTATCCTGCTCTACTTGTCATTGTTCATTTTCCCACCTGTATCCTACTCTACCTGTCATTGGCCATACGCCCCCTCTGTATCCCACCCTGTCAGTCATCTCGTCGTCTCCTTCTATATCCCACTCTGCCTGCCACTGCCTACTGTACCCACCCTACCTGTCATCTCCATGTCTCTTCTTGTGTCCTGCCCTGCCTCCACATGTATGAAGCTCAATTCTGTAGGGTCATGAAACATTGAGTGCTTCTGCCCCTATTGTGGCCCCTCCCTTTTGTGGCTCCGCCCTCCCCGACCCTCAACTATGGCCGGTATATTTTTTAGGAAAAGGTGGCAACCCTATTTAGAGCATTCCAAACCAGTTGATTAATGGGCCATACATAGACAAATAGAGAACAAAAAAGACAGCGAGTGTACAGTCCAAAATAATAAAAATGCAGACAGACAGGATGACAGGTATGCAGCTATACCAACAGAGAACTGAGGAAAATACAAGGCAGCACATATGTTCCTACTGTAGCAGTATTCAACACTTTAATAGTTTATAACAATATATCTTTTTAGTTACAGAATATTTTGGAGTATTCCAAACCAGTTGATTAGTAGAACATAAATAGACAAATAACAAATTGCGACCGGGAGCAGAGCACCTGGAAGAATAATACATGCAAACAGGAAGACGGACTGGCAGTTTAGCTCCGTAAAATTAACAGGCAGTCAGATAGTCAATCACCAAAGGAGTAAGACAGACAGAAGGTTCAACAGACAGGGATACAGGCAAGCATCCAAGGCAGAAAGTCATTCACTCAGTGAGATAAGGCAGATGCAGTCACACAGATTGAAAGACAGAGAGGCAGACAAGTGGACAGACAAAGAAACACAAAAAGAGACAGGTGAATAAACATTCAGGCATCCAACTTAGAATATTGTTACATGCCATTTAAACTGAAAGACACATCAAAACACAAAAAGAAGAGAAATGCAGAACAGATATATGAGGCTTTATGACACCTTAGCCCTATATTTCAAGAAAGGTTTCATGTCTCATCATTATATTTAAGGAGACCTCCTCATGTAGCACAAATCCCATCCACATGTACTATGCTGGCACTGGAACTCCAAAGGTTCCAGTTGACCCTTGCATTGCTAATACTGCATATATAAATGACAAGTGATGGTTGAGAATTATACTGTATTTTAACTGTTTGAGTGCCAGAGGGGTAAATATGCACTGCACTGCATTCCGTACCCCTCTGGCACTAAAAGGGTTAAATAATACATGGGATCCTGGTCACAAATGCCTGCATCCTGGTTGGTAGTGGAACTTTTTGTGAGGTGGAGGTAACCTGGACAGTAACCAGAACACCTTGCTTTCTCTGCACCAAAGTATACACAGCTGGCTTAGTACTTTGCAAGTGAGAAGAAACTAGGATTAAGTTGCAACACAGTAGCAACCACCAAGTAAAATATAATTCTTTCTGTAATACAAGTGCTCCTCAACACAGTCCTGACAGTGGAAGGGTTAATTTAAATGGCAATATTAGCCCCCGTGTATGCAGTTGACATCTGTATCAATTTACTTCAGTGTGAATCTGATAGATAAAATAATGGATAACAACTTATAAACTGTAAAGTAATCAAAGCTACAGATTGCTGCATATAGGAACAATGGGGACACATAACAACAGAATACTGCATCAGGCCTGTAAGTAAAAGAAAACCAATCTGAGTATCTACTACAGAGGTGATAGGAACTGTAAAAAACAAAAAACTCCATATAGAAACTAGGGAGACTCAGGGCTGGACTCCATTTCAGGTGGCAATTGTTACAGAATTATCTCAAAGATTTGTACTGCACTATATAAGGAACTTTGAATAAAAAACATGATAAATGTATCACCTTCAATGGAATCCAGCTTACATCATATGTGCTAAATCCTAAACAATAAAACATATAATCAGGTCCATAAACTAACAGTTATGCCATTACTTTAGGTGTATTAGTAGAAGCATGAAAACAGAAATAGAATGATTAGACTAAAATCAAGCTGGAGCAGTTCTGGCATGCATGGTTTTAAATGGGGCTGTTGACAGATTTTTCACAAACGCAGCATATTAGGTTGGGATGCTCACCTCTGCTGCAAATGAGTGACTGACCAGGGAAGGCATCAGCCAATCTAGTGTGGCTGGTGCACATGTAGGCCTGCCATCACCCACATCCTGCTTGCAATGGGATCACTGAGAGAATGCAGGAAAAGCTAAGTACAAAATGTGAACAATGGAAATGTACCAGGCATGTTGCTACATTTCTGTCACTCACATGAAAAAGCCCTTAATGGGAAGACAGATGACATTCTATTGCTATTATCAAAATTAAAAGTAGCCAAGTCACTTGATCCAGATGGGGTACATCCAAGAGTATTAGAAGAACATAGGTCAGTGTTTGCAGCAATACTAACTGAGCTTTTAAACCATCCACTGTTGATAGGAATGGTTCCAAAAGATTGGATAAATCCCACTTCACAAAATGGAGCACTAGAAAAGACAGCAACATTGAAGGAAATAACTGTCACATATTTTGTCTAATTAGTTGCAAAATCCACAGCAGCATATTTCTTTGAAAAGGGAGCTTTTGTTAAACAAATCAAGATAACTTTCTTAATGCTTTGCATTCCAGAAAGGTATCCAATGCATAGCACTGTGATGCATTGGATACCTCTCTGGCACCCATCAGATTATTGGATGGGCAAGAGTGGAGAGGCTGATGCAGATTATGTGGATTTAAATGTATAGTAATGTTTCACAATAAAAGCAGCTCCAATTAATCATCATAGTAATTGGGCCATGGAGAGTGTTATTTCAGTACTGTCAGAGTTCAAGAATAATTGAATGATAAAGTATCCCCCTCCTGCCACTTTTACTGATGTAACACTGCTCACCTCAGAGCAGCAAGGTGGTGTCCAGATGGCTTGCAGAGAGGGATAATCAATTAGCATAAGGGAAAAACCTAAAAAACTTGTCAATGGGGGCAGGGTTTTCATTGTTCTCACAATAAGAAGATTGTCCCTTGCTGTGAGCGGTCTGGTCTGTGGACCAGATTCCACATCTGAGGGGAGGTGGCTTATACTAGGTAAAAGAGGTGGTAGGGGGATACTTTATAATTCAAATACTCTTGAGCTACAACTCTGACAGTATGGAAATAACACTCTCTATAGTTCAAATACTATGAAGATTAATTGGAGGTGCTGTTTTCGTGAGGCAAATATAGTTTTTGATACCTTTTATTATTATTTATTTTAGTGACTCTGTTCCTGAAACTCTCTATGTATCTGTCCAGTGTGGGGTTACTTCCTGGTTTTGGAGTCAAGGTGGATCTTTTTGTGGGTGCATTGACGTTGTGATGTAGCTCTGTGGTGTTATAATTATTATCCATTCTGTCATGGAAGAATTCCTTCAGTCTGAGTTTTCTGAAAAACTCCTCCATGTCACTGCAGAGTGTATAGAATTACAATACATTCCACCCCAATATCAACCTAACACTCAGTCACTCACGCACAAGCATTAACTTCCTTGACACAACTATCAGTATTCAGAACAACTCCATCCACACATCCCTATACCGCAAACCAACAGACAGACCAACATACCTGAAAAGCAATAGCTTCCATCCAAAACATACAAAGAACTCCATCATATACAGCCAGGCCATCAGATACCACCGCATCTGTTCTGACATGATGGACCGTGACAAGCACCTCCAGAAACTCAGAGGAGACTTTATAAAACACGGTTACAGCGCAACTATTATTGACAGTCAGATACAGAAGGCTACCCAAATACCAAGAAAAAATCTGTTGCACTACAAAGAACAACATAAGGGAAACCGGGTGCCACTGGTGGTCACTTACCACCCCCAGGTTGAAGTGCTATGCAAAATTTCAAGAGAACTTCAAAAGAAATGACATACGGATGAAAGACTTAAGAACATATTCCCACAGCCTCCCTTACTCTCCTTCAGACAGCCTCCCAATTTGAAACAACTGTTGGTGAGGAGTGCCCTGAATAAAAATATAAAAAATGGCACATCTCCCTGCCTACAAAAGAGATGTGAAACTTGTGCACACATTTACACCACGGACAACATACCAATTCCAAACACCCAGTTACACCATAAGATCAATGGTACCTTCACCTGCAAATCATCCAATGTAATATACCTTATCATGTGTGCAAAATGCCCAACAGCTCTGTATGTGGGAGAAACTGGACAAGCACTACATAGGAGATTTAATTCCCACAGATCCAGTGTTAATAACAAAAAGACAGAGACACCAGTGGGAGAACATTTTTGCCAAAATGGGCACAGTGTCAAGGATATTAATTTAACTGTATTGATGGGATTGTTCCGCACTCAAAGGGACAGAAATGTATGGGAGGTAAAATTGTTAAAATTTAATGCAATTTGTAGTGGTTTGAATAGGGATAAGGAATTTCTATCAAAATACAATTTAGTTGATTGACCTTTCCAACAGACCCAAGAGCATCGTAAATACCTCTAAAGCCTCAGAGGAAGAGTGCAATTTACCACTGACTGATCAAAGATATCTGGATCTGGACGGCATTCTGTTCTCTGATTTCCATGCTAAACAATGTGATGTGTACTTGTATTTAAGAGAGATGTTTTCATATTTATCTGTATAACATGCCTGAGGAAGAGACCTAAGATCTTGAAAGCTTGCATTTAAATATGCTTAGTAGCCAATAAAAGGTATCAAAAACTATATTTGCCTCCTGTATTTCTATGGCTAACACGGTACCAACTCTCATCTGTTTTTGTGAAACATTACTATATCTTTTAATAAAGCCTTTGACATTGTCCCACACAGGAATCTAAGTCATAAACCGCACAGCTTGATATTGGACACAAATGTTTATTGGATAAGGAATTCATTGAAGAATAACAAAGGGCCTTACATATAAAGTGGTGCAAATCTGGAGCAAACTAACTGTATTATAGGGGACAAATAAACTGCCCAATTTCCTTTTGAATTAAATTGTTTTTCAACCCTCAATTAAGAGGTTTAAAGTCCCATTTTAAATCAATGGAAAATTTTGTTCCCCACTGCCTGTCGTTATAAGGAATCATATTCATACATTCATACCGCTCTCTAAAGGTATAGTTTGATAAAAATCGCTTTCAAATCCACCCTACTTCCCTTTTTAAGTTTTATTCGCTCTTGCATTCAGCATTCAAGGGTTAAAAAGCCCCTTTAAATCAATGAGGTTATTACTTCTTCTTATGGTGAAGATGACTTGAATTGCTGCATTTTTTTTTCTTTTTTCTTTTTTCTTTCTTTTATGAATGTGTCCCGTTGTGGGGTGAAGGTTGCAGAGATGTAGCTTGGGCTTAGCAGGGACCCATGTGTGCTATCTTCCTATGTTGCTGCCTGCATTATATGGTATAATGCAATGCATGTTATTACAACAGAATCACCATGGTACTGCACACCACGCAGTTTGTGGCCTCATACTAATGAGACCCACTCACATCCACATTTATCATCTGATTAACCAAGTAAGGACAAGAAGGGTGTGCAATGCACTGCTGCACAATGAGTTTGCCACCTCTCTGGTCTTTAAAGGGTTAGAATTTTGTAATTACTGCAGCAGCGAATCACCAGTTTTGACATACCAAGTACTTAAAACAAAGGCATAAAGGTGCTTTCCATCCTTAACCCTTTGAGTGCCGAGGGGTACACAACACATTGCAAAGCAATACGTTGCATACCCCTCTGGCACTCAGTGGGTTAACTGCATTGTGTGTGACAGCTTTGTTGATGTGTTCCATTCATCAGTACCTCCCATTGCATTTATATCACATGTATATTGCTTTATTTTTTCAGACTGTCATCTCAATCTTAATGCAATGTTACAATATGTACATCGGTTTAACCTAACCAAGTATAAATTGACTTGAAATCCAGTTATTCAGTAGCCTTTCAACTAACAAATTCTGTTTCTTCTGTCTGTGTTATTATGGGAGTCACTTTTACTGTTTTGACTGCGTAAGTATTTCTGCATTAGTTCTGCTAGTAAACATGGTACTGTCATAAGTCTTTGCTACCATGCTTGAGTGTAACTTGAGATGGCCACCTCAGATTTCCTTGTCATTTTCATGACATGAGTCATTTATGCAGGGCTTGATCCAACACAGAGTACATCAAGCAATAATTAATTAGAGATAATTAGGTCCATGGATGCGATGGATGCCTCCAACACATTGCTTGACAATGTACTGAAGACATCTGTAGCATCCAAGAGGTTAATGGGTGTTATATTGTTATCTGATATTGCCAGATATTTAGATTCAAACACAGTTTAAATTAGCAAACTGATTTTTTTGCATACATTGGCAGTACGTAATTCTGGAGCAGTGCATTCCATAGACCAAATGGATCAGTTAGGGTCATAATTCTGTGACGTCACTTCCAGCCAGATGTATGCATAGTGGTGCATCATAACTGATCCAGCCCAACATGAATGCTCCAATACTAATTATTTTGAAATTAGTAATGGTGTTTCTCTTTGTGATGTAGGAGGTGGTTAATTATGTGCTGAATCTTTCACATTTATCATCATCATAGGATGACCAACCTTACATACATGTGAATTAAGTCAAGTAAACATTTGCTGTACATACATAGGTCCTAAAACTCAGGATTTGCTCCTAAAAAAAATCTATCTCTAAAGTGTATTATATTTTTGTCTGCCTCTGCACGGAGCAGGAGATAAAGACAGACACCATACTAATGACTGAATGATGGATAGAATTACAAAAATCCAATAAGTGTACTGCTTGAAGAGGACAAACGGTCAGACAGATATAGATAGATAGATAGATAGATAGATAGATAGATCTGAATATCTAGAAACAAAAATAGATAAAAATAAGGAGTAAGTTGAACACAAAGCTAAAGAAGATGTGGGTAAACTTCTGTGAAGATTGGAATCAATATATCTCCAAGCAGACAGACAAACAGAAAGATGGCTGGTCCTATCTGCTGACTCATTCTCCATGTCACACTGAGAGGTGCGAGATACGCAGATTACGGATTAGAAACTGAGAACTTCCAACCTGCTGTGTTTTACACTCATTTAAATCAAAATATATTGAAAATAAACCTATCCCAAACCTACAACCCTAAATTGTACCCCCATTTTCCTTCCCTCTCTTTCACTTAGCTATTTACTGTTAACTCCTTGGATTCTAGAGAGCCTCTAATGCATTTTGAAGCAATGCACTGAAGATCTCTCAAGCATCAAAAGTGTTAAAAGTAAACAAAAATGCTATTGTCTAAACTTATTTCCTTTAGTGATGACTGACTTAACCAGTTACTGCCAATACATATAACCCCAATGATTCTGCATGAAGCAGGGCAGTCTCACCCTAGCACAGTGACACATGGGATAAAATAATTCCTCTCTATTATCCTACAGCTACTGAATGGCACATACCTCTCTCCTCCCCATGCCACAGAGATATCAGGGATGAAAACATCTTCCACCCTCCGTATGCACAGCCCTTAATAGCTCCACCTTCCAAACCAGCATAAGGAACATATACAACCCTAGGCTCCTCCTATGCAGACCCACCCTCCAGTGGAGCCACAAGGACCAAAAATTTGGCAACTTCTGAACATACAAATTTCAGGTACCTCAATGGACATACAAATAAACTAAAAATAGAGTAATTATGGGGTAAAACACTTGCCCGATATGGGAATATAAACTCCCTGGGTGCTAGAGCGTTCTATAACAAATTGCTCTGTAATGTGTTGGAGACCTCTCTAGCAGCCAAGGGGTTAATTTTATGAATAATTTTAATAATTGCCCTGTTACAACTGTTTCTTCTGCATCCCCTGTAGTTAGACCCATGTCCAAAAGTGTTCTTTATACATATGCAAGTATGTCTTGTAGACATCACAGGAACAGGAGATTTATTAGGATTTCAAAAGACCCAGACTTGGCCAATCTAATGCATTATTAGTACACCGATCAGGTCAAATGCACAATTACTAGTAGGGATATAAGCACCATACCATGCTTCAAGCAGATACAGTGTTTTAACCTTCTGAAAAGTACCTAGCAAAGCCCCTGCACAGGACCATTAATCTCTCCCAAACTTGTAAATGAAACATACTTTATACATGTAGGAATTCTGGGGCAGATCAAGGATTTTCATATAGGGTTTAAAAAATAAAATAAATATGTTATAACAATATCTAAGATTTGTTTAGTGTTTTTCAGTATCCCAAATCCATTACAGCTACAATAGACCATGGGCAGTTAACCTCCACCCCTATAATTCCATCATCTCAAGGGCAAACTGTGATGGAAATGTCCAACCCCCTGCATCCTTTAGCCCCAATTAGAACAGAGGAAGACAAAGTTTTAGCACCCATATAATGAGAAGCCTGTGCAGCTGTGTACATGTCTATGCTAGGAGTGAGCTACCAGTCAGCCCTGATTTTAGCCCTTTGAATGCTAGAGTGATCTCTTTAGCATTCAAGGGTCTAAAAACTCCATTTAAAATCAAAAGGTATTCATAGAATGTTAACTGATCCTTATGGAGTAGTTGATTTGCCCCAGAATACCCCAGTTTGCTTTTATACATAAAGTCCATAAACCGGAAAACTTACACAATACCATGTCATGCTAGACTGATTTGCTGATCCACTACAAGTATTATGAGCTGCAATTTAGCATATAGTCCACTACCGCTATAATCCACTTCTGTGCACATACCTCTTCGAGGGACACATAACTGTATTAGAAAGCACCAGAACATCAATTGCATAAGCCTCTTACCAGCATCTAAATAACATGTACCTATCTCAGTGTGGATGATGTACTAATAACTGGAGCAAATCAACTGCACCAAAGGGTGGCAAATAAAAATTCCTCAAATTCCCCCTGGAGACCTCTCTAACATTTAAGTGGTTAAATCTCCATTTAATCCTTTGAGTGGTAGAGTGGTATTCAAAGCATTGCTTTACAATGCAAAGCAATGCACTGGATAGCCCTCTGGCTCTCAAAGGGTTGAATCAAGGTGTGATTTTCATTTCACCCCTACAGAGCAGATGGTTTGGCCTGGAATTGCTAAACTGCTTTTATACATAAGGACACCAATTCTAGAAAATGGCACAGCCAAAACTCAATGACTTCATTCATATTAATGAAATAAAAATATACTAGTTGAAGAGTCTGTGTACTCGGCCACAGTGCCAGGCAGCAACTGCCGCGGTGCAGTCATGCACAGTAGAGACTGCCTGCGCCGCGGCTGATATGGAGCAGGGAGGTGCGCAGAGAGGACTACGGTCTGAATTCGGAGCTCCCCGCTCCATTATCAGCGGCACGGGCAGTCTGTACTGAGCATGACGGCTTCTGACAAACACACATTTAGCAAATTATTACATAGGGTACCTTTTGGAGAACTCCAAGTGAAATACCTGTTACAAAAATCTCAGTGGGGCATAGGTGTAAAGTTAGCTCTTCGAGCACCAGAGAGGTACGCAACACATTGCCCTGCAATGCGTTGCATAACCCTCTGGCACTCAAAGAGTTAAACATGAAGCCATTCTCTCACACTTTTAAAATGATACCAATGATGTATGTAGTCCATTTGAACCTCTGATGTTTTTGAATTGTTACATCATTTGCGGTTGTTGTGCAGAACTGTACATTTGTCTTTTATACACACTTCCCAGTAGCACAAACCTAGTCCAGGGACCTTGCGCAGACAGACCGCTTACTGACAGCTCAAGGACACACACCAAATGGGTGTTCAACATATTTGCAAAGCAATTTGTTGAGAATCCCACCGGTCCTTAATGGATTAATAAAACACAGAAGATTTGCCTCTTTCAGTCATATATTATCTTCTCTTAAAGGAACAAAGGAATAATAATAACATACGTCCTCTACAACTGAAAGGCTAATGTACAAAGAAGCAATTACTATGGCAAACCAGTTGCTCCATAGAGAACAAATAAAAGTCATATAGATGACTGGTGACATCTATAGCAATCAAATGGTTAAAAGATCCATTTACATCAAAAGGAATTTGAGGATTTTTTATGTGTCCCCTATGGCTCTGTTGGTTTACCCCAGTATTGCTGCAGTTCGTATCCTTTTGAGTGCCAGAGGGGTATGCACAATATATATATATATATATATATATATATATATATATATATATATATATGTAACACTCTCAATGAGGTAATAAGAACTGGTGCAATTCTGGGGCAATCAACCTGCACCATAGTAGATACACAGAAATGTCCATTCATTTACAAGGGGCTTTTTACCCCTTAACTGCTAGAAAGGTCTCTGATACATTGAGTTGCATTGTATTACATACCACTCTGGCTCTCAAATGGTCAAAAGCCCCTGTTAAATAAATGGGAATTTGCATGTGTCCCCTATGGTACAGCTGGTTTGTCCCAGAATCACTCCAGCATAGCACATCAAGCTCTATGTTTCTCAACCACCAGATCTCGGAGCAGTGTCTGGTTTGCTTCAGGGGGCCCTGTGCACAAATGGCTTGGACATTAATAACGCTGTATGTCAGTTTAGGAAGCCTGCCAGTAAATCCAGGACTTTAAACTACCAAAAAAATACTGCTCGAATGGCCATATGCTCAAGAGAAAAATAGAGGAACGCTGGGGCAAAAGCACTGGAGCATTCAAGGTGCTAAAACCCCATTTAAACCAATGGGTTTTTTTTAGATGTTTATCTTCCCCTTATGGTGCAATTGGTTTACCTCAGAATTCATCTGCTTTCCTACTGAACAGCTTTAATCCATAACAAATGGTACAGACTTTAGCATGTGTGGTACAGTTGAGTGAACTGGGCCATGCAACCACTGCAGGCATATTCAGGTGATTATTAGTAATTTTACAGCAATATTTGTATTCTTAGCGAAAAGCTAAGAAAATAGCCATGAGCAGGTTTAACCCTCTGAGTGCAGGGGTGGGCAAAGCATTGTGAAGCAATGTGTTGACTTCAATTATGGCACTCAGAGGGTTAAAATGCCAGTTCCTATTGCACCCTGAGAGGTTTTTAGGTGCAGCACAAGAACACACCCAGCTATGACCTCACACACTTAAATTGCACACATGGGCAACATTATTCTAAAACAAATACTGCACTGCTCTAAATGCACAGGGGGGCATGCACAAGGTGACTCATACATAGAGAAATATACAGCAACCCTGGACCAACCCATCAAATAGACTGTTACCTGCCCAGAGCTCTATCTTATGCCCCAGCAGCTTCATTATCTCTGCAGAGAACACAGCTAATGAGTGCTTCAAGCACAGTGAGAAAGCAGAACTCGTGATGTATCTGGCAGAGAGGAAGAGTAGGCTTTGGGAGAGAGGCAGAGGAGCTGTCCAGCAAAGCTTTCAGAGGCAATGATAGAGAATGAAAAAGATAGAGGTGGGTACAATTCTATAAACAGATAGGGGAACAAGAGAGAAAAACAAAGAAGGAAAGAGAGCGTATAGGCAATGGAGAAAAAATGTTACCTAGAAAAGGTCAGAAGAGAATTGAAAAACAATATAGGTATGGATAGAACAGTTCAGAATGGGAAACCAATATGCAGAAAGGATAGAACATGGATAAAGAGTGATCTCTTCAGCTGGGTTGTGCAAGAGAATGTCAGAAGAGAAGGGAGTGACACAGAAAAGGAGTGGAGGAGGGAGGATAGATAAAGGGGAAATAAGCCAGGGAGCGCAGCCAACACAGGATTTGTGAGAGCTCAATGCAGATATGTTACAGTGTGTGTGTAAGGTGCCTGCCCCAAACACTGCACCCTGGACTAGCACTGCAGAGATACTGTAGCGCATACACACACACAGACACACATTGCACAACAACAGCGCATGGCATGGGGAGAGGCAGCAGCACTTATGTGCAGAGGGGCCCTTAGAGCAGTGATGCACCACATGTGGCCCTCCGGGACTGTTGAACTTCAATTCCCATAATCCTCAAACAGCCAAAGTCTGACTGAACATAATGGGAGCTGTAGTCCAACAACTGTTGGGAACAACATGTTTCCTACCCATGACATGAAGCCGTGTGCATTAATTAATCACTAGTACCAGATGACGTACAAAAGCGTTGCTCTGCAATGCTCTGCGATTCTCTATGTGGCACACACAGGGTTGAGAGCGAACATCTGGTAAGAAAGACAAAGGATAGATGGATGGAAAGGATGGGGGTGGAGATGGATGGGGCCATGGAGAGTTCTTCCTTGCTGAATAGTCACTGGAAATAGATAAGGATGATTCCAATAACTACGTCTGGTTTAAACCCATAGGTGTCTAGTGGTTACGTGAAATCCCCTTCTAGGATATGGATTACCGTATTAACACGTCAAATGCCGCAAACTCACTCAGGAAGAGATTAAACTAACGACTGATCCTTCCGTGTCAGAATTAATATACATCCAATTAGCCAATAATTATTGGATTTGCAGCTTGGCACCAGGGCGCTGGCATTCAGTGCTGCACTACAAATTTACATCTCCACAAAACACATATACACGCTGATACCAAAGGTTAACCTCAAAATATTACGTACTGGCTTTGAAATTATTGAAAAATATTGTTTTCGGTGCCAGGTATGTCCAAAAAGAAACTGGCAGCGAAAGAGTGTCAGCAGTCTGCAGGCTTGGATTCACCAGAGATCCGCTCCCACAATGCCTTATAGATGTTTGATAAGACAAACACACGAAGATGCCATTTTATGCCCCCACCCCATCTAGCTGTACCACAGCTATATAAACAATATATTAGACAAAGAAAGAAACCCATAGACTGCCATGCCACTGTCCTCTTATGTCTGTCAGACAGGAACCATTTTAAGTATACTGTCTATACTGTCTGCCCCTCCTCCTGTGTCCACTGACCCACTCCTCCACTTTCATGCTATTCCCTTTATACCCCATCTGACGGGTACTTACAGTTACCTCTACCCTCCTGTCCTCCTCTTCCTTCCCAGATGAATCCTGGTTTTTAATCCACGTGTTGCGCTGTCTGTATTATCTGTATCACGGGTGGGAAGGGAGGGGCAGCTGCTCCTCTGTAGGGCGAGGGGCTGTGCCCACGCCTGATTTTGGATCCCCAGCCTATGCAGATTTCCTTGTACCCGTCAATCTAATACAAGTAGCTGTGTGCATCTATAGATATAAATTCATGTGTACGTGAATATGCTTCTGGTAGGGTAGGTAAGCAGGTGGATAGAGATGTGCTAAGACACAGGGTGAAGCTGTGCTGCGTCAGTGAGGAGGGGGTAGAGGAAGGCTTGATTTCTGAGGTGGAGCAATCTTTCAGAGGGGTATAGTAAGAATGTTTCACACTGCCCACCCCTAACTGTGACATCTTTCCAGCTGCTATGGGGTTCTGAGCATCGTGTCTGGTAGTAGCACTACAACTCTTTGGGTTATGTGCATAAACTATGTGTAGAAAATCTGAGGTAAACTATAATGAATAAATCAAAATTCCAGAAATGTGCATTGATTGAAATTGGGCTTTTAACCCCTTGGATTCTAGAGAAGTCACCAGTGCATGTGCTATAGATCCTTCTAGTATTCATGGGGGTAAAAGCCCCATTTCAGTCAGTGGGAATGTTTCATTTTCCATGTGGTACAGTTTGTTTGCCCTACAATTGCCCAGCTCTTTTGTGCATATTGCCAGGTATGCACAGGGAGACAGGGGTACGGAGCACAGGGCTCCACCGGTGCGGGCATCTTGTTTTATGGTTTGCGAGGTCCGGCTGTGGCGGTGGCCAAGTGCAGGCATGGCTTGGCTACCGGCCTCTGGCTTGGGAGGGGGAATGCTGAAGTGGGGTTCGTGCGTTGCACCATTTAGTCTGTAAAAGTGAGGAATAATAAAATGACTTAAATTTGCTACAATTATTGGTTCATGTGTGTTTATTTAATACTGTGGGGAGAGAGTAACTGTGGGGCTGAGCACCTTAATGTATGGTCATGTTTAGGAATGTACCCTGTTTATCCTGGCCAAGTGCCCAACAGGTAAAACACGGAATTATCTAGAAACCCAAAAGCATTTATTTAGCAAGACTTGAGAAAATAATAAAAACTTCTCTTCAGTCAGAGACTCATTAAAAGTGATTAAGATTGACTGGGCAATGTAGGATGGTTGTAATTTGTTGAGCCGGCTGCTGGCAAGGACATAGATAATCTGCTTTGAAATGGTGCCAGATTTGCACATTCACAGCCATTTTCCTAAGATTGTAACCAAATAGTCAGTCTTGGTTGTATATAATGTTTGGATTACAGCTTAGTCAAATTGGACATCACTGTTAACAATTAGTCCTACCAGGTTCAAACTACATTATATAAAAGGGAATAAATCAAATTAAACACACTTATTTTTGACAAACAATAGTGTGTACTGTACAATACGGGGATATATGAATTCAAAACTATTTTACTCACTCATATGCTGTATAAATTATCTTCCATCATGTAAGGAATGGATGCACATACAAAGTCAGATTAGCAATTTAAGACAATATCATCATTTTCTATTTATGAATACATTTTGCAGCAATGTACAAATGTGAAGTAATACCTAAACATTGAACAATAAATAAGTATTGAATAATACGCATCAATGTGAAAGGTGAAATGTTTTGGTTTATTAGATTACCAGTAACAGGAATTAATTTTTTAACCCCTTGGGTGCCTGAAAATTCTTTCAGTCTTTCCTTAATGTTTATTGCAAGCTGAGTGTGTATACAGCAGTGGAATCCATATACATGTAAAAATTAGACCAGGATAAAAAAATATGGCAATTCCAAGAATAAAAGCAAATATATTAAAAGGGAACCTTGGTCCATATTTATAAAAGCAAAATGGTCTTATTTTGTAGTAAACCAAATGCAACATAGGAGTCAAATAAAAATTCCCATGCACTTGAGTAGAGCTTTTTAACCCCTTGAATGACAGAGAGTTCACCAATGCATTGCTTCATAATGCATTGGAGACTTCTCTAGCATTCAAGGGGTTAAAAAACTCAATTTAATTTCACAGTATTTTTTATTTGTCCCCCTATGTTGCAGTTGGGTTACTCCAGAATAACTCAAGTTTGCTTTTCTAAATATGGCTGTATATAATCTAGGAAAACATGGCTCTTAAAAACGTTAATTGTCCTTCATAGACCAGTCAAATATATCACTCCTAGTATAAAAGCTCATGTACATGGGCCAGAATTCTGTGCGTTCGGGCAGTCTCTACTGCGCATGACAGAATCGCAGTCTCTACTGCGCATGACTGCAAAAGCCCGTGTACACGGGTCAGCATTCTGTGCGTTCAGGTAGTCTCTACTGCGCATGACTGCATCGGCAGTCTCTACTGCACATGACTGCTTCGGACAATCATATATCTGGCCTTTTATATTATAGGATTATTACTATCACTTTTCATCTGTGTCCGGTCACTGATGGCCCAAATGACAGCTACAGAAATATTATAGGCTTGTGCCTATGTGGATTGGCTATTCATCATATGTTGTAATGAACATCACAACTTTTACCCCTTAACAACCAGCGGTCCAGGGAAGATACCTTCCCTTATGGATCTCTTTGATCATTGTTGGAGCTCTGATCTTGGGGTGATCAATTCCAGACCACGTTTTTTCTTACAACGCTCCTGCAGGAAGTTTGTAAGTAAAAAGTGTGTGACATGTGGCACATTACCAGTCATTAAGGGGTTAACATTGCTTATGTGAATGGGATGTTAGCCGCACCATAGGGCACTGTCCATACCCTTGCTGTATATTTACTGAATTCCTGCAGGAATGCAGTAAGGATGCACCTTGCTGGGATTTGATGGATTCACTCGAGACAATAGTCTTTTATGTGAAATGCTCCATAGTCCAGTTTAATCCTTTGTGGACCTGAGGGGTGTGCAATGCATTGCTTCACAATGCATTGTGTACCCCTCTGGTCCTTAATGGGTTAAGATAAGTTTAGTTATTTTTAAGGTGAATTAAAAAAATGTCTTTGATGCGCAGTAGCCATTTGTTTGTAACATGTAACATACTGTGCAAAAGTCTTAGGTAGGTGTGAAAAAATGTTGTAAAGTAAGAATGCTTTAAAAAATAAACATGATAATAGTTTATTTTAACAAAATGATAGTGAATGAACAGAAAAAAAATCTAAATCAAATCAATATTTGGTGTGAGCACCCTTTGCCTTCAAAACAGCATCAATTCTTTTAGGTACACTTGCACACAGTTTGTAAAGGAACTCGGCAGGAAGGTTGTTCCAAATATCTTCTAGAACTAACCACAGTTCGTTTGTTCATTTAGGCAGCTTTAGTTGCTTCTACCTATTCATGTAATCCCAGACAGACTCAAAGATGCTGAGCTCAGGGCTCCGTGGGGGCCATACCATACCACTTCCAGGACTCCTTGTCCTTCTTTACTCTGAAGATAGTTCTTAATGACTTTGGCTGTATGTTTGGGGTCGTTGTCATGCTGCAGAATAAATTTGGGACCAATCCGATGCCTCCCTGATTGTATTGCATGATGGATAAGAATCTGCCTGTACTTCTTAGCATTGAGGAGACCATTAATTCTGAACAAATCCCTACCTCCGTTTGCAGAAATGCAGCCACAAACTTGCAAGGAACCTCCACTCTGCTTCACTGTTGACTGTGGACACTCATTCTTGTACTGCTCTCCAGCCCTTCGGCGAACAAATTGCTTTCTGCTGCAGCCAAATATTTAAAATTTTGACTCATCAGTCCAGAGTACCTGGTGTCATTTTTCTGCACCCCAGTCCCTGTGTTTTCGTGCATAGTTGAATCGATTGGCCTTGTTTCCACATCGGAGGTATGGCTTTTTCGCCGCAGGTCTTCCATGAAGACCATTTCTGAGCACACTTCTCCGGACAGTAGATGGGTTTACCAGGATCACACTGTTTTCTTCCAATTTTGAGCTAATGGACTGCTGGTCATCTTCCGATTGCAAAAGGAAGTAAGTATGATGTGTCTTTCATCTGCTGCTGTAAGTTTCCCTGGCCGAACAATACATTTACAGTCCTCAGCGGCGCCTGTTTCTTTGTGGTTCTTCAAAAGATCTTGGACAGCACATCTGGAAACCATTGTCGACCTTGAAATTTCTGCCTGGGAAAGACCTTGCTGATGCAGTATAACTACCGTGTGTCTTGCTGCTGTGCTCAGTCTTACACAAAGAACAGGCACTGTTGAGGAATATAGACACAGTGCTCGGCCAAGGAGACTTAGTGCAGTAGATGAAAGACACATCATGCTTACTGTGCTTCGCAATCGGAAGATGTCTAGCAGTGCCATCAGCTCATAATTGGCAGAAAACAGTGGGATCCTAGTACACCCATCTACTGTCCGGTGAAATCTGGTCAGAAGTTGTCTTCATGGAAGACTTGCGGCCAAAAAGCCATACCTCTGATGTGGAAACAAGGCCAAGTGTCTCAACCATGCATGAAAACACAGGAACTGGGTTTGTATAAAAATGTCAGCAGGTACTCTGGACTGATGAGTCAAAATTTTAAATATCTGGCTGAAGCAGAAGCAGTTTATTCGCCGAAGAGTGGAGAACAGTAGAAGAATGAGTGTCTACAGGCAACAGTGAAGTGTTGTTTGAGATTCCTTGCAAGCTTGGGTCTGCACTTCTGTAAATGGAGTTGGGGATTTGGTCAGAATTAATGGTCTCCTCAATGCTGAGAAGTACAAGCAGATACTTCCATCATGCAATACCATCAGGGAGTCATCTGATTGGCCCCACATTTATTCTGCAGCATCACAACATCCCAAAACATACAGCCAAAGTCATTAAGAACTATCTTCAGTGTAAAGAAGAACAAGGAGTCCTGGAAGTGATGGTATGGGCCCCACGGAGCCCCGATCTCAACATCATCAAGTCTGCCTGGGATTACATGAAGAGAGCAATGAGGCTCCCTAAATCTACAGAAGAACTGTGGATAGTTCTCCAAGATCTTTGGAACAACCTACCTGCCAAGTTCCTTAACAAACTGTGTGCAAGTGTACCTAGAAGAACTGATGTTGTTTTGAAGGCAAAGGGTGGTGACATTAAATATTGATTTGAACATTTGTTAATTGATAAAAATGAACTATTGACATGTATATTTTTGAAAACATTCATATTTTGCAGCATTTTTTTCATACCTGCCTAAGACTTTTGCACTGTACTGTATATATCATTTTTTGGGGGGGGATATTCATGAGATTGGACCAACACAGGAGGGAAGTGCTTCAAAAGATCTGCTAATCCCAAACAGCCATACGGTCCAAGGAATTTATAAAAAATTACATTTTATTGAACAAAGCTAAAAACAAAACCATGTTAAAGTTACTGACACATGGAGGCCAATTTGAAAAAGCCACACAAACTGCCTAATGCGTTTCATGATTGTCCCACATAGGCCTCGATTACATTTTCCCTGACACAAAAAACAGCTGATGGCATTTTTTCAAGCTTCGTAAGCAATTCAATTGCCTGTGCTATGAAGAAATAAAAAAAAAATTAAAAAAAACACCTCGGGCAATAATATTGCAGGCATTTTGCATGCATTTTCGCGAGTTGACACACAATTAAATGCCGAAATATGCCATTCAGGTCCATGCGTTAGGCACTAAGATATGTTAAGGGACCTACTTTAACTTGTGAAAATCTGCCCCCAGTTTTTCTCGGTGCAGAGTCCTGTAAGTCATCTAAAAAGTGCAGATACAGGAATTGAACCTGAAAAAAAGCTCACCAGTGGCTGTACTGATATGGGGCCCTAAGCCCCATATCAATAGATCCAAAGCAATCCCGCAATGTGTCAAATGTTAGTAGAATGAACCCTATGAGTGCCAGTGGGATACCCCACTGGCACTCATAGGGTTAATCAGACTACATTAAAAGAACAAAATAAAAACACTTACCAGTAATCCTGATGTCCAATGGAGTCTTCAGCACCCTGGTCAGCTACTGTTCATCGTTTTCAACCCTCCTTCTTCTATTCTCAGTAATCTTCTTTCTTATCTTCTTTTTCATTAGTTCTGTAAAATAAAAAAGTCAAAAAAAGTATTAAAAAAATGCCCCCAAGATATGCCTATGTTAACCCTTTGAGTACCAGAGGGGTACCTCTCCAGCAATCTAAGGGTTAAATGCATTCTGGCATATCTGTTCAAAAGAATATGCTGCCATTCTGGTTTAAATAAATATGTAATTGCTTTGTATATAAAAGTACCCCCAGTTAATTTTTACCATAACGCATATATTATTCTTATTAAGTTCATCATTATTTAGAAATCAAAGTTCTTCGGAGACTCGCCACTAGGCATCTTATAGTACAGGTATCTGTGTGCCAGTGCAGTCCTTCCCTGTTTATACCTTAAAGGGATAGTAATGTTTCATAATAAAAACAGCTCTAATTAATCATCATAGTATTTGGACTTTGGAGAGTGTTATTTCAATTCTGTCAGAGTTGTAGTTCAGGAGTAATTCAATGACAAAGTGTCCCCCTCCCGCCCCTTTTACTGATGCAACACTGCTCAGCCAAAGCAGAAGGGAGGTGCCCAGGTAGATTGCACAGAGGGACAATCTTCAATTAAGATAAGAGAAAAACCTGAAAAGTTTGTCAAGGGGGGCAGGGCTTTCATTGTTCTCACAGGAATAAGATTGTCCCCTTCTGTTATCTGTCTGGTCTTACAACCAGATTCACATCTGAGAAGAGATGGCTTATACTAGGTGAAAGGGGCAGGGAGGGGAAACTTTGCTTGTGAATATCTCTTAAACCATAAAGGTTTGAGAGATAAGACTTATATCGTTCTTCATGTTTTTTTAATGCCTACAAAATAAAATAAAGTTAAAACAAAGTATTACTATCCCTTTAAGGTACAATGCAACTCCCCCCTTGCCAATCATTGGTGAGACAGGGGTGAACAGCATAGGTGCACAGATGCCTCTTTGGCACTGTCGACAGTCGATGAGTCTCCGAAGAACTCTGAGTTCTAAATAATGCTGGACTTAATAAGGATAATAAAAGGATATATATGCTTAACTCTATATTAAAAATTGATTGGGGGGGCACTTTTCTATGCATGATAGTTCACTTTAATCAAGGCCTTAATCTCTATGATTAAGTGAGATAATAACGAAAATTGTTAGGGGTTCTCTTGTCTTTTTCAAATTGGCATCCATGTCTCAGTACTTTTAACATGGCTTAGTTTTTAACTTTGTACAATAAAATGTTTTTTTTTTTTTATAAACTCCTTCGACTGTATGGCTGTTTGGGTTGAAGCACTCCCCTCCTGTGTCATCCTAAAGAGCAGAGATGGAGGATGCCTTCCTGTAACCCCATTAAGTGCCATATGGATGTACCTTGCATACCACTGTGGAAGTGAAAGGTCACAAGATTGAAACCCTTTCAGTTCCACAGGTGTGTGTGCAGTGCAAGCCCTATGGCTGAAAGGGTTAGGGAGTGATGCTGTTTGTGGTGCTAAAATCTGAACGGATCCACTCTGCTCCCAAACTGGGCAAGAGGGGGAGCAGTGAGAATGCATTTGACTTCAGGGTTATTATATTGTTGGAGATGTGTGAGGAAGGGCATTCTACCCCCACCTTGCATACTGAATTCTTAGTGCATATGGCCATAGCATTGAACCTTAGTGCATCTCCCCCAAAGATACAAGCACCAAAAGGGACTTATAGAATAGGTGAAGAGTTCACAGGAGGACCAGGATTTAAAGGTCTGCTGACCAATCAGAACATAATTGTGTCAACAGGTAAAAACAGACACCATGACAGATTTAAAGGGCAGGCATCCCATCAGACAAGTGGTGTGTTGACAGGTAAGCAACAGACTGGAGAGGACACTGTAGCACACATCTAAAGGGCCAGCAACTCATAAGCAACGTACTGGAGAGGACACTCTGACAGCATCCCCCGCTCCCAAGGGACACCCTCCGGGTGACCCAGGTTATCCAGGTGAGCCTGATGAAAGTTAGAGATGATGCGTGTGCATCATGATGTGGAATGCAGTCCAGGCCAAAATCCATCCAGTCAACCAAATATTGCACTGTCCTTCATACTAAGAGTGTTTAAGAATTTCTGAACTTCAAACTTTTGATGTCCATCTACCTCCATGGGATGAGGATAATGAGGAGACAAGTAGAAATATTTTTTTAAATAAGTTTTTAACTTTGATACATGAAAAGAATTCTGAATTCACAATGAGAGAGGCAAGTCTAGGGAATAAGTAACTGAAGTATTGTTTTCCTCATACAGAAAGGTCCAATGAATCAAGGACATATATTAGGCGAAGGGTGATGCAGTTGGTGATTTTTCATAAATACTTGATCAGAAACAATCTGAAGAGGCAGTAAATGAAAACAGAAAATTTCTCTGATAAAAATGTCAGTAGAGTGTAGACCACCAAAATTATCATCCAGTTATGTCCTGCATCTTAGAAATGCCTTCATGTCCTGGTGAAAGGGGGTTTTTGTGACTATTGGAGTATTTCCTGATGGCAATGTGGAGGCACCAAAAGCACATTGGGTGATTTGGAGCTGTCTTGCAGAAGGAATGCTTGAAACAAGTGATTTGTTCAATAATGGAGGTGGATAATGCTGAAATCACTTGATTGGAGGGTATTATGGTTTCTGGTGGAGGCTTAGGAGAGGCCATGAACTGTCATTAGATGGCATCCATCTTCATGTTCTTGTCACCTGGTTGGTGTGTATAAAATTTAACCTGGTGAAAAACAAAGCCCATAAAGCTTATCATAGATTCAGGTGTTGAGAGGTCTTCAGGAACTGTAGATTTTTATGATACATCAAAATAGCCAATGGATGGAAGGAACCTTGGAGGAGATGTTACCATTCCTTCAGTCCCATCTTAATAGCCACCAATTATTTGTTGTCTGCATTATAATTTTGTTCAGACAATGAAAACTGCTTGGAAAACAATGAGCACTTGTTCAACCAAAGGTTTTTTTTCATCTCTTTCAGAGAGAATTTCCCAAGGTCAGGACAGGTTGGGGTAGTGAAAGACTGGTGGAGAGGTAAATATTTCATGAAGGCTGTGAGAATAGGAGTGGTCCAACAGTGAGGATCTGTCTGTTTGTGTGTTTTGATGAACACTCAGACAGAACGGTAAGGTTAAAATAACTTTATTAGAATAAAGTGCATATAGGAGTGTAGGCCCTAAGACCCACAATACAGAACAGGAAAATATATACAATGGGTACAGCAAATAGGACTGGACTAGACAATCAGGATACTGGTAACAATATATGTATATATGACAGGATCTTACAAAACCAGTGAGGTTCGAGGTACAGTCCCAGAACTGATGGGTAGGCGCCAACACAGGAGGTCCGCGAATTAGGACAGAACAACCCAGACGCCTGGGTACTGGAACCCGTAAGGGCAAACGGAATGGACTGGGAACCAACTGACAGTTAAGGACTTTGGCAGAACCGGCAAGGTAAAGGGTACACAGTCCAGGAATGGCAACAGGACTACAGTGGCATGAAGTCCACAGTGGAGGACTGGCACAACCCAGACACCTGGGTACTGACCCAACTGGAGTGAGGCAACACTGGCCAAGGCCCTAGAGCACTGGCAGGAGGCAACCGTGAATATGCAGACCAACCCTGAAAGGGTTACTGGAGACCTAGGCAGCTGCTACTGGAAAACCCTAGAACGCTAGGGGTGGATCGATATATGGTAAGTAAAAGGAACACAACCAGTGTCCCTCAACCTGCAAGGTGGAAGTTGCAACGCTGGCTCTTGAGCCCAAGGCTCTGCAGTAAGGAACGGTAGTACTATTACCTGGAAGCTCTAGGTACATACAGGGTTAATGGACAATGCCCAGAGAGTAACTGCAACTCCCAGAGGGAGTGAGCCCAGCTCTACTACGGAAGCAGACACAGAGAGTGATCAGAGTAATTCAGTCAGTGTGTAGAACACTGCACCGGTACTTCGATTGTACACACCGCCTAGATGGCCGTAGAGCAGCTTGAGCACAAGGCTCAGCCTTTGGTCTACAGAAAAAAGCGCCCCGCAGAGCTGCAAGGTCCTGGAAACTGGTGACCTCACGGGGTCACCAAGTGGCACAGACAACACACGGTAATAACATGGATAGGAATCTATGGTCGGCAACAGCCACAGCGCGGAAGACAGCCAAATACGGTCAGCAACGGATAGGTGCAATGGCCAGATATAATCAGCAACGGAGCGGGTTCTCAGCCAGGATACAGTCAGCAACGGAGCGGGTTCTCAGCCAGATACAGTCAGCAACGGAGCGGGTTCTCAGCCAGGATACAGTCAGCAACGGAGCGGGTTCTTCAGCCAGATACGTCAGCAACAGAGCGGGTTCTCAGCCAGGATACAGTCAGCAATGGAGGCAGCAACAGGAACTCAGGAACGTAGTCGTAGTCAGGCAGGCCAGGTCATACACGAATCAGCGAAAGCACAAAATAAACTCAGGAACCCGTACACCACGAAAGGGCGCCTAAGGGAGGACATCCCAGGGTATATAAAGGCAAGCCCTAGAAGGAGCAATTAAGACCAGCCAATCAGAGAACAGCAATGATAATGTCGCCGTTCAGAACAGGAAGCACGGGCACCGTGATACTTTGAAAGAGAGAGGTGATGGGATTACCTGGAAATTTCACCCATCCAATAGATGACCTACAATGGATGAACAACAATGGGAAATATCCCAACAAGGCTGTCCATCCGTGGTCACCAAAAAAATAAAATTATCCAAAAATCTAGAAAATAAACCTATATAACATAAACGTAACCCCTCACTCTAGTGTGTTCAGATGTATAAAGAAAGGTCGGCCACAACAAGTCCTAAAAACAGGGGTAAAAAAGGGCCAGCTCTTCTATCTACCACACACCTGAACAAACTCAATAAATTAAATCATAACAATATACAAAATAGAATAATGCCCATAACTATCACAGTAAAAGCAGGAACCAATAATAACATAGCTCTCTGTGATCAATACAATACACCAAATAGAATGCTTCACTCAATTATCACAATAAAAGTAGCAATCATTCATAAAAACACACTATAGATCTCTGTATAATACTGGGTTAAATGAACACACTGTCATTAATTGGCCAGCAGCAGTCACTAAAATGATACAATGATCCAAGTAAATACTAATACCACTATAGATCGCTACAATACACCAGACAAAATGGTTCACACAATGACAGTAAGAAAAGTGACAGCCATTTAAAAAGACACTCCAGGTCTCTGTATAATACCTTATTAAATGAACACATCATTCACTAATTAGAGAGCGGTGTTCACTTACATTATACACTGATTTAAGAAGGTATTCTAACAGCTTGATGCCTTGTGGTATGAATAACCACTGATGTCAAATCCGATACACATTAAATAAAAATAAACAAACTAAATAATAAAATATAATACATAGAAAAAGTTGACACCAGTGGCGTAACAATAGGGGTCGCACCTGCGACCGGGCCTGTCACTCCAGGGGCTCGGCTGCCCTCTGCGACTCCCCACCTGTGCCACGGACATGAATAAGCTGTGCTCGGCACTCTTGTAATACAGAGTGCTGGGAGATGACATCCCAGCGGGACATGCACTTAATGAAGGCATACCTGTAGGTAGACAAACTATTATTTGCAGGCTCATGAAAGGCATTTTATTAGCCAGACCATCTGAATTCAGATATAAGTTTTTATGGAATGTCAGTGAAATCTTAGGACTGTTCAGATCTCCTTATTAGGATTTGTCTTTGAAACAATTATTGGTAAATTAACCATGCTTTTATGACTGATGGCCTTAAAAAAAGTGTATCAGATGTTAGGACTGTAGATCTACACAACAGGTCCATTACTCCTAGTGAAGTGAACATTGTTATAACTAGGACAAATCAGCATGTAGAGATGTATTTTACCTGGCCTTTCCCAACAATCCCCAACTATGTGTTGTACAATGTTTGCAAATTCCTGAAACTAGGGCAACAAATATCTGACGTGATAGTTGCTTTCAAGTTTTGATCTCCTTTCATAAACCTCACCTCCCAATATCATCATCTATGCAGGATTATATTAAAAACACAGAGGTGAATATTTTCCTTCCCTATATTATCCCCCATCATATATTTTGCTTCTGTTTTCTTCGCAGCTTGAATTCTTTTGATATCCATAAGCAACAGGAACCAGTATTAAGTTGGATCATTTGCTGTACTTTCAAATTGTCACAATGACCGGCTGTCCCAAATGCGATGGGGAGTGGAGAGGGGGAGCTTGGCTCGGGAATGGAGCCAGTCACACCTATCCCTTGCTATGGCCAAAGCCTGAGTAAAGATGTTGGCCATGAAGCTAGATGCCCGATCCCAGTTGAGACGGTACTCTGACCGGGATGGGATAGAATGTGAACCGATATAGGTTCTGGACAGAGGAATCAGTAGAACCCCAGATGCAGATTTATCTCTTTTCAGGGTGGAGAGAGTAGGCTGTCTGATGGCTGGAACAATATTATACAGAATCACCAGGACTGGTCTAATATAACTTAGCAGGCTGAGATGCTCCAGGTATGACCAGAACGATACAGTGGTGGCCCTATAGCAACAGAAGATGGGAACTGCTCAAGCTTCCAATGGCACATGACTAAAAATGGTTCTATAGATATAGCAGGCTGAGACTACTTCAGGTAAAGCACGACTGAGAGATAGTTCACTACTAGTAGTCAGAGTCGGAGTCAGAAGGTAAGACATGGACAAATAGACCCTAGTAGGAGAATCGAGTGATGTGGATGATCGACCAGAAGTCAAAGAGTATTGGACAAGGGTGAAGGGCTCAGGTTCAAAGACAATGGCAACAAGTGTGATAGCTGTCCAACACCAACTCAAAGCTGGTACGACTGGGATAGCAATAGCTCAGATCTCTCCTAAAAGAAAGCAAGTATAGTAAATAGTGGGTTACTACCGCCACAAACAACCAGCTAAGACTCAGACACTCTCATCGCACTCAACCCCCTGAGAAGGAGGTAATAGAGAAGACAAAGGTAAGGTGCCAACCATAGAAGGGCGCTTGCTCACTATGACATACCCAGACCAACAGAAGAGAGCTTCAGCTCTGAATATTCTTGCCTGGGTTTCAAAGAGGGTAGTATTTAAGATTATACAGATTGTGTTTAAATAAAGAGAAATAGGCATTGATGCTTATGTACTACTAAGGAGCAGTAAAGCAATTATGAGGCAAACCAATTGCATATTATGGGAAAATAAGAAATCCCAAAATTCACGGTTATTTAAATGGGAATTTTAAAACCCATGAATGCCAAAGAGTAAACCAATGCCTTGCTTCAGTGGTTTATTATTTATCTCTTATAGTGCATGCAGTTAGAATGTCCTAGAGTTGCTTCTCAATGCATTGGATACCTTTTTAGCATTTAAGGGACTGATATTCTCATTTCAATCAATAGGGATTTGGATTTTTTTTTATCCCCCCCCCCCATTTGATGTGACCCAGAACTGCACCAGTTTACTTTTATACATAAGATCCACTGTTCTAGTAAGAAAGATGCTAAACCTTTTGGAACTCTTCCATTTTCCTTTAAAACATATTGTTTATTAGTTCTCATTGTAAAGACATGCACATTGAGAGGAAATAGTTGGATATGTTTTCATTATCCATTTAGGTTAAAGATGAGTTTTATGTCTAAATTACAAAGCTTTTTAATCTTTACTAGGACTGAATTAAGTGAAAATGACTGAAAGGGAAAGTCAAGTTTTAGTAATTTATATACATATAGTATATATATATATATATATATATATATATATAGGGACAGAGTCCCAGGAATAGTGATGGAGGGTTTGTGATGCTGCAGTCTCACCACTTGGAGACAAATAAACAGGCAGAGACTTGAATTATCCTCCTCCTGTGTGTGAAGTGTCTCTGCAACATAGAAGGCTGATCCCAAGACAGAAGGTACAAAATATTAAAGAGTACTTTTGTCACTATTATATATATATATATATATATATATATATATATATATATATATATATATATATATAAAAAGGTGGGCACTCCAAAACTTTTGTAATAAATTGTAATTACATGCCCGGTGCAGCCTGAAAGGTTATATATAGAATTTGCAGATGAATAAAAACATCAAGCAACAGTTGCACACTAGGGTCTTTTAAAATTAAAAATTAACTTTTATTCAGGTACTAAAATGATCAACGTTTCGACCCCCTTGAGAAAGGCCCCAAGGGGGTCGAAACGTTGATCATTTTTAGTACCTGAATAAAAGTTAATTTTTAATTTTAAAAGACCCTAGTGTGCGCCTGCTGCTTGATGATTTTATTCATCTGCAAATTATATATATATATATATATATATATATATATATATATATATATATATATATTAGTTTTAAAGCCGGTGTACACAGGCCAACACTGGCAACGCTGCAGTCATGCACAGTACTGACTGCCCGAACATGCCATGGCTGATATGGAGCGGGGTTCTCCAAATTTGGATCGTAGTCCTCTCTGCACACCTCCCTGGGACCAAGCGGTCCCAGGAAGGTGCACAGAGAGAGGACTCTGGTCTGAAATCAGTTTGCCCCGCTCCGTATCAGCCGCGTTGCGGGCAATCTGTACTGCACATGACTGCAGTACGCGCAGCCGTCTCTACTGTGCGTGACTGCTTCTGACAAACATCCTTAGCGAATTATAATATAGGAGATATATATATATATAGTCAGCCTGTGATCCATCACTTTAGACAAATGTTTCACTGTCGTCCAATACAGGTTACTGGTAACTCTGGGAGGCGATCCGCCCCTTTAAGTAGGCAGGAACATTTCTCCAAATGTATGCAGGGGGTGGAGCCTTCCCTTCCTCCTTAGCTGCTCCCAGTCAGCTTGATGCCAGAATGATTTGTTCCACGGTGTGTTCACACCAGGTGGAGAACATCTCTCTTCAGTTTTAGTATTTTATTATTTTCTGTCAAATATGGAATACCACCATTAGGCGGGTTACCATGGCTGGCAAATGCCCTCTCCAAAGTGGCTAGCTCAGTTTCCAGGGATTTTCTAGTGGACCTTATGCCCTGATGGGGGAACAACTTGATTTCAAGTACTTCCCTGGGGGATTATCCTTTGGGGTAATCCTTTCTTTGCATGGTGACCTGAAGACAGAAGACATGCAGAAAGGTGAGCTACCCTTTGAGTGCTGAAGGTCCACTTGTCCCACAGTGTCCCTCTTTGGGCTTGTATTTGGGAGTTCTCATTGCGCACTCCGGCACTCATTGGGTGTTTTTATATATACTTATTGATTGTATATGGGTGTTTGTATGTGAGTTTTGTAGCAGTCTGTCTTTTTAACCCTTTGTCTGCTGGTTTGACACGTTTATTAGGGGTTTCTTACACTTTCTTTATGGGATAGTGTTTTCTCCTCATGTACATGTGTTCCATATGTGTTTTTAACCTTTTGATTATTGGGGTTAATTTTATTAAATTTTATGTTCTGCGCCTTTAAGGCGCGCTTTTACCGCATAGCCGCCATTGCTCCTTTACTCTCTATGGGCTTACACTGTTTGGGACGTATCTCTGGAACCGCTCCACTTAGCGATCTCAGAGTGGGCTCATTTTGTTTGTCTTCCCTTGCTCTTTCATCCGGTTCACTAGTCAAGTGTGTTGGGGGACTTGGGGGGCTTCAGGCACTGTTTTGGGGTACTTTTTGAGAAAAACTACGATTCCCATGAGCGCTTGCTTCGCACCTTTTTTCTGATTGGCTCCTGTCGCGGCAGCCATTTTGTGAGTTCTTCTCATCGAGTATATTACGCAGGGACCGGACCTTCTCTCCTTCGCTGATTAACCCTTCGCTTGCCAGATAAGTTTAGTTTTTAAATGTTTTTGGGGTGAATCTTTAATCTTTCACACTTTAATTGGGTGATTTCTGTCAGTGGGGTATATCTGACACTGTGAGTATGTCTACTTCACTGGAGCTTGGGACTAGACCTAAGACTAAGGAGGCTGGGGCATCAGTTTCCCCCATTGTGCATTGCTCCTCCTGTCATTCAGGGCTGCCTAGGGAATTCTCTGGCCATTTATGCCCAGCATGCTCAGAAGGTCCTGACAGCAACCCAGGGCCTTCCAGCCATGCTATAGAGCCAGCTTGGGTGAAAGAGTTCAAGGCTGCAACTAGGGACCTCAGGTCCACTCTTCAACTCTTTCCCTCTCAGGTACAGGGAGCACTGCAGGTATGGCAGGCCCCCTCTACCATCAGGACCTCCCTGCCTAAACCACAGGGGGCCCCTGACGTGTCTGATTCTTCCGAGGAAGAATTGTTGCTAGATTCTGATGGTGAGGATGGTACTGTTATTGAGTCTACCAGGTTTGTTGGTGACCCCTTTGAATGTGACCCTGAATTTTCTGCAGAGGGCCTAATTCGGGCTGTTCTGTCCACCCTCAACCTTCCCTTGAGTCAAGAGGTTCCCTCTGACCCAACTGATGTTTTTCAGAAACCGGCAAAAGCTGTTACTTGTTTTCCTCCTAATCCTACTCTGGAACGTTTGGTTTCCGATGCTTGGAAGAATCCTGATAAGTCTTCTTTAGTCTCAAAAAAGTTTGCTAAACTTTTCTGAGGCTGAACTGGCTAAATGGGTTCATCCTCCCAAGGTGGATGCTCCTGTGTCTAGACTGTCTAAATCAACTGCTTTGCCTGTTTCTGATGCTTCTGCCTTGCAGGACTGGACGGATAAAAAGTTGGAGGTTTGCCTCAAGTCTATTTTTGCGTCTATTGGCACTGCTATGCGACCGGCTTTTGCTGTGGCGTGGGTTAACCGGGCCATTGCGGTCTGGACTGAGCAACTCACCAAGGCGGTCCGTCAGGACGCGCCGGTTTCAGAGCAGCTGCATTTGCTTGCCAATATTTCTGAAGCACAGAACTATGTTTCTGATGCTGCCTTTGATGCTGTCCACATGATGGCTAGGGCCTCCACTTCTTCTGTGGTGGCCAGGCGTGCGCTTTGGCTTAAGATTTGGTCCGCTGACACTGCATCTAAAAAGGTTCTGCTTTCTTTGCCTTTCCAGGGAACTTCCCTGTTTGGTTCTGAGCTCAAGGAGCTGATCAGTGAGGCTACTGGAGGTAAGAGTACCCATTTGCCCTTGGTCTTCAAGAAAAAGTTGCCGGTTAAGCGTTACCGGTCCTTTCGTTCCTTTCAGGCGGAGGAGCGTTCGTCCTCCAAGACAGTTCCGTCCGATCCTCGCCCCTCCTCCAAGCCCAAGCAGTCTTGGAAGCCCAAGGTTGCCTCCAAGTCCAAGGCTTCCAAGCCTGCTTCGGCATGACTCGCCGAACCCGGGTCCACACCCTGCCGTGGGTGGACGTCTCCACCTCTTTCGCATGGTTTGGGAAGCTTCCGTGTCGGACCCATGGGTTTTACAGGTGGTCTCACAGGGGTTTCAGGATCCCTTTCTTTTCCCTTCCCCCCCTTCGTTTTCATCACACTCGTTCTATGCAGGCTGCAGAGAAACTGAGGTTGTTCGAAGGCGCTATTCAGGATCTTTTGGACAAAGAGGTCCTGGAGCCAGTGCTTCCTGGGGACATGGGTTCGGGGTTTTACTCCAACCTTTTTGTGGTATCCAAGAAGGATGGTGGGGGTCGTCCCATCTTAGATCTCAAGGATCTCAATTCTTTTGTGGTGAAGTCTCACTATCGTCAGGAATCTCTGCGCACTGTGATCGCCGCCATGTCTACAGGGGAGTGCCTGGCTTCTCTGGATCTACAGGATGCGTATCTACATATCCCCATTCATCCAGCGAGCAGGCAGTATCTGAGGTTTGCCTGCGACAGGGGTCACTTTCAGTTCTCAGTTCTTCCTTTTGGGCTGACATCTGCTCCCCAGGTTTTTCAAAGAGTTCTGGGGGCATTGATCTCCGTCCTTCATCGGGATGGAGTGAGAGTGACTCCGTACATAGACGACTTGCTTTTGAAGGCAGAGTCTGCGGATCTTCTTCACCGGCAGGTTCAGACCTGCATTCATGGACTCACTCGCCACGGGTGGATTGTGAACTTGGACAAGTCGGACTTGTCCCCATCTCAGAGCCTCATCTTCCTGGGTCTGCTGTTCGACACTCAGAAGGGCATGGTGTTTCTGCCGGAGGAAGTAGCGCATCAGATTGCTCAGCGAGTATCGAGGGTTCTGGCTCTCGAGTGGATTCCAGTTCCGAAGTTGCTTTCCCTGGTGGGGAAGTTCATCTCCACGATAGAGGCGGTGCCATTTGCAATGGCACACACCAGGGAACTTCAGAGGTTCGTGATCCAGACGTGCAGGAATCGTCCAGTCCATCGGAAGTTGTTAGTATCTCTTCCTCCTCATGTGGAGCTGAGCCTGCAATGGTGGTTGGACCTTTCCCATCTCTTGAAGGGGAGACCCTTTTGGGTACCTTACTGGACTACAGTCACGACGGACGCCAGTCTCTCAGGCTGGGGAGCTGTCCTGGGTCGCTTCAGCGCTCAGGGGAAGTGGTCCTTGGAGGAGTCTCTTCTCTCCATCAACATCCTGGAACTTTGGGCGATTTTTCATGCTCTACGCCATTGGGAATATCAACTGGAGGACTGTCCTGTCAGAGTGGAATCCGACAATGTCACAGCCGTGGCTTACATCAACAGACAGGGCGGGACAAGAAGTCTCGCCGTGTGGCTAGAGGTAAAGGCCATTCTGTCCTGGGAGGAGGTCCATGTTTCCGCTATTTCTGCGGTGCACATTCCAGGCGTAGACAACGTCATGGCAGATTTCCTCAGTCATCACACAGTCGACAGCGTAGAGTGGGAGCTCCATCTGGAGGTGTTCAAGCTTCTGACTCAGATGTGGGGTGTTCCTTTCGTGGATCTAATGGCGACCAGACACAACAGGAAGGTTCCGACGTTCTGCTCCAGGTGGAGGGACTCGCTGGCTCTGGCGGTCGACGCCATGTCGATCCCTTGGGTGTTTCCCCTAGCCTACATCTTTCCCCCTCTTCCAATGTTGATCAGAGTGATCCAGAAGCTGAAGGAGGAGCGTTGCCCGGTCATCCTCATCGCTCCCAACTGGCCTCGTCAGTCTTGGTATCCGGACCTTCTGGCTCTGTCGGTGGCAGAGCCATTTCTGCTTCCATCTTGTTCAGATCTTCTGCTTCAGGGCTATCTTTGGATGGAGGACGTTCATCGACTCCATTTGACGGCCTGGAGGTTGAATCCTCTATTTTGAAGAAGAAGGGGTTTTCTTCTGCTGTGGTTTCTACCATGCTCCGTGCTCGTAAGCCTGTTTCTTCCAAGATCTATCACTGGGTCTGGTCGATCTTTCTATCTTGGTGTGATGACAGGGACCTGTCTCACGATTTTCACCTTCCTACTGTCCTGGTCTTTTTTGCAGGACGGGGTGGCTAAAGGACTCAGTCTGAGTTCTCTTAAAGTTCAGACGTCAGCTCTTTCTGTCTTTTTCCAGGAACGCATTGCTATGCTTCCTGATGTCAAGATCTTCTTCCAGGGCGTTGCTCATGTGCGTCCCGCATTTCGGAGTCCGGCTCCTCAGTGGGATCTTAATCTGGTCTTGGGAGTTCTTCAGCGTCCTCCCTTCGAGTCCTTGGCTACGATTCCTTAACGCCTTTTGACTTGGAAGATGGCCTTCCTTTTGGCCATTGTGTCTGTCCGCCGGGTGGCGGAGTTACAAGCCCTCTCCTGTAAACCTCCCTATTTGGTGTTTCACAAGGACAAGGCGGTCCTTCGCACCTCCAAGGAGTTTTTGCCGAAGGTGGTTTCCGAGTTCCACATTAATCAGGAGATTGTGGTGCCTTCTTTCTGCCCTAACCCCTCCTCTGATAAGGAGAAGGATCTCCATTTGTTGGATGTTGTGCGTTGTCTCAAGTTTTATGTGCATCGCACGGAATCCATCAGGAAGTCTGACGCTCTGTTCGTCATTCCGGAGGGTCCTAGGGCTGGGAGACCGGCATCCAAAGTGACTATTGCATCTTGGATTAAGTCTACTATTCGTAAGGCGTACGAATTGAGGAACAAGCATGTTCCCTTCAGGGTTACGGCCCATTCTACCAGGTCCATTGGGGCCTCTTGGGCCTACAAAAATCAAGTGTCTGCTGATCAGCTGTGCCGGGCGGCCACTTGGTCCTCTGTGCACACCTTCTTGAAGCACTACCGTGTGGATGTGCTGGCCTCAGCTGATGCCAGCTTTGGGAGGAAGGTCCTGGAGGCAGTTCTGCCTGTCTAGGATCTTCTTCTTCTGTGGTCCTTCGTGCTTCCGTACTGTTGAGCCCTGTTGGCTCTAGATCGTGTGCTGTGTAACAGTTCCTGGGGTTTGTTTTTACCCCTAGTTGGTGTCCGTTGACACTTCTGTTTTGTTGGGATCTCTGACCGGTAGGTCCATGGAGGTCCTGGTGACTTTGGGGGCCTTGCGCCTGGTCCTTGCCTTCTTCCCACCTCAGGGTAACTCAATGGTTGGACATCCCAGAGTTACCAGTAACCTGTATTGGACGACAGTGAAAAGAGGATTTTAGCCTTACCTGTTAAATCCTTTTCACTTAGCCCATACAGGTTACTGGTCTCCCACCCTGTCAAGAGACCATGCTTGGCTCTCCTGTGGCATGTTGTGGGAGTCCTTCGGGGCATGCTTACAGGAGTCTTCTACCTCTCTCCTTTCTCTGGTCATTTAGTAGGGTCACAAATCATTCTGGCTTCAAGCTGACTGGGAGCAGCTAAGGAGGGAGGGGAGGCTCCACCCCCTGCATACATTTGGAGAAATGTTCCTGCCTACTTAAAGGGGCGGATCGCCTCCCAGAGTTACCAGTAACCTGTATGGACTAAGTGAAAAGGATTTAACAGGTAAGACTAAAATCCTCTTTTTCAGTCCAAGCATAAGGACCTTCATATATATATATATATATATATATATATATATATATATATATATATATATACTCATACTGCTGCGAAATGCTTAATTGAAAAGTTATTAAAGATCAAATTGCTTCTTTGTATCATACTGCGAAGACATTATACTAGAAGACATTATTGTTTTTTTAAGATTTATGAGGTTATATAAGTTTCTGATTATTGTATTATTGATTAGATGTATGAACTTGTAAATCATGTGTAACACCTCTAGATATGATGATCACAAAGGGTAACTGGTATCTCTTCTTTTATGGTTGTAGTTCAGAACCGACCAGAATGGGGATTTGATTCAGGCAGTTAGTATACTGGACTACCACAACATGCTACTGGACCTATTTTTAAAGCAAACCAATATCTGTATTGGAAAAATATTATTCAGAAACTAGAGTAGGGCTACAGGAAGACTCCGTTATCATGGTGACACGGGATTCCTGTACTACAGTATAACTACAAGTGGGACAGTAGAAAATGCTATAACAGACTCATTGCTGTGAGTTTCTGAACAGGGGTGTAATTTTTGGAGTCTTCATTCCGATTAGTTCTCCTTTGCTCAGGTAGGAAGATCAATAAAACCTGCTATGTTGGTGGTACTTGAGAATCTTGGTTGAGAAAATGTGCTATAGACCAGTAATTCTCTATCACGGTCCTAAAGTGGCTTTAACAGTGCAGATTTTGAAGTATTCCCTGTCTTTGTATAATTAGTGACTGTTTTATCCTAGTTTGCCTGAGTTCCATAACAGAATCTTAGGGGTACTGGAGGAATGTGTTCTAAACCACTTTATTACTAGATGAACATTTTTGTCTTAAAGTACAGTTTTCTTGAGCTCTGGCCTTGCTCTTACAAGATTAGCATATTTCTCATTATTATAGTCAGTAAACTATATTCTAGATTTCAAGACTAGAAGGGCTACTTCTTTCAGACCATTTATTTATAATGCACTTAGGATTCAGGGATATTATCTATAGTGAGACATTAGACATTCTCTTTGCTGTTACCCAAAAACAGCTCCTTCAGTTGAAAAACTAATCCCTGTACCCACAACCCCTTCCGGGTTACGTTTTTTATAAAATATTCTAAGCATTGAGAGTGCCCTTGTTTTACTCTATAACAAAATCCCTACAACATATATTTTTAATAATTCGGGTATTCTACCCCTTTAAAATTAAGTAAAACATTTAGTTCCTTGTGTGTTAGAGGTGCCCATAACACAGTTCAGCCTTTGAAATTCTAAAGAAGGAAATGTCCTTGGGAACATGACCTTCTGAAAACTCATGAATTGCAAATTCAATTACAAAAACTAGTGTTTATGAATGTCATTGTTTTTATGTAGTGTAATGCAGTAAAATGTAACCTTGTACCATATGAGAGGTGTGCACCCTATTACAGGAGTGTAATAACAGAAATATTTGTATGTGGATGGAGGGAGAGGAATGGGTTGTGGTGCATCATTCTAATCTCACAGGACTGGCATATGAACAGATGGTAGGGAGGAAGACCTCTATGTGCTGAAAGAGCCGGAGAGAGCAGTAGAGAAGAGGAGGGGGCAGACGAAAATAAAATCAATGGAGACACTAAAATCTAGAGCAATAGATGTTTGAGAGCAGGGTGATGGTAAATTGAAAAGAACAGAGAAATGGCTTGGAGGGTATGTAGGAAAGAATAATATAGAAAAGGATTGAGACTGATGAAACTAAGGATGTTTATAATCATAAGGGTTTTGGAAGAATAAAGAGGAGGGCTAAAAAAACCTCAGCAAGTTTTAGAAATTCACTAAGTACATATCTGAGAGGTAAAATTGCTAAGTGCATGCAGCTGGAGGACAGTAGGCTTAGGTCTAATGCACAATGGGTTTTAGGTACGGGGATTAGCTTTTCAACTAAAGGGGCTGTGGATGGGTAAGAGCAGAGAGGATGTCTACTGTCTCGATAGTAAAAAAAAAAAAAAAAAAGACAAAAAAAGTACAATAAAGCGGGGTTGTTCATGTTTTCTGGCTGGCCTGCTGAGATACTGGGGAATCTCCCAGTGGGCCAGGTTCTTAATGTGACCCACATCCCACTTGGGGGACTGAACCTCTTGATCCATTCTGGAACTTCCCCTCTCCTATATTCTTTCCAGTTTCTCCCTCCAGTATCTCCCTATAGCTCCTTTTCAAGTTCTTTTTCAGTCTTCTTCCTCCACCTTTCTTTCTAGTACCATCTTTTATCATCAACCCAATCCCCTCCTCATTTCGGCTTTTCCATGCATTTTTATCTTCAATTCCATCCCACCCTCTTTTCAGCCTCTCATTCTGACCATCCCTCTCTTTCTCCCTCCTTCCAGTTCATCCCTGCACCTTTATCTTCAACCCCATCATTTTCTCCTTCTTTTCTCCTTTTCTCTTTCCAACTTCTTCCTCTCTCTATTCCTCCCGCCCCTCTCTATCACTCCCATCCATCCTTTCCAGCCCTGTTTCTCCCCCTTCCATAAATTCGTTCCTCCTCCCATTCCTTCCTCCCTCTTTCCAGCTATTCCTTTCATCCCTTCCTCTCTCTTTCTAACCACAGCCTCCCTCCCTCTTTCCACCTCTTCCCTCCCCCATCCCTCTCTCCATCGCTCTTTCCAGCTTCTCCCTCTTTCATTCCAGGTGCTCTATATATTTTTCCTTCTTTACAATTTCTGCCTCCTTCTTTATGGCTTCACTAACTTTGCTCTCCTTCCATCCAGCTACATTGTGGAGCAGCTAGTGATAGACGGATTCCTAAGAGGATTGCCTGTCGCTCTTCAATGGTGGGTCAGTCAGAGTGATCCCAAAACAACGGACCAATTGGTTGCATTGGTAGAACTGTATATTACAGCAGGAGAGTTGCTTCAACCTGTTGTCCAAAAGTAGCCTCAGAATCTGAAAACCCAGAGCCCCAGCAAAACTAGTTCCAGTGAAAAAGGGGACTTTTGATGAGCGGGTTGGGTTTTATAACAACAGGGATATGAGCCCAAGAGAGGAGGACTTTGGGAGACTTGAAATGCTCACAAAAGATTTGAAAATGACAAACTATGCTATGAAATTTTTAAATGTCAGGAATATGGACATATTGCAAAAGTCCTGAAAATGTTGAATGAATGAAATGTAGTTTGAGTAACAACATGGTTTTTCACTGTATTCTCATTCTGTGTGTTCTGCAAACAAAAGTGGTTGTCTAAATAGCCACCCCTAGCGCAGTGGTGTCCGTAGACATTTTTCCGGGGGGTCAAAGCCATAATATGACCCCCAGGCCAGCCCATCCTGCCCCTTTGTTTATATTGAGGGGGTAGTTGTGATGCCCATGCCCTGGTATTCTGTGAATTTGGAAGGTAAAAAGGTTTTATTTTATTTTATTGGCCAGGCATTACTCGATTCAGGCAGTATGGTTACACTTATAGGCCAAACTTTGGCAAAGGTCGCTCACATAGATGACAATATGTATAAGTATCCTACTGCTGAAATATGTGTTGAAACACAATAAGGTTCTGTAAATTGTCGAGTTGGCCTGGTACCAAAATTAGCTCATGATATGATAATTGGTAGAGAATTTCCCCATTTTTTAGGGCTTTGGGCTTCTGTTGAAAACCATGTGACTAGTGTGCCAGGTGAACATAAAGATGATTTTCCTTTTTCTGATATTTTGGTAGATGAACTAGATAGCAGGGATGGGTCTCCCCACTGAAAACACTGGCTGGTGACAACCCAGAATCGAGTGATACAGGGCCATCTGGTAGTTCTGAAGAAGACATTGGGCTTGTTAATCTGGAGATCAGCAGAAGTAACTTCAGGAGTGCACAGTGGTCTGACCTGACTCTATTAGCAGCCAGAAATACCATTTCAATAAAAGATGGTTCTCCTACTGATCTGGAAAGACACATTACTTATCCCTATTTTGAAGTAGACAATGATCTATTGTATCGGGTTGAGAATAAGGAGTCACAAGTGTATTAACGCACTGTATTAGATAGTCATGTTCTAGGGGGCCACCTAGGATAGACAAGACAAAGAAGCATATTCTTGGGAGATTTTATTGGCCAGGGATAATTGCAGCAATAATATGGTAGTGTTCTTCATGTCCAAAATGTCAGTTTACCTCCCCTTTTACAGCATATCGTAGCCCATTAGTACCCCTACCTGTAACTGAAATCCCATTTGAACATATATAGCAATGGACTTTGTGGGACCTCTAGTAAAGTCTGCTAGGGGGCATCAGTATATATTGGTAATATTACACTATGCTACTTGTTACCCTGAGGCAATCCCTCTGCACACCATCTCAGCTAACTCAGTTACCAAGGAATTAATGATGCTGTTTAGCAGAGTTGGAGTCCCTAAGGAAATCCTAACAGATCGGGGTACTCTGTTCATATCCTGGGTTACAGGGAAATTATATAAATTTCCTTGCATAAAGCATCTAAAAACCGCTGTGTATCACCCACAAACTGATGGTTTGGTGGAACAATTCAATAACACTTTGAAGGCTATGCTACGGAAGGTGAATGACAAGTATAAGAAAAATTGTGACTGTCTCCTGCCATACTTAATGTTTGGGAAGTACCTCAGACCTCCACTGGGTCCTCTCCTTTTGAACTTTTGTACTGTAGACATCCCAGGGGACTACTTGACATAGCTAAGGAGACATGGAAACAAGGGCTATCCCACAACATAATGTAATTGAACATATGACTCAGATGCAGGAACATATGGCCGTTATTATGCCCATTGTACGGGAACACATGGAGAAGACCCGGCAAGCTCAGGAAAATAGTCATAACAGGAATAACAGGGTCTGTGTGTTTCAGCCTGGAGACCGAATACTAGTTTTGGTCCCCACAATATAAAATAAGCTCCTGGCAACATGGCATGGACCATACAATATTCTTGAAAGCATTGGAGAGGTGAATTACAAAGTCAGGCAACCAGTTAGATATAAGGAAGAGCAAATTTACCATGTAAACTTACTTAAAGGGATAGCAATTAGTGATGAGCGAGCATGCTCGGCCGAAGCTCGGTTCGGCTCGAGCATCGCTCTGCTCGGCACATGGCGGTACTCGTACGAGTACCGCATGTGCTCGCCCGCCATGTTCGGGTCTCCTCCCCGCACGTTTCGCGGCTGCTGCGCAGCCAATAAACGTGCGGGGAGGCTCTGACATCAGTGTAATGCCAGCAGCCATGTTGGCTGCTGGCATTACACTGATTGGCTGGCCAGAACCCGTGATCGGGTGCTGTATAGCACCTGACCAGCGAGTTCGGCTCAGTCTTAGCCAGGGAGAGATGAGGATAGGAAGGGAAAGTCAGTGTAGGCAGAAAAAAAGCGCGTTTGAACAAAAAAAGACCCAAAAGTCCTTTTTAGGACTACTGTGTGTGGGGGCAGCAGATATATTTTGTTTTGGGGGGCAGAGTTTAAAAAAAAAAACGTCACATATTCCGTTCACTGTGCCTAGCCGCAGATTAGCAGCACATTCTGTTTAGTGTGCAAAGTTTCAGATTAGCAGCACATTCTGTTTAGTGTGCAAAGTTGGAGATTAGCAGCACATTCTTTTTAGTGTGCAAAGTTGCAGATTAGCAGCACATTCTGTTTAGTGTGCAAAGTTGCAGATTAGCAGCACATTCTGTTCAGTGTGCAAAGTTGCAGATTAGCAGCACATTCTTTTTAGTGTGCAAAGTTGCAGATTAGCAGCACATTCTGTTCAGTGTGCAAAGTTGCAGATTAGCAGCACATTCTTTTTAGTGTGCAAAGTTGCAGATTATCAGCACATTCTGTTTAGTGTGCAAAGTGTAAAAAATAAAAGTCACTCATTCCGTTCACTGATCCTAGCCGCAGATAAGCAGCACATTCTGTTTAGTGTGCAAAGTTGCAGATTAGCAGAACATTCTGTTTAGTGTGCAAAGTGTAAAAAATAAAAGTCACTCATTCCGTTCACTGTGCCTAGCCGCAGATTAGCAGCACATTCTGTTCAGTGTGCAAAGTTGCAGATTAGCAGCACATTCTTTTTAGTGTGCAAAGTTGCAGATTATCAGCACATTCTGTTTAGTGTGCAAAGTGTAAAAAATAAAAGTCACTCATTCCGTTCACTGATCCTAGCCGCAGATAAGCAGCACATTCTGTTTAGTGTGCAAAGTTGCAGATTAGCAGAACATTCTGTTTAGTGTGCAAAGTGTAAAAAATAAAAGTCACTCATTCCGTTCACTGTGCCTAGCCGCAGATAAGCAGCACATTCTGTTTAGTGTGCAAAGTTGCAGATTAGCAGAACATTCTGTTTAGTGTGCAAAGTGTAAAAAATAAAAGTCACATATTCCATTCACTGTGCCTAGCCGCAGATAAGCAGCATATTCTGTTTAGTGTGCAAAGTTGCAGATTATCAGCACATTCTGTTTAGTGTGCAAAGTGTAAAAAATAAAAGTCACTTATTCCGTTCACTGTGCCTAGCCGCAGATAAGCAGCACATTCTGTTTAGTGTGCAAAGTTGCAGATTTGCAGCACATTCTGTTTAGTGTGCAAAGTGTAAAAAATAAAAGTCACATATTCCATTCACTGTGCCTAGCCGCAGATAAGCAGCATATTCTGTTTAGTGTGCAAAGTTGCAGATTTGCAGCACATTCTGTTTAGTGTGCAAAGTGTAAAAAATAAAAGTCACATATTCCGTTCACTGTGCCTAGCCGCAGATAAGCAGCATATTCTGTTTAGTGTGCAAAGTTGCAGATTTGCAGCACATTCTGTTTAGTGTGCAAAGTGTTAAAAATAAAAGTCACATATTCTGTTCACTGTGCCTAGCCGCAGATAAGCAGCATATTCTGTTTAGTGTGCAAAGTTGCAGATTTGCAGCACATTCTGTTTAGTGTGCAAAGTGTTAAAAATAAAAGTCACATATTCTGTTCACTGTGCCTAGCCGCAGATAAGCAGCACATTCTGTTTAGTGTGCAAAGTTGCAGATTTGCAGCACATATTCCGTGTAATATGAAGAAGGCGGATAAAAAGGGACGGGGAAGTGGATGTGATCCTGATAGTTCAGGGCGCGGGTCAGGACGCGTAGAAACTGTGCCTGGTGCCAGAGCACAAGAAAGAAAGACATCCACCATACCTAGCTTCATGTCTCAGTTTACAGGGCGTCGCAGGACATCACTCTCGAGGTCAGACCACTGCGAACAGGTGGTCGGTTGGATTTCAGCTGATACTGCTTCCAGTCGGTTAAGCACCACCCTGTCTTCCACCAAGTCCACTCTCAGTAGCCAAGAGTCTGGTCAACATAATCCTCACCCTGATCATCCTTCCTCCCACCATAGAGGGTCTGGTCAAAGAAGTGATCCCACACTGGGATATAGTGAGGAGCTCGTCTCATCACCAATCCTTAATTTGAACCTCTCTCCAAGCACGCTTGCAGAGGAACATGAAATCTTGTGCCCTGATTCACAACCTCTAGAGGGTACCCAATCACAAGAAGATGACAGAGGTGAACGGCATTTAAGGTCAAAGGAAGTGGATGATGATGATGATGAGACACAGTTGCCATCAAATCAACCACTATTACTGTCTCAAGACCTTGATGAGGAGGATGATATACAGTTGTCAATGACTGAGTATGTGGTGGGATCAAGAAATGAGGAGGATGATCAGAGTGAGGAAGTGGAGGAGGACTTGGTGGACGATGAGGTGACTGACCCCACCTGGGAAGGTGGAGAGCCGAGCGATGACAGCAGTCCTGAGGGTGAGCCATCTGCAGCACCGCAACAGGCTGGAAGAGGCAGTGGTGTGGCTAAAGAAAGAAGGCGGACCGCACCAAACCGGCCCGCAAATGTTCCACGGAGCACCCCCTTGCGTAAATCTCCCTTGCCAAGGGCTAGGTGTTCCGCGGTATGGCGTTTTTTTAAGGAAAGTGCGGACGACAAAAAAATTGTAGTTTGCAACCTGTGCCACACCAGAATGAGCCGAGGCATGAACACTAGAAACCTCACCACCACCAGCATGATCCGACACATGGCATCCAAGCACCGTAATAAGTGGGAGGAACGCCCGGATCGCCAATCTGTGTCTGCAGGCCACACCACTGCCTCCTCTTCCCCTGTTTTCGGTGCCGGCCAATCGCCTGTCGAAGGCGCAGGCCCGCATACCTCCCGCCCTGCACCTGTACCATCTGAAGCACCATCAGCGACCACATCCACTTCCCTGTTCCAGCGCAGCGTCCAAATGTCGTTACCCCAGGCATTTGAGCGCAAGCGAAAATACCCAGCCACCCACCCACAGGCCATAGCACTAACCTCACACCTTTCCAAATTACTGGCCATCGAAATGCTGCCATTTAGGCTTGTGGAGACTGAGTCCTTCCGCAGCCTGATGGCAGCAGCTGTCCCTCGGTACGCAGTCCCCAGCCGCCACTACTTTTCCCGGTGTGCCGTCCCCGCCTTACACCACCATGTGTCCCGTAACATCACCCGTGCCCTGACCAACGCAGTTACTGGGAAGGTCCACTTAACGACTGACACATGGACAAGTGCTTATGGCCAGGGACGCTACATTTCCCTGACGGCACACTGGGTGAATGTCGTGGAGGCTGGGAGCGACTCGGACCCTGGGATGGCACAGGTGCTACCCACGCCGAGGATTGCGGGCCCTACCTCCATCAGGGTTTCCGCCAGCACCTACGTTATTGGCTCCTCCTCCTCCGTTTCCACCTCCGAATTCTCTGCGCGCAGCGCCACTCACCCATCAGCCGGTAGCTGGAAGCAGTGTAGCACTGCAGTGGGGAAGTGTCAACAGGCCGTGCTGAAGCTGATCTGCCTTGGGGACAAACAGCACACGGCCTCAGAGCTGTTGCAGGGGATTAGTCACCAGACCGAGCAGTGGCTCTCGCCACTCAACCTGCAACCAGGCATGGTTGTGTGTGATAATGGGCGTAACTTGGTGGCGGCTTTGGAGCTCGGCAAGCTCACACACGTACCATGCCTAGCGCATGTATTTAATTTAGTGGTTCAGCGATTTCTAAAAACCTGCCCCAATTTGCATGATCTCTTGACCAAGGTGCGCCGCGTGTGTGCACATTTCCGTAAGTCATCAACAGCTTCAGCCGGCCTGTTGAAGCTGCAGCAGCGCTTACAATTGCCAGCTCACCGGCTGCTGTGTGACGTGAGCACGCGCTGGAACTACACCTTCCACATGTGGGCCCGGCTTTGTGAGCAGCAGAGGGCAGTAGTGGAGTACCAGCTGTTACACGGTCGTCGCCTCTCCGTTCAACTTCCTGTAATCAGAAGTGAGGAGTGGGAATGGATGTCAGACCTCTGTGAGGTTTTACGCAATTTTGAGGAATCGACACAGATGGTGAGCGGCGATAACGCTATTATCAGTGTAACCATCCCACTTCTGTGTCTACTGAAACGCTCGCTGCTCACAATTAAAACCGACGCTTTGCATGTGGAAGAGGTGGAAATGCGGGAGGAAGAGCTTACACAAGGTGATAGCCAGAGCACCCTCACTTCGTCTTCTCAGCGACAATTGGAGGAGGCGGAGGAGGAGGAGGAGGAGGAGGAAGACACGGTTGCCTCCGCTACAGAGGGTAGCCATGGAACTTTAGTTCCATCTCTTCAGCGTGGGTGGGCAGAAGAGGAGGAAGAGGATGAGGAGATTGAGAGTCATCCTCCTGGTGAGGACAGCGAAATCTTGCCTGTTGGTACTCTGGCACACATGGCTGACTTTATGTTAGGCTGCCTTTCCCGTGACCCACGCGTTATACGCATTTTAGACAACACGGATTACTGGGTGTTCACCCTTCTGGACCCCCGCTACAAAGAGAATTTCTCATCTCTCATTCCTCCGGTGGAGAGGACAAGCAAAATGGTGCAATACCAGAAGGTTCTTGTTGAAAAATTGCTCCAAAATTTTCCATCTGACAATGCTGGCGGCAGAGTACGTGCTACCTTGGCCAACAGAGAAGGGGAGAAAAGGGGAGCACACAGCAGTTCCGACAAAGACAGGGCAACACTCTCCAAGGCGTGGGACACCTTCATGACACCCCGCCAGCACCCTCACCCTGATGCGCAGCCTAGTGTCACAAGGAGGGAAAAGTTTTGGAAGATGGTGAAGGAGTACGTAGCAGACCGTGTCAGCGTCCTCAATGATCCCTCTGTGCCTTACAACTACTGGGTGTCCAAGCTGGACACGTGGTATGAACTGGCACTCTACGCCTTGGAGGTGCTGGCCTGCCCTGCCGCCAGCGTTCTGTCTGAGCGGGTATTTAGTGCTGCTGGTGGCATCATAACAGATAAGCGTATCCGCCTTTCCACCAAAAATGCTGATAGGTTGACACTTATAAAAATGAACAAGGCCTGGATTTCCCCTGACTTCTCCACTCCACTGGAGGAAAGCCCCGGGGGAACATAAAGTCACTTTAGATATGTTATTTACAATGATGGGAATACTCTGTATTCCCATTCACCCCTTCCACCCAAAAAATGGGTATATGGTTGACTCTCTTCCATATACCCTGGGATATAATTTTTATATAGGGCCAGCTCACCAGCGGGCCGTGTGATATAATTTTTATATAGGGCCAGCTCACCAGCGGGCGCTGTTTGACAATTTTTGTATAGGTCAGCTCACCAGCGGGCCTTCTCATATAATGTTTTATTGGGTCAGCTCTCTAGCGGGCCCTCTCATATAATGTTTTATAGCGTCAGCTCACTAGCGGGCCTTCGCATATAATGTTTAGGATGGTCAGCTCCGCAGCAGACCCTCACCCATAATGTTTTAGATGGTCGGCTCAGCGCACGTTTCCCTCTTAATCATAGCCCCAGTTCAGAAAAATCGAGGAAATTTTTGGGAGAATTTGCCTCTGCGCACGTTTCCCTCTTAATCATGGCCCCAGTTCAGAAAAATCGAGGAAATTTTTTGCAGAATTTGCCTCTGCGCACGTTTCCCTCTTAATCATGGCCCCAGTTCCGAAAAATCGAGGAAATTTTTTGCAGAATTTGCCTCTGCGCACGTTTCCCTCTTAATCATGGCCCCAGTTCCTAAAAATCGAGGAAATTTTTTGCAGAATTTGCCTCTGCGCACGTTTCCCTCTTAATCATGGCCCCAGTTCCGAAAAATCGATGAAATTTTTTGCAGAATTTGCAGATGATATACAAGTAAATATACAGCAAATACTGTTTGGTAACAATTTTTCGCCTAAAGTCGTTTTTATCTTCCTTTTTGTGTGTTTTATGGTCAGTCTGTAAAAATGGCGTACTACGGGCGAAAGATCGTTCCCAGCAGCGATGTTGGAGTCCAAGATGCATCCAGACATCCTCCCTATGCTGTCCCTGAACCATTTCTGTGGTGTTTCCATCATTTTCTGCCCTTTTCCTATGGACCAGGCACCCTCCCCTCATCAGAGCAGGGGGTGCCTGGTGTAATGCTCGAGTCCTCCCATTGACTTCAATGGGGCTCGGGTGCTCGGCCAAGCACTCGAGCCTCCGGGGGCGCTCGGTCAGAGCACCCGAACACCCGAGCATTGGGGTGCTCGATCATCACTAATAGCAATACTTTAAAATTACTAATGCTAGTTTAGTTTTAGCAGTAAAAAAAACATAAATTATTTGCCCCCAGTGACATCTCTCAAACCTTTATGGTTTGAGAGATATTCACTCGCAAAGTTCCCCCCTCCCTCCCCTTTCCCTGAAGTCAGCGTTGTAGCTGACTGGAGGGGAAGCCTGTCCTACGATCATCTGGCGGCTCTGCAGTAGAGCCGCGATCGCGTTAATAAAAAATAAATCATTCACTTAAAAGGTCTTCTATGTGTGCTTGCAAACCAAGCACAAATAGAAGCAGCAGAGCCAAGATCACGTTGATAAAAAAAAAAGAAATCCTTCACTGAAACGGTCTTCTACATGTGCTTGCAAACCAAGCACACGTACAAGACCTTTTCAGTGAAACAGCTCTTCAGCAGAGCCGCAATAGCGACACTGGAAAATACTTACTTAATTGGAACTGTCTACAAAGTGTGCTTGCAAACCAGGCACACTTTGTAGACCTTTCCAATGAAGTCATTTTTTTCCAATGTCGAGATTTCAGCTCTGCTGAAGAGCCGCTGGCTGGTCGCCGGACCAGGATCTCCTTCTGTCAGCTGGATGCTGATGTCAGGAGAAGGGGGGAGGGGGAAAATTTACATGCAAATATCTCTTGTAAAGGTTTGAGAGGTAGGATTTGTGCCATATAATTTATTTTTTTAAACACTACAAAACACAAATTTGTTTTATGGGACATTACTGTCCCTGTAAACATGAGGCAGGGAAAAGGGTTAATCTTAAGCCTTATAGAATACCTGTAGCCCGTAGACAGGCTATTAGATAAGAAGGTTAAAAAAAAGTTAGACTTTGGGATCATTGAAGAATCCCAAAGTGACTGGAATAGCCCTATTGTACTTATACCAAAGCCTGATGGCACAATCAGATTTTGCAATGATTATTGTAAGTTGAATGCCATTTCAAAATTTGATTCATTTCTCATGGCAAGAACTGATGAGCTAGTTGAAAGGCTTGAAAAAACTCTGTATCTTACCACATTAGATCTAACCAAGATTTATTGGCAGGTCCAACTTACAGAGCAGGCAAATGAAAAAATTGCCTTTTCTACCCCTGATGGTCTTTCAATACAAAGTTCTTCCTTTTGGTCTACATGGGGCTCCTGCCACATTCCAAAGAATGATGGACAGAATATTAAAGCGACATGTGCATTATGCTGTCGGATACATTGATGATGATGTAATACATAGTGCAGATTGTGAGTCTCACCTTCCAAAAGTACAAGCTGTGGTAAACTTGATCCGATCCGCCTGCTTAACAGCTCATCCCAGTAAGTGTAATATTGGTCTAGAGGAAGCCAAATATTTAGGCTATTCGAAAAAAATGATCGTTAGCCATGTCTGATGCATCAAGTTCGAAGGAAAAAAAGATAATGGTTGACGTTATCTATTGAAGCTAAATGTTGTCAACAGCAGTTCAAACTCACAGCGAATCACAACACACCAAAGTATCAAGTACATTCAGATGCATCTATATATACCCCAAATGACATTCCTTGTCCGTGTTTTGAGTTTTTGCGAGCTAGAGCACAGGGCCCAGGAGAGGAGGCTCACCATAGAGAGAGGAGTGTACATTCAAGTGAGTTAGACGGAGTTGGAGTGGAGAGAGTTGGTACACTTATACTGACACATAATACATCTTGGCTCTTCTTCCATACACGCCTACAAACGCACACACGTACATATCTTTTTGTTTTGCTCACGTAACACAACTATCTTTTATTTTGGCAGCATGATTCAGTGAGTGCAAGGGAGTGACAGAGAGTGAGTATGATCGAGTGTGTCTGTGAGAGCGTGTGTGAGTGCCTAAGTGTGAGATGGTAGGGAAAGGAGAGGAGAATAGAGGGATGAGGAGAGGAGCAGGAGAAGAGGAAGGTCAGGAGAGCATCCCCGGTCAGGGAAGGAATGTGAGAAGGAGACCAGCTGGGTGGAGGGGTACCCATGGAAGGCGAGGACAGAGACAGCTTTACCAGTGGGACAAGGGGTAGATGTTTGTGAGCAATCTACACAGTCAGGGTCAGGGCAGCAGGGCCTGAAAGCCATAGCTCTGACACATCCCAGGCTGGTGCTGATGAGGAGAGGCTGTGGGACCCAAACTACTCCTACAAGGAGAATAAGGTACTCATCCAGAGCATACCTGAGAGTAAGAATATCCTGTACCTGACAGAGAAACTCACTGGTTTTTGTGCTAAGAAGAAGGCCGTCTGGAGTCATGTCTTCAGCAGAGTCAACGCCGTCTCCAACTGCAAGCAGACCATGGAGTTGAATAAGTAGCAGTGGGGTGATTGCAAGAGGTATGTGAAGCAGAAGATGGCAGAGGTTGCCATGCAAGCCCGAGGAACTGGAGGTGGTTCCCTTGTCCGCATCACTTTCAACCCCTGGGAGGAACTGCTGAGGCAGAATCTGTCATCACCAGCTGTTGTGGGAGTCTCTGGAGGATGTGACACTGGTGAGGACAGCACCCTCCACTCTACCAGTAAGTACATAATTCCATAACTATACACCACACAAACCCTCATACCTGGTATAGCCCAACACAGTGACAACTGCACAAATGACCAACATTAATTCCCACAACTTCACTGTGCTGAGAAGGCTCAAACAAGGACAGAATACAGGGCAATCCAAGCAGATTTGTGAAGGCTCAACCAGGCCAAATCCCATCCAAGTGCTGGTTTAACCCCCTTCTTGCTGTGTTGATCATTATACCCACTCCACACAAACAATGCTTTTCATCCTGTTGTCACAAAAAGATCTGTTATGTTCCTCCACAATGTTACACATGTAGCCATAGGGAGGTCAGCACCTAACCCCTTAAGTGCTAGAGTGATAAGCAATGCATTGTTACAAAATGCGTAGGGTACCCCTCTGGCACTCCAGGGGTTAACAGAGGACAAACACAATACAACAGGGTTACATTTCACCGGTGTCAGTTCTCACATCACAGTTTTACTGAGACAAACTGATTGCATGTACAGTACATAGGCCTCGAACTCAAAAACATTAGGACCTCAAAGCAAAATAATGCACGGTTGAAAAAACAATGACAACTAAGCAGAAACAATGTCACCACTGCATACAGGCAAACTAAAACCACAAACTCGCATAGATGGAGGAACACTGCAACACAAGCAGCTGCATATTTCATATATCACAAGAACCACAAGGAATACTCATCCAACATGTCATGGCTGAGCCTTGGTTATCATATGTATCCTGAGCAGTGGGGATGGCAAGGAATGGGAATTTGAGTGTTCTGAAGCCCTAGTGGTTTTTGCGTTTGAGGCCTATGTGTAGCACATGCAATCAGTTTGTCTCAGTAGAACTGTGATGATTGAGCTTTGGTTATCCTATGTATCGTGAAGAGTGGGGATGGCAAGGAGCTAGTTCTTGCCATCCACACTTCAGGACACAAATGATAACCAAAGCTTAACTACTGTAGGTTTCTTACATAAAGAAACATGATCCTCTCATGCTCATCAAACACTTATTGCCAGGGTGATATCCCATGCATTGCAACACAATGCATTGGATACCATCCTGGCACTCAAGAATTCACATGTCAGTGCCAACATTTTGAATACCTCTTGTCATAGCTCAGGTGAATAATCACACCATCTCATTTCTCCACACTGCATCCATGTCTGCAGCATAGCATGAGGACAGTGAGGAGGAGCCATTATCACAGTGCCTGTGATTCCTGTCACTCTCAGTTGTGGCTGTCACTGATTTGCTAACTGAGTTTGACCCGCCTCCTCATGACCTTTTTATACCTGGCTATCACATCTGTCAGAGGCCCTTTCGTGGTGTTCCTGAGCCAGTAGTGCTGTTGCTGTGTTCCTGTATTCTGAGTTCCTGTGTACCGATTCGGCTTGTCCTGACCATTCTCCAGTGTACCTGCTTGTGTATGACCCGGCTCGTCTGCGTACCACCCTTGGATCCTGACCCGGCTAGACTGACGTTCCTGCTCGTGTATGACCCGGCTTGTATGACTGCCTCCTATGTGCTCCGACCCGGCCCGGCTGACTTCCTGCTCCGAAGATCGACTTCCAGCTTGTTCCAGTGACCTGCGTTTCAGTTGTCGCCGCCGCGACATTTCCAGTCTCTGCTGCCCGCGTCAGAGTGACTGCCTTGCCTGGTGCTTCCCTCGATTTAGTGCTGTGCCTCGTTCTTTGTGCAGAGTTGTGTGTATGCTGTGGGCCTTCCTCTCTGTGCAGAGCCTTGCAGTAACGCTGAAGCCTCGAGTAAACGTGCATTTTAACTCTTGCAGTGCTGCCTCAAATTCACTCTCGCTATCTCCTGTACGAGCCTCGTTACCCGTGATACTGCTGCTGAGTTGGCCGCTCTCCGTCGGCAACTCTAGTCCACCATTGCAGAGTGTTCACATAGTTGGGCCGTTTGGGCGCTTAAGGCTCTCCGGTATTGGCTACCGACGATATCATTTGACACAGAGTGTTGGCAGAAAGGCTTCAGTGTTGGCTTATCCGGTACTACGCCCGAGGGGGCTAGTGGCTCTTGCTGTCTTATTCCAGCATTCGATTACACTTAAGGAGGCTGTTAGCTCTTGCACCGCCGGCCGGTTTCCATTACGCCCGTGGGGGCTATTGGCACTTGCACAAACGAAAGCAGTTCCTGTAACTACGCCCGTGGGGGCTAAGTCGATTCCCTTTCTGCTTACTATCCAACACCTTGGCAAGGCAGCTCTATCCTCAGCACTTGATGAACTATACAGCACAGCCTTTTAACATCCAGGGCGTGTCAAACCTCCACATCTGAGACAGACTGTTATATGGACATTAACCCCTTGGGGGTCAATATCATCCTAGTGCATACTGTTTTGCATTTATGTCTTTTGTGCTATTACCATTGTAAATATCTCAGTTTACTTATCTGTGTATTACCTACCGCCTTTAGAGGGCGTACTTGTGCCTTATTCACTTTAATAAAGTGTGTTTTATTTTCACTTATTTGGTCTGAGAGTCCTAAAAAACCGTGACAGCCATATGACATCCCCCACGGTGACATACCACCTGAGGAGCCAGGAGAGGGCACAAGCAGGAGGTCACCATCACCACCCTTAGAGTTCAGACTGCCACCCACTACCACCACAGACTTGATTCCTCCTGGGAGGTGGATGCATCCTACCACTACAGGCCAATATTGGATGACCCAACCACCACCCCTACCACTGTGTCACTGTTTTTGATGAACACTCAGACAGAACAATAAGGTTAAAATTACTTTATTGAGTAAAGTGCACACAAGGAATGAGGCCACAGGCCCACAATACGAAACCACACTATATGGAGGATATATAGGCAGTAGGCAATGACTGTAAACAGAATGACTGAGAAGGAACACAGGTAATAGAGGTATCTTAGGCAGGCAACCCTCCACTAGAGAACCTGGTGCGATCAGGCTACTGAACCCCGGCTGACAGCAGGAAAGAGGATGGTAGTAAGTCCTGGAGATGGTAATAGGCACGAGACCCAGATGCCTGGGTGGCACAGAACCCAAGCAGGCAACGAGGCAACAATGACCACAGGACAGTGGTCCCAAAGTGACCGAGGCCACCACTTACAAAGGGTAAACCCTAGAGCACTAGGGGTGGATCGAAGTGAACACAGGAAGGCCACAGGTGTCCCCTCATAGGACAGTGGAACAAGTGCAAATTCTGGCTTTAGGCCCTTAGGCCACTAGACAGGAATATGAGCTCAAGGTCTCCACACACCCAGTAGTGCGTGCCATTGCAAGTGCTGGCCCTCACCCAGGCATTGCAACACGAAGGAGCACACGGGGAGCTAGATAGTGTTAAGCACTGAACAGTTAACAGGAGACGCCCAGAGATACACAGGAACTCCCACAGGGAGTGAGCCCAGCAATTAGCGCAGAGGGAGACACAGAGAGATCAGAGTAACTCAGTCAGCACTTGCTAGCACTGTACCGGTACTTCACATGTAGACACTGCCGCAGGCAGTAGGAGTAAGTGGCGATAGAACGAATGCTATGCCTATGGTCAACAGAATAAGATAAGCACCACGCGGTGCACCCCAACTAGGCAACTGGAAACCGTTGAATGTAATGCTGGCCAGTTAGACAACGGAGGAGGCACAACCATACACGGATGGCAATGGAACAATGGCTCAAACCAACGGGAAACACAGACTGGTCAGGTGCACAGGCACGGCTCAATAGCCAGGCAGACTATGACAATGGGGGTTCACAGCCAGATTAGTTCAGCAACGGAGCGGGTTCTCAGCCAGATCAGTCGGTAATGGAGCAGGTTCTCAGCCAGATCAGTTCAGCAATGGAGCGGGTTCTCGGCCAGATCAGTCGGTAACGGAGCAGGTTCTCAGCCAGATCAGTTCAGCAATGGAGCAAGCCCTGGGTGGAGCAAAGATGACAGGCCAATGAGAAGGCAGCATGGAAATTAGGCACAGCACCGTCAGAGCAGGAACACGGGCACTGTGATACACTGGGATGGCACTGGATGCCAAGCATGGTCACTAGACCACATTATGGGGCATATGGCCCCACTGCAAGACCGCAGCCACCCACATGAATGCAGCCTCAGCCCACCTATGACCCCACACCTAGGTGGGAAGGAACCTGATACCAGTGGCCATGGTATGACCCATGGCCACTGGACTATGAACAGTGCCCATAACCACTGGAAAACATCACCCCCCCACAGATGGAACCAGAGGGCCAATCATCAGTAGCAAGTATGGACTCCATAGATGTGGCGGGGGTATAGGCATCCTCAAGGTCCTCATATGCTGGCCCCCTGACACCTGCCCCTCAACACACCTCACCACCACCAGCAGAAGAACCATAACACGTGGAGGAACCCAATGACCAACAGGCAGAGGAACTTAGAGAGTCATCCCCAGCAGTAGAAACACCACCATCCATGCCCACTTCTGCTGCCACAGGTAGCCAAAACATGGGGATAGAATCAGAGTGCTTAAACATCCAGAGGAGGTAGCTCAGGGAGGCCAGGAGATCCACAAGGTACCTGAGGAGGTTGAAGCGGGATGTTCAGAGGAACACAGCCACCCCCCGAGCAATAGAATCTCAACAATTTAGGACTGGGATGCTTGCGCAGATGCTGATGGAAATGAGTTAGAGCAATTGGAGGGAGAGCCTGCGGATGGAGAGGGCTCATCAATCCACGGAGGGGTCAACAGCAATAACTTCCCCCTCCAGTTTTCCCCACCCAAAAAAATGAAGTAGCCCCATTTGCCATGTTTACCCCAAATAAAACTGCATTTATTTATCCCAGTTATGTCTGTGAATCTTTCTGGATTTTTCTGGTTTCTAACACGGTCAGTGGCAGAGATGTCTCCAATGCATTTCATTGAGCACAACTCCTGCACATTTTTCTTGGTTGTAAGGTGTTGCAGCATTTATAACCAAATATGGCACATACACTTTTGTTCAATTTTAACTCAAAATCCACCAAGTAAATAAATACGACCTGAAGGTGTTGTTTGGCCACGATGTGAGTTGAAGTTAAACATCTGACACCTACACCTTAGCATGCTGTGTGCACGACTGTCCCCATTTAGTTTGAGACACTGTGTGGTTATGAAGGTGTTATCCAACCATAGTTTAAATATCAGTTATTTACTGCCAGGATAGATTAGCAAAACCAACACATACTGGGATTCACATTCTGGTAATCATCCATCATGCACCTAATCATTAGAAGTTAATGATTGCAAAAACTTTGGTTACAGAACAGGAGCATGGGGAAGCCACTAGGGAGACCAATTGATTAGACTATGCAGGCAGAACATCTCCTTGCATTCCAACATTTCAAACTCCAGTCATGCTCCCCTTTTAATTAATAGGAGACTAAGATAAGAGACATGCCTTCATAAGTATAACTGATATATAACACATAACTATATTGCTATCTGTAGACTTGGCATATACAACTTCAGAATCAACTGACATGTTCTTTAATATGCGTACCAATGCTCTAAAGCATTAACATGTTTGTATCAAAATGCACTGAAGAGTTATTAAAGCACCCAAAGGGTACGTTTAACATAAAAATAGTCTACTGAACAAACCAAGTTGAGCTGCTCATACGTTCTCCAAGAGGTCTTTGAACTCTTCAGAAAAGTAGTATTGCTGTAAAGATTTATTCCTCCTAGATCTTAGGCAACACATCCTATATAATAGTTCACTAGGATGTTTGTCACTATGCAGTCTTGAGCAGTAGAGACTGCCTGTGTTTGGGCAGTCTCTACTGCGCATGATTGCATTGTGTGAGTGAGGCGACGCAAGACTACATCGCGTGCAGCAGTGAGGTAGCAGCCTCTTAACCCTTTGAGTGCCAGAGGGGTACGCAACGCATTGCAAAGCAATGCGTTGCGTGCCCCTCTGGCACTCAAAGGGTTACCATTACCCGGACTTTGGCCTGTGTACACGGGGTTTTAGACTAGTACACATATAACTGAGCAGTTTTTCTGTGTGTGAAAGGTATTGTAAAGGTTGCTAACAACTTCAAGTGTTACACTGAATAAACACTAGCACTAGAGAACAGCAAGAGGTGAGCTTCATGGACGTGGAGACAATGTTTCACCAGGGTCACTTGGACATTCCTCTGTTCCATGATGGGTCATGCCAAGGATGCCTGATGGAAGGGATGACAGGATTTGAAACTGCACCGTTTGTCTATTATGCAAAAAATGAACAATCATCCAATTAACCTTTTGCATTCTGGATGAGTAGACAACCCATTACTTTGCAAAAGGTTGTCTACCCCTCTGGCACCCATAAGGTTAGGAACAAGGGGATGCTAATCATCCATATGTATATGTGAATGAATTAATTAATGAATATGTTTATTTATATAGAGCCACAAGTGTATGCAGCACTTTACAATTTCAGGGTTTAAACAATACAGGGTTACAGGTGCTTTGTAGAGTGTAACATTGGGTGCGAGGTCCCTGCCCGAAAGCTTACAATCTAAAGTGGTAATGGGAGACACACAGAGTACATTAGGGTCAAGTGCTGAATACAGTGATAGTTCTGATGATGATAGAGGACATCAGTAATGTAAATAGTTTATAAGAGCGTTCATTGTACAACATCAGTGCCTTCTACCATGTTTATAGCATGTTTATGAATGGGATATTGTAGCAATACACCATCTAGTATATGAACTAACCCCCATGAAATATAGGGTGTTGGCGTGCCAATGTCATTATGCTGCACACACACACTGGTCAGCATGGTGGGCCTTGCAATCTGGCTTCCAAATGGTTACTCCGATGCTGTAGCCAACACTAACAGTATATCTATCCCTATTCTGCTCCATTAGGCTTTGCACAACTATTGTTCTCATGCTAACTCCAATACCCCTTTAACACCTGGAATGCCAGAGTTGTATCAATTGCATTGAATTGGATATCCCTCTATCACTGCACGGGTTCTATGTTTGATATGGGTATGTTTAACTCAATATATGTTGTTTGATGTCAGTTCAACTCAGAGATATGATGAACATGGACGATGTTGTGTACCTTTGTTTGCAGGGGGATGGATGGTATCCTTGAAGTGGCAATGTCATCATGGTCAACAGAATGGCAGTTGAATTCGCGTTCCCAATATAACACATCCATGGAATAGCTTCTGCATGAATTATATACTGTAGCAGCTATGTGGTAGTGATATTGTAGAAGGCAATATCAGGGCTGTGTATATCAGTCATGCTGTGGAATTAAACATATCATTATGTGTTGTGTGAGTGTGTTTTGTATCTCCGCCCCTCTCAGGGTCTCCTCATCCTGTGCAAGTGGAACAGGTACCTCCACAATAGGTATTGGTTCAATATCATCCATTATATGTGTGTCCACGTCTGTGTTGTGTAGTATGACACACGTTAGGATGAAGTTGCATGCCGTATCTGGTGAATATTTCAGAGCTCCCGCAGAGTGATCCAGACACTAGAATATGGATTTGAGCAGTTTAAAGTTGCACTCAATGAAATTCCATGTTCGGACAAATGCCTCATTGTATCACTCCTGTGCAGGTGTTTGGGGATTTGGTAGTGGTGCTAGGAGCCACAAATATTTTGTGGATGATGTTGTGTAAGGGGAACGTACTAGTTGTGTGTGTTTACTGTAGTTGTGTGAGTGCACCTGTGGGTGTGGTGTTTGATTTTTTTTGACTCACACAAAAGCCATCCTCCTATATAAGTCCCATTGTCAATGTCCCTTTGGATGGAGGAGTGTCTGAGTATGTAGGAGTCATAACAGCTGCTGAGATAAGAGGTACAAACATGGGTTATCCTCACGTTAGCAGCACATACCATCTGTATGTTGACAGAGTGAAAATTCTTCCAGTTGCTGTAGAGATGTGTCTCATGCGTGGGAGCTCTGAGCACGTGTGCAGTCTATGGCACCCATGACCCTGGGCATGCCTTCCCTTGTGTAGAAGTCCTGTTTTACATGGGTCCACTCCATCTGGGTGGAGGGGAAGTGGATGTACAGTGCCTCCTGGCCTTCCTCTTGAGGGCTACCAACACCTGACACAGTGCCCTTGAACATATTGCTGGGTCATGCCAGATGCATAGCCTTCTGTGGACTGGAAACATCCTCTTGCCATAAAATGTATGACACACATCAGCTTCTGCAAATCAGATGGCATGGATGGAGGTGAATATGGGGCTGACGTCATCTTTTCTCACTTCATATAGGTCAATGATGCTGTGTGACATCAACCTGTACTTGTCTCTGAATTCAGCGACCGTCATTCAGAGGAGTGACCCTTGGGTCATTGCAGTCATCTGCCATCCCTGTGATGCTCCGCAGGTCCCTGTGCAGCTGTGGGTGATCTGGTTGAGGCAGCTGAGGTGCTGCTGCCTGGTGTGGTCCTCCAGATGTAGATGGGCTTCTGTTTGGATTTCCAACCAGAGCATCATTGGTTGCATCATACTGAGGCTGTTCAGCAGGTGTGTTTGGAGGTTGATGGTGATCCCTAGTCCTCACATGCCTTTGTCTCCGATGTCTTCACCGGAATAGATATGCAAACATTATACTCATAATCTCTCTCTCTCTCTCTGAGTGGTCTCACTGTAAACATTAACATAAATCGAGTTATGTGCTAAACACGCCAGGGCTCACAATGTCATCAAAACAGGGACTCGGGAACAAGCGTGACTCACCAGCAAAACCATAAAGGCAGGGACATCTCAACAAAAAAACCATAGAGATGTCCCTGCCTTTATGGTCTCTTATTCTCTTTTTTCTTACTACAATTTTTTTTTTCTCCCTTATGTTTTTACTTCATGGTATGGCCTATGTATTTGGGCACCTTTTCCACTCTCAGCCTGGGGGATGTGACCTGGTTCTGTGTATAGTGTAATATTATTGCCAGTTGATAATACTATTTGCTCTGATGATTATGACTTCTTGAAGTCCGGAATTTTGCAGTTTGGGTTTTTGTCTATATATAAAAAGCTTGTATTGTTTGTCACAATGCATCCCTTTAACGACTGGATTTGTTTGGTTTGTATATATGTATCCTTGGATACAATAGGGATATTAATGGGTTTACCAGTTGTTTGAGGTTTGATGTATGTGATCAACATTACAATAAGAGAGTTAATTCTGTACCTTTATTGTATGCATTGAATATTTTGCTCTGAGCTAATTGGAACACGTCTTTCTATATTTGGTTGGCTAGGGCTGACTTTGATTGACATGTGATCAACCAGGAGGATGCCATGTTGTTTTGTAATTTTATCCAATAGGATTGCTTCAGTGTTTTTATTAACACGGGGGGTTGTGTTTGTTTAATTTAGTCTATGATTAATCTCCGTTTGGCATGAAACGCGTTAGACAAATGTCATGAACATCTTTCTGGTGGGGGTCACTGTTCTCTGCTATTTTTTTGGATGCTTGTCTTTTTTATATGAGGAATAAAGAAGTTTTTTTTATTTTACTTCGTACAAGTGTTCCTTATTTGGGGAAGCCGGAAGTGGCTGCGACTCTTTGTTTTGTCTCACTGTAAACACTCCACATCTGTGGACTGTAGAATGTCCCATTAAGACAGTGGTGAGGTGTTGTGCAGGCATGGTCATCAGGTAGGGAGTGACAAATGGGAAGGTGTTTGCTTTCCAGGTAAGTGTTTTGAGGTATGGCTGTTGTTGTTGTTTGTGTGATTTGTTGTAATTGCTGGGTACCTGCCAGGTGAGTGTGTGACTTTGTCAGGTGCACGATGGGTCTCCATTCTCTGGTGATGTTGCACAAGTGAGCTTGGGTTGCTTTGGGATTGACAGGTGTGCGTCTTGTGTTGTGTGTATATATGTGTTGTGTGTTAACCCCTGATGTTCCAGGTTACGGTGTGACAGATTGTGTTGGGTTGCTTTGTCAACCCTTTGTCCCTGGGGAGTTGTTAGGTTTTTGTTGGCTGTCTTGGACTTGTAAGGCATGGCCATTTTCTGTGTGGTTGTTTGACTTTGCAGGGGGTAATTTTGCCATTGATGTGCTTGTGCTATGTGATGGGTGTTGTGTGAGCTGATGTTTCCCTACTTTCTTTTATCTGACTGTGTTTTATTTTGTCTGTTGTGTGATGTACGACCAGAAAAACTGGGTGCCAATTTTCACCTGTTAAATGTATCAATTTATCGTCCATTGGCACGCCGTACAGGATTGAATGGCTCCTGATTATAGCTGTTCCATTGTTCTCAATGGGCAAAATATTAACGTGATTTGTGTTTTTAAAACTGACGTTACCTGCTCATACGATCAATAATTGTATGAATTACTGTGCTTAAAAAATTGCTGTCAGCTGGTTTTTGTGGTGTCGGAGTACACAGATTCTGTCTAAATTAGCCACATTTTTTCCCTGTAGGAATGAGTCTGTGTAATCCCCCTATTAGGCAGGCTCCTATCTATGGCCTCCATTTTTGCTTTGAACCAGAATGCAGACTGCTAAAGCATGGCATGCACTATCAGCTTCCTCTCTTTTGTGCTTAGCTTGCTTGAGCAGGGCATGCATATATACATAGGAGTCTGAAGAAGGAAGAGGACAAGATCTCCAGTATTCAGAGTGCACAGGTCATGTGAGTATGCCCCTGTCCATTTGTTTAGCAGCCATATTCACACTGTCTGTGGTAAAATCACTAGAGTGGGTTTCTGCCTTTCCTTTTACTACCCCTCTTCTCTCCAGTGGGAATTTTACTAAAATTTAGCTCAGTTTAGTTACTTTTGGTTTTTGCCTTTAAGAATGGATACACGTGGTGGTATTGGATGGGTGTAGACACAGTTCTAATTTTTGCTGTACCAGGTGGTTTCCAGTGGGCAAAATGGGGCTTGTTCTTCTACACTTTACTTACTACAGTTAAGGGATGCCCTTGAGGACCCCCTCCACACACACACACACACATTGCGGCCAGCAGTCAGAAATGGTGATTGGAGAGCCACAGCTCTAATTTCATTATGGAGGGAAAAATAAACTATAGTTCCCATAAGGCCTGGTTTCCCAGGCCTCAGAGAGCAGGAAGGGTATGTTCTATCCTTACAGTGCTTTCTTTTTTACTGCTATGTGAGTCACATGAGCATACCTGGGAACTTCCAGTTGAGGGCTACCAGGAGGGTAGTCCTCTGTTCAGCAGGGGGTGACAAAAATGACGCTAATCGCGTCAAAAAGGGGCGGGGCTTGCCGTGAGTGTGGGGGAGACTTAACCCTTTGAGTGCCAGAGTGGTACGGAATGCATTGCAAAGCAATGCATTCCTTACCACTCTGGCACTCAGAGGGTTAAAGGTGTCACACAGAAGGCTGGGGAAGGAGTAACAGGAGAAAAAGCAGATGTGGCAGAGTTTCAATAGAAACTCTCCACATCCGGAGGAATCAGCCTCTGCCCTGGAGACCTGGTAAAGTTCTGTCAGAACCGGAGTCTCCGGGGCAAACCCGGAGAGTTCCCAGGTATGCACATGAGTCTGAATTTTCCCTCCTGGCATTCTGCTTTAACCTCCTTCTGGCAGGTAATTGATTTATATTATATTAGTTGAAGAGCCTGTGTACACGGGCCACAGTGCCACCCATCAATGGCCACTGTGTAGTTATGCACAGTAGAGACTGCCCGTGCCGCAGCTGATACGGAGCAGGGCGCTCCAAATTCAGACTGTAGTCCTCTCTGTGCACTGGTCTGAATTCAGAGCCCTACTCCATTATCAGCTGTAGTGCGCATGACTGCAGCGCTCGCAGCCATCTCTACTGCGCATGACTGCTTCTGACAAACACACATTTAGCGATTATATAGGACTTCTGTCCTGTATTTTTCTTTGGGGGTCTCCTGGCTATATATGAGTGCAAGGGAGATACGAGCAAGTCCTAGATCACTAGGGCATTAGGGGTTTCCCTATTAATCCTTTGTTTCTTATGTCAGATTGATCTTCTATGGGATTTTGCTGCGACGTTCTGCCTCTTAGACCACCCTATTTATCCATTGCCTCTCACTTAATGCTTTATTCTGCGCCTTTTTGGTTTGGAGACTCTCCCAGGAGAAAAAAATACACAAGGCCCTTGGCACTCAAAGGATTAACCCTTTGAGTGCCATTGCTTTGCAATGCGTTCCGTACTCCTCTGGGGGTACAACATATTTCATTTAAGAAAAATACGCTTTATAATACAGCCATTTTAGTTAGAAAATTGTCAGTGTGTGCAGAGCTCCATTATTACGGTAAGGAGGCGTTTTATTAATTGGAGATTTTTTTTTTGTTCTGTGAAACCTCCTGAAACTTTTCATGGCAAGTAGTGAGCATGGATTTAGATTAGGCTGGTAATCGTGCAAAAAGCTCCAGCGAGCGGATATATTATGTGGTATAATCAAGGAACATGATATTCTATGTTAGGGCTGATGAAGAATGCATGTTATCAAGTAATAATAAAGTCAGAATGCAAAGCATGAGACTAGCAAGGGTGGCTATTTTCATGAGACACCAGCAAGCATGTCTAGGTGTTTTCCTATTGTGAAGTAATACAGCATATAACATTTCAGGGGATGTCTTCTTAATGAGATCACAGCTACCTTAACCCTTTGAGTACAAAAAGCAAAGGCAAAGTAATGCATTGTGTACCCATCTAGCACTCAAAAGGATAAACTTTTCTAAGCAAAAATGGCTGTGGTCCTGTGGCTAGATGGATTCAACACAGAATCACAAATGTCAGTAACTAATGTTTCTGTACATGATGAAAGAGTATCATAGATGGAGTCCATGGTCTCTTGCAACTGCTCTCGCTTATCCTAGAGCCACACTGGCTCTGGTCCAAGTCTATAACCAGATGGAAATGTAGTATAACAACTTAGAGTACAGTTATGCCTGTAAAAATAGCTGGATCCAACTTGTTTAAGGAACACCTTCATAGGAAATGTTATTATATAATTTTAAATATCTTGTATTTCAAGGGAGCATCTTTAAAAATGTTTCATTTTATGTTCGATCCATAAACTCTAATCCTAAACTTGCATTTTAAATGCATGTCTACACTGTCCTATATAAACAACATTTGTTTAATTGTGTTTGTACTGCTTGAATTGAGAGACAAGAATAAATTAAATTAATATTTTGAGATTATTACCCTCTGTTCTTCTATTGGTAAAGGTTGTGTTACCTTATCTCAGCCTATTTACAAACAATAGAACACAAACACTTCTCATACAAGTATAAAGATTGCTATGGTAATGTGTGCTCTGGAAAAAGCAGAATGGAATCCCTCATAGAGCACATGTAAGACTAGAGTTTAGGCCTCAGAAAACATAGTTTTTTTTACAGATGCTGTCATGGAGTGCAGGGTATTTAATAATGAATAAATCTAGATCATTTTTAAATGTTTGTGTTCCTTTACCAGAAGGACTTTCTTAAAGGGATAATAATGTTTCATAATAAAAGCAGCTCCAATTAATCTTTATAGTATTTAGGCAATGAAGAGTGTTATTTCAGTACTGTCAGAGTTGTAGTTCAAGAGTAATTGAATTATAAAGTATCCCCCACCCGCCTCTTTTACTGATGTGACACTGCTCAGCTCAGAGCAGCAGGGTGGTGTTCAAGTGGATTATAGAGGGACAATGTTCAATTAACATAAGGGAAAAACATGTCAATGGGGCAGGGATTTCATTGTTCTCACAATAAGAAGATTGCCCCTTGGTGTGAGCTGTCTGGTCTGTGGACCACATTCCACATCTGAGGGGAGGTGGCTTACACTAGGTAAAAGGGGCGGGAGGGGGAAACTTTATCATTCAATTACTCTTGAACTACAACTCTGACAGTATTAAAATAACACTCTCTACGTAGGTACCCTTCATAAAGCAGTCAGCGTATATTTATATATAATTTTGCATAGTTGTTGCAGTGCCTGTATTTGCGAATCCTGATTTAAGGTCTATATTTAGAGCACACTTTGCCACTGGAGACAATAAGCTTTATAGTTTTGAAATAGTTTAGCCATAGAAAGGAGTGTTAATCATGGTCCTATAGAATATTTTCAAGCCAGTAAAATACCACTGTCCAGGTATAAACTACAAGAGTTTAAATGCAAAAAAACCCCAATTATTTAGCTATACCTTAATGATGTTAAGTAATTTTCTTCAACATAATAAGTGGCATTAGCTCTTTAGGCCATTGTTTCTCAGCCTGTGGTACTATATCTCAAGGGGTGCTTTCCAAAAGAACAAACCTGTTTACAATTTCAAAGTACCTTGCTGGCCCCCAGCACCACCATAGAAGCTGTTGCAGTGGCTGTGGTTCCGTAATGTGGTTGAGGACCAACATTTTTATATTGAAGGAAAGTCATCCTGCTAAGTGTCAACACATGACTGTGGGGAAGGTCATTAAAGGGATAGTAATGTTTCATAATAAAAGCAGCTCTAATTAATCATCATAGTATTTGGACTTTAGAGAGTGTTATTTCAATACTGTCAGAGTTATAGTTCAAGAGTAATTCAATGACAAAGTGTCCTCCTCCCATCCCTTTTACTGATGTAACACTGCTCAGCCACAGCAGAAGGGAGGTGCCCAGGCAGACTGCAGAGAGGGACAATCTTCAATTAAGATAAGGAAAAAAGCTGAAAAGCTTGTTAATGGGGGCAAGGCTTTCATTGTTCTGACAGGAAGAATATTGTCCCTTGCTGTTATCTGTCTGGTCTATGGACTGCATTCCACATCTGAGAAGTGTCACAGCTTACCTTGACTCCAGCATGATTACAGACGCAAGGCTTCAAGCAGGCTGCAGGCCTCTGTTTTATCTGTTTGCTTACTGTAGTCTCCTCCTAACTACTTCCTACTTCCTCCCTCTGAGCTGCTCCTCCTACTTCCTGTGGAGGGGTTTATAAGGCAGACTGAGGCCTGACTCAGATGCCCTTGCGTTGTTGTTCTTAGGTGAAGTACTTGGGCTTTGTGTATGACCTGGCTATCTACGAAAACCCACTCTGTGTATGACCTGGCTATTTATGAGAACCCGCACTGTGTAAGACCCGGCTAAGTAAGAGAACCCTCTCTGTGTATGACCCAGATAGTATGAGAACACTCTCTCTCTGTGTATGACCCAGCTAAGTACGAGAACCCTCTCTGTGTATGACCCAGTGATCACGAGTACCCCTTACTGTGATCAGTTTGTACTATTGGCCTAAGACAGACCACTGTTGTGGACAGAGAATCTGATTGGTGACTGCAGGCGTGAGTCACAGGGTCTCAATATAGTGACTGCAGGCATGAGTCACAGGGTCTCGATATAGTGACTGCAGGCGTGAGTCGCAGGGCCTCGATATAGTGACTGCAGGCGTGAGTCACAGGGTCTCGATATAGTGACTGCAGGCGTGAGTCACAGGGTCTCAATATTGTGACTGCAGGAGTGAGTCACAGGGTCTCGATATAGTGACTGCAGGCGTGAGTCACAGGGCCTCTTAGCAGTGATTTCAGCGTGGTCAGTTCTCCAGTCCAGCAGTCATTGTGTAGCCATGTCCTTCTTTTTTTAAAGTAAGAGAGCAGGTGGATGTGGCAGCAGGGTTTTCAGTTAGAAGGACCATGAAGGGTTGGGGGAAGCTGGAGGTTCACCAAAAAAAGATTGGCACAGGCCCATGAATGAGGATCGTCTAGACTCTTCCAAGTGTCTATAACAGTACATTTGAGTCCCTATTGTTTGTGGCTGTATTTTTCATGGCATACAAGGTTACATTCAGAGTCAATGAGCTAGTGGCAGCACCAAAATAAGCTTGGCATATGGGGTTGCAGGCCAGTGGGTATACTGCCTCTTAACCAAGATCAAGACAAATAAAGTAGGGAGAGGTCAGTGAATTAGCCTGCCATAGGGTGAAGGGTTGTTGTGCCCAGTTGGGGAGGTGTGTGCTTACATAGAGGTAATGCCTGGACGTGTCTCATGTTGAAGAGATGCTTGGCCTGCATTGGGTTAGACCCTGCTTTGTATGGAAGACAGCTCAAACTGTACAGGCACTTGGGAGATGCTCGTAGGGGAGGTTCTATATGTAATCAACAATTTTTTTTGCCAACAGAAGAAAGAAGGAAGATTCCACTGAAATGTTGGGTCGAGGGAACTTTTTCATGCCATGGGCAGACAAATATGCATGAGAATCCATTCTGCATAGTGAAACCCTGACACGGTAATACTGCATTCAGGTGGGAATGGTTTAACAAACTTTTAAGCAGAACTATCACGTAGATAGAAGTGCCTCTCAATTAATTGTTAGTATAGCAATAATCATTGAAATACTGTTACAATGTTTATTAAGTGCTGATATTATTTGGAATTATATGTGTGCCTGCAATGTCTATCCCAACTTGTACCGTGCAGTACAGTGCAACACCCCCTTTTGCAAATAACCTATCAGTGAGGAGACAGGGAACGACAGTGCAAGCACACAGATCCCAGATTTGGTAAGATGTCCATGCAGTCGGCTGGAGGTGAGTCTCGTAAGACCTTATGATTCCAAATAATGCAGGCACTTACTAAACATTATAACAGTTTTTTAATGATTACCGCTATACTAACAATTAATTGAGGGTCACTTATATCTGTGTGATAGTTTCGCTTTAAATCCACGCATATTGGATAAATATCGTCCCTATGCACAGTGACTGGGTGAATTTTACATCTGTTAGGTGAACCTTTGCTTGTATGAGACATACTCACCCTATGAGCATCTTCTTTTTTGTCTTCTCTGTTTTTTTGATAGATACTCAGTCACATATAGCTAGATTAGCTTTAATGTGGGGTGCATCTGTCTGTTAGGGGGCTTAACAGCTTTTAGGCACCTTTAAAATAGCATTTTCTGGGGTAGTGGGTCAAGGGATCCACTTGATGAGGGGTCCTCATCAACTATGACACTATGTTGGTACTGCTATGAGCTGGGGACACTTTCCATTCCCGTTGAGGTCTGGGCGATCCTGCAAAAACTATGGGGTTTCTTGTGAGATTTCTCTTTTCTCCCTTCATGATATTAGAAAGACCGGAAATTGAACTGGACTACATATCTGTGGATGCACCTTAGTGCGAAGACAGATGATCAGAAGCAGGGGGCCTGTGGCCAAAAATAAGGTAGATGAGGCTTTTTGCTGCCACAGTACCTTTGGCCAGTCCTCCTTCCTACACAGATCTCTTTGGCCGGACATTCTGGTTGCCATGTGCCTTTTTCCTCTAAATCCATTTTGATGCCTGCCCTCCAAGTCCTCAAGATATTTGCACACTAAGTTGAACCTACTGTTGTACCCAAGTGCAGCAGATGATTTCCTTTCTCTTTGGGTATAGGAATAGAGTAGCAGGAGAAAGAAGTGAGGTTTGTGGTGGGTAAAACATGAGATTGTCTTGGACAGACACATACAATGGTAAGCCAAGTGTTGCCCAGCTGATCAAAGTGCCTTTAATATCTTTAAGACCAATTCGTTCTTGTGGCTAGATCGTCTTCAGAATATTTATTCTTTATTCCTTACAACTGTGGTCATTTCAATATATTTATTTCTCGCTCATCACTTTTTCACCTTATTGTAGTAAGCCTAACTATATATAAGATACTTTGTTATTTTTTTTGTAACTTTTTGTAGTTTATGAATTGTCAATGAAGCCTTATATCATCTGCTGATTGCTTTTACTTGGGTATTTTTTAAAATCCGTTTACAATTTTGTTGGCTACTGTTTAATCCATCATTAGGGTTAAAACTTTTCCCCATGTATGATTATCACATTACTTTGAGATTACTTGCGGATACATAGCTGCTCATTGGACAGGGATGGATGTTATTTGTGTGTTAACGTCTCTTAATGATATTTCATACCCTTGGTCTGTCCTTGATGTAAACCACCATGCTTTTCTGATATCATGTGCCTCACTTCCCTCCTCTGATTGGTCTATCTCTCCTATAAGAATGCATATTTTTTAACTATTCTCTGTCCCTTGATGAAGCCTTTCAGGCTATACACTTGGGGTCCCTTCTCAGGACATCATTTGGATTCCTCCTGTAACTTATGGACTAGTATCATCTGGTGTTCTTTATTTCACCTGGTGTATGCTTCACTTAGGGTTTTTTTTGTAGAGAATCTCCTTTATATAGGTATTTGGTTTCACTCAACTTTTCTTGTATTTTGCTTACTTTATACCATTGGACAAGTACTTTATCTTTTAGTTAGCTACATTTACTATATATGCATTGTTGGTATGGGGATTGTTTTCTATTATTAGTACATTTACTTGTTGTGTACACCCTGGTACTGCATCTCGATATTGGTGTTATTACATTTTGATGCCCAGTTTGAGGCTCTTTCCTTCTAATTGTTTTTAAATTTGTGCCGATTCTTCTTAGTACATGGGCATTTCTGGTGGAGAGGGCCCCATGTTGAGACCCTGCCTAGGGCCCCATGGAGTTATAATCTGGCTCTGTCCTCAGTAATTCAGCTTCACTGTTACAGTTCACTTCTGTGCCTGAACTCTTTTCCCAAATGTGTTTTCCTGACTATATTTGTAGCTGGCACCATGTTCATTGTTTAGCTGATAAGTGTAGTCACTGCTAGAACGTGTCTGTTTTGTTTGTTGAAGTGATCCATAAATACTTAGCAGTTCACAGAAAAATATTTGGAGGCCATGGACGATAACAATGTCTGCACAATGTCAAGCAGGACAGCTGGAATCCTGGCACTTGGTACAGGGAGAGAAGTCAATGAACTCTTTAGGAAGTACAGTGGATACTATACGAACATACCTCCTAACATTTCAAATGGACAAAAAGGGACACATTTGTTTTATAAGGTGTTGATGGGGACGTGGCTGGTGGGCAGTACATTCCCAAGAATTTTTGTGTTAATTCATGCCCTAGTAAAACATATTTTTGTAACTAAAAATATGATTTAGAGCAAGACCAAATATTTTCTTTACACAGACTAATTCATAACACATATACTAAAGCTTAAACATTAATGTGAGTTTTTTTTATGTGGAGCAATATGATCCAATTATATACTCCCCACACAGTCTGATCTCCTAAAGAGATGGACACTAGTGTGGGAAAGAGGGACAGAGGGATTTGGGTCTCAAAAACATACAGTCCCTCCTAAAGAGGGACACTTGGGAGGCATGTGTATAAAGAATATGTAGCTGTGTCGTGACAGAGAAGTAAACAGATATGACTAAACACTATAGAGTCAATAAGCTAAAAGAGCTTCAATTCTATAGCAAATACAAATGATAGGATAGATGCTTCAAGCTAAAAATTAGAACAGGCTAGATTATGAGAAAGAACTAACAATTTGCCAGCAGTTAAGGGGTGCTTTCTGAAATAGCACTCCAACACTGTGAACGAGAAACTTGTCAAACAAAAAGAACACAGGAGCACTCACCACTTTACGGCTAGATTCATACACAATAGAAGTGGAGAAACTTGATCCACATACCTTGGGCTTATTAAAATAAGAATCTTTATTCCAACATTAAAAGTTGATAGGCAATTCTATAGCATCCCAACTGCACCATAATGTAATAATGCAAAATATTCCCCAAATTCTCATTGATTTAAATTGGGTTCATAACCACTTGAATGCTAGATAGGCTCCCAATGCATTGCTTTGCTTATGTCAATAGATTTGTTATATTACATCCACATGTAAAGGACTCCTGCAGCATATCATTTGTAGATTATTATCTACCTGTTCACTGGCCTTCTCAGGAACAATATTATAAAACCATAGCTCCAGGATTGGCCAAGGGTGCTTTATCCCCTGCCCAATCCTGTCCAAATTTGAGCACCAGTGGAGATATCCCTGTAAGGATTTAGCCAGAATTGGTTCGGCCCCCCTGCCTAATCCTGTCACTCATTCTTGTTCCACTCTCCAGCCCTTCAGTGAACAAACTGTCTTCTGCTACAGCCAGATATTTCAAATTTTGACTCATCAGTCCAGATTACATGCTGCCATTTTTCTGCACCCCAGTTCCTGTGTTTTCATGCATAATTGAGTTGCTTGACCTTGTTTCTAAACTGGAGGTATGGCTTTTTTGTCCACAAGTCTTCTATGAAGACCAGTTCTGAGACTTCTCCAGACAGTAGATGGGTGTACCAGGGTCCCACTGTTTTCTGCCAGTTCTGAGCTGATGGCACTGCTGGACATCTTCCAATTATGAAGGGAAGAAAGCATGATGTGTCTTTCATCTGCTGCACTAAGTGTCCTTAGCTGACCACTGCATCTACAGTCCTCAACGTTGCCTGTTTCTTTGTGCTTCTTCAAAAGAGCATGGACAGCACATCTGGAAACCCCTGTCTGCCTTGAAATTTCTGCCTGGGAGAGACCTTGCTGATGCAGTATAACTATCTTGTTTCTTGTTGCTGTGCTCAGTCTTGCCATGGTGTATGACTTTTGACATTAAACTGTCTTCAGCAACCTCACCTTGTTAGCGGAGTTTGGCTGTTCCTAACCCAGTTTTATTCCTCCTACACAGCTGTTTCTGTTAATGATCATGTTTCAGCCCATATATTAAATTGATGATCATTAGCACATTTGATATAATTGTTTAATCATACACCTATTTGCCTACAAAATCTCTGACTTTGTGCATGTGTACCTAGAAGAACTGATGTTATTTTGAAGGCAAAGGGTCACACCAAATATTGTTTGATTTACATTTTCTTCTGTTCACTCACTTTACATTTTGTTAATTGATAAAAATAAACTATTAACATATCTTTTTTGAAAGCATTCTTATGTTACAGCATTTATTCACACCTGCTTAAAACTTTGCACAATACTGTATATATTGCTGAGGAAGCCTTCATCCTGCAGTGAATTGACAATGGCTATTGCTGCTGATATCTATATTAAAAAAGAGAAGGCTGGCAGGGTGCCAGATTCTCTGTGTGCCCCAACACACACCCTGGGTGGATAAACACACGCAGAGGCGGCAGTAAGGAGGAGATAGTCTTATATGGGGAAGTTGGCTTGCTCCTGAATTGCATCTCTATAGCTAAGTAAACACAGCCTAAAGGTGTTACCCTTTGGGTTCCAGGGAGGTATCCAAGGCTTTGCAGTGCAATGTGTTGGATACCTCGGGCACTCAAAGGGTTAAAAGGTAACCTTTACATTCATAAAAGATAAAAAACCTGTCAGGGTCCATCTCTCTCCTTTCTGGGGCCATTGATGTGGTTACAGTGTTAGTCCAGAGTAAACCTGCAAACAAGTGGTTAACAACCTGTAAATGATACCCTGCAGTATAGTCCTACCATATGGATACAAATTAACTAACTTTTTGATACAAAAGATACTTTGCTATTAGGGACAATGTATTTTGTTCTTTACGGTCTATTCCATTGTTCTGTTCATTTATCTACTTGATTTCGCCCTTAATGATACTTTGGAATTACACATCGACATTTACTATATTACATGTTATACTCTTTTTTTTTTTATTCTCACACCATACACTAGCAGATGACACATTCCAGAACTGGACATATGTTTTCCCATGATGCTCACTTTGTCCTGAGTTACTGTGATGTAACTGTTGATCCCTCAAGTAAAGCATTTTGTTTATTTGAACATCTGTGAATAAAATCCAATTCTTCGCTCTAAAGCACTTTGCTATCTAGCACCCAGTATTCACACTAAAGGTGTTGATTGCTTCCTGTCCCATTAGTCATATTCATTAGCAGTTAAGAAAATCTTAAACCAGCAAGAATGTAAACACAGGTTAATGGGAACTATTCATACAAATAAACCAGCCATCATTTGATTAACATAAGCATTTATTTGGGTAGGATTCCCTCATACAGAAGTCTATTATATTTATTGACCTATACGAGAATTAACACCACCTAATCAGACAGGTTACTCTGAAGAAGTGATTGGATGACTACAAAACATGTCAGGAGACACAAAATAATTATTATCATCCAATACCACACTGTGCCCTCTTTGCCCTTATCCAATATTATTGTGTGCCCGCTATCTCATCATCCTATTCCACCCTGTGACCTCTCTCCCAATATTGAATACCTCTTGCTCCCATACTGCCTCCACCTCCACACCCTGCATCCACCTCCACACCCTGGGTCCACCTCCACACTGTCCATCCTGTGTTCATACCTCCCAACATTTCAAATGGCCAAAGAGGGACACTTTTGTTTTAGGGGGTGCTGTTGGGTGTGGCTGGTAGGCAGGGGCATTACCGTGAATTTTTAGGTGATTCCATGACCCATTGACACCTCTTTGTATAACTGAATGATTTAGCACAATCTCAATTTTTTTTTTATTTACATTTTATAAACACATACTGAAGTTATAATAGACATTAACCCCTTCGTGACAATGGACGTACATGTACGTCCTCTGTGGGTGTCACTTAGTGACAGAGGACGTACATGTACGTCCAGGAAATCCGGATCCCCGCGCGGCTGCACGCCGTTCGGGGACTCCGGATTCTGTTTAAAAAAAAAAAAAAAAATGTTAGACGGACGTTAAGTGACGGCCGCGTCTGCACGCGGCCGTCACTAAGGGGTTAATGGGAGTTTTATGACTGTGAAGAAACATGATACACACCACACAGTCGGATCTCCTAAATAGAGGAACAACAGAGTGGAAAAGAGGAACAGTGGGTATCAAATAAGGGCAGTCCCTCCTAAAGAGGGACACTTGGGATGTATGAAACGCATATTGTAAAAAAATCACCTGTCAGCCTTATATTTACCCTTGTTTTCACACACAATCAGGTGTAGGTGTGTAACTACATAAACTACATTTCCCAGTAAGCCATGCGTTTACTGAAAATCCTTGTAAAGGTGTGTATTTAAGACTACAGTTCTCATCATGCATTGGAAACATAGCAGCAGCAAGCATGATGACTGAAAGACTGCATTTCCCAGTCAGCTCTGCTCAAGTGCATGGTAAATAACCCTTTGAGTGCCACTCTCAGGGTTAAAATGTTGACGAAAAAACATTTCCCCTTCATTCCTTGTTATTCAACATGGGAGCACAATCTGGATGATTTATAAAAGACAGGTTCAATCGGAGGTCTACAGTGTGGGGTGAACAATATGTGGCCTTCCAGGAGTTACTGGACTACAATTCCTAACGCATTCAGATAGATGGCTAAGGGTGATGAGAGCTGTGTACCTGCCGACTGTCCCTGGATCCTTCTGCCCCTAATTTTAGAATAGAACGTCTGGCTGCACACCAGTGCAGCCATAGCAAACATACATGCACCCAAGTGCAACCATAGCCAGCACACATGCACCCAAGTGCAGCCATAGCAAACATACATGCACCCAAGTGCAGCCATAGCCAGCACACATGCACCCAAGTGCAGCCATAGCCAGCACACATGCACCCAAGTGCAGCCATAGCCAGCACACATGCACCCAAGTGCAACCATAGCCAGCACACATGCACCCAAGTGCAGCCATAGCCAGCACACATGCACCCAAGTGCAACCATAGCCAGCACACATGCACCCAAGTGCAACCATAGCCAGCACACATGCACCCAAGTGCAGCCATAGCAAACATTCATGCACCCAAGCTCAGCCATAGCCAGCACACATGCACCCAAGTGCAGCCATAGCCAGCACACATGCACCCAAGTGCAGCCATAGCCAGCACACATGCACCAAAGTGCAGCCATAGCCAGCACAGATGCACCCAAGTGCAGCCATAACAAGAACACATTCACACCAGTGCAGCCATAACAAGAACACCTTAATACCAGTGCAGCCATAGCAAGCACACATGCACCTAAGTGCAGCCATAGCTGGAACACATGCACCTAAGTGCAGCCATAGCTGGCACACATGCACCCAAGTGCAGCCATAGCTGGCACACATGCACCCAAGTGCAGCCATAGCTGGCACACATGTACCCAAGTGCAGCCAAAGCAGACATAAATGCAAACCAGAGTAGCCATATCTGCCACACATACACACAAGTGCATCCATAGCCCCAAGGGCAGTCATATCATGTGCACCCAAGTACTGCCATAGCATGTTCACATGCACCCAAGTGCAGTCATACTATACATATATGCAGATATAATGTTCTAGAGAAAGGGCCTGTTAAGTTAATATTAATTCTAGAAAACGACCTTGCAAGTCATAATAACATATATGAAAATGTAAAGAAAGAGAAAAAGAGGAACTATGAGTGACAAAAACCTAAGTGCTGATTACAGTCACTCAAACTGACCTCCATAAGATGATTAGTTCAAAGTCTTGTCATTAAATGTAGACCAGAAGGCTAAATGTCATTAATACTTAGCTTTTATTGATACAATTAAAAACCTTAATGGTAACTATTTAACCCTATATCAATTGGGATGAACATGAAAAACGAAAACACACTGAGTAGATGAATACATGTTGCACTGATGTAGATTTATGCAGATCATATGAGTAGATCAACATCAATCTTTTGGCTGGATGAGGCAAATCGTGAGAACAACTCAGAGGAACCAAGCTGATGTAGGGTTCTATCTCATAGAAACATAGAAACATAGAAGATTGACGGCAGAAAAAGACCACCTGGTCCATCTAGTCTGCCCTTTAGTATTCCTTTATTGTTATCTTAGGATAGATACATGTTTATCCCAGGCATGTTTAAACTGTGTTACTGTGGATTTATCAACCACCTCTGCTGGAAGTTTGTTCCAAGTTTCTACTACTCTTTCAGTGAAATAATATTTTCTAATGTTTTTCTTGATTTTTCCTCCAACTAGCCTCAGATTGTGCCCCCTTGTTCTTGTATTCAGATTCTTATTAATCACACTTCCCTCCTGAACCTTGTTCAGTCCTTTAACATATTTAAAGGTTTCAATCATGTCCCCCCTTTCTCTTCTTTCCTCCAGACTATACATATTTAGATCTCTGAGTCGTTCTTGATAAGTTCTATGCTTTAGACCTTCCACCATTTTTGTAGCTCTTCTTTGAACCCGCTCAATTTTAGTTATATCCTTTTGCAGATGAGGCCTCCAAAACTGTACACAGTATTCCAGATGTGGTCTCACTAGAGCTCTATACAGAGGGATCACAATCTCCCTCTTCCTGCTTGTTATACCTCTAGCTATGCAGCCAAGCATACGATTTGCTTTCCCCACCGCCTGGTTGCATTGGTTACTCATCTTGAGGCTGTCAGAGATGACCACCCCCAAATCCTTCTCTTCTGAAGCCTTTGCTACCACAGAACTGCCAATACGATAGTCAGATTGAGGGTTTCTTTTCCCCAAGTGCATTATTTTACATTTGGAAACATTGAACTGAAGTTTCCATTGTTTTGACCACTTATCTAATAGTGCCAAATCATTCTCCATATTACAGACACCTCCTGGAACATCAACCCTATTACACACTTTTGTGTCATCAGCAAACAAGCAAACCTTCCCTGCCAAGCCTTCCCTTATGTCACTTACAAACATGTTGAACAGAACAGGGCCCAGAACAGATCCTTGTGGCACTCCACTTGTAACCAGTCTCTGCTCAGAATACACTCCATTAACAACAACCCTCTGGTTTCTGTCCTTCAGCCAACTGCAGATCCACTGAACTATCCAGGGGTTAAGTCCAATTCTTGATAATTTATCTATCAGCTCTTTATGGGGAACTGTATCGAAAGCTTTACTGAAATCCAGGTAGGCGATATCCACAGCACCACCTTCATCCAGCACTTTAGTTACATAGTCAAAGAAATCAATGAGATTAGTCTGACAGGATCGGCCCTCAGTGAAGCCATGCTGGTTTGGGTCCATCAGGTTGTTTTTTGTTAGATGGTCAATTATCTTCTTCTTTAGAAGAGTCTCCATCATTTTTACCACTACAGATGTCAGGCTGACTGGCCTGTAGTTACAAGCTTCTTCTTTACTACCCTTCTTGTGAATGGGTACAACATTGGCCATTCTCCAATCATCAGGAACTTCTCCCGTAAGAAGGGACTGGTTATACAGATTAGTCAGGGGGCCAACTATGACAGATCGGAGTTCTTTAAGAACTCTAGGGTGGATTCCATCCGGACCCATCGCTTTATTTGACTTTAGCCGGACAAGTTCCTCTAGAACATCGGCCTCTGAAAACACTGGGGCTAAAATTATACAACTAGAGGCAATGCTGTGTTCAGCCATTTTCTGATTATGAGGGCCGCCGTCTGAAAAAACTGAGCAGAAGTAGTTATTCAGATGGTCAGCGACCGCCTTTTCCTCTTCTATATACTGATTTTTTTCCGTTGTTAATTTTTGTAATCCCGCAGTTTTTCTTCTTCCTGTCACTGATATATCTGAAGAAGGTTTTATTCCCCTTCTTAACAGATTTGGCCATTTCTTTTGAGGCTTTAGCAGCATTTATCATCTGTTTAGTCTTCTTCTGTATAGTTTTATACCCTTCTCTGTCCGCTTCACTTCCAGTCTCTTTATATCTCTTATCTATATCTGTTGCTGGGGGCGTGGTTTGTGGGCTTGTCATTAACGATCATTTTTAGGCTATTTCATGACCTATTGACACCTCCTTGTGTAACCTAATAAATGACTTATAACAAGACCATAGTATTTTATTTACACAGACTAATTTATAAACACATATATTGACATTTAACCCCTTAAGGACCGTGACGGTCCTGGTACGTCAAGGGTCCTTAAGGGGTTAAACAAACAATTATGTGAGTTTTATTGCTGTGGAGCAATGTGATACACTTATATACACACCATACAAGCTGATATCTTAAAAAGAGGGACATCAGGGTGGGAAAGAGGGACAGAGGGATTTGGGTCTAAAAGAGGGACTGTCCCTCCTAAAGAGGGACACTTGGGTGGTATGCAGACCTCCGTTATATTTCTCAACATAGCAATGTAAGTCAATGTTTTAAAGGAACCGCTACCTCTAATTACAGGCTAATTCTGGCTATATCGTTTTTGTGATGGTATCTCAAGTTAAAACCAAGCCAGGAGCAAATGTGTGGTTGTTCCCTCATGCTGAAATCTCATGGCCGTTTTTCAGACCACACTGCTTGCCCTCAATCACTATTGCCAACCAGACATCCGAACCTTAATATATAACCGGCTTAAGGATTTTTCAAAGTGCTCACATGCCTCCCAGTGATAATCAGTTTTGACTGAAGGAGGAACAGGTTTATAAGAGCTATTGATTTTGACTGAGATAAGGCTCTTAATACGATTTCACTAATAGGAACGATATTCACAAGTGCAGCCGTATCCTATTTCATACTTTTTTCTGTTCCATCCAGTAGCCAGTGCATACTTACAAGGAGATAGAATCCTACATCAGCATGGTTCCTCCAGGTTGTTCTCACGATTTGCCTCATCCAGCCAACAGATTGGTGTTGATCTACTCATATGATCTGCATCAATCTACAGTAGTGCTACTTGTATTCAGCTGTTCAGTGTGTTTTCGTTTTTAATGTTCATCCCAATTGATATAGGGTTAAATAGTTACCATTAAGGTTTTGAATTGTATCAGTTAAAGCTAAGTATTAATGACATTTAGCCTTCTGGTCTACATTTAATGACAAGACTTTGAAATAGTCATCTTATGGAGGTCAGATTGAGTGACTGTAATCACCACTTAGGTTTTTTGTCACTCATAGTTCCTCTTTCTCTTTCTTTACATTTTCATATACATATATGCATTCAAGACATAGCAGGAATTCAAATACAATCATGCCACTTATACATGCACCCAAATGCATAAGAAGAAAAAAGGGACAGAGCAAAATACTCCTCTAAATACAGTCCAGATTATTCACATTAATGCCAAATACCCTCTGGTTCCCCTCAAAAATTGGTATTGACAATTTTCAGAGGCTACTGCCACCTCTAGGTAAAAGGCTTTGACTGGATCAGACCTCCAGGCCTGGTCTGTTGTTTTCCAGTTGGTTCAATACTTGCTGCCTCTTACCTCCTCTAAATTGTACCCAAGGATATTTCTTCTCACTTTCTCCTTACAGATATCTCAGATTAAGGATTATTTATAAGATATATTTGGGCCAACAGGGCAGAAACCCACTGGGCAACTATTTTAAAAATAAGTAATTTATTATATAAATCATTAGTAGAAATATGTTCAAAATACTGGTACAATGTAAACTATCAAAAGGTGAAATTTACTCACCGATATTTGTATTTCCTCTGAGTCTTTCCACGGCATACTGTGGGCAATTGGCTCCGCCTCCCAGCTGGTAGGACCAATAAAACTTTATAAATTGTACTCCAAACCTCCCCTCTGCAGTTATACGTTTGTCCAAGCTGTAACGAGAAAAAAAGGTTAGAGTAGGATCATATGTACCATAGCCAACCTATATACTGTATCTCATAGGCAGCAAAAGGAACTAGCACAACTGGCAACGATACATTTGCCAACCATCTGCAGGGAAGGGTTACCGTGGAAGGACACAGAGGAAATACAAATATCAGCTCATAGTAAATAATAGGGATCTAACTTCCATTATCTTTATGAGCCACCCTTACACTGCTGGTCGCTTGTGAGCCCTGGGCTGTAGAAACCTCAGAGTTCTCACAGCTAGCATGTATAATTATGGCTTGTTGCCAAAAGCCGACAATAAGTTCCAATCTACCCTTGCAACAAAGTATTCTTGAGCACACTTACTGAATACTTTGTTGCAAGGGTAGATTAGAACTCAAAGGGTTCAAATATGTAATTTTTTTTATTGTGGTGCTCTTTACAGATCTAAATAGCTATTGTACATCATACAGTCCTACATGGTTCTTCTTATAGCACAATCTTTAGACATGTTCTTTATCCTCTCCTGAGTCTTGAATAAATAAGGGATGGCTAAAGTGAGAGACAAAGGCAGAGACTGCTGAGATAAAGAGACATTTGTATAGGTTGCTTTATAGGTTGTCCCTTCTCACTGCTGCATGATGCAGAACATCATGTGGCGATGAAAGTTTACGGTTTAATTTATTTTAGGGGCTTTTGCTCCTTTCTTACTTATTAGAAATCTGAAGCAATAGTGCCACCCTGCAATCAAAAAACAGTGACCCCCCCAAGTACCCTGATGTATGGTATTAAGTGGATCACTTCTCTGTAATTGCAAGCTCTGTAGCACATCTTGTTTTGCTGTCAGGATCACTATTGAAGCTCCCTTTTAATTGTAAGCTCTGCAGTATCACTAGATCACTTTTAATTGTAATCGCTGTGGTATCAGTAGTGTAGCTTTCATTTAATTGTAAGCTCTGTGGTATTACTAATGTAGCTAATCTTGGCATGCCAGCTATGTGACAGTAGTGTATGTAGCCCCATTTCAGTTGTAAGCTCTGTGGAATAACTTGTGTAGCAACATTTCCATTATAGGCCCTGCTGAACATTTTTAATATACTTAACCCCTTGATGCCCAATGCATTGATTTGCAGTGCATTGGTTACCTCTCAGGCATTAACCACAACAGTAATTGTCAGACCAAGAGGTTTGCAGTGGTGATGAGGGCAAGCTCAGCGGCATCAATTTGGGATCCTGCCAAGGGTCATGTGGATTCTTAATTCAGCTCTGGGCTCCCTGTGGGATGAAGAAAGCCCAGTAGGCACCTGTTTGTCACCTGTCATGTGGATCTCCACATCTAGGCCCCTTGTTTCTCGCAATAATTTAATGCAAGCAGCCAACCCTTTGCATGCTGGAACACCACATGTTGGGACTCAGATGGCCTCCAGGTCTTTATGTAATGTAAAGCTTCAGGCTTCACCCATTATCACCTAGTAGACCTTGCCACATTCAACACAGGTGGCAAATAGGGTGACTGGATTCACAGCTGGTGTGCACTTCTTACCAGGCTCCATTTCCTGTCCCTCTTCATTGTCTGCATATACATCAGGTAAGTCACCAAACATTCAAAAGACTCACAAGGTGGTATCAAAATGCCACCCATCCTATGAGTTTTGCAACACTTAGTCTTTTTTCAGGGCCCCCTGATATATCCACAAAAGAGGAGGGATGATCAGAGTTGGGGAAGGGGGGACACTAACTGCAAAGCAAGTCATCTTAGATTTCATCCGTGTTGAGTGTGGGTAAATCTACTAGATGATATTTCTTATGAGTGCAGTACTGTGAGATATGTTGTTATCTTGCTATATGCCTCTGTGATCAATCCTCCCTTTGATTTTGCTTTGTAGATTGGGTATGTTGCAAAGAGTTACCTTTGGAGAATTGCTGGTTAGCTAATATTGAAGTGTTATAATATGAGAATGTAAACTTCCGGACTAACATGATCCTATTAATCCTGAGTAGAGAACTCATACGTATATGTGTAACTCACGTGTTCTACCTGTGTTTTACATTCCCTTCACAATGTAAAACCAACTTTTATGGATAACTAAGATGGGCACTGCAATAACTGGCCCATGAGCCACCAAAATTTGCCAGCCTGCCCCTGGAGAGATAGTTGGTGGGAAAGAAAAGAGATTTATTTGTATGTACATGTAAGGGGTGGGGTAGATACCTGGCTGAGGGCGAAAGAAGTTCTTGATTGGAAGAGATGGGGGGAGCAGGAAAAAGACCTGCATGTGGGAGAGACTTGAATTAATAGAGAATGTTTAATGGGGCAAGGTGTGTGTGATAAGGATGATAGGAAGAAACCTCAATGGATGTGGATGAGTGAGAGAGACAGACCTGTGGGTGAAGTAAATAAGAGCAAGAAAAAGATCTGTATGTGGGAAAGAGGGACTTCAATTGATAGAGAATGTTTCATGGTGCAGGGTGTGTGTGTGTTAAGGGTGAGAGGAAGAAACCTCAATGGATGTGGATGAGGGAGAGAGAGAGAGAGAGAGAGAGACCTGTGGGTAAAGTAGAAGTGTAGAAGAACTTGAAGAGAAAATGACTGTTTCTGAACATTGGCGGCCACCAGAAAATATCCCTTGAAAACCACTGTTCTAGAGTTATTACAGTTTAAACCCATTTTTTTTTACATTAGCAGTGCCCTCTAGTGGTCAAATTCTAATTAGATTTTCTGTCAGTTTCTAATGGAGAGGAAAGTCAGGAAAGTCAGAGACATACAGTTCTCCATAGAATGTGATAGAAACTGCCTGTCACTTCCTGTCAGTTGGAACTATCAGGAAGTAAACACAGTAAATTATCTTCTTCATTATTTGAACTGCTATGAATTTTGAATAAAAAATCTGACAGCAGTGGGAGTGACCTTGTTTTATTCAGCAGGAAATGCTCTATAAAATCTGTGGTTTCATAAAAAAATTTTACTGCCTGTTTTATTTTTAGCGCTGGTAATAGAATCGAGCCCCTAAATCAGTTCTATAAATCAGTATCTAGCGGAAACATGATTCAACTAGAAGTATTGTAATAGTACTGACCCATGATGGCTTGCTGGCACACCATGATATCGCAGCACATCCAAAATAGCGGTTGACAAGTAACTAAGACCTGTTAAACTACTGTATGGAGCTGGGATCGTGGACTGTCAGCAAGATGTCCAGGGGTCAAGAACACATCAGATAACATAATATCTAATTACGCATCCTGTATGTGTGGAGCAGCTACCAATATATAATAAACTGCATAGTTATTCTAGAACAAAAGAGAATTTCACTTACTAATAATGGATCATGTCCATAGTTGTTACATACTAAAGAGTTAAGTCAGCTAAAGAGGGAGATCAGTAGTGACTGTGACCTCAGATGCACCTGGTCAGTCCAAAGCCCTACAACGTTCCTGCAGTGAACCAATGCTGGCTGAATAACAATCTAAAGCCCGGTTCTCCAGAAGCAGATCATGAGGAGAGAGTCACTACAATGAATGATACCTCATATCCTAAGATAATAACAATGTATCAAGGTGCTAATAAGGAATGAAGATGAAAGTGCAATGAGATGATTTAGAGAACTCAAAGCATAAATCATAAAAGCTAGTAAAGCACGAAACACCATAATTTATTAATCGGACACTCCTCGACCAATGGATTATTTTTATGATGCTTGAGCTAAGAGTGCCTGATGTATATATGGGTCTAGTTTGATATACTTCTATGTATACTGGTATCCTTTGAAACGTCGCATGCAAAAGAATGTGTGACCATTTAAGACTTTAACCACGTTGCCTAGTGAATGGTCACCTAGAATCCTTATAATGCTTGAGGACTAGAGTGGTGTATTTGTATAATGGACAGACGCACGCATGTCCATGCAAACCGTAAGTACTTCCCTACCCCATGCATGCACATGCAAACCGTAAGTACTTCCCCACCCCAGTTGGTGTGTTATTACCTCCTCACACTCCTCCCGGCCGTTGGTCCTGCTCTACAGCAGCTGTACAAATTGCTCCATACTCAACACCTCCACCTCTCAGCTCAGCCTCTCCTCCAGCCAGCTGAGCAGGGTACTCTGGTGCTGGGAAACCACAGACTCCGGGGCCCCTAGTTCCCGCAGCCAGCCCAGGAGTTCCAGGTTGTACAGGGCTTGGTGTGTCCCTGCTCCTCCAGCTGAATCTGTTCCAGCTGTCCCGGCCTCCTCCTGCTCCATTCCCGGATCATCTTCATCTCCGCTACCACCGCTCAACACATTCCCCATGATGATGACAGTGTTCAGCAGCACTGAGTGTCCGGGTCCTGTCAGGCCCCTGCTGCCCCCACCTACCAAAGACCGCCTCGAGTACCACCCAGAACTGGCACAAGTGAGGAATGGGCACAGCTGGTGTAGTAGTAGTCCGAGTGTAATAGCCTCATCACCCTACACTATTGTGACAGGAAGAGGGACAAGTTCGCTAGAGTCTCCGCTATGTCAGCTTGTACCAATGGATTACTGCTGTTCACTACACCCGTGCGGCTTCAGGAAGAAGTGATCTGTCATCACTTCCTCCTCAGGCTGCCACACAGCAGTGTCCGGCTCTGCTTGCCCGAAGCAGGGCTAAATGAGAGAAAAATGTACCTGCCCGGCACCGGAATTACACAACCCTGCCTTTCCTCTGTGTCCGATCCACGGCATATTGTGGGACTTACCAGAGCAGTACCCCATGCAACTTAGGGAGGGTAGTAGAAATGGACTACACAGGAATGGCTGCCTCCAGCACCTTTCTGCCAAATTTGGCATCAGCGGAAGACTGAAGGTCAAGTCTATAGTGCCTGATAAAAAGTGGTGGCTTTGCAGATCTCTTCAGGAGAAGATGCAGCCTTCTGTGCCCATGAAGTAAATATAGCCCTGGTTGAATGGGCTTTGATACCCTGAGGGGGTTCTAGCTCTGCTGAACTATAGGATAGGCGAATACAATCCCTGATCCACTGGGAAATCGAAGGCTTGGAAGCAGCACAACCTTTGAATTTCCCAGAATGATGCACAAAAAGGGTGTCCATCTTTCGGATAATTTGTGTCCTTTTAAGATAGATCTGGAGACATCGTACCAGATCTAAGCTGTGAAGTCGTTTTTCTAAATCCAAAGTAGGATTGGGACAGAACGAGGGGAGAACAATCTCCTGGTTAAGGTGAAACTGGGATATAACCTTCGAGCGGAAGGTAGGTCTTGGACATAAGACCACCTTGTCTTGGTGAAAAATAAGGTACGGAGGAATATATACCAGGGCCTGAAGTTCACCGAATCTTTGCGCTGAAGTCACTGCAGTTAGCAACACTGCCTTCATGGTAAGGTGCTTCATGGAGATAGTGTCCAGAGGTTCAAAGAAAGGATGGGAAGGGAGCTGTTGAAGGACCAGATTGAGGTCCCATGGCGGAATAGTTTCCTTAGTAGTCAGTTTAATTTTTAATATCGCCTGCATATACTTTTTTATAAGGAAATTTTCTGCAAATGGAGTAGCCATAACTGCAGAAATTGCTGAAAGCTGAACCATCAGCGAAGCAAGTTTCAAACCTTTTTCAAATCCGGACTGTAAAAAGTCTAGTACTCGTGGGGGTGATAGAATGTCTATCCAACCCCTGGAAGGTGCACCAATAGTATCTATGACCTGATCTGCTAAAACCCTGAAGACTCAGAGATTCCCATTCAGCCTCCAGGCCTTGAGCTGTAATAAAGCTGGGTTGGGATGGAGGATTGGCCAATGAAACAACATGTTTGGGATGTCCGGAAGAGGAAAATGAGGTTGGACTGATAATTTTAGTAGCTCCAAATACCACATTTTTTGTGGCAAATCCTGGGCTATGAGAATAAAGTTTACTTTGTCTCTTCTTATCTTTTGTAGAACTTCTGTCAGAAGAGGAATGGGAGGGAATATGTAAGCCAGTTGGAATGACCATGGTATTCTTAGAGCATCCTGACCACATGCCTGTGTCTCGAACCATCTTGAGAGGTACCTCTGGCATTGCCAGTTTTGGGCTGTAGCCATGAGGTCTATGGATGGGGACCCTAGAACCGGTACAATTGATTTGAAGACCTCCTTGTTTAGGCACCATTCCCCTGGATCCAATTTTTTTCGACTGAGTAAGTCTGCTTGGACATTGAGCAGCCCTGACAGGTATGATGCAGTCAATGCCAGTAGATGTTCCTCTAACCACAGCAGAATTCGGACTGCAAGCCTGTTGAGTTGAGCACTTCTCGTACCCCCTTGGTTTAGGAGATACTGTACTGCCGCTACATTGTCCGAGTGGACCAGAACCGCTTGGCCTAAGAGTCTGGACTGGACATATCTGAGGGGCTTCCAAACTGCTAGGAGCTCCATGACATTTATGTGAAGACTGTTCTCTTGAGAGGACCAAGTGCCTTGTACTGTTGTCATGGACTCAACAACGACAAGCTGACCAGTACTGTAGGTAACACACTCTTTATTAGGATATGCACGTACAGATAGAACAGCAACAGCAATAACACAATACAATATAGCAGATATAAGGAAGGCTAGTGCTGCTATGGATGTACCAAGCTGAGCTCCAGAAAACAGGATGGAGATAAGCTGCCTCAAGTCCACATCTGAGGATCACACAGGTCCGCACCTGTACTGACAAGGTTCCTGAGAAAGGCTACAGCGCCACAGGTTCACACCTGAACAGACAAGGTACAAGAGAAAGGCTACTGCATACAGGTCCGCACCTGAACAGACAAGGTACAAGAGAAAGGCTACTGCATACAGGTCTGTACCTGAACAGACAAGGTACAAGAGAAAGTCTACTGCATACAGGTCCGTACCTGAACAGCCAAGGATCCAGAAAAGGCTACTGAGCTACAGGTCCGCACCTGAATGCCGCAGTAAATGGACAGGGACAAGGAGATGTCTGCCAGGACCACCAGGAGTACCCAACCAGTTATCCACTGGAGCGTTGGTATGCTGGGTGCGCAGTGGACAGCCCTAGGTAGCGCCAAGGTGGGTAGACAGACAAATAGGAACCCCCACGGAGCAAATATGGAAACTAGAGCCGCAGGTCATACCAGATAGGTATAGGACTAGCCAGGGTCATACGCAGAGTGGGTAGTCGGACAGAGCCACAGGTCAGTACCGAGACTGATAGTCAGCCAGGCCAAAGGTCATACACAGAGGAGTTAGTCTACCAGAGCCGCAGGACCACAACAGAAGGAATGTCAGCCAAGCCGGAGTAACAACAGAGCGGGTAGTCAGACAAACCAAGATTATGGACAAACACAAGCCAACTGCACTGGACACCACAAAAGGGCAAATGAGTCAGTGTCCAGGCAGTTTAAGTACTCTAAGCTCCACCCCTGGAAGGTGGAGCACTGTCACTTTAAGAGCAGCACACGTCACTCAAGGAATCCCCAGTGAAGCGCGCCTGAGTCAGCCGACCAGCAGAGGGAGCCAAAGCCATGCAGGAACCCACACGCACAGCACAGGAACAGCATCCGGGATGCCATGGGGACCGGCTGTCGAACGGGGTACAGAGCAGCCAGTTCCCTGTAAAGGTAATAGTGAACGCTTACAACTGTGTTCCCGTTCCAGATTCCTACCCACCCTAATCTGTTGGCATCTGTCATCAGGATCTGCCATGTTGGATCGATGAAGGGGCGGCCTCTGGACAGATTCTTGCTTTGAATCCACCAGGAGAGCTCCTTTTTTGTGGAGAGAGAGATTGGGATCCTCTGAGCGAGGCTGGATGGATTTCATCAATAAAACTGAAGGAAATTTTCCTGTGTTGACCTGGCATGTGTAATGGCCCATGGAATGATCTGCTGAGCCGATGAGAGGTGACCCAGGAGCCTGGAGAAGGTCTTTGTTGTGTGTACTTATCACGGTACTGTGATTTCTTGTCTGTCAACATTGCTACTTCCTCTCCACGCTTGCTGCTTCTTATTGGATACTGGGCTCTGCTCCACCCAGCAATTGCCTATTTAAACTCTGTTCTCACTACCTTGGGTGCCCTTTAGTGGTGTTCCTGACCAGACATGTGTTGCTGTGTATCCTGTTCTGTGTATGATCCGGTTTTGCCTGACCTTGCTCCTGTCTTCGCTGCCTACTCCGTTGACGACCCGGTTTGCCTGACTATCGATTCTGTGTACCGATTTCGTTGTGCCTGACTACTGCTCTCTGTGTATCGATCCAGGCTTTGGCTGACTACCGCTCGCTGTGTACCGATCCATGCTTTGGCTGACTACCTGTAGCGGTTTTTTTGACACTCAGACCAGTAGGTAAAATAAAACAACGTTTATTGAATGAAAATAAGTGCAAATAGTTGCCCTCTACAGGTGACAGCAGCAATTGCAAAGTGAATACACTAGTACACAGAGATTCACTATAATGAATAAAAGGCAGACACAAAATGGTACAGATAATAGTGAACTGGTCACTAAAGGGTAAATGAGAACAATCAGTCCATCTCAGCTGTGGGATTTGGCACGCCCAAATGGTGTAGTGATAAACTGAGAATATGTGCACAGCACAGAGTTCATGCAATGGAGGATAGTAGGTGTTCAGTGACCAGTATCAGCTTAGCAGAACAGTGACCCAAACAGAGCCCCCGCGGGCGTTCCCAATGAGACAACTGATACTGTAAGTGCGAGAGTATGTAGCCCCCACGGGCGTAATCGGTGAATAGCCTGAGATGCAAAGCTTGCGTTTACCCCCCACGGGCATATAACCGGAGACCAAAGTGAGCACAACACGAGCCAATAGCCCCCACGGGCGTAGACCTTCGGAACCTGCAAGAGCTTGGAGCCTAACCTTGCTTTCTCTCAGAACCAATAGCCGCAATGGATACCTCCGGTAATCAACGTAATACCGAGAGCCTAAGGCGCCCAACCGGACCGACAAGTCTTGACTACTCTGCAGTTGTATATAGGAGTCGCCGTCCACGTTAGTGGCCAACTCAGCAGAAGTAGACCAATAAGGTAAAGGCTCTATGACTGGAATGGAGGTTCGGCAAGAGAGAAGCGGCACTGCAAGGGTTAAAGGGTACGTTTAAATCTCCCAGGCTCGGTATGGTAACTAAGCTCTGCAAGCGTATGGAGGCTCGGTACAAGGAGCACAGCTCTGCAAGTCAGCAAGGAACTCTGCACCGGAGAAGGGTTACACCGGAGTGTAATGGTCACACTGCGTCAGCACTCAGCACAGCAGGAGTCAGAATGTCGCGGCGGCGACAACAGGCAAACACAGGTCGCTGGAGCCAAGCCGGGTCGTAGCACGTAGGAGGTTCTCAGACAAGCCGGGTCGTAGCACGTAGGAGGTTCTCAGACAAGCCGGGTCGTAGCACGTAGGAGATTCTCAGACAAGCCGGGTCAAACACGATCAGGAACATTGGAGCGTAGTCAGGACAGGCCAAAGTCGGTACACAGGAATCCGGATACAGGAACACAGCAACAGCGAGACTGGCTCAGAAACACCACGAAAGGGCATCTGACAGATGTGATAGTCAGGTATAAAAAGGTCACCAGGGGGCGGGTCAAACCAACTCAGCAAATCAGAGTATGCCACAGAAGAGAGTGACAGGAGGATCACAGGCACTGTGATACTACCGCTCTCTGTGTATTGATCCAGGCTTTGGCTGACTACCGCTCTCTGTGTACCGATCCAGGCTTTGGCTGACAACCGCTCTCTGTGTACCGATCCAGGCTTTGGCAGACAACCGCTCCCTGTGTACCGATCCAGGCTTTGGCTGACTCCGCTCTCTGTGCACCAATCCAGGCATTGGCTATTACTTCTAGCGGTACCTATACCGCCTGTGCCCACTGTTGCCTCCTGTCTCATTTTACCATAGCCTGTGCCTTTACCGTTGTCCCGGTAGCGTTACTTTACAGCCTATGCCTGCTCCGGTTGCCTCTGGGCATAACCTCTGAGTGTGTGATTCTGCATCTGCCACTTGGGCTATCATCTGCCTGGTCTTCTCGGCAAGTCCTGTTGCCTCGCTCTGTTTCCCCTGTTCCTTTGGGGATTTTGCCCTGCAGTACTTACCTCCGCTTTTGGGCATTTCCTTGCTGGTACTCTTGAGGTTTTGTTCCAGTTTCAGTTACTGTTCCAGTTCTACACTCTGCCATTGCATTTATTGTGTATACTTGCTGCTGATTGTACCCTGACCTGTGTCAGATCCAGAAGTGCTTGTTCACTGTCTGGGTCTGGACCTGTGAAGGGCATTTCTGTTCTTTATTATTTATTTAATAAAGCTGAATTTTTACCTTAACCAAATTGTCTGAGTGTTCATTAAAACCGTGACAGTACTGGTCTCTGAAGAAATGACTTCACCTGATCCTGTATTCATCCCTGGTGTTCCTGAGACAGGGTTGCGATGTTGAGTTCTGTATCGAAGTTTACTCCCAAGAACAGAAGATCCTGAGATGGATGAAGTAAGCTTTTTTCTTCATTTATGATCCATCCCAGAGTCCTCAATAGGTGAAGACAGATGCCCGTGCTTCTTTCTGCTTTTTGTCTTGATGACTCTATTATGAGGATATTGTCGAGATAAGGTACTATACATATCTGATGCTCTCTTCTCAACTCTGCCATGGCTACAGCCAAGATCTTTGTGAACACACGATGAGCTGACGCCAGTCCAAATGTAGGACTCTGAACTGGTAGTGACAGTTGAAGATCTGATATCTTAGGTACTGCCTGTGTGCCTGTCTGATCAGGATGTGATAATAGGCCTCCCGTAAATCTATGCGGGAGAGAAAGGACTCTGGTTGAATCAGTTTCAAGGCTGAGATTGCTGATTTCATCTTGAAATGTCGTAACCAGAGGAACTGATTGAGATCCTTTAAGTCCAAAATCAGTCTCAATTCGCCATTAGGTTTTGAGACTGAAAAAAGTGTTGAATAGAATCCCCGGAATCTTTGATTCGTCGGGACCTCTTCTATTACCTTGTTCCTCAGGAGTTCTTGTATGGCTAGTCTCATCTGTCGCATCCTGATCTTGTTCCTGAATAAGGATGCACGGAATCGAGGATGTGGAGGGGCAGTTTGAAACTCCAAGACATACCCTTTCTTCACTGTATCCATTACCCACTTGTCTGGGTAGATCTTCTCCCAGGATAGATGGAAGTGTTCCTGTTTGCGCCCAACTGGAAGTGAAGGAAGGGGGCCTGTGACTTCACTGGCTGAACTGTGTTTTGCTCTGGAAATCCTTGCGGTTTCCAGATTTGGATATTGGAGCTCCACCTCTTTTTCTTTGATCATAATCTCGTCCTGGTCTATATCATTTTGCGTCACAAAATGACTGTCGTCTGGCTTGACCGCTTCTGGGTGGGGAACATCTGGACCTTCTCTCCTGGGGCAAGAAGGGTTTTTTCCAGCAGATGACTTCTTTATGATCTATTCAAGTTGGTCCCCAAAGAGCTTCGCTCCCGTGAAAGGTAAGGAGACTAATTGGTTCTTAGACGCTGCATCAGCCTCCCATGATTTAATCCAGAGAGCTCTACGTGCTCTAAGAAGAAGATTTTGCAAGGAGTCAAATATTATCTAACGATGCGTCGCACAAATAGTTTACAGCATCTTTTATCGTGGTCAATTCTTTTAAAATCCTGGATCTGGAGACTGATGACTCCACCTTTTCCTCAAGTTCTGTAAGCCAGAAACGTAAAGTGCGGAACACAGAGGCCATGGCAGTGGCTCTCCTTAAATTTTGTCCAATGGCAGCAAACTGTCTCTTGAGTGCACTGTCTGCTCATTTGTCCATAGCATCCTTAAGGTGTACCATCTTCCAGTAGAAGTGTTGTTCTCATGGACGTCTGTGAGATTGCCTCGTCAACCTTTGGCGGGGTGATCCAACCACTGATGTCCTCCTCAGAAAAGGGATACATTCTTTGAAAATGTCTGGAGGTAGCACACCTTTTCTTTCCCTGTTGAATAATTTCCTGTATGGAACTGTGTACAGGGATCTGAGGAGAGGCCTTTTTGTATCCAGTGAAGGCTGTAACTATGATATATTGAGATCCTTCTGTGTCTCTGTAAGACCAAGAGGCTCTCATGCTTTTCACAAGGGAATCCATTTTGTCTAGAGGAAAACTGCCAGTTTCCTCAGAGATGTCTCCCACCTCTGCTGAGGAGACAGCTGAATCAAGGTCAATAAAACTTTCTTCTTCCTCTTGTAAACATGATGGTCCCTAATCAGGATCAGATGCTCTAGCATTCTTTCTGGAGGATTCTTAGTTTTAGCTGCTGTTTATCCTCCTTAGAGGGTTCTTTAGGCTTATCTCTTTTACTCTCTTTGAAATTAGACATAGTACAAGTCAGCAGAACGAGCTTAGATAGCAACCTAACTGCTCCAACAATATCTAACTATACAAAACAGCGAAACGTAGTAGAAGACTGCAGAATATATAATATAATGCAGTATTTACTCACAGTTATCCTGTGGGAACCGTCTGACAGTCAGGATCTTATGCAGCATCTGCCTCCATTGCACTGAAGACGCCAAGTAGCTTCTGCTTTCCATCAGTGGAATGCCAGCGCTTCACTTCCAGTTCCACTCGCTTCCTTTTACACAGTGTGGTTAGCCGCAAAGCAAACAGATGTAACATAGGGGAGACCAAAACAAGCTCGTCGTGCCTCGTTCCCCAGCACAGCAGAGCTTCTGGATCCTTTCCCCGGCCGCAGCTTGTAAAGTGGAGCCTAGGGACATAATGCAGCCGTGGATTAGGCAAGACTGCATACAAGGTAAAATAATAAATCAACTGAAATTGTCTTGTGACTGGAAGAGAGGCAATCACCTCCATCCTCCAGCTTGGGTAGGGCCAAATAACTGCAGAGGGTAGGTTTGGAGTACATTTTATAAAGTTTTATTGGTCCTACCAGCTGGGAGGAAGAGCCAATTGCCCACAGTATGCCGTGGGTCGGACACAGAGGAAACAGATATATATGTCAACGTGTTTAGTGACTGTATATCACTTCCTCCCAGGATGCAAGGGGAGGGGCGGGGAAGAATATCCTTATTAGCAAGGACGGTTGCTGAACTGCTGACAATGTGGAAGGGATGCCTTCCCTTACACACTGCCAGCAATTTGATAAACCTGAAGTCTGAGTGTATTCTCTCTGCTCCCCACTAGGGGGGACTGCAGCACTACAAACCCTTTCAGTGCCATAGGGATCTTAAAAGGAAAACTCCCAATAAAGAGGAAGCAAAATAGTTACTTTAAATGTACTCTAAGAGGCTCAGAGTGATCCCTTCAGGGAGTGAAATGTCTAGCGTCCTTCTTTTATTTAGCGCCAAACACCAGTGCTATTGTGACATCATCATTCATAGCGATGGATTGGACTTCACTTCCTCTTCATCTCCCAGTAGAATCATAAATATGAACATTAACCCTACCGATATAACTTAAATTACATGGACATGCAATTTTGTATACAACATAGTGCTAGTATACGTTATATATTGCTAAATTGGCACATGGTTATTATATCGATCTATGAATGTGGTAACTTTATTAACTATATAAGCACAATTAATACAGTGATTCATTACACATTTGTGAACTCCTAATCTATTATTATTTCCTAGAATTTTTTGCTCTTTATTTGTAAACTTTTTAACTGTACCTGGTTATTTTCTTGATAGTATCTCTTTGAGATTCCTATTCTTAGTGAATATTACTTCAGAGCCCTCCAAAATACTACTATGAAGCACTGGGTCCTGCAGCAATATCAATCAATGTTTTTTTAGGGTATTTTTAATCTTACAATATGATTTATTATATATATTCTGTGGCTTGTATTATATAGTCTGAAGTCTTCTTACAATTCATTTTTATTCTTTTGAACTGTCCCCCTGGTATGTTAGTTTTCCATTGTCTCAGGTGACTACTTTAAAAATGTAGATAGTTATTAGTATTGATGGATTTTACATAATTTTAGTTATTATTTGGCCATCTTCACTAGTAAGATTAAGGTCTAGAAAATTGACACCTACCCAGCTAATATTCTATGTAAACTTTAAACCTTGCTGATTGTCACTTAACTGCTCAACAAACATCTCCAGTTGTTTTTGGCTTCCCTGTCATATAATAAGTAAGTCATTTATGGAGTGTCCACAGAACGCCAGCCTCGCCCACAGCCCCAGCCAACACATTTGTCACTTCCCAATATCCCATTTATAGGTTTGCATAGCTAGGGGCGAAGCTGCCACCCATGGCAGCTCCTCTGACTTGTAAATAAAATTGATCATTTAACTGGAAATAATTGTTGTGCAGAATAAATTTAATTCCATCTAATAAAGTAGGTCTCTGTATGTCTGGCATATCTCTATCATTATCCAAATAATATCCAACTGCCTCCAGGCCCTTGTGATGTTCTATGCTAGTATATAGAGATGTGACGTCAACAGCTAACCATATATAATCTGCTCTCCATTCAAATGTGTCTAATTTATTCAATATATGTTGAGTATCTTTAATATATGATTCTACAGTAATAACCGAAGGTGCCATATTTCTATCAGGTTCCAAAAATTCACAAGACTTTGGTGAATCCTCCAGGACGACCTATAATTGCAGGTATGGGGGGGTGACGTCACGGCTGTCGGAATATATTGATTATTTTTTACAAAAATATGTTATTACTCTACAAACCTATATTAAAGATACTCAACATATCCTACATAATAATTCACTAGGATGTTTGTCACAATGCAGTCATGTTCAGTAGGCGATGCAAGACTGTATGGTGTGGAGCAGTGAGGTAGCAGCCTCTTAACCCTTTGAGTGCCAGACGGGTACCCCTCTGGCACTCAATGGGTTAACATTACTGTGACCTTGGCCCGGGTACATGGGCTTTTACACTAGTATTGAATAAATGAGACACATTTGAATGGAGAGAAGATTATATATGGGCAGCCATTGACGTCACCTCCCTATACACTAGCATAGAACATCAAAGGGCCTGTAGGCAGTTCAAAAATTATTTGGACAATGATAGAGATATGCCAGACATGGAGAGATCTTTTTTTATTAGATGGAATTAAATTTATTCTGCACAACAATCATTTCCAGGTCAAGGATCAATTTTATTTACAAGTCAGAGGAGCTGCCATAGGCACCAGCTTCGCCCATGGCTACGCTGACCTATAAATGGGATATTGGGAGGCGACACATGTCTGGGGAGTGGGGCTTGGGGCGAGGCTGGAGTTCTAAGGATGCTATGTAGATGAATTACTTATTATATGGCAGGGAAGCCAAGAAGAACTGGAGATGTTTGTTGAGCAGTTAAGTGACAATCAGCAAGGTTTAAAGTTTACATATAATATTTGCAGGGTAGGTGTCAATTTTCTAGACCTTAATCTTACTAGTGAAGATGGCCAAATAATAACTAAAAATTATGTAAAATCCATCAATACTAATAACTATCTACATTCTGAAAGTAGTCACCTGAGACAATGGAAAACTAACATACCAGGGGGACGGTTCAAAAGAATAAAAAGGAATTGTAAGAAGACTTCAGACTATATAATACAAGCCATGGAATTAAAAGACAAATTTGTAAAAAGGGATATCCTGAGGACATTTTAGAGAAATCTTACCAGATGAGTCGTGAGGAAATGATAATACCTAAATGAAAAAAAGATAAAAAATAGTAATAGTAAACCACAATTCATCACACAATATAATAAAGCACATTATAAGATTAAAAATACCCTAAAAAACATTGCTCAATATTGCTGCAGGACCCGGCACTTCATAGTAGTATTTTGGAGGACCCTGAAGTAATATTCACAATGAATAGGAATCTCAAAGAGATACTATCAAGAAAATAACTAGGTACAGTTAAAAAGTTTATGAATAAAGAACAAAAAATAAGGAAATAATAATAGATTAGGAGTTCACAAATGTGGAAGGAGTCGCTGTGTTACTTGTGCTTATATAGCTAATAGAGTTACCACATTCATAGATCGATATAATAACCATGTGCCAATTAAGCAATATATAACATGTAATAGCACTTATGTTGTATACAAAATTGCATGTCCATGTAATTTAAGTTATATCGGTAGGACTAAAAGAAGGATAAAAGATAGGTTCCTAGAACACAGAAGAGCAATAATGAATTCTGACACAAAGTATCCACTTACCAAACACTATCAAAAGTATCACAAAAAGTTTTGTGCAAGAGAGAAACATACTGGATCTTCACATGTGATACGCTAGCTCCTAATGGGCATAATGAAAAAATATCGATGCCCATACATTTCTAGGACATTTATAGACAGGCCTGGAGGGGTCTCCATTACGTGCACAATATCGGTCAATTCATCTACGGACCGTTGCTGTGCGGTTGGGGGAGTCCACCCCTAGGTGATTTTTTTTAAGTGAATTGATGATGTCGTGTTGGACTATCTACAGCAGCTTAAGGTTCTGTATGGTATTTAAGATTTGTTTTATTATGGTTTAAATATTTTATTATGGTAAAGAATCTTTATTTGATTTTAAATGATAAGGATACAGACATTTAGGTCGGGTAACAATAGCGTTAATGTTCATATTTATGATTCTACTGGGAGATGGAGAAGAAGTGAAGTCCGATCCATCGCTATGAATGATGACATCACAATGGTGCCGGTGTTTGGTGCTAAATAAAAGAAGGACGCTAGACAATTTGATTCCCATTCAGTTCCCTGAAGAAGTACTACGAGTTAGTACGAAACACATTGGAAATACGCTCTGACTTACTCTAACATCAAAAGTATAAATATCAACAACAGTTTTAAGAGATACCTACGGCACAATAAAGGCATTGCTTGGGGCATCATCACATAAAAAGAACGGGAGGTCTATATACAATGGCGGTGAGGCTGATACTTCTATGGCGGAGAAGGAACATCAGTTGGAGATATAAATATAGAGAACCAGAAAGAAAGATACAGTTGGGGTCATCTAAAGATACTGCTAAAAAGAATGACAATAAGTGGGGTAACATTGAAGAGACCCAAGGTTTCCCCTTCCTCAGGTTGGAGCTTTCCAACCAACAGAGAAGGTCCTGCCTCACTTCTTGGGGAAGAGAGACTAAATGATCCAAGAGTTCCGGATTCCCCCTGTAAACTCTGATAGTGAACCTCTGAAGCTCCCTGGTGTGTGCCATGGAGTACAGAACCGCCTCAATGGTAGATATCATCTTGCCCACAAGGGATGAGAACTTGTGAACCGGAGCAGAGGTCCACTCCAGAGCATGGTACACCTTTCTCATGATATGCTGAACAGAGTCCTCTGTCAGATAGACCATACCCTGACAGGTCTCGAACTGGAGACCCAGGAAAACCAGATCCTGAGAAGGAACTGGAGTTCCGAATCCATCCATGCTGGAGGTGGATCTGGGTACATTACTGGACACGGTGGTCCAGGAGATCCCTGGAAGGTGCCTACAGCAGATGTATGGAGTCACCTGAATCCCCTTGGCTTGCAGGAAGGCAATTAAGGTGCCCAAGGAGTGAGGGAACACCTGAGGAGCAGTGGTGAGCCCGAAGGGAAATACGGTGAAATGAAAGCGTCCCAGAATGCAAGCAAACCTGAGATACTTCTGACAGTCCAGATGAATGGGGATGTGCAGGTAAGCATCCTGCAGATCCAGAGAGGCCAGCAATTCCCCTAGACAAATCGCTGCTATGACAGAGCTCAAGGACTATCTTGTAATAGGTATGAACCACAAAAGAATTGAGGTCCAGGATGGGACGGCTGCCATCACCCTTTTTGGGAACTACAAATAAGTTTGGATTGAAACCTAAAACCTCTCTCTTGCGGAGGAACCGGAGACAGAAATCCCTTGTCCAAGAAAGCATGCACTGCCTTGTTGAAAAGATGTAACTTTTCGTGACTCTGAGGATTGCGAGAAAGGAAGAATCTGAATGGAGAAAGGGATGTGAAGGGAATCCTGTAGCCTCTTGAAACCACCTGTGATATTGATCTGCAACAGAGTCTGCCCAGATGCTTGAAAAATGTTGCAGTTGAGCAACTACAGGTGTATGTGGACCAGGGTTCAGCAAGTCATGCCGAAGCAGGTTTGGATTTGGCTGAGGAGTGCTTGGACCTCCACTGTTCCCTGGGCTTGGTGGTGGAGTACGGGGTGCTGGCCGGAGACCCATCTGGATTTGGCCTTTGTGCTTTGCTTTGTCAGGGAAGAAAAAGACACTGCTTCCTTGCCATATTAGGGCGTTTAGGCTCTGTAGGCAACAAGGTGCTATTACCCTCGGTGGCCTCACTGATGATGTTCTTCAGTTCAGGACCAAGATGTGCCCTGAAAGGGAAGAGAGATTAGTGACTTTTTAGATAAGTCAGCAGACCAAATCTTAAGCTACAAAGAGCTTCAAGCGGCCACAGAAAAGGCAGAAGCCTTAGCTTTAAGTCTGACAGCATCATAGAGGGCATCAGTAACACAGTTCTGAGCCTCAAACATGTTGGAAAGAATAGACAAAATATCCTCCTTAGGGGAACCCTTGCACATAGCCTCAGTAAGCTGTTCAGTCCAAACAGCAATGGCTCTGGTAACCCAAACAGAAGCAAAGGTAGACTTTAAAGAAGCACCGATATGGCAGTGAAATCAGACTTTAGGATAGCTTTAAGCTTCCTGTCAGTTAAATCCTTAAGTGTTGTGGCATCCGCAAAGGGCAAAGCAGTGGATTTAGATAGTCTGGAAATAGAGGGGTCCACCTGAGGAGTTGTAGCCCCAAAGCTGCATCAAAAAAGGGGTACAACTTACAGAATCTCTTGGAAAGAGCAAGGGGCTTGGTTGGAGTCTATCACTCATCCAGGATAATCTGATCCAGAGCGAGATTAGGCGGAAACATGGTACTGGCCTGCCTGTGCCTTTGAAAAACGTCAGAAGAAGACTGTGAATCTACAGGGTTACACTCCTCAAAATAATCCTCCTCAGAGGAATAAGAGAGACCAAGAATGCCAGGGGCCTTAGGGGCCACAAATTTGAAAGATGTGGGAGGGCCTTCCAAGACTGAAGAACCCCCTGAAGAGAAGTCCTTGACCCAATGTGGCTCTTGTTCATGGCTGGAGGACCCTGGCAGAGACGCAGGGGCCACAGCACATGAAGGGCATAAGTGACCTGAGTACTCTCTGGGAACAGTACACAAGGACCATGAACTCAGGAGACGCAGGCAGTCTACCGAATATTTTTTTCAAGCTGGACCAGGTAGACCAGCGCATGGACCAGTTTGCTGCAGCCCTTTAGGCTTTGTTGCTCCGTATCAAGCATCTGGTTCCTGGTCCCTAACAGCTGAGTGATTTAACATGCATGTGGAGGATACCTCTGCCTCCACTCAGCTATTTTCATAGGTGGTCTGTTCCCATTTGGACTCTCAAAACATTGGCCACTACCTGTAACTCCTAGTGAAACCCCTAACCACGGCTATAACAAAATAGAATAAAATCAGGTACACTCAACCTTTATCTATGCATGTCTTTTTGTATGCAATCTGAGGAAATATTCAGAGCACTCACTGTTGTTGTTCCCCTGGCAATTTTCTCTTATATGCACCAGCATAAGCATACGGGTATATGTACACTGCCCATACCCAGTCCAGACAACACTCAATTTGTTTCAGTGCACCCTTGTGTTCTGTGTAAAAATATATTTAAAGATGTACTAACAAATGGATCTATGTTTGAAAAAATATTTAATCATATCATATAAAAAATATATAAAAATACACACGAACATTGGCCAATATGTTTAAAAACAAAATAAATTCTTTATCACTACAATATACCCAAACATGTTTCCCGGTTCAAACTAGCCACTTTCTCAGGGAGAATCCAAACAAAATATATCTGAGGCCCCTGAGACATGAAGAGTCTCCAGGAATACCTGAACAAGTCCCTCCACAGAGGGGCTAGAGTCATCCTGATAGTAATCCCTCAGGGAAAGAGACAAGTCTAATTTGTCACCTTCGTTCTCTCCATCCTAAGTAAAGAAATCCTGAAAGATGTGTATGTCACTCTCAAATACGGGGCTGAAGTGCTTGCTGGGGGGGAGGGTATCCCGCAGGCCAAGAGCTCAGGACCCCTTGAATAGATGAGGGGATAGAGGTGACCAAAGTGATATGATCCTTGCCCCAATCTTGGTACTGGTCAGGAGATGAGGGCCCTGGAGATGGTTTAAGTGCCACAATGAAAGAGGGCCATAAGGTACCAGAATACACCCTAGGAAACCCAGTCTGGCATGAGGAGCAATGGGTTAATGGCATTAAAGGACACAAGAATCTTTTGCTTTGGACTTGCCCATGTGTCCTTTAGGTTCTGACATAGTTAGAAGACACCACAAAGCAGTGTAGAAAATGTAGAAAAGGTACCTAAAAGTATGAAAAAGTACATGTCTGACCACAAGATGTTTAACTGACAAGCAGGAGGGAGAAAACAACTTCTGCACAGCACGCAGAATACAAAAAGGAACAGGAATATCCTAGGTCCACTTTTTCCCATTCCAAAAAACCTGGGAAGAATAGACTTCTGGGAAACGTAATAATTTCCCTTCCAAATGGCACCATAGATTGTGCTTCTTATGAGGCTCACTATGAAACCACACCCAGCATCCTAGGTGTATCTGGAGGAAAGATATGTCCTGCAGAAGCTTTGTGCATAAATTCAAAATGGCCATTGAGAGTGGGCACTTAAACTTTTGAATGACAGAGGGGTATGCAACGCATTGCTTACTCCTCTGGCACTCAAAGGGTTAAATGAACATGTTACTGTTTTTGTAAAATTAAAGAATAAACCAGAAAGCTCTGAAATAGTGAGGAAAAAGTGAGTGAATAAAAAGAAAAAGCTTACTTTTTAAAGGGCACAGTACCCTATGTAGGGGAATTGTGACCAAATAAGAAGGAAGGAAAAGCAGGGGTTAATTCTTTGTCAGAGAAGCCAAAAACAGGCACAGACTACAGTATATGTGGAAAATTAACAAGGAACCCAGGGATAGAAGCCCACATAATAGGGGATTATACAACCCATACGCTAAGAAATTAAAACAAAAAAGAAGGTTCTCTAAGAGAGCTGCTTCCATGCTACCTCCTGATCACAAGGTCACAAGTGGAAGGGAGGAGGGAGTATCTACCTCAGGGACATTTTTTTGAAGTATATCCAGGAGGGGGAGACTTTACCCCATGGTTCCTATGTTCTACATTGGACAAAAAAATATATATTTTTTTTCACCTTTGCTTATAGAATGGGCACAAGGATGCTGAGAATATATGGATTTCTATTACTTTTTGTAAACACAGGGTGGATAAAAACAGTGTCACCTTTTTTGCACCTTTGTAAATGTTTTCTTAGTGCTTTGAGTTTTTTCACTAGCTAGTTTTCTCTTTTAGCCGCTTTACAGCATATTTTAGTAAATGCAAGTGCACTAAAAATGTATTTTAAATATGAACAATTGCTGGTCACTATTGGAGAGATTTTTAAGGGAGCTGAATACAGGGCTGGTGCAAGGATTTTTGCCACCCTAGGCAAAACCTAATTTTGCTGCCCATTGGCTCCACCCCTTGTGTCCTACCCCTTTATGCCCCGCCCTGTATGTGTTTAAGTGTCAGTGTGTTTGTGTGTTCCCTTTATGTGTATAAGTGTCAGATTCTGTGTGTTCTCTGTATGTGTATGTGTGTGTCAGTATGTGTTCCCTGTTTGTATATAAGTGTGTCAGTGTGTGTTCCCTGTATGTATATGTGTGTCAGTGTGTGTGTCTCTGTAAGGATATCAGTGTGTAAGTATGTGTGTGTGTGCTTCTCTATATGCGTATCAGTGTGACAGAGTGTATGTTCTCTATATGTGACTCTCCCCCCCTTGACTCTCTCCCCCTCTTGACTGTTGATCCCCCCTTTGACTCTCTCTCTCCCCCATCTGACTCTTTATCCCCCTTTTGACTGTTGATCCCCCCTTTGACGCTCTCTCTCCCCCGTCTGACTCTTGATCCCCTCTTGACCCCCCTTCCACTTACTCTTCCCGGTGCACGTCTCTCTCCCATTGAGTACATTTCGGTTCTCTCCCTTGGCTGGCTATTTTTTTAATGTAGCACAGCCATGCCCGTTTCTCTCTCCCCCTCCACTCCTTCAATCCTGGTCCAGGACTGAAGGAGCGGAGGGTGAGAGAGAAACGGGTATCGCTGTGCTGCATTAAAAAAATAGCCAGCCAAGGGAGGGCACCAAAATATACTTTTTTTCACTTGGTCAGTAAGTGATGAACAGGGGTGGGCCCCAATGCGCCCCCAGAGAATGTGCGCCCTAGGCCAGCGCCTACCTCGCCTATAGGTGGCGCCGGCCCTGGCTGAATATGTAAATTAGTTTTTTCCTGGCCATATGTACTTGTAATCAGTAAAAGTCACATAAACTCAGTACATACTGGAATGTTGTAAAATTCAGGCTTTTTGTAGTAAACAGAAGTGGGTGGAGCAGGCCTCTGCAGGTATGGACTGTGTTTAGATCATACCGACTCACAGTAAAGCAATATACAACATTTAATCATAAAACACACAGGAAAAGAGCTCCACCCACATTCAGCAGTGTGGAATTGTTATCTAGTGAGTATACATGTTAATGCAAAATAAAAAAAAAGAGTGGAAAAAAAAAGTACATATACACCTGATTGTTACATCATAACTAAAGAACAATGGACATCTTTTCTCCTTTTAGCACTAGCATCCCGGTAATAAATGTTCTCCATTGACTATGATTCTTATTGTACAGTTAGAGTGACTGCAGATACATTTCTAGTGTATTATCGTGGGCCATTAGAAAGCTGTAATGTTTTTCATTGCAGTTTGATATAGGATGTTTTATAAACAGTAACTGCACTTAGCACTGGGTGAAACTTGGGTGGTATATAATAAAAACTAAAACTGTCACTTTGAATATCAGTTTTCTTTTCAAATGTATTGAAATCATACGGCGGTTGTAAATCTAATGCAATATAATAATGATATTCAAAGGAGTCACAAATAGTTAAATCTAAAGTTCAACAACAGTATGGAATCGGGTCAAATAATTAAGCTACAACTATCTGTTACAAAATATTGATTTCCTATTGCCAAACATGTTGTTTTAGAATATACCAGAAAAATATAGGTAGATTATTCTTTGTACATGCTGCTTTTTCCTTGTTCTGTCTTGTATGTGTAGTTTCTGTGTGGGTGTTATCTTTTTATAGAATTAAATATGCTTAATTGCTCTATCATGGCTTACGGAGTACTCTTCGTTCTGAATCGGTTTGACATAGCTGGAAATGCTCCAAATGGTTTGAAACAGTAATTATGTGAAAAGAAAGCACATGCATTGTTACATGCACTGTATCAGTGTTTGATTATAAATATATATGCATGTGATAGGTAAAAAACTGTATGGGAAAGGGTAAAAAATGTCTAATTGTGCTAGTACTGTCTTAGGTAGTAGGGTAAAGCTCCAGAGCTAGTAGTCCAGGAATTTAAATGGACCCGTTACCTACACAGCTTTTAGTCTCATTAAATGTATCTATTCAAACTACCTATAACGTGTGATTTTTTATATTTCAATTAATTTAATAATCTTATTTTATTTAGTAGTGGAACCTCAGCACAGTTTTCTTCTCTGAACTGTCTAATAAAGCCTGTATAATTTCCTGCTCTATGTAACAATGCTGCATTGGTTCAGTGACCCATGGTAAAAGGTAACATGCTAGACTATGATGCCTTTGACACAGGCGACTATCTATCTATCAAAGCTCAGATTGCAGCAACTTTACTGTGTTCCCTCATGAATGCAGTAAAGTTGCAAAAAGCAAGGTCTGTGCACCGGCCTATGGAGAAGCTGGAAGATATTTCATACTAACAGTGATGGAGGTTGTGGTCTTCATCTCAACTTCTAATGTGGTCATCACATGTGGGTGTCAGCTAGTAATACTGACGACCACTACCTCCTAACCAACAACCTCATCATACTGCTTAAATCCATCTCATGGACCATGATCAAGAGAAATCTGCATACTCTTGATCTGCAACAATTTTCCACATCCCTGCAACCTCTTCTCAACTCCATCGCTACACTTACTTGCCCTGAACAAACTACTGCTCTCTACAACAGCACTCTAACAGCCCTTGACACAGCTTCACCTGCAACTCTACTCCACCCCCACAGAACCCCATTACAACCTTGGCACATATGACAAAAGCGATCCATCCAAAGGTGCTCGCTCACTGTGGAGACACTGGAGGAAATCGTGCTCTACAGCTGACTTCATACACTACAAATTAAATCTCAGTTTTTATAGCTCTGCCCTCTCCCTGGACAAACAGTCATATTTTTGCCTACATGACTTCTCCCGTGCTGCACTTGAGCTCAGGAATTCCCTCTCCCATCCCATCAGACTCTCCTCCAGCCTTTAGATCTTCAGACACTCCCTGAGAACTCACCTCTTCAGGGAAGCCTAGCAATTACCTCTATAACTGTTATGAGCAAGGTCAGACCAACAGCCTGTCTAACTACTGCTCACTCTCATTCCCTTCTAAAATCACTCTCCCACCCACATCCCCATCACAACCTCATTGTTCACTGTCTTTTCTCCCAAACAGAACCACCGCTTCCCTGGACTGCTGCACTCAATACCACTTCTTTCTCCCACCCACTGACTGGCAGTTAATGTGGCAGAAGGCAACAGATCCTTCACAGGGAACGGCAACAGTTCTATTGCCCATATTAACCCCTTAAGGACCATTGACATGACAGGACCGTCACGCTGGTCTTAAGGACCAGTGACGGTGCTGGCACGTCACGTATTTTTACTCACCACGCTCCTACAGGAGCGCGGTGAGTAATACCGGGCACTGAAGTTGATCTCTCTAAGACTTCAGGCTTTGTGATGGACCCAGCAAGGTATCTGCTGTCACTCAGTGGATCCCACCCACTGATTTCCAGCTCTTTGTGGGATTTTCAAATTATTACAAACTATTTATTTGAAATTTCCCTTCCATCACTGCCCCATTACGGCTTTGACAAAGAAAGGTACGGATCCTCACAACTGGTCTCCTATGGCCCTGCCAGCCTTTACCAAACTCAAAAAGGCTTTCACCACTGCTCAGATATTCCATTTCCCGGATCCTTCTTATCAGTTCTTCTTAGAAGTTGGTGTGTCCGAACAATTATCCCCTACCACTGATTACGAAGCTCCTGGACCAACTTTAAGGTGCCATAGTATTCACCAAACTGGATTTACATGGTGCTTCAAACTGGGGATGAATGGAAAACTGTTTTTAACACTTGCTATGAGCATTACGAGTATCTCATATTTCCCTTTGGCCTTTGTAATGCCCCTGCTGTTTTACTAGTGTGAAGGGCAATTATAATGTCGGCAACAGAGAACTTCTTGCCATAAAATTGGCACTAGAAGACTGGCTTCCCCTCTTGGAAGGTTCTTTGGTCCCAGTCTTCATTTTTATTGACCATAAGTACCTCTCTTGCCAATTTGAACCTAGTCCTGATCCTTTTCCGGAACTAATTATTCCTGTAGACAAGATATTGGCTCCTTTATCATCCTCTGCCTAGAAAGTGATTCAGCAGGCTCTGAGCACCCCTTCAGGCTCACAACCTCTTCATACTCTGTTTGTTCCACCTTGTTTTTGCATTGAAATTCTCCAGTGGACTCACTCTTCTCTTGTGGCTGGCTATCCTGGTATCCGTAAAACACAATCAAAGTTATGCCAATTTTTGTGGCAATTTTGGTGGTCTCTTCAGCAGAATATTGGTGACTTGAGCTTGTTCTTCCTGTGCCCTTCATCATCCTGCGGTGCTTCTATGTCTGTTACCCACCCAGTCTTCTCCCTTCTCTGTGTGTGGATTTTGTTGTGGATCTACCTCTTTCTAAGGGTTTCAACACTATTTTTGTGGTTGTGGACAGATTTTCAAAGCAAGCCCATTTCATTCCACTTACCGGACTACCTTCTGCTCCTGTTCTAGCTGAGATTTTCCTTTCACATATTTTTTGGATGCACGAGTGCCCTTTGCATATTGTCTCTGATAGAGGCTCTTAAATACTGCACATGTTTGGAAAGCGTTTTGTTCCCACTTTCATATTTCTTTACATTTTTCCTCAGCATATTACCCCGAGTCAAACGGCCAAACAGAACGCACCAATCTTTGGAGTTGTTCCTTCGCCTGTTCATAGACCATGACCAGCACTCCTGAGTGGATGTTCCTCCATTTGTGGAATTTGTATTTAATAACAGATATCATGATTCTTTATACTGTTCACCCTTCTTTGCTGCCGTTGGATACAATCCCAAGCCCAATGTAAGTTGCCTGGGTTATGCTTTGCAGAGCTGAATCCCCACAAAGAGTATACAGACTGCTATTAATACGAATAAAACAAAAAAACAGACAACTGTACCAGATATAATGCTGAGTAGGCCTCAGTGAGACAGATGCTAGGGTGTGCTTGCTGAGGAGCGTGGCTAGCTGGCGGGGGCTGCTCTAAGGAAGCCTTGCTGAGGCCTAGGCCGTGTTAAAGGCACTGGCCGTGAAGCCAGATAACAGGATGACAACCTCAGATAAAGCTTCTACTCACTGAGACAGGAATTAATGTATAAAACCTACCAGCAGTACAGTTGTCTCTGTTGCAATACTCAAACAGGAAGAACCAGGAATCAGGAGCAGCAAACTCGAAGAGTCGCAGGAGTCATACCCGAAGGGAGGTCGATGAAGTCAAACCGGACAAAGGTGGTCGGTAGAGTCGCACTCAACAAAGGTGGTAGATAAAGTCAAACTCGACAAGGTGGGTGCAGGAAAGCCTCTAGAGTCAAAGAGAGCATGGTTGACAAGCTGGGCTGGTAGCAAAGTGGGCAGAGACAGTACCAGGGATGAAACAAGGAAATAGCAAGCCAAGATCAAAACCAGTACACAAGGAGCAGGCAGAAGAGAAATTGATGAAACAGAGCCAAGGTCAAACCAGAAGACATAAAAGGATTTGAACGAAAGTCAGGTCAAACATTGGAATCACAGGAAAAAGAGGAACTAGTCACACCAGGAATGCTTTTATTGCGCACTGACTCAAGGTGCTGGTGCCTGATAAAGGCTCAGCAAGAGCATCACACAACAAGGCAGGGAAACTAAACATAGGAAAAAAACAGAATATCTGGCAAGAAATGCCAGGAAAACCTGGAAGGCAGGGAAGGACATGAAAAGTACCTTCTCTGATGTTATTGCAGCAAACAAAGTAGTGAAGGGCTTGGTGCATCTCTAGTCTGCAATTCAAACCAGTCTATCTCATGCTGTGACTCTTCAGAAGAAAGCAGCTGACCAACAACGTGCTCCCAGTCCTCCTTATCATCCTGGAGACTGAGTGGCTAGCTACTCAGAATCTGCATCTACTTTCATTTAAATCTGGTCCTCCCTTAACTGGACCATATGGGATCACTCACCAACACTCTCCAGTAACCTTTTCGTTGGCTCTACCTCCTTATGCATTCACAATGCCTTTCACATATCTCTGCTTAAACCTGCACGCCAAAAATGGTTCTCTCAGATGTCTCCTCCACCCCCTTCTATTCTGGTTGAAGGTTAACCGGAAAACGAGATCCGGAAGAATCTGGATTCCGACTCCAGTACTTGATTGGAGGAGTTACAGTCCTGAAGAGCGCTCTAGGGTTCCAGCTGCTCATGTACATGCTTCTTCGCTAATTGAGCATTTTCATCAAGCTCAACCCACTAAGCCTGGTCACCCGGAGGGCTCTTCTTGGTGGGGGTGGGCACTGTCACACCTCTTCTCTCCTATTGGATGGCCTCTCCTTATCAGTACACAAAAAGAAAAGAAAAAAGGAAATCCTGCTGCACTAGCACACTGAAAAAGCTACTAAATTTGGCTCACTTAGGGCTCGATTCAAATGTTGGCGTTAAAACCAACGTGAAGAAAAAAACTGCCTTCGCTCGTTAAGCAAGACCAGGTAACGTGAGATTCAAATCTTCCTTACCTAGAAAGCCTAACGAGCGATAACCAACAAAATACACGTTAATCTTAAACCTGCGTCGCATAGAAAATCTTACCTAAAAACACACGATAAAAATGTTACCTAGCACCACAGCCAATCACAGCACTGCAAAGTATCAAGTTCAGTCAGAAAATCCAAAACCCACGTCTCCAGTTCTGAACAGCTTTCTCTGTGCTTCCCTACCCAGCCACTAGGGGAACACAGAGAAGACTTTCAGCACCATGGACAGCTTTGAATGCCATAGGGATGTGCACTGCTCACCCCTGTGGCATTCAAAGGGTTAAAATCAATAAAACTAGTACACCAAGCACTACACAATGCCCCCTTCCACATCCCCCCCCCATTACTATGTCACATATATTGCATATATGTGACATACTAACCCCATCCACATCCACCTCATGGACTTCCATGTAGTGGACAAATCTGTCTTTTATTCCACAATTAACCCTTTGAGTACCAGAGAGGTAGGAAAGCATTGCTTAGCATGTTTCCTACCCCTCTGGTACCCAAAGGGTTAATAGGCAACGTATGGACTACATGCCTTGCCTATATATATATGTGTGTGTTTTAAACTTTTTTTTAATTAAAATACTGTGATTAGACAGTTTAACTTAGATCTCATTCATTGTTAACCCCCTACCTCCTGTGTCCCATTGCTATTAGTACTTTTGCTCCACTCTTCTTCAAACTGAGAGTGGAGCAAAAGTACTAAAAGCAAAGGGACGCAGTAAGTAGGGCATGATGAATGGATGAGATCTAAATTAACCCTTTGAGTGCCAGAGTAGTACGCAACGCATTGCAAAGCAATGCGTTGAGTACCACTCTGGCACTCAAAGGGTTAAATACAACTGAGGGAGCAGGCTGCCCTGTGACGGCAGCGCTTCCCTCAGCTTTATTCATACATTGATTTATTATTATTCTTTATTTATTAGTATTCTTTATTTCTTATTATTTATTTCTTCTTATTATTTATTTCTTATTCACCCCCTTGCTGCGGGCGGCTGTGAAGCCCGCAGCATAATAAAACCATGCTCACTAGAGAGCTATTGGAGAAAGCGGGAGGAGGGGCAGAGACATTGGAGGAAGCGGGTGGTAGGCTTGTATTTGCTGCCCGCTTCCTCCAATACCTCTCCTCTTGCGTTGGCATTGTGCCCAGCTGCCTGGCGTTGCGTTGTACAACGCCTTGTGCAATTCGTCCCTTTGCACAAGGCGTTGCACAAGGCGACGGCAGGCAGCTGGGCACAATGCCAACGCAAGAGGAGAGGTATTGGAGGAAGCGGGCAGCAAATACAAGCCTACCACCCGCTTCCTCCAATGTCTCTGCCCCTCCTCCCGCTTTCTCCAATAGCTCTCTAGTGAGCATGGTTTTATTATGCTGCGGGCTTCACAGCCGCCCGCAGCAAGGGGGTGAATAAGAAATAAATAATAAGAAGAAATAAATAATAAGAAATAAAGAATACTAATAAATAAAGAATAATAATAAATCAATGTATGAATAAAGCTGAGGGAAGCGCTGCCGTCACAGGGCAGCCTGCTCCCTCAGTTGTATTTAACCCTTTGAGTGCCAGAGTGGTACTCAACGCATTGCTTTGCAATGCGTTGCGTACTACTCTGGCACTCAAAGGGTTAATTTAGATCTCATCCATTCATCATGCCCTACTTACTGCGTCCCTTTGCTTTTAGTACTTTTGCTCCACTCTCAGTTTGAAGAAGAGTGGAGCAAAAGTACTAATAGCAATGGGACACAGGAGGTAGGGGGTTAACAATGAATGAGATCTAAGTTAAACTGTCTAATCACAGTATTTTAATTAAAAAAAAGTTTAAAACACACACAAACACACACACATATATATATAGGCAAGGTATGTAGTCCATACGTTGCCTATTAACCCTTTGGGTACCAGAGGGGTAGGAAACATGCTAAGCAATGCTTTCCTACCTCTCTGGTACTCAAAGGGTTAATTGTGGAATAAAAGACAGATTTGTCCACTACATGGAAGTCCATGAGGTGGATGTGGATGGGGTTAGTATGTCACATATATGCAATATATGTGACATACTAAGGGGGGGATGTGGAAGGGGGCATTGTGTAGTGCTTGGTGTACTAGTTTTATTGATTTTAACCCTTTGAATGCCACAGGGGTGAGCAGTGCACATCCCTATGGCATTCAAAGCTGTCCATGGTGCTGAAAGCCTTCTCTGTGTTCCCCTAGTGGCTGGGTAGGGAAAAGCACAGAGAATGCTGTTCAGAACTGGAGACGTGGGTTTTCTACTCTTACTTGTGTGCTGTACTCCCAAAAAAATAGGCGTTAGATTTCTGGAGAGAAATGTTGCAATTTAACGTGAGTTAGCCCTAACTCCAACATTTGAATAGCTTTTGGCGTAGTTTGTACATTATCCTCTATGGGTGAGATCTTGCTGTTCTGGCGACGGGCGATGTCTGTTTCAGAACTGGCATCGCTTGTTTCTAGTAGAACATTTGCATTGCTCAATTGACGTTAAAACCAGCGTCTCCAGTTTTTTCTGGCAACGCCAACATTTGGATCGAGCCCTTAGTCCCAAAATAATCAGAAGGATCTTAAAATATAACTTTTAAGTATAAAATAGTAGGAAAGCTAAATCAACCCTCAATACAGTAGATCGCTACCTAAGATACCTAAGATACCGGGGCACAATCCAGCTTGCCAGTCCCTAACATGATAGACTTCTCAGTCACTAATAAAACCATAATGAATCACTGCTCCAAACGGAGCATCCATAGCTGAAACATTTCTATGTAAGTTGCTAATCTTTAGTTCTAAGAGTACGCTGATGCTCGTTTCGTTGTTGCAACTTTATCAAAGCATTGTATCAGACGCCGAGCCTCTTTTTAAATCCCAAATCCGGGAAGGTATTGTCTCTCATCCAGTCAAAATCCAGTTACAATTGAATAGCTTGTCAATCAACATCTACAGCAATGTTATAAGCCGTAGCTTTGTTGCATTAATGTCAAAAGTAATAAGTTGTGTCATTTTATTGTAAGATAATTCCCAATAGGGCAAATACACAATTACACAGTTGTCCATATTATCGGATATAAAAAGACATCAAATCAAAGGATTTGATACTTTTTGAAAAATAAAAATAATTATCCATTTCTTCAGATATGGAATATAAGCATTTGATACAACTAGAAATCAGTTAAAAGAAATTTTAAAATTATTAAAATGTTATAATAGTAGAATAGATGTGTAGGTCATATTTACAAGGAAGAGATAACGTCAGTTTCAGAAACATTATATTCATGGGAGAACACAAGACTAATCAAAGTGAACACTATATTAGTCTTTTAAAATCTGATCTGAGTAACAGCAACATTAAACATGTATAATAATAATGTCTTATCGTTGGAAGTAGCCTAGAACAATCCAGTGAAAGTGCCATATTATACCATATTATGATGTGATCCTGATCTGGAAAAAGTAATTGGAAGTAGAGCTACATTGGGTTGCAGAAGCGCCTCTAATCTTAAGGACAGATTAGTACACAGTGACTTTCATCCTGTTAAGAAATCTACTGTACAAGGTTCACATAAATGTGGCCAATGTGTGTGGCCTGCCAGCATATGGTTACTAAAAAAATGATACTTGACAGATTTAACAAAAAACATTTCATCTCAGATCTGATAACATGTCAGATGAATGGTGTAATTTATTGTTTAGAGTGTCCTTGTGGCATTCTATATGTTGGTAAGACCATTAGAGAAAACACAAATCAGAGAACATGCAAATAACATCAAAAATGCACCTAGTGATGCTATGAGCCTATGTAAGAAATTGACACCAGTGGCAAGATATTTTTTAGATGAACATAATGCAGATCCTAAAAACCTCAAGGCATGGGGATTACAGAAAATCTCCTTGGGTATGAGAGGAGGCAATTTAGAACGCCAGTTGCTGCATTATGAAAATAAATTGATCTTTTCATTAGATACCATTTCCCTAGGGGTATGAATGAAGAATGCTCTCCAAAATCACAGTCAAAAAGAAATGTGTGTGTAAAAATAAAAAATTACCAGCACGCACTTTCTCCATTTTTTTTGGCTAAGACAGTTGCATCAAAGGCATCAAAACACTTCATATACAATACCTTGGGGTGTTACCTTTTCATATATATGCAGATTCATGGAAATAAAATAAATTGGGATATGTAAAAAGGTCCCAAAAAAGAAAATAGGCAAAGAAGATATGTCAAATTGGAAAAATGACAAGCACGTGCCAGAGGTTTAGAATTGCACCTCCCCCAACAACCAAACAAACTTATACATGGGTGATATCACTGTACTCGGGAGATGTTGCTGAACACATATTGGGGTGTTGTTTGGCAGTAACCATAACAGTTTATGTGAATTCATGCCTGAAGTACAATATATGTGAAAAATAACACAAAAAAATTGCTACCTAAAAGTTTGACAAATGCTGGGGACAGGATTAGTGCAAGGAAAGTGTAAAAATACCACCATCTGAAATACCCTAGGGTGTCTACCTTTCAAAAATATATGGTTTGATGTGGGTAAATTACATTGACCGGCTTCAAAAATGTCCCAAATAGGACACAGGTGCATGTTGACCAGATGTCAAAATTCCAAATTGGAAAACTGAAATGCGTACCTCCCAAATAAAGCCTTTTAGCCCCTAAAGACCCTGATATACCTATACATGGGTGATATCACTGTACTCGGAAGATGTTGCTGAACACATATTGGGGTGTTGTTTGGCAGTAACACTTTAAATTCTCAGTAAATGTATTCCTAAATTGCAATCTGTGTAAAAAAAAATCACCCAAAAAAATGTTTCTCTTCAAAATTTGGTGTTAAAATGGTTACATGAAAAGAGTCAAAATATCCCATGTTTAGTACCTTGGGTTGTCTACATTTAAAATATATAAACATGTGGGGGGTTATTCAGTGATTCATGACAGATATCAATGTTACAATGTCATTATCGCTAATTTTGAAAAAACAAATAGTTTTGAAATAGCAAAATGCTACTTGTACTTATTGCCCTATAACTTGCAAAAAAAGCAAAAAACATGAAAACATTGGGTATTTCTAAACTCAGAACAAATATTAGGATATATTTAGGAGCTTTTTTAATTACCTTTTGTAGATAAGTAAAAGATTTTTCAAGTAAAAGTCAGGAATAGTGGTTTTTATTGACAATTTTTAATATATATATATATTTTTTTAAATACATTACATGATATGTTGAAAATAATTACATAATAAGAAAGCCCTCCTTATAGCGAGAAAAACAATATATAATATGTGTGGGTACATTAAATGAGAGGAAAATTACAGCTAAACACAAATACCGCAGAAATGCAAAAACAGCCATTGTCACTAAATTTGTAAAACAGTCCGGTCACTAAGGGGTTAATCTTGCTGTTACTCAAAACAGATTTTAAGACTTATATAGTGTTCTCTTTGATTAGTCTTGTGTTTCTGGAACTAAAGTTATCAACTATATTGTTTCTGGAACTAAAGTTATCTCTTCCCTTTAAAAATGACCTACACATGTATTCCACTATTATAAGATTTTAATAATTTTAAAAATGTTGCAACTGATTTCTAGTTATATCAGATGTGTATATTCCATACTTGAACAAATGGATTATTATTAGGTATTGGAGGCTATCAAATCCTTTTTGTTTTTCAAAAACTAACAAATCCTTTTGATGTGATGTCGTTTTATATCAGATAATATGGACAACTGTGTAATTACGTATTTGCCCTACTGGGAATTATCTTACAACAAAATTATACAATTTGTTACTGTTGACATTGATGCAGCATTGCTACGGCTTATAACATCATTGTAGATGTTGACTGACAAGCTATTCAATTGTATCTGTATTTTAATTGGATGAGAGACAATACCTTCCCGGATTTGGGATTTAAAAAGAGGCTTGGAGAGAGCCTCGATGTCTAATTCAATGGTTTGATAAAGTTGCAATGATGAAACGCGCGCCATCATATTCTTAGTAGTAAAGATTTGCAGCTTACATAGAAATGTTTCAGCTATGGATGCTCCATTTGGAGCAGTGATTCATTATGATTTTATTTGTTTTTATTAGTGAGTGACTGAGAAGTCTATCATGTTAGGGACTGGCAAGCAGGATTGTGCTCCGGTATCTTAGGTAGCGATCTACTACATTGAGGGCTGATTTAGCTTTCTATCCTACTGATTTGCAAGCCGGATGATGCTGTGGCATTTCAGATAAGAGGATTTTAGTCTTACTTCTTAAATCCTTTTCTCTTAGTCCATATAGGTTACAGGTAACTTTGGGAAGGAGACTGTCCCTTTAAATAGGCAGGAACAATTCTTGAAAAGAAGTGCAGGGTGGCGTCTTCCTTCTTTCCTTAGCTGGTTCCCAGCCAATCCCCATCCAGTAAGATTTGAAACACTACTATTGACTAAGTAGCAAGAAGGGAAAAGAAGACTCCTGTGAGTATGAACCCGAAAGGTCTCCCACTTTCTGTCACAGGAACCAAGCATGGTCCCTTGACAGGGTGGGAGACCAGTAACCTATATGGACTAAGAGAAAAGAATTTAACAGGTAAGACTAAAATCCTCTTTTCTCTATCTTCCAATATAGATTACTGGTAACTTTGGGATGTTTAACCATTGAGTTTCCCAGAGGTGGGAAGCAAGGCAAGGACCAGGCGCAAGGCCCCCAAAGCCAGATCATATATGAACTAATAAGATCATAAAACAGCCCTTATAAGGAATAAAGTGTCAACGGACACGAAACTTGAGTATAACACATCAGGAACTGTAACACAGCACACAGCACTAGAGTCAACCGGGCTCAACAGTTAAGGAGTACTAAAAAGTAACAAGGAAAACCCTAGACAGGCAAGACTGTCTCTAGAATCTTCCTACCAAGGCTGGCATCGGCCGATGCCAGGACATCAACACGGTAGTGTTTAGAAAAGGTGTGCACAGACGACCAAGTGGCCGCCTTACACAACTGATCAGCTGAGGCCTGATTCTTATAGGCCCAAGAGGCCCCAATAGACCTAGTGGAATGAGCCATGACATGAAATGGAACAAGCTTCTTCCTAAGTACGCAAGCCTTATGAATAGTAGACTTAATCCAGGAGGCAATGGTAACCTTGGACGCCAGTTTACCTGCCCTAGGACCCTCAGGAATGACAAAGAGAGCAGCAGACTGAGGAATGGACTCTGTGAGGTGCACATAGAACTTAAGGCAGAGCACCACATCCAACAAGTAAAGATCCCTTTCTTTGTCAGTAGAAGGGTCAGAACAGGAGGAGGGCACAACAATTTCCTTGTTGATGTGGAACTCTGTGACCACCTTCGGGAGACATTCCTGAGAAGTGCAAAGAACCGCCTTGTCCTTGTGAAAAACCAAAAAGGGTGGTTTACAGGACAAGGCATGCAACTCAGCAACTCTGCGAACAGACACAATCGCCAGGAAAAAGGTCATATTCCAAGTCAGTAGGCGGAGAGGAATAGTAGCCAAAGACTGAAAAGGAGGGTGCTGAAGGACTCCCAAAACCAAATTAAGATCCCACTGAGGAGCGGGGTTCTTAAAGGCAGGACGAGCTGAGCTATGCCCTGAAAGAAACCCTTAACTTCAGTAAGAATGGCAATGTGTCTCTGAAAGAAAACAGAAAGCACAGAAGTCTGAACCTTCAAGGAACTTAGGCTAAGCCCCTTGTCAACTCCTCCCTGTAAAAAAGATAGGACCGTAGGAAGGTCGAAGTCCTGGGAGGGAAGAACCTTATCAGCACATCAAGAAAGAAAGTTAGACCAGACTCTATGGTATGCCTTAGAGGAGACAGGTTTCCCAGCACTAAGAATAGTAGCCACTACGCCTGAAGACAAACCCTTCCTCATCAATACTGAGGATTCAACCGCCATGCCATCAAACCCAGACGGTCCACGTCTTCCTTCCATAGATAACCCTGTAGAAGAAGATCCAGCCTGCGGGGAAGCCAAAAGGGCTCCGCCACCGAGAGATCCAGGAGCTCCGGAAACCATGCCTGACAAGGCCAGTACAGAGCGAGCAGAATCACTGGAGAGCCCTCCAGATGTAGTTTCCTCAATACCCTGTGAAGCATGGGGATGGGAGGAAAGATGTACACTAGGGGAAAGTGCCATGGTATCGACATGGCATCCACTGCCAGAGCTAGAGGGTCCCTCCAGTGGGAGCAGAACACCGGAACCTTCCGATTGTGCCTGGTTGCCATCAGGCTGACACTAGGAAGTCCCCATTTTCAGACAATGAGATTGAACACTTCTCGATGCAGTTCCCACTCTCTCTCCGTCCACTGTGTGACAACTTAGGAAATCCGCTAGAACGTTGTCTACTCCAGGAATATGAACGGCGTAAATGGCAGGAACATGTTCTTCTGCCCAAGACAACATAGCCTTGACCTCCAACCAAGCTGCAAGACTTCTTGTTCCTCCTTGCTTGTTGATGTAAGCCACTACTGTGATGTTGTATGACTGGACTCGAACAGGGCATCCTTCCAGCTTGAGTGTCCAGTGCCGGAGAGAGTGAAATATCGTTCTACGCTCCAGAACATTGATGAAAAGGAGAGACTCCTCCGCTCAGGTGAACCAGGACCACTCCCAAGACGGATAGGCTGGCATCCGTTGTCACAGATGTCCAGAAGGATACCAGGAAGGGCCTGCCCTTCAGGAGATTGGAGAGGTCAAGCCACCACGGCAAACTCAGTTCCACATGAAGAGGTAGAGAAGACAACGTCTTCAGGAGATTTGTCTTGACCCTGCTGACCTGGATCACGATCCTCTGAAGTTCTGCCATTGCAAATGGAACCACCTCCATGGTGTATATTAACTCCCCCACTAGAGAGGTTACCTTCTTTCCAGGGACTGGATCGCATGCCAGGACTGCAGACACTTTGTGTGTGATCTGATGAGGAATCTGACACATCAGTTACACCTTGCGGTTTGAGCACTGAGGACCTGAATGAAGTAGGGGGCTGCCAAGTCTGGAAGACCCCCTGCAATTGAGTGGGAAGGAGTTGTAAATCAGACCATAACTCTTTAGTAGTAACCTTAAACTCTTGCATCTACAGTGGCTCTAATGCATGGCTGGAGATCCCTGACAGAGAGGCAGGGGCAGCAGCAGTGCATGAAGGGCATAAATGACCTGAGTATTCTCTAGGGAGCCCAGGTTGACATGAAGAGCAATGCGCAATGGGGGGTCACAGACACCCCAGTATCCTTAGTCTTAGGCCTAGCCCCAAGTCCCAATGGGTCTGAAATCCTAACAGGGTGTAAATGTCTGAAAGTATTAGGTAAAGCCCAAATACAGTGTCTTAGATTAAATATTCACCCCAGAAATAGCGAATATGCACTTAACTGTCAGGTGAAGGGTTAATCTGCTGAGGAGAGAAGGAGGGTCCAAGCCCTGCATAGGATACTCGTGAAGGGAAATGAGAAAGTGGCGTCCACGACAACAGCCAATCAGAAACAAGTGCACGAAATGGGCTCTCATGGGAAATGTAGTTTCCCTTCAAGTACCCCAAAAAGTGCCTGAAGCCCCCTGAAACCCCAAAAGACTCCGAACATTAACCAGATGACAGGACAAGGGTGGACAAACAGAATGAGCCGTCTTTGAAGTTGCTACATTGAGCGGTTGCAGAAATATGTCCCAAAGTGTAAAGTCCCACAGAGGTGAATGGAGCATGGAGTCTATGCAGTAAAGTATGCAGCAAAATAAGCAAAATTAGTCTAAAAGTAGAGAAACACATAGGAATCACTAGAATAAGAGAAAATAACACTGAACTCAGTAGGGGAATTATAATAAACCCCATAAAAGTGCCTAAAATAGCAAACAAAGGGTAAATTTACCATAGAAACCCCAGTGCTCCAAACCGCAACAGACATGCATATAAACCCAATGAGTGCAGAGTTATGTATTAGGAACTCCAAAGGAGATCCCGGTGCAGAGGGGAAGAGTGGGACAAGTGGACCTCAGCACTCAAAGGGTTGCTCACCTTTTTTGCAGGTCTTCTGTCTTCAGATTACCATTTGTAAAGAAGAAGCCTCAGTGGGCTTCTCCTACAGAAAAAAACATGCTACAAAAGATTTTCCCCTCAGGGCTGGAAAGTCCACAACAGCACCTGGGAACTGAGCACTCCACCATTGGGACGTCAGTAATGGTAATCTGCCTAATGGTGGGTATTCCATATCTAAATGAAAACAATAAATATAACTAAAAACTATAGCAGAACTGTTCTCATGCCTTGCTTGATCAAGGAACAAATCTTACTGGGTGGGTATTGGCTGGGAACCAGCTAAGGAGAGAAGGAAGGCTCCACCCTGCACTTCTTTTCAAGAATTGTTCCTGCCTATTTAAAGGGGTGGTCGCCTTCCCAAAGTTACCTATAACCTATATTGGACGACAGAGAAATATCATCTATTAACCTTTGGTAAGCCGGAGTATGCGCCGGCATTAGAGAGAGTGAGTTACACTACTTTGTGGTCAGCCGGATGAGGTTCCGGCTCTCTAGTTAGGAATTAATACCCTACTGGCAAGCTGGATTGTGCCCCGGTATCTTAGATAGTGAGGATTAAGTGTGAGGGACTAGTTAGCCTGCTATGAAAAGTTTTATAGTTAAGTGATTTTGTATTCTGATTTATATCTGGCTTGTTCTCTATACTTAAGATTGGTAAACCAGAGGATGTCCTGGTTATTCTATAACAACTAGCAACAGTGTAATCTATTGTTGGATGAAGAGGTTTTATCATACAAGGTTCCTATATTAGATGTAGCGTTTGCTATAGATATGAGGATTTGACTCTTTTGTGGATGGCTAAACAGATTGTGTTTGTAGAATATTGGGAATGTTCTGTGGTTAATGAACAGAGAATTAGTATCACCGGAATACAATTCTAAATTTATCATATGCCAGTAAGATCATAAATCCAATATATGATATGATTGCTAAACTAAGAGTGTTCAACATATCATTAATCTCGGACTTGTTATTGCATATAGCTCATTAGGGATTGGTAACCCTTACATTATTAAGGCAAACTGTATTATGCCCTGGCAGTACACATAGACTTTATCTATCTATAGAGCTATTTTATGCAAGTAATGATTTAAATGTGAATTAACCTGAGATAGGATAGTGTACACAATTCATTAGGAATCAGTAACCTATATATTACTAAGGCAAGCCAGACTGTGCCCCAGCAGTACACACATAGTTAATCAATAATAAAGCTACTTTGTTGCAGATGTAACATATTAATTGACTTACGAATGTATAAGGCAAGACGGACAATTGCCCTGGCAGTATATATTCCACTAATATTTCATTAGATATCTGATTGGATTTTGGGTAATTTGTGTCCCTAATATGATAGACTTAGCTTCAGCTTAATATTCTGTTGAGCTACATCTCTAAATTTTTTTTATTTAATCAAAGTTTTATTTTAAGATCCTTCTGGTTATTTTGGGACTATGTGAGCCACATTGAGAAGCTTTTTCAGTGTGCTAGTGCATCAGGGTTTCCTGTTTTCTTTTCATGTATTTATATTAGTTCCCTTCAGCACCTGATGGGCCTCTTATGGTTAGAATACACAAATTTGGTCCAAGGTAGATACTGTGAGTTTTTCTTTTTTCCTCTCCTTATCATGGCTGGGAATCTTTTACTCCTTGCCTGAATATTCTGGTGCTTCCTGATTTGTGGTTTAGTGCTGTTTCATTTGACTTCTGATTACATTTTTGCCTTTTCCTTTTGTATTGCGCTTGAGATCTCCTGTGTATGACCTCGGTTTGTTGACTTTCCCTTTGGTGGTTCCTCGCCTTGTTTTTGCATTCCTACCCCGCTTCTGTCTCTCCTTGGTGCCTCTCCATTTTGTGATCTTGCCTCGCTTGCTCCAAGCGGCTCTGCTGCTTATCTCCCTGCAGCCTCGCCGCTTGTTTTCCCAGCAGCCTCCCTTCTTATTTACTTTGCAGACTAGACCCTTATTGAGCCTGTGGCCTTGCCTCTTCCCTCTTGTCCTCATGACCCATGGCCTTGCTGCTTATCTCACTAGTGGCCTAGCTGCTTATTGAGCCTGCGGCCTCACCCTGTACCCCAGCTGCCTCGCTGCTTATTTAACCTTATGGTCTAGCTGTTATTGAGCCTGTGGTCGTGCCACTTATTCAGTCAATGGCTCTGTTTATTTTGTGGGATAATGAGACATAAATTAGTTGACATGGTTCAAGCCACAGTTCAGAGTGTTAAACTTGGTTATCGTGTCCCTCTGTGTCCTAAAATTTTATATCAGTCTAGTCACATATTGATTGTTGTTGTATTTCTGAGAATTCATTTTATTATTGAACAACTACGGTGCTCTCCGTCAATCCAAAATGTTAAGAAACTTTGAACCTGAATATTTAAGAAAGTAAAAGTGAGGTTTTGGCTTTCTTAAGAGAATATCTATGTGTGCACAATTATTGGGCAACTATTAGTGTGCAGAATTATTATGCAACTAAATGAAAAACGATAATTTCCCAATCTTACGTGTTTATTTCCGTCTATTAAAGTGAGAATACTAAACAAACAACTCAAAATTTACAAATAAAGATTTGTGACATTTAAAAAAAAAAAAAAATAATAATAATAATAATCAGTGACCAATATAGCCACCCTTCTTTTCAATAACAGTCATAAACCTTCCATTTATGGAGTCTGTCAGTTTCTTGATCTGTTGACGATCAACTTTTTGTGCAGCAGCAACCACAGACTCCCAGACACTGTTCAGATAGATGTACTGTTTTCCTTCAGCTTAAATCTGCCATTTAAGAAGGGCCCACAAGTTCTCAATAGGGTTTAGGTCATGTGAGGAAGGGGGCCATGTCATTATTTTATCATCTTTAAGGCCTTTACTGGCTAGCCACGCAGTGGAGTACTTTGATGCATGTGGTGGAGCATTGTCCTGCATAAAAATCATGGTCTTCTTGAAAGATGAAGACCTTTGTCTGTACCACTGCTTGAAGAAAGTGTCTTCTAAAAACTGGGAGTAGGTTTGGGAGTTGAGTTTGAGTCCATACCAGTACCCCTCCTCCACCTTGCTGGCATCTGAGTCAAAGTGGAGCTCTGTGCCCGTTACTGATCCAGCCACGGGCCCGTCCATCTGGACTGTCAAGAGTCACTCATCTCATCAGTCCTTAAAATCTTTGAAACATCTGTCTTCAGATATTTCTTGGCCCAGTCTTGACGTTTCAACTTGTGTCTCGTTCAGTGGTGGTCGGGTTTCAGCCTTCCTTACTGTGGCCATGTCTCTAAGCACTGAACACCTAGTACTTCTGGACACTCCAGCTAGCTTGCAGTTCTGGAATATGACAGCACTGGAGGATAATGGGTTCCTGGTAGCTTCATGTTTGATTCTTCTCAAATCTCTGGCAGTTAATTTTCTTCTTTTTTTCTCAACACGTTTCTTGCGACCCTGTTGACTATTTGCAACAAAATGTTTGATGTTTCTGTGATGACGCCCCAATATCTTAGCAATTTCAAGAGTGCTGTACCACTCTGAAAGATGATTTACATTTTTTTACTTTTCAGAGTCAGTTATACCTCTGTTTCTGGCCATTTTGCCTGAAGAAATGAAGCTGCCTAATAATTATGCACACCTTGACATAGGGTGTTCATCTCCTTAGGCCACACCATCTCTCATTACACAAATACACATCACCTGATATGCTTAAATCCAAGAAGCATTCAAGTTTATACAGCTTGGAGTTGGAAAATATGCATAAAAATGATATGGTCAAAATACTCACTTGCCTAATAATTGTGCACTCAGTGTATAGTCCTGTTTGAGAGCATTTCACGCACATGATGAAGTACACAATATTAGATGAGAATTTGCCCTTGATGTTGTGATTTTCGTGGGAATGTGTTATGGGCATCTTATCTGTGGTACATATGCGTGCACGGGTTGCACATGTCCTTTGTAGACAGGGAGAACTACCATTTTCTGTTACATTCAGAAGGGTGCTCTTCACCACCAGATGTTTCAGGTTGGGAGGCTGTTTATAGGAAAGGAGTGGATGTTTTGGGAACATCTTTTTAATCTGCCATCAGAATGTAGACTGTATTTTGAGACTGTATGCAGTACTTCAAACTGTGGGTTGTAAGTGACTACTAATGGCACTCTGTATTCCTGGATACTTCTTTTGGGTACACTGGTGGCTCTATGAATTTGGATGTCCATGACCTTGGCATTATATTCATGACTGATAAAATCTCTCCTGAGATTTTTAAGATGTTGCTATTCGTCAGAAGTATAAGAGCTTATGTGGTTAAACCTTAGGGCCTGGCTGTAAACAACAGAGGTTTTTGTGTGTCTGGGATGGAAACTCAGAGATTTGGCTTTTCCCAAAAGTTAGGGCTTCCTCCAATGAGTACCCTAAAATACTAAAGGCCAAACAAGCAATCTCCTTCTGGATATAAGCAATGTGGATTCAGCAAAGCAGAGTGGAGCACTCTAGATGTTAATTCTCAAGCACAAAATTTCTACTGAAGAACAAGCTCCCTCTAGTGGCTAGTATAAGCAATGTGAAGTCAGCAGCACAGAATGGAAAGGCACTCTAGCGGCTAATTATCAAGAACAGTGCAGCAGGAGCTTGGAGAAGGAGGACAGAGACAGCTCCTGGCTGGAAGTATCAGCTGAGCAATATGAGCAGCTTGAATGCAGAGGTTAAGGGCTCGATCCAAATATTGGAGATGGCTGTTTTTTCTGCCAGAGGCATTTTTTTCAAGCACAGTAAGCAGTGCCGGCCCAAGACATTGTGCTGCCTGGGTCCGACAATGAAATGCTGCCCCCCCAACCACACCCACCAAAACACTCCCACACCCATTATTTTATATCATAATTTAAAAAAAAAAAAAAACTTATGATCAACAGAAAGGGATGACTGCAACTACAAAAATGCATATCCTTCGATATTAAAGTGCTGCCATTTGCCAACTCCTGTATATTAGCAGAAACATATATATACCCGCAAACTATATAACACAACTCCGGACACATGATGGTTAACAACAGTATAAATCATACACTATGTTGTGTTATATAGTTTGGGGCCTGGGGGTAAATATATTTTTCTACTAACAGACGGAAGTTGGTAAATGGCAGAGCTCTAATATCGAAGGAAGGATATTAAGTTTTGGAGGTGCAGTCATCCCTTTCTGTTTAAGGGTGCTTGGATATCTTCTTTTAGTTTTACTTGATGTTACGTACTCAGACTGACATAAAGGAGAAGGGGAAGACAACTGGAGGGGAGCGCTCAACGGATCCGCCGTACATCAGTAACATCCAGTAAAAATTGTTGATTAAAACATCATAAATGTTATTTTGAAAAATAATAAAATAGCACACCAAAACAATGGAATTCAAAAAGCGTGCATGGCAAATGAAGTTACAAAAATTGCCTAACGTGTTTCGTGCAAAATATACACTTAATCATAAGCTTATGACAGTGATACTGACTTGTGTACAGGCAGCCTAGCTCTGAGACTGAGCCACACTCACAGGCATGCAGGAGGCTGACCGGAGCAGATGGGAATCAAAACTCTTTGTCCCGGTGTGTGGGGGGTGACATGGGACACAAACCTGGCAGCCTGTCAAAGTGCCGCCTGGGTCCATGGACCCACTGGGACCCATGTTAGGGCCGGCCCTGACAGTAAGCTATTCAAATGTCTGTGCTGTAAAAAAATACCAACAAAAAAAGGTAGGGTGTTAAAGTTAAGAGGTGTTTTCAGCCATAAAAAATGATGAAAACATTGTAAATTGTAATTCAAATGTCTGTGTTAGCCATGAAAACTTGATAAGGGACTCAAGTTATTGCAGTAAAGTTAACACCTACTTTTTTTTCTTTTTTTTTAAACTAGAGTCCCTTATTGGCTGTTTAAACAGCCGATGCAGAAACTTGAATTAAAAAAAAAAAAAAAAAAACTATATCCTCGGTGGATGTATTGATATGGGGCTCTAAGCCTTCTTCTTTCTTCTCTTCTGTCTCTATCTTCTTGCTGTAAAAAACAAAAAGACAAGTATAAGTAGAATGTATAAATATCGGGCACATTAATACATAGTTTAATCCCTTGCGTGCCAGAGGGGTACGCCACACATTGCAAAGCGTACTGCTCTGGGGCTCAAAAGGGTTAAAGTGTGCAGTATTGTGACGGCTCTGTAATATACAAAATGCCCCCATGAATAGTAAATATGTCCAAGGTAATCCAAGTACATCGTATTGCCACAAGAAAACTTTTAAAATCATACATAGCTTGCAGACTTTGAAATCGCTGCCTCTGCCAATGTGTGTGGCCACTGAGGTGGCGGCTGAGGCAGAATAATGTGCCACAGTCACCCACTCCTCATGTGCAAGGACCGATGCCCGCTCCGCTCTGAGGGAATTGGAATTAAGACTGCCCTTATATATGGCCAGTCTTACTTCCATTTCTCTCATAGCCATTGGCTGGGATATGCTTACGCACCTCCCAGCCAATCAGTTTAAAGCACAGCCGCTTAAAGCTGTGAGGGAGTGGGGGACTGTGGCACATCATTCTGCCTCCACCCCAGCGGCCACACACAGCGGCGGAGGCAGTAATTTCAAAGTCTGAGAGCTATGTATATTTTTATATGTTTTCTTGTGGCAATACAATGTACTTGAATTACACCTTGGACATCTTTACTATTCATGGGGGCAGTTTGTAAATTACAGAGCCGTTATACTACTGCATACTTTAACCCTTTTGAGCCCCACAGAGGTAGCAAACGCATTGCTTTGCAATGCATTGCGTACCCCTCTGGCACTCAAGGAGTTAAACTATGTATTAGTGTGCCGGATGTTTATACATTCTACTTGTCTTTTTGTTTTTTTACAGCAAGAAGATAGAAGAGAAGAAAGAAGACAGAAGAGAAGATAGAGGAGAAGAAAGAATGGAGACAGTGGCCAGGTAAGTGTAAGACACTTTAGTTAAGTTCCCAATACTGCCATTATTTAGTGGCGTTTTGGGAGCTTAACACACAAAACGGGTGTTTGGACATAACACCAGTTTTGTTGCCTAACGTCCGTTGTGCTTAATGCTGGTAGGACATTTGAATACCAACCAAGACATTTTATTTTGTCTGTCTGTATCCATTTTGCCTTACCAGCATTTATAACTCCAACATTTGGATAGAGCCTTAAGTCTTCCGATGCAGTAAGAATCTCATTCATAAAAGGGAGAGGAATTAAACAGACCTTCAAAGGAAATAGGGCAGGTGTCTGCAGGGCTGTGAATGGCACAAATGAGTGGCTAGAGGACCAAGGTGTTAAACAATTAACAGCTGGAAAGCCATGCAGCCAAGCTTCAGAGGATGGTAAGGAAATAAGCAGATCACAAAGAAAGCATACGTCAGAGTCTGGGAGTCTGCCCAGAGGAGAAAAGGAATTCTCGAAGGTCAAGTAGCAACAGCATGGGTCCAGGAGTCACGATAGCAGGGATGTCAATTCAATAGCTGGGTCAGCCAGGAACAGATCAGGACAGACACAAATGGATCAAGGTTCAAGGCAACAATAATCTGGCAAGTAGGCAGAGGAAGAAACCTGTATTAAAAGGGACAGAGAATCTTGCCAGGTATACGTTCAAGTTTTTTCAGTTATGGGCCACATGCTCAGACAGCCATAAATGTGAGGGATAGATTTTATATTGATATTCAAAAATATGGATTTATGGATTTATTGAGCAAATCAGTGACAGTTAAGGATGGGCGAAATTCTCCGTCCAAAAACAAAAAAGGAGGAAAATGGAACATTTTGCCATACTTAGGAATTCCCACTGAAACCTCTAAAATTTCTTCCCAGAGCTAAAATTTTGTGAAAACATTCACAAAATCATGTAAAAAGGTGGATTTTCCATCCATTTTTTTTTCTTCTATTTCTGCACAATTTTTCCCTCCTTAGCTTAGTATAAAAAGGTGTCACAGGAAGGCTGTGTTGTCAGTGTGTGCTAGGAAGAGGAGAGAGCTAGAAGTGTGACAGCCCCACTGTTGGATAGATATAGGACCACGAGCTGCTGATAGCTCTTCTGCTACCAGTGAACAGCTCTCTCCAGGCCAATCAGGTATCAAGATATCTGGCTTGCAAGAGACAGGTCCACTAGTTGAAATCTGGTCCACAATTGGCTGCAGCCAATCTGGGCACAGCTTTCATCTGAGGTACCCAACAATGGTCAGTCAGAGAGCTGACATTAACACAGATAAAATGCCTCATACCGCTTTTATGGTTTTCATGGCCCACTGCCACAAAAGCTGCTTATAGGTTATTCTGCATGCTTTAGCAAAGATAACTTATATAGTAAGTTTTGTGGAAAATATTTGGTGTCAACTAGGTAAGAGCCACAGTGTGAATCTAGGGTGACAACATGTCCCAAATTGCCCAGGAAAACCTTGGATTTTAAATGTGTGTCCCATGTCCCAGGCATCTCCCTCCTGGGACAATACAAAGTCCCAGAATGAAGACTTCAGAGCAGGGATGTTGCTAGGTTCCAAAAAGATCTGGGGCTAGAGGCAATGGCAAAATTTAACTGCCATGGCAGTGATGACAACCACATGGACATATGTAAACACAAATATATATTGAACGCATATATACATTAAATATGTTTTACTGAGGATATGACATCACATGTGGTATGGTGTCATCTTCACACAGTGCAGCAAGATGCAACTCTAAGTGAGGTGGTAGTGGCTTAACAAATGCTGGCCCCACCTTCAAACTGAGAGGGCCCCATGCCGCTGTAACATAAAGGGCCTACTAGTAGTCGCAGAACTGCACACACATGCAGTCTGTCACCAGCCTTGTTCTACTAGTAGTCACAGAATCACACATACACTGACACACCAGCCTTGTTGACCTGTCCATTGGTATTTGCAGAATTATACATACACTGTCTGACACCACAGTCTTGTTCCCCATCCACTGGTAGTTCATAAGTACACATACTCTGACATCTCAGACTGTTTCGTGGTAGGTACAGAACCACACATACAGTGTCTGACACCTCATCCTTTTTCATTGTTCACTGATAGTTACAGAAGTACAGCCAGTCTTATTCACTTTTAGTCAGGAACATAGGGGCCCTACATAATTCTGGTGTGTATTCAATTTCAGAAAATGTTTGTGTCATACAGCAGTCAGGTATACATGATCAACAGAAGGCTTATCTAGGTAGGAGTCCATCATGCATCAGTCATTTAAATTAATGTAATTATGTGTGTAACAGGGGGGCTTATCTAGGTAGGAGTCTTTCAAACAGCAGTCAGCTATATCTGTATAATTACTGTGTGTAACAGGAGGACATATGTAGGTAAGAGTCCATCATACAGCAGTCAGGTGTATCTATATAATTAATGTGTGTAACAGGACTGACCTAGGTAGATATCCATCACAAGCATTCAGGTATATTTGTATAATTACTGTGAGTATCAGAAGGACTTTTCTAGGTAGAAGTCCATCACACAAGTCAGGCATATCTAAATAATTACGGTGTGTACAGAAGTACTTACTTAGGTAGGCATAGGGGCCCTACATAATTCTGGTGTGTATTCAATTTCAGAAAATGTTTGTGTCATACAGCAGTCAGGTATATATGATCAACAGAAGGCTTATCTAGGTAGGAGTCCATCATGCATCAGTCATTTAAATTAATGTAATTATTGTGTGTAACAGGGGGGCTTATCTAGGTAGGAGTCTTTCATACAGCAGTCAGCTATATCTGTATAATTACTGTGTGTAACAGGAGGACATATGTAGGTAAGAGTCCATCATACAGCAGTCAGGTGTATCTATATAATTAATGTGTGTAACAGGACTGACCTAGGTAGATATCCATCATACAGCAGTCAGGTATATCTATATAATTACTTTGTGTAACAGAAAGACTTATCTAGGTAGGAGTCCATCACACAGATGTCATGTATATCTATATGATTTGTGGATTTTCTTAACAAATTGTGAAGGAAAGTCAGAATTTTATTAAAGACACAGAGGCGAATATTCAGCGATAACCTTCTCCACTGCTTCCTCAGCAGCAAATAACACTTTATTAAACATAGAAAAATCAACAAAAAAAACTAAAACAAACCTGTCCAGTAACCATAGCAACCACCCCACCAATGACATTGAATCCCATGTTATAAGTAGGCAGCAACCCAAGACTCCACCTCTTTCTTGCGCATCTAAATCCTCCAAAGACACTGCAACTGTCTATTACACCGGAGGTCTGAAATCTTTAAACAGAAGACCGTCATAATAAAAACCGGCTAGTCGAATCAACAGGCAGACATGCCCAGGAAAATCAGGTGAGAGAAAATCCCAAAGTCACAGGATCATGCCAGAACCCACGCTGGAGAAACAGAACAAAAAATATGATAGGGGAGGGAAACATGGGGAGGGATATTTGCCTCAATTCTGACTTTCCTTCACAATTTTTTTTGAAAATCCACAATTTTATGGTAAGCACAGAGGCTTCATATTATGCAAGTTTAAAGCTAAGCCAATAAACAACATATCAGGGATATACAATATGGCATGATAAACATAAGCTGTCAGAGATTATACAAGACAGTATTAGAGACGTGATCGATGGGTCTACAATAGAAATCCCTAAAGGTGGATTCCCTGGACCAGTCAGCAGCGCAAAGGACGTTTTCCAAACGACCGACAGCCTGCAGGGCCATAGATGCCACTGCACCCCTACAAGAATGAGCACCAAACAAGGAAACATCAATACCTGCGAGCTGCATCACCCACCAAACCCAGCAGGCCAAGGTGGCCGCAGACACCGGCAAAAACGGTCTGCAAAACGAAATGAGAAGTTGTGACCAGGCCGGATTGTGGAGGGAAGCTGTCCGTCCCTCATATTCCTGCACACAGTGAACAGCACACAATTGTGGCTGAGTGGGAAAGGAGGGGTAAGAGACCACTCGAACTCCCGTTTTAGTACACTAAGAAATTCAGAATTGCACACCATGTGGCGAAAAAGATCTGGAGGAAAGGTCCAAACTAACACCGACTGGCCTACCAGAATCCCGTCAATCACAGAAATTTACTATTTCTACTGGAGGGGCCAAAAAGGGATCCAAATCCGGTTCCAGGTACCAACAACTCCAGCATGACCAGGCGGACCTATACATAGCTCGGGTACCCGGAGCCCATGCCTCTGCTAATATCGACTGAGCCAAGTCCGAAAGGCCACCGACACGTGGGGAACTCCTAAGAGCGACCAAGCCAGTAGGGGAAGTTCTCCAGACACCATTTTGTGCGGAGCACAGGAGGGATCAGACAGGAGATGGGGAAATGAGGGGAGAAGGAAGGGAATGTCTGCCGACAGCTCTAGAAGTGGAGGGAATCACAGCTGCATTGGCCATAAGGGTGTCACCATCACAACCGTTGCCTCCTGTCGGTGAATAATCAACAGAGTACAAGGAATCATTGCGAATGGAGGAAAGGAATAGTGCGTCCCTCGTACTCATGATTGTAGGAAAGCGTCTGTAGCAACGGCCTCCAAATCCGGATGCCAGCTGAAAAACCGAGGGACCCTCCAATTCAGGAGAGATGTAAAGAGCTCGACCCGGAAAGGACCCCAGGCCTGGTGCAACTGAGTCAACACCTCCGTATGGAGCTTCCAGTCGCTGTGATTAGAAAGATATCTGGAATTCCAGTCTGCCACCGCATTGGAAAGTCCAGGTAAGTGCTCTGCAAGAACTGTAACATTGCGGTCGAGGCAAAAATGCCAAAAGTCCCTCGCCAAGTCTGTCAATGGCTTGGACCTCGTGCCGCCCAGACGGTTGATGTACTGCAACGCCAAGACGTTTTCCATTTTCAGCAGAATGCATCAATGCATGCAATCTTTCGCCAAACTCTTCAGAGCAAAAGACCCCGTCAGGAGTTCCATGCAATTGATGTGGAGTGTCTCCTCCTGAGGAGACCATTTCCAACCGGTAGAGAGATCTCCTAAATGAGCGCCCCAGCCAAGCAGACTGGAGTCGGACTCTATAATGAGGTCTGGCACCATGCCAAAGATTGCTTTGCCATTCCAGGTGTTGAGATAATTTGAGCCACCAGACGAGTTCTTCTCTGGCGTCTGAAGAGAGAGAGAATGAGAGAGATAACATCGGCGTAACCTAGACCTCTTTACAGATGAAGAGCTTTTAGGCGCTGCAACACCCGGTAGTGGAGGGGACCCGGGAAAATGGCCTGGATTGATGCCGACAAGAGGTATACCACTTGAGCCAGTTTCCACAGCGAAAACTGCTCCTTCTGGAGAATGGAGCGAATCTCTTCGTGAATCGCCCAAACCTTCACCCTGGGAAGGCTCAGGGAAGCCTGCAGAGAATTCACTATAAACCCCAGAAATTGGATGTATTGGGACGGGACCAACTCTGATTTCTTCCAGTTGATTAGGAATCCTAGGTCCATTAGAAGAAGAATTGTTCAGTTGCCGTGGGTGCTGAAGAAGTGAGCGATCCTGTGACGTTATGAGAATGTCATCTAGATAAATGATAAGTCTCACTTATCATGAAGCACCAAGGCTCCGAGGACAAGCCAAAAGTCAAGCAAGTGAATTGCCAAGTCAGACCATGCCAAAGGAACCGGAGAAAAACCTGGGAAGGAGGCGCATGGGGACAGTCAGATATGCATCTGTGAGATCTATTTTGACCATCCAGTCCTACAGGAAGAGTAAATGCCAAAGACGATGGTTACCCTCCATCTTGAAGTGTCGTTAAAGGACACAGTCCTTTAGAGCCCTTAAGTTGATGGCCGGGCGAAGACCTGAGCTCTTTTTCTGGACGAGAAAGATGTTGCTCACAAAACCTGCGGGCTCAATGGAAGCTCATCAGATTGCCCCTTTGTGCAGCAAATTGTTGACTTCGGAATCCACCAGCGCGGCATCGGCTGCCGAGAAGTGGTAAGGAGGAGGAGGGGCTATCTGGAATGGGGGAATATAGAACTCTGTATGATAGCCCCTGATTGTCTGTAACACCCATTCGTCCAAGGTGAATTTGCCCCAATGATGGAAAAAATGGGAGAGAGTGCCTCCCACTTTTTCCAGGAAAAAAGGGATAAGAGGAGGTACACTTACCGGTAAAGGAACGGGAGTGGGATTGTCCCCTGCCAGACAGTGCTCTCCAAGGCCTTCCTCGTGGGGGGAAGAAAGGTCCCTGCTGTCTGTATTCCAACGGGGTTTGACCCCAGTAGCTAGGATATGCTGGATAGGTGGGGCCCTGAATTTGCTGTCAGGATTGGTGATTACAGCCAGAAGAGTTACCCCTGCCTCTTCCGGCCCTGGCAATAATTTTGGGGTGAGAGACTTTCCTCAAAGAGGATTGAGCCTTATCAAGGGCCATGAAAGAGGAAACAAACTGGCCTAGCTCCTTGGTAAAGGAGTCGCCAAATAACTGGCCTTTGGCAGAAGGACCAGGCACAGAGGTAGCCATGTCAGCTAGTTTGGGGTCAATCCTCAATAATAGTGCCCGGCATCTTTCCGAGGCTAAAGCGGAGTTGTTGTTGCCGATTAGGCAGATGGCTCTCTGCATCCAGACCCGGAGAACATGAACATCAATAGGGGTTTTAGAAAACAGGGCTGTCACAGGAACCACCAGGCCCCTGAGGGCCAGCCTCCTGCCACAGACTATGGACCTAGTCCTGGAACAGGGTATGACCTCCCCCTCAGACTAATCTCTGCCCTGATGGCCCCTTGCCATGGAGGATCCTCTAGCAGCCCCCCAGTCCCCTCTTGGGGCTAAGTCACCCTGTACTTATTGGGGGTACAGGGTGACCAAGAAACCCAGTGAACATTCTGCCCAGCCTTGTCAAAGGATATCAGACTTCCCAAAAGACTAATATGTTAATGATGTTTCAGAACCTCATCCTGTTTTGTGTATTCTGGTCCCTCTGTTACACTTGCACCCAGCCCTATTCCTTTGTCCCATTGTATAGTTAACTCACTCAGGTCTGGCCCATTGTATCCGGTTGTCAACTACCCATTGTCTCATCACACAGTATGTTTACACTCCCCTTGTGTTCAGTGTACTGCATGTTTATACTGAAACCACCCTCCACCCATTGACCCTTTTGTAGAGATTCATATTAAACCGTCACATCTATCCCACCGCTGCCACCAGATGTGACGGTACCAGCAGACACCCAGCGTTGGTGTCACCGTCAAGGATCACTTCTTCCCAGAATCCACCAGCAAAGGCTCCCGCAGCATACCGCAATGCACTCTGAATCACCAGGCAGAACCAGTGTCAGAGTAACCAGAAGCACCCTCTGGATACTGCAAGCTTAACCTCACCAGACAACACCAGTGTAGGTTAAGACAAGAACTCTTGTTTATTGTACAACATAGAGTGTTTAAATACATATACAACAAGTTATCCACCCAATAGGACACAATGGGGCTGTTGGTGGAGGAGCACATCATACAAAGAGGCAAAATGGTGATTTGGTAATATGAATCTCTACAAAAGGGTCAATGGGTGGAGGGTGGTTTCAGTATAAACATGCAGTACACTGAACACAAGGGGAGTGTAAACATACTGTGTGATGAGACAATGGGTAGGTGACAACAGGATACAATGGGCCAGACCTGAGTGAGATAACTATACAATGGGACAAAGGAATAGGGCTGGGTACAAGTGTAACAGAGGGACCAGAATACACAAAACAGGATGAGGTTCTGAAACATCATTAACATATTAGTCTTTTGGGAAGTCTGATATCCTTTGACAAGGCTGGGCAGAATGTTCACTGGGTTTCTTGGTCACCCTGTACCCCCAATAAGTCCAGGGTGACTTAGCCCCAAGAGGGGACTGGGGGGCTGCTAGAGGATCCTCCATGGCAAGGGGCCATCAGGGCAGAGATTAGTCTGAGGGGGAGGTCATACCCTGTTCCAGGACTAGGTCCATAGTCTGTGGCAGGAGGCTGGCCCTCAGGGGCCTGGTGGTTCCTGTGACAAGGGCATCCTCAGATAGTTTGAAAATTCTAGTAATTGGACCTAGAGTGTCCAATAGCTTATCTTGGCATGATTTAAGAGCCTTATCTAACCCTTTTCTAGGATCTCTGCCAGTTTTAGCAATAAATTTCACCATCTTGGTGTCTAAATCAGGGGTGTTGCATTCCTTGTTAGGAATGAGAAGATGTGGGCACTCAGCTCTCAGTTTATTTCTTGTAGCTCTGCTAATTGGTTTGCGGACCCAAGTCTCCAGGTACTGAGCAATATTAGGCCGTGGAGACCATTCGGAGGAGCATGGATCTTTAATGCCCTCTGGATCAAAAAGGGGCTTGCCCGTGGTGTCTAGTATATCAGGGTAGCTGATTCAGAAGGGGTAACTATCAGTAGTTCGAGGTTTGATCTTCTTTGGTTGTGACACCTCAGAGTCTTCCTCATCACTAGAAGATGGGGCCCAATCTAAATCAGAGGATTCCTCACTGGCAGAGGAACAAAATGAATTAGGTTTTGACCTCCTCAGATACTTTTCCCTCAATTTTTTACCCTCTTGAGGGGAGGGTCTGTGTTGTGTCTCAGAATCATACTGTCCAATGCCTCCACTAAGAAGAGGTTATCAAATTGAACCCAGGAAGGCTGTGTGAAAGTCCTATGCTCTAAACACGACACTACACGCTCTGTGTGATAGAACAGCTTTCAGCAGAAGGACAATGGCAAAGCTGAAATAGCTTCTGAAAGCAAAACGCCACCTTGCGCATGCACAGAAGGGGAAACCAGCTGCCGGAAGAAGCTGAGTGGATCAAAGACGCCGGTAAAGGCATCCAGGGAAAGACCCGTGATGCCAATAAACGGCAAGGGAGCCGTAAGGGGCACAAGCTGGGCAAAAGAAAAAGGCTCCACACGGAGCAAAGAGATCACAGAAAACCCAGAGGGGAATGAAAGTACAATCCCCAGGCACATAAAGGGTTAAATTAAGATACCCAAGGGGATGAGAAGCCCCCCAAGTCAAAAAAAGGGAGGGGAGATACAGTAGAAATTATTACTTAAATACATTGTATCTGGTTCATAATAAATTGGCTATTCTGTGTGTTAATGTTTGCCTTTTTCACCCGATACACTGTATTTGAGTAATAATAATGAAGTACTTACCTGAGGAAGCAGCAAAGAAAGAGGCGGAGTCTTGGGTTGCTGCCTACTTATAACATGGGATTCAAAGTGATTGGTGGGGTGGTTGCTATAGTTACTGGAAAGTTTTTTTTCTTGATCTTTCTATGTTTAATAAAGTGTTCTTTGCTGCTGAGGAAGCGGTGGAGAAGGTTATTTGCATAATATTCACTTATGTGCTTGACATAAAATTACTGTGTGTAACAGAAGTACTTACTTAGGTAGGAGTCCATCATACAGTAGTCAGGTATATCTATATAATTACTTTGTGTAACAAAAGGACTTATCTAGGTAGGATTCCATCACACTGAAGTCAGGTATATCTATATAATTACTGTGTGTAACAAAATGACTTTCCTAGGTAGGAATACATCATACAACAGTCAGGTATTTTTCTCTATAATTACTGTATGTAACAGAAGGACTTACAAACGTAGGAGTCCATCACACAGAAGTCAGGTATATCTACTATATAATTACGGTGTATAACAGAAGTACAGTGGATATAAAAAGTCTACACACCCCTATTAAAATGCCAGGTTCTTGTGATGTTAAAGAATGAGAGAAAGATAAACCACGTCAGAACTTTTTCCACCTTTAATGTGACCTATAATGTGAACAATTCAATTGCAAAACAAACTGAAATCGTTGAGGGCGAAAAATAAAAAACTCACAATAACCTGGTTGCATAGATGTGCACACCCTTAAACTAATACTTTATTGAAGCACCTTTAGATTTTAGTACAGCAATCAGTCTTTTTGGGTAGGAGTCTATTAGCATGGCACATCATGACGTGGCAATATTTGCCAACTCTTCTTTTCAAAAGCGCTCCAAATCTGTCAGATTGCGAGGACATCTCCTGTGTACAGCCCTCTTCAGATCACCCCACAGAAGTTCAATTGGATTCAGGTCTGGGCTCTGGCTGGGCCATTCCAAAACGTTAATCTTCTTCTGGTGAAGCCATGCTTTTGTGGATTTGGATATGTGCTTTGGGTTGTTGTCATGCTGAAAGGTGAACTTCCTCTTCATCTTTCTACCGGACGCCTAAAGGTTTTGTGCCAAAATTGCCTGGTATTTGGAACTGTTCATAATTCCCTCCACCCTGACTAAGGCCCCGGTTCCAGCTGAGGAAAAACAGCCCCAAAGCATGATGCTGCCACCACCATGCTGTGGGTATGGTGTTCTTTGGGTGATGTGCAGTGTTGTTTTTGCGTCAAACATACCTTTCGAATTACGGCCAAAAAGTTCAACCTTGGTTTCATCAGACCATAACACATTTTCCCACGTGCTTTTGGGGGACTTGATGTTTGTTATTGGAAATGTCAGCCGGGCTTGGATGTTTTTCTTTGTAAGAAAAGGCTTCTGTCTTGCCACCCTACCCCATTCATATGAAGAAAACAGGAGATTGTTGTCACATGTAGCACACAGCCAGTACTTGTCAGAAATTCCTGCAGTTCCTTTAATGTTGCAGTAGGCCTCTTGGAAGCCTCCCTGACCAGTTTTCTTTTCGTCTTCTCATCAATTTTGGAGGGACGTCCAGTTCTTGGTAATGTCTCTGTTGTGCCATATTTTCTCCACTTGATGATAACTGTCTTCACTGTGTTCCATGGTATATCTAATGCTTTGGAAATTCTTTTGTACCCTTCTCCTGACTGATATCTTTCAACGAGATCCCTCTGATGCTTTGGAAGCTCTCTGCGGGCCATGGCTTTTACTCTGAGATACAACTAAGCAAATGTCAGGAAAATCCTACTAGAATGGTTTAACTTTATTTGTGATTAATCGGAGTCACTTTAAATAATGGCAGGTATGTAATGACTTCTATTTAACATGAGACTGAATGTGATTGGTTAATTCTGAACACAGCCACATCCCCAGTTATAAGAGGTTGCAACCAGGTTATTGTGAGTTTTATATTTTTCCCCCTCAACGATTTCAGTTTGTTTTGCAATTGAATTGTTCACGTTACAGGTCACATTAAAGGTAGGAAAAGTTCTGACATGATTTTTCTTTGTCTCATTCTTTAACATCACAAGAACCTAGCATTTTAACAGGGGTGTGTAGAATTTTTATATCCACTGTACTTACTTAGGTAGGAGCAGGGTTGGCTTTACCAATAAGCCAACTAGGCACTGGCTTAGGGTGCCTGATTTTATGGGGTGCCCGGCCGTGGCCCAGTCACGACCACCAGCCCATCCATTTTCAATTGCCCAGGATATTATATATTTATAATATGCGGCTAGGAGGGCTCCACTTGTTAACTGCTGCCTGTGCCTCCTCTTTGTTTGTGCCAGCCCCTCTGTGACTCACTAGCTACGCAGGCTCAGTACTTCCCAGTCCCTGCTGACCCATCTGCCGTACTGCACATTGTGGAACTTGCATCAGCGGCATGACCGTCATGATGTTACGTCGCTTCATGTTCATAGGAAGCCGCATACTATGAAGCAGCTTCTGTGGGCTGCTTGCTGCTGTCCATTTATAAACCTGAAACCAGCTACCCACTTGGAATCTGCAGTGCGTAGCTGGGTGTACTGTCATTTTCAGATTAGGATCAGTTTTCACCAGTATCTGCGCAACTTGCGAGGACTGTGTCCAAACAGAAGAGTAGCCCCTCTCAGGCATCATGTATACATTATTAAGAAAAAACCTCCTTAGAGTTAAGGAAAAAAGAATACTAAATTTGCACTCCTACTCCCTCACAGTTTGTGAGGGAATAGGAGTGCAAATTTGGTATTCTTTTTCTCCTTATCTTTAAGGAGGGTTTTTTCTTTGCAAGTTTATTAGTAGTACCACTGCACCCAATGGCCAACAATAAATAAGGCAATAATCCAGCTTATCACACAGGTAGTGCAATCTGTATTCATTCTTTTGTTAAGTATAAATTATTAAAATTATGTGTTGCTTGTCACTTGAGTTGAAAGCGGAACTGAACAAAGTCATGAAATAAAGAACTCTTCCTTCTACAAACCAATACCATTACCAAGCAGCACCCAGCTATGCTTCACTTTTATCGCCCTTAGATAGTCAGATTGTTGCAGAAAAATGTATGAAACATAAATAATCATCAAACTGTATAAAGCTGGTGAATTAAAGAAATTGTATAAAAGGAATATAACCCCCTCAAAATGTGCATCACTTGTTGTCCTGTTCTCATAGAACAAGTGATTATAATCTTTGATTAGTGGAACACATTTTGAGGGGGTATATTCCTTTTATACAATTTCTTGTTTAATTCACCAGTTTTATTCAATTTGATGATTTAAGTTGTTTTATACATTTTTCTGCAACAATCCAACTATCTATGGGAGATAAAATTGAAGCATAGCTGGGTGATTGGTATTGCAGCAGGGATGGGGATGTGCAGTCTTTTGTAATTATCTTGCTGGGAAGAAGATCCAGTAATTTTGGGGCCATAATCAATAAGCTATAGAGGTGCCATTCTGGAGTATACCAGCTGTACCATGAGGGAAAATAAGCATATCCCAAATTCACATTGATTTAAATTGAACTTTTAACCCCTTGAATGCTGGAGAGATGTTCAATACATTGTAAAATAGTGCACTGGAGACCTCTGTAGCATTCATGGGGTAAAAACTTATAGATAATTAGGAATATTAATGTTTCCCCTATGAGTCAGTTGGTTTGTTGCAGAATTGCACTTCTGTGGCTTATGTTGATTGCCCACTGTGAGCTTGGTGTGTATTATCACACCTGTAGAAATAAGGTATTGTTCACATTGCATAATGGAGGTGTTTTGTTGGTTTTTTTTTGTATCTTTGGACTCTAATACTGCTGAACAAATGAAGTTAATGGATATTTTGCTCTGTGCTGGCACCGTTCTTTTTAATTAAATAGTACTGTGTAATGTGGATGAGCTGATGTCATATGAAAAGGCAGGTGCCTGGATATGGGGTGGACATCCTGTGGAGACTATTGGGCCTGTCTGATGTGTGGGTGTCATGTGCATAGGGTTCTCAGCGGGTACAAATCTGGAGAGCAAGGTGTGTGCCTGTCTAATTGCGGAGTGTTATAGTTTTGTGTGTGAGAGTCTGGCTCATGAATGGTTATCCCACAGTACCCCAATATTTTGTGTATTTGCTTTTAGCCATTTTAGTCAAAATTGGTTGCACTCCAGCAATTTTAAATATATTTCTGCCTTTTGGGTTTGCCTACCAAGACCTGGACTGGAATTGTACTGTTGGAAATTTTAACCAACATCTATTGGTTGAAGCACTCTCCCCCAGGTGTGCATTTAATTGTCTTTAGGATACTATATAAAGCCTGTAAGATAATCACTCTTGATCAATGAGTAAAGCTGGAAAAGACTCCACTCTCAGGCTAAATTAAATTAAGGTTAGTAAATGAGTAAAGCAGGAGAGGTTCAGCTCATAGGACAAAGCATATTAAGGCTAGGACTTGCCTATAATGGGGTATCTTGGCTGGTTAGTAAGCTTAGCATACTATGGCATATTATGTGAGATTTAACTTTGTCATTTACTCAAAATAAACATCTCCAGAACCCACAAGCAAAGATTGTCCTCACATTACTGATCATTGTTTGAACATTTAGGGAATGTTTATTTGTCCTCAAATTGCAGTCACCTTTCTCCAAAATTGCTCCAGTTCTTCTTCATGTCAGATTGATTTTAAAGGGAGAATAAAGTCAATATTTTACATTTTTTACTTGAAGAATAACTCTAAAAATGGATTTGGCGCCAAAGTAGGTGTGGTTAAATTAGGGTGTGTGGTTAGGAGTGGGGCCAAGGCAGTTCTAAGGGTGCCAAAGGGTACTGTGCCTAGGGGCGCTTGAGATGTAAATCCGGCCCTGGGTAGGAGTCCATCATACAGTGGTCAGGTGTATCTATATAAT